>OY728139.1:1462919268-1464169268 GCA_963277665.1 Viscum album
GGACTTTAGGTAAGCCTTCCTAATTCCAATAAAAAATAATACTAAAGGGTCACACACTAAGTGTTTCTATTGGTCTCAATTAAATTATATTTGAATTTACTTAATGGAATAAATATTATTCTCAACACTGAGTAATAATTATATTCACGTTATATTGATTGTAGGAATTAAATAAATATTATTCACTAGAATGGGAATAAAATTTATTTATTTATTTTATTTAATATTTAATAAATATTTATTTACTAGTTTGTGAATAAAATATTTATTTAAAATAATAAAATATTTATTCAGGGGTTTAATAAAGGCAAGAGGAGTTCGAATGGACCAAGACCTTGTCTGGTGATAAAATAATTATTTACGAGTCGGAATATTTTATTTATCCATTTTGTGCAAGTTAGCACACTAAAAAATAATATTATAATTATTATTATGTGGCATGGGATTTCATTAATGGTTATAATTATATTTAATTATTGTTATTCAATTAAATTTTGTAACTTAAATCTCAAATCTATAAATATACGGCTATTTCTATTGTGTAAAGCATTCGAAACCAATTACAGGTTTGGGAATATATAATCGTTGCGCACAATTAATTCTCTTTCGACACCTCCTTCTCTCTCCCTCTCAAGAATGAGAAACCCAATATATAATTTCTTTAAGTCTAAATAAAGAGAAATCAAGAATAAAAAATATGAGACATTCGATTCATCGTGCTAGAACTAGAAGAACGAGTGTCATTTATTGGAGACCATTAGAGCATGTGTGGATCACTATTTGAGTGATTCTACCCTTGGATCATCACAAGCACAATGAAGGTAGTGTAAAAGGGCCTTTTCGGATGATCAACAATCATTAAAGAAGAAATTTACCAAGCCTGGGTGTTTATTTCTTCAGATTTTTAATAAATTAATTATAAATTTTATATGCAAGATTCTCACTCTTAGTTTTGAGAAATGATTATTAAAAAAATTTAATATATCTCCCTCCACTGCAATGATTCTACTATGCCTGGAACCAACAAGTGGTTTCAGAGTAATCACATTTAAATTTATAATTATTTATTTGATTATTGATCTATGTGAAATTATGGTTAGATTTTCATTTCATGTTATTCATTATTTAATGCAATTTGAATTAACATTTTATCAACATATTAATCATGTTTGTTCAGTGTTTCATTTTCTTAGATATTTAAAAACAAATGAAGAAAAAATAGAGATTCTATCAGGAACTTCCAAATCTTTGGTTAGTAAAGCTGGGTTACACGATGTGCGGCCATAGCACACACTGTATACCCATGTGCATTGTATCTAGATTCATAGAGTAATTAAAATCACGTGGTGCTTTTATTGCACACAAAGTATTAATGAGTCCAACCTGGAACATGGGAAGTTGATGCATGTGTGTAGCTGGCGTGTACACACCATGTAGTCTGGCCGAGTTAACATACTGAAGCCCTAGGCATGTGACTTAAATATACAGTATCCAAGGTATATGGCATGTAGATGGATGTACATTCTATGTAGTCTCCCATTAATGGACAGAATTAAAATTAAATTAAATTTGAAAAATAGAGCATTAAATTCTTATTTTATTGATTTTCATACAATTGTGTGTTTAACAATTTAATAATGGTTTTAAAGAATTTCAAATACTAAATTAATTTACTATAATAAATATATCATTAATGGTTCTTCTGTTTATTTTCCATGAATGCCAAATTGATGGGCATCTCTAATTAAGTTCGTATCATCATTAAGATGAAAGGGAATTAAATAGTTTATTAATTAATTAATACAAGAACTTTCCTCTTAATAATAAATAATGAATAAATAAATGAATGTTATCCAGTTACATTCTGTGTATTCGTTTCATGTACGATTGATCATGATCTTGACCAAGACCTGTGTATGTGTTGGCATTTATTTAATTAAGTTTATTACATGTTTTTTAAATTATTTAATATTAAATTAAAATATGGAATGTGATTCATTCCTCCCTCCATTATTATGCAGGACCTGTGTGTCCAAATATATTTATGTAATTCCCATTAACCAGTCTTTTGGTTCCCCTAACCTATGTGTGAGTGATAAATATTTGTAATTAATGGAGCATCCCAAGATGTATGGAGACGGTTCAAGACGATACCATAATGGTTCCAACTTGGTGATACATAGGTGGACATGTGAAATGTTTTATATCATGCCAATTCTAGCATAAGGAGTTATTTCCCCTAAGTCATAGGTTGATTTAATGTATGGTCATTAAATAAACCATTAGATAAGGCCGTGATCAGTTTATTTAATTAATTATTTATTTTCTATCTAATGCATTAAAATTATATTTATTGATTCAAGGTGGTGATAACATAAATGAGTTAATATAAAAATATGATATTTAAATAAAATTTATTATATGTAAATATTTTATCTAAACATGGTTAATTAATTAAGTAAACATCCACCTATATATTAACAAGACATGTAAAGGATAAAACAAGATAAAAATTTATGCATAATAAAATAAAATCCCTCAATCTAATATTAGGTTAGACTAAGCCTTGTGTTACTTTATTAGGAACAAAACTCAATAGAACTATGTTTTTTACCAACCCTTATTGGGATAATTACTTTTATAATGGGAGTTACAATGATGTTTTAGGGTTGGATTAACCATTTTACATCAAGAGGAGTATCCATTTATTGGCTTGGTGTACTTTGCAGGAATGTATTGAGAAAATACGAGTTATGATTCCTAGATTTGAGAGTCCACTCAACGGATCAAGAAGATGCAATCCCATAATTGGAGAAGACTTGCCTACCTAAATACCTTCAAAACAGCTTGAACAACCCTTATTGGGGTTATGCTAATGGGAATATGTATCCCTACCACTATAATTTCCTAGCAACTATACATTCAAAGTTCAATGGTGAGGGCTATTAGGACTTGATAAAATAGTGGGATATTTAATAAAATTATTAAATTTATTATTTCTCACAAAATTTGAAATCAAGAAAATTATTAATGACCTTCTCTTTTAATTTTATAATAAAATTACAAGATCATTATTCACACTATCCCTAAGATAAATATTTGATAAAGATAATCTCCACAATAAGTGGTTTAGATGCCTTCGAGTTGTTCTACACCATGAACGGAAATCTTACATGTTAGAATCATCAATGCCTAATCCACCTACTCAAGAGACAAGTGATGAAACGTCCCTAGTCTAAAAAAACATATTAAAGACGCAGTCGAAATTCAATGTTTGATGCTTTCATATATGTCTAGTGAAGTCACGATGTCTCACAAAAACATTGATTCATATAGAATGATTGATCACCTATGTGGTCTTTACCGAGAGAGAGATAGATATAAATGTTTTGAGATTCCCAAGGCACTCTTTCAGAGTAATCATAAAGAGGTTTCCCCAGCTAGGCCTCACGTAGTCAATCTCATTGGCTACATTGGGCGTCTAGAGGTTCTAGGGTTTAAACTCCCTGAATAACTGGGCACCAATCTCATTCTGGCATCACTCCCTTAAACTTTCTCTATATTTTTTTGTGAATTTTAATATTAAAAACATTAAGAAGTCTCTTCCAGATCTTCTTATCCTCTTTCACCAAGTATATAAAGATATGAAGAATGAAAATCCTTTTATCCTTATGGTGAACCAATGGGAAGGGAAAATAAATATTTTTAAGCCCAAATCATCTTCAAATCCTTCTAAGAAAAATAAAATAAAAGGGGAAGAAAAGTAATAGGATGTTGTATGTTTCTCATGTGGTAAGGAGGTCCAGTGGAAGAAAAACCGAACACATATAAAGATGAAAGGGGAAGCTTCATGTGTGTTTGTTATCAAGTGAAATTTATCTATTTATATAAATTGGGTATTAGATACAACTTGTGGTTCTCAAATATGTATTCAAATATAAGAACCAAGTAGATTCAAAAACATTGACCAAGGGGAAGTAGATCTATGAGTAGAAAATGGAGCTAAACTAGCTTTTGAAGCTATCGAGGACTACCACCTCACATTATCGATCGGAATGATATTGGTTTTAAAGGGTTGTTATTATGTACCTTCAGTTACCAAAAACATTATTTTTGTATCTATACCAGATACTGATGGATTCATTTTTAAATTTGGAAATGAATATTTCTTATTTTATATGGATATAATTTTTTATGGTAAGTCACCTTTACAAAACAGTCTTTATGTGTTGGATTACAAAAACAAAGTAATGGAAATTGATAACGAAGTTACTTCATGTGAATCATACCACACCCAACATTGGAATCACCGACTAGGTTATGTAAATGAAAAAAAAATTGAAAAATTTACATCAAGATGGATATTTAGATTCTTTTGAACTAAAACCACTTGGTGTATATCACACATGTTTACAAGGAAAAATGACCAAATCACCATTTAGTGGGAAATGTGAAAGGGATAAAGAGATTTTTGAATTAGTTCATACCGATATGTGTGGACCATTTATTGTTGAAGGAAGGGATGGGTACTCATAATTCATAACTTTTACTGATGGTTTAGTATATATGGATATATTTAATTAATGATGTATAAGTCGGATTATTTTGATAAATTCAATGAATATTAGAATGAAGTTGAGAACCAGCTTTGTAGCAAGATTAAGAAACTCCGCTTAGACTGTGGTAGAGAATATCTTAATCAATACTTCATTGAATACTTATGAGTGTTTTGGATCCTATCCCAACTCACTCCTCCTTACACGCCTTAGTGTAATGGTGTAAGCGAAAGGAGGAATCACATATTGTTTTACATGATGAGATCAATGATGAGTCATGTGAGTCTTCTATTATCCTTTTGGGGTAATGCGTTACAAATAGTTCCACACATACTAAACCAAGTACCAACTAAATTGATAAATGGTATTACATACGAATTTTAGATTGGAATAAAAACCATGTTATCAAATTTACATGTGTGGGGATGTGAAGAATTTGTTAATGCCTCTTTGGGTAACAAACTTGTACCCTGAGGCATAAAGTGTACCTTTATAGGATACCCTAAGGAAATGATGTGATAATACCTATACGAACCCTCAAACAAAAATGTTATAGTGGAAAGACACACTATATTCCTTTATAGGGAGAAAACCTCCAAAATAAATAGTGGGAGAGAGATAAACTTCAATAAAATCGAGGCTCAAGGCACACAAGAGTTGGTACAAGATCATATTCCACAAATCCCCATGGAAGAAGAAACTATTTCAGAGACACAAGAAATATTTAGGAGTACAAGAGAGGTTATAGAACTATAATGCTATGGTTTTCTTGTTACTGAGGATAGTGACTCATTATTAGTTGATAATAATGATCCTCTAACCTATAAAGAAGCAGTAAGTGGAACAGATTTTTATAAGTGGAAAGAAGCCATGAATTCTGAAATTCATTTCATGTACCAAAACCAAGTCTTGATTTTGGTAGATCCTCCAGTAGATGTAAATATCGTTGGTTAAAAATGGGTATTCAAGAAGAAACTAGATATAGAAGGAAAAATCAATACCTATATGGCGTGACTAGTTGTAAAAGGGTTTAAACAGCATCAAGGCATTAACTACAATGAAACCTTTTCACCAATTACAATGTTGAAATACCATAGAATTATACTCACCATTAAGGCTTACCATGACTATGAGATTTGGAAAATATATTTCAAAACAGCCTTCCCTAATGATAATCTTTAGGAATATGTATACATGACACAAACTAAAGGTTTTGTGACTCCAAAGGATTCCAATAAGATATACAAGTTACAAAAATTGATTTATGGATTAAACCAAGCATCTGGGTCATGGAACATTCATTTTAATTAATCTATAATGGAATTTGGTTTTATAAATAATGAATGTGAGAATTATGTATACAAATGGTTTAGTGGGAGTGAAATAATTTTATTAATAGTATATGTTGATGACATATTACTTATTGGAAATGAAATACCAGTATTATAGTCTGTTAAGGCGTGGTTGAATAAATTCTTTTCCATGAAATACTTGGGAGAGGTAGAATATATTATTGGGATCAAGAGCCATCATGATATATCCAAGATTTTTTTCATGCTAAGTAAAAGTACATACATTGACAAAATACTGAAGAGATTCCTAATGGAACAATCCAAGAGGGGATTGTTAATAGTATCAAATGGAATTAATATTTCCAAGAAAATTTTTTCTTAGAATCATGAGGAAGGAAATAGAATGGAAAGGATTCCATACATATCTATGATTTGTTCAGTCATGTACGTTATGATATGTGCTAGGCTAGATGTCACATACACATTAAGTATGATAGGAAGATATCAAGCTAATCCAGGTGACTGTCATTGGATGGAAGTTAAGACTATCCTTAAGTATTTGAGTCATGCTAAGGATATGTTCCTGGTTTATGGATGCGATAAGGAATTAGTTATAAGAGGATATGAAAATTCTAGTTTCCAAAATAATAAAGATGACATGAAGTAACAAACAGGATACATCTTCACTTTGAATGGAGATGTTGTGAGCTGAAAGAGCTCAAAGAAAGTTATGGTTACAGATTATATAGTATATTCCAAGTATATTACAGCTTCTGAGGCAGCTAAAGAAGAAAATTGGATGCAAAATTTCGTCCAAGAGCTTTATGTTATACCTACCAGTAAATATCCCATCACTCTACTGTGATAATATTGTTGTGGTGTCTCTCACAAATGATCCAAGGTCATATTAGCGGACAAAGCACATAATTAGAAAGTATCATATCTTGAGGGATGTTTCTCAGATAATTGAGGTTGCGGTGAGCAGTATTTCTATGGAATACAATATAGTGGACCCCGTGACGAAAGCCTTGACTTAGTAGAAATGCGGTTATCATGTGAGTTCTAGAGGACTAAAAGTCAAGGGACATTAGATCTAGTATAAGTAGGATTTTGTTAGAGTTGGTTTCCTAGAACTCACTATTTATACTTTGATTACATGAATATTTGATGTATTAAATATTATATTAAACATCTTATTACATATTTTTAATTTTTCTATATAACTTTAATATAATAATGTTCTAGAGTATTTGTTTCATTGATAAGGTCATAGTAGTTCTCCACTATGATGAGAACCTTTGAGTGCTATGAAAATATTCTTAATATAGTTCTATGGTTGAATAACATTATATGGTGGGACACATAGTATATAGACCATCAGGTGAGAATAATCGTAAGCATATGAGACTTCTTCTCATGAAGTTCTCAATTTGTAATTTCCAAGATGGGAGATTATGAGAATACACCCACTAGTAGGAATTTATCATGTTTTGGTGTCATCAGATATTCCAATCTACGAGCATGTGTATTAGTACATAGACTTTAAGATTATCATTAATGCATGTCACGACTCACGCACTTAGATTTGCTGATGAAAATCGTCACACCATATGTTTGAGGGAATTAGGGTATGTTGGGTTTCTCACGAATGACATGTTATTAATGGATAAGTCAAGGAATTATTGGTCCCTTCTATCTTTATAGAAGTTGATATCTCACCCCTTTGATTTAAATAGAATCATCACCCTAAATTCTGTGGCCATGGTGTAATGATGATTTTATTTCTGATAGTCAAAGAATGGTATATTGAGCATATAGGTTGGTGACATCGTCATCCAACTCACTTGATGAGATATTGTGACAAAGGTATTATATTGCACAGTGAGTGTTCATATGTGGTTATCATCATTGCAACTTTAAGTTATTTATCTTGGGTTCCTTAACCCGTTGCTAGATAGTAATCTTGGACTTTAAGTAATCCCACCTAATTCCAAAAAGAAAGAATCCTAGAGGGTCACACACTAAGTGTTTATATTATTCTTGATTAAATTATATTAAATTTAATTAATTAAATAAATATTATTCTTAGTACTAAGGAATAATTTTATTCAAGTTATATTGGTCGCATAAATTTAATAAAATTTTATTCACCAGATTGTGAATAAAATATATTTATTTATTTTATTGAATATTTAATAAACATTTATTTACTAGTTTGTGAATAAAATATTTATTTAATATAATAAAATATTTATTCGGGTGTTCAGTAAATGGAAGAGGATTTAAAATGGACTAAGACTGTGTTTGGTGATAAAATAATTATTTACAAGTTAGTAAATATTATTTATTCATTTTGTGCAAGTTGGCGCAGCAGAAAAATATTATTATTATTATTATTAGGTGTTATTGAATTTTATTAATTATCATAATTATATTTAATGGTTTTTATTCAATTAAATTTTGTAAATTAAATCTCAACCCTATAAATAGATGGTTATGCCTATTGTGTAAAGCATTGGAAACCAATTTGAAGTTTGAGAATACAAAATTGTTTCTCACAATGAATTATCTCTCGACTCCTCCTCCTCTCTCCCTCTCAAGAATGAGAAACATAAGAGAGGATTTCTTCAAGATAGAATAATTATTGATCAATAATGAACAATGCAAGACATTCGATTTTTCATTCTAGGACCCAGAGAACGAGTGGCATTTCTCGGAGACCATTGGAGCATGTGTGGATCACCGCTAGAGGGATTCTACCCTTGGATCCTCAAAAATGCAATGAAGGAAATACGAAAGTTCTTTTTTAGATGATCAAAAATCATCAATAAAGAAAGTTACTAAGCCCATATATTTATTTCTTTGTATATAAAATAAATTAATTAAAAATTTGACATGAAATATCATCGCTCTTGGTTTTGGGAAATGATTATTAAAATAAATTTTCATATATCTCCCTCCAATGTAATGCATCAGTTTCACCCATAACCAACACATAACCCCATTCACATGAAAAAAATTGTAACTTTTATTCACATAATGGTATCTAATTTTCATATTTTATTCTTTATTTTACAGTACTTTCATTATTTACCCATTGATTTTCTATTAGGTCATCGTAGGATCGAACGGAAATGTATAAAGTCCTTCTCATGATGAAGATGACATGTCAAGTGCCCTTCTCATGATGAGGCTAGAATATCAGTAGGGATTTTGAATGATTAATAGACTGTTATGTGGATCACATCCACCCTTCGCATGAAAAATATTGTAAATTCCTTTCACATGAGTCTTCCACCTTTTCTATCTTTTTATCTTCTATTTTTCAAGACCTTCGAATTTTTCCCATTAGTTTTATTTAAAGTCATTTCATGATTAATAATGGATATCAAAATAGTGTGTGAGAATTTTTATGGATAGCCTCTCCACTTTTCTATGGTGCGTTGAGAGATCGATTCTAGATCTCACAACAATGTGTGAGCATTTTCATGGATAGTCACTCTGATTATTTGTAAATCTGAAGGGGTGTTTCATGATTAAATAAAAATGTCTGAGGTCCTTTTCATGATGAAGTTTACATTCCCAAATTATTTTATGGGGAATAACTAACATTATTATAGGGATATTTATGATTGGTTAACTGTTCATACGATTCATATGATCCCTTTTCCTGAAAATCAACATAACTTCCATCACATAGAGCTTCTGCCTTTTAGATTTTATTTCATTAGAGTATTTAGGTCATTTTCAGGAATCTATTAGTTGACATGTCACATGATTAGAAGAACTAATATATAATCCTTCATATGATCATTAGGGCATGTCGGTGGGGCTTCACATGATCATTAATAGATCACGAAACGCACTTGAATCGTTCATGTGGCATTCCCAGGGTTATGCAATCACGTGTCTTCTTAGGGTTCATGAAATCCCAATAACCTAGACTTATGATCTCTATATATCCATGCTACTCCTTCTTCCTTTTAAGTAGAAAATAATACATATTCTTGGGGTATTTATATGATTTGAAAATTATCAATGCTTGTTTGGTAGGCGTCAATAGTGACGTTGAAGTTATATGTTCCCCTATCCTTGGTAACCTTAGGGTGTACTCTCCCTTAATGACTATTTTACATTACTGATTGAATGGTTTTTCTCTTTCCATTTTTTTACTTTATACTATACATGGTTATATAGACCCTTTTTATCTTAATTCTTGTTTTATTAGCTTCCATTTTCTTCTTCATTTTTAACGTTTTAATATTTATGCATTTGATGATTTATTTGGATGTGTTGAGTTTATTTTATAAATTTCTGAATAAATAATCAAAAAATGTTTTATAAATAGTTTTCCAAGAACCTATGTCTAAATTTTTAATTTATAAAAAGTATTTTTTAAAAGGATAACCATGGATTGTTTTTCAGAAGATATGAAAAACCGGATTTTAAATTAAAATATTTCAAAATAGAATGAAATTTGATCTTATAAAAAAAGATAAGAATACAAAAAGGTAGGCGGTGATGTACTGGGAATTTATACTCATTCCTATATTACATTTTATTTTATGGTTTTTGGTAGTTATGATCTCTCTTGAATCATTTATCATTTTAAGTCTGGATGGTGATTCATAAATCCACATCGAGGTTAGTTAGTAATTTTATTTTAGCTTAGTTTCTTTTATCACATCGAAAAAATTATCCTTTTATGATTTTACTTTCTTTAAGGGAGGTGCATTTTATATGCTGAGTTATGGAGGCAAGGGTAGAGGATTTTGTATAAGATGGATTTGGAGGTGAATTGAATGAAATTATTTACTTTATATTTTTTTATTCAACTTCTTTCTTCTTATTTGACTTGGAAACTTATATATGGGTCATGAAAAAATTTTATTAGAATTTATACTAATTTTTTAATTAACTTTAGGGGTGAAATCACTCCCATGATCTCATATTTTATGACTTTGGTTCTTGTCACCACCCCAAGGAAATCAAGAATATGCCTTGGGTATATCAGAGGCTAAATCAGATGTCTGATAGATGAATGACTTGGATTAGTTTTTGAAAAGGTGGTATTAGATCTTAGGTTCCTAAAAGGTCATAGGTTTTAGATAACCCCTTTTTATTTGGGAAATAATGGTAGATTGGAGTTAGTATTGTTAGATCTTTGGAGGTTGGTCATGGGTTGGTGCCTAATCACTACCACTCATGGGAAACCCAGAGTTTCCATGGGATGTTGGGATTTGATTTATATTTTATGTTTTGTTATTAATTATTTTTATAAATTTTTGGTCATGTTAATGGTATTATATATTTTCTAAGTATTTATTTGTTTTGTGGATGAAAATGGGAGTTGATCTAGCATCACTAGATGAGCTCACATGGCCTAACAAACCATATGGATCATGAGTGTTTGGTTCGATGTTACTTCTAGTGGTAGATTCATGATTTTTACATGGTCTACTAAACCATGTATCCAATTAATGCACAAAAAAATAGTCCCTACAGAAATCGTTTGGATGATATGTTATTTTATTGAGTGGATTTTGGTTTGGGTGGGTTGATTTTAAGTGAAAAGAAAAATAATTTGGGTTTTGAAAAAAAATTAAGGGTGTTTTATGATGGGAAATTGATTTTAAAATGGTGAAAAATAATGTTTAGTTTTTAAAGTGTCTTTCAAATTCTAAAAGTGTTCGTGAAATAAAATTTGGGGTTTTGAAATTGAAATGAGTGGATTTAAAGTAGATTTAATATTTAAAAGTGAGTAAATGAATATACTAAATAAAATTATAGAATTTTTTAAAAAAATAATGTAAGGTTTCAAGATTATAAAATGGTAATGTGTACTTTGAAATACATTTAAATTTTTAAAATCATTTTTTAATTTTTTTTATGGGGGTTTTATAACTGGTAACTGCTTTTAAATATAATTTTTTGATATTTTATTTTGAAGGACCTAGTTTTAAGTTAATGAAATTGATTTTAAAATTATTAAAGATAATTTTTATATTAATTCAAATGGAATTGGTGTTTGTAAAATCATAAATGTTTTCAGAAAAGAAAATGCATATTTTAAAATGGATTTCCAAGTGAATCTTTATGATTTCAAAATCAATAGTGTGATTTCAAAATGGTTCGTGTATATTTTTGACTTTTTTAGTTTTTTATTCTCTTATATTGTGATTGTGATTAATTTTTTAAGTTTTTGTTTTTATTTAGTGTGTTTTGGATAAGGGTGAGTTCCTTTTCTTCCAGTGTTATTGATTAGATCCTATGTTCTAACATTATTTAAATTATTCCTCCAAGAAATTTATTGAGTATACTAATACTTAAAAGTTATTTCTTATGGGTTCTAAAGAATTTTGTTCTTGGTTTACGACCTCAACTTCCCCTTTTGTTGTTTCATATGGATTCTATGCTTTGTGGATTTTTCTTATGTCATATTAATGTGGTTGGGTCATTAGAGGGTTGTGTGTGGATATTGTTATATTGAGATTTATTTTGGGTTCATTGGGCATGGGAAAAACCTTGGTTGAGTTTTTTTTAGTGACTAGTATAGATTTTGGACCAGTCCATATTTAACACTAGATATGGTTGATTGGATTTAGTGGGGTCACCATGAGTGGTTTCTTAAGTATATAGTCTTATGCTACCCTTGTTTTTTAATCCAAGGTTAGATCCCATGTGGTTGATGGGATATGCTCATGATTTATAACTCATCACTTCTTGTTTTAGTTTACTAGGGTTTCATTTATTGGATTTATAATCTTTATCTTGAGATTTATGGAGTGATTTCAAATTTTTATTTTCTTTTGGAATGCTCAATGAATTGTGTTTTTATTTGGAGAGTAAGTTTTCATCTTCATAAGTTCCTAGATGTTCCTTTTATTGAGTTTTTCATTTGAGCATCTTGATTGAAGGATTTAGGTTAAAATTCATTGTAATATTTATGGAATGCCTTTGTCTTCTTGAATAACTATGCTAGAAAAGTTTTTAAATGTTTGAGAGACCCCATATAGGTCTCCGTCTATTTATTTACCTATTAGTGGTTAGGTGTGAATTTTTTTTTGAGTATTTGTAGATTATTATAATTTTAGAGACCATTTTGTGGTATGTCTTATAAGTCCCATGGGATTATTTAGTCACCTAGAGAAGGGGAAGGTGAATTAGGGGTGACCAAGTTTTATAGATTAACTTCACCTTAAACATTTTCTTCCTTTAAGTTGATCGATCCTATATCATCAGTTTGGATGTATGGATCTTAAGTATGATCCCCCACTAGTTTCCCCTTATTCAATATGGATAATGTAAAGTAAAAAATAGATAGATATTTTTACAGGGTTCAGCCTCAATGTTAGAACCTACTCATTTCCATGAGACCCCTTTCAAGTCAAATATTTTACACTAATATTCTTATTATCAATTAATTTTTTTGGGAAGTTATTATCCTTAACTCACTATATGAATCTCATACACTATGTCACTTGATTACAGATTATACTAGATCCCATCATTTTAAAAATTCTCTATAATCTTGAATAGGTATTTGACTACAACATATCCTTTTATAGGAGTAATTTCACATAAACCTTGTTCTTCTTAAAATAAATTTAATTTGGAATATTTCACCTTATTTATCAAAACTAGGTTTTCTAGTCTTCTAAACTTTCCCCATAACATTATGTTCTTATCTTTCCCACTTTCTTCTGAACATTATGTTTTGACCTTCTCAAAAACATCTTCTCAACAAAATCCTTATTTAATGCTTTGGTTAGATACTTCCTCTTTCAAATCTCTATATATTTTAAGTGGATATCTCAAATTCTTATTTTCATCAACAACATATTACTTGGAATAAGCTCATCCATTTTTTATAGGCTCAAATTTCTCGATATTTTTGGTGATTTGAAATCATTGAAATTTGAGGATCAATTTATGATGCCTTGAATAAATATTATAAAATCTCAGAGTCAAACCAAATCTCCATAAAATCTGGCCTCAAGTCACTTTTTAAATCTTCCTTGAAACTTATCTAGAATCATAGAAATTATTCCATAAATTCTAGAAATTTGAACATAGATCTCAGTATCATCATTATTTTATTTTATTTTTCAGGAATAAAACATTCATTAATATTTTCTAATGTATTAAATTCTAAGCTCTCCAAAAATTAAATAAAAAAAATTATTCAACTGATTGAACCAAAATTCCTTCCCTCAACTCAAAATTCATATGGGTATATCCTCCTACCAATTCTTCCTTAATCTCTCACACCCTTGTTTTGATCAACTTGAATCATGATAAAATATATTATCATGATGTTTTTTATGTTTATGGAGAATCACAAAGTATTATCATAATTTCATACACGGTATTCTTTTAATCACTTGTCCTCCTTCAGATTACAGAATGGATTTGGTACTCAAATATCTTTTTTGGTATTCTCATTATCATATTCACATATATATTAAACCTATAATTAAATATCACATAACTCAATATCAATAAATATTATCATTTATGATCATCCAAACATGGGCATCCTTCCATGAATCTTTTTTTTATTTCCCTCACATACACATCTTCTTTTTCTTATTATTGCATCATAAACACTGCTTTATATATGATGTAGTATCCTCATATGAAGAACTTATTATTTCAATGTCTTCACATATTTCAGGTAATTTCAATTAAAGTTATCATTATCTTTTTAAAACATTTCACTGTACTTCGATTTGATTGAGCTTGAACATGGAATCTGAAATACCTAATTGTGTGCATGGTGGATCATAAAAACTTGATTATTGGTGAACATAGTTCAATTTCTTAGGTTCTTTAACCAGTGAACATAAATATGATATAAACTTTTTAAGCTTTGTATGAACTCATTACCATCATGTTACTTTACAATGCACTACATAAAGCTTCATCACATACTCTGTTATGCATTATTATCTCTCTTATTCTGTTATATTCAGGGTCCATATTTTGAACATGAGTTTATCTTCCAAACTGGATTTCTCATAATAGTGTATAAATGTCTCATTTAATCTCTTATAATCATCTCATGTATCTCAACTATTATGATCATATCATGTTGTGCTATTCTTCTTCCTTCCAATGAAAATTACTCTCTATGAAAGGATTCTAGTAATTTCCCCCCTCGAATAGCCTCCAAGATCTATCTTTCATGGTTTTATTTTTAAATTGGTTTCATTTTCATACATATTCATTTTATTTATACTATTTATTTGAAATATAAGTTAATTTTCTGATCTCACATGGTGTTAAGATTCTACCTATTAACTATCATTCCATATTTCTTTACATATAATAATGTATCTTATTTCGTAATTATTAGATCCTCGACATTTGTACTAATCTACATCTCATTCAAACAATGTATGATTTTATTCTGATATACTCACTATAAATTGTGTTTCTTTAATTTAAATACATTTATTATCTTATTCCTTATAATCACAATACTTCTGTATAGATGTGCATCTCATGACACATCATCTAATAAAATATTATAATCATTTCTATTTATCTGTATTTCATATGAACTGTTTGGTTATTAGTATTCTCAATATCTTTAGGTGTAGGAGAATTCCTTTGACTATCATCAGACATTATATTTTATATTTATTCCAACATAACTTCAAAAAAAATTCATTTAGTATATTCAACTTTTATCACACTAGACTTTCTTCCACTAAATATCATTTCACTAATTGTAAAATTTTCTAATATTTTGGATCTTCAAAATTAGAGAAACTTAATTCTTCAACAAAAAATAGAGAAGAAAATTCTTCTTCACTTCTTCAATACTTATCCTAATTATATTTTGGTATAGTGAAATAAATGATAAAATATTTATAGTTTCTTCCAAATATAATTATTTACATGAATTTATCCTCTATCCATCAATAGAATCCATTTCACTTTCCTTCACATATCAGTGTTCCTACTTCAAATTATTTTCTCTTTCTAGAGTATATTCTTTTGAATCTTTTATGTTGGAAACACCCATAGGAAATATCATTTCACTTCAACTTACTCATTAAATTTTCTACAGTCCATTGACAACAAATACAATACTTCATCATCATCATCTGATGGGTACCTCACATCCTGTAATTTCAATTGTTTTATTCATTGAGTCTTATCTCCTTGGACTCAGTGGATTTCTAGAAGAATAAAGAGTTATGTTGGTGAGAATTGTCAAACCTCGACCCATATTTTAATTTTGGTATAACCTCAAGTGCACCACACAATGCTACAAAAAAATTTCAAATAAACTGCTAGCTTGGGGAGTCGACCCCAAGACCATGCCCCAAACCCCACCCAACCCATACCACCCTAGCTAACTATATGGGGAAAACCTTAACCAATTTTTATCTAATTAATTTACATGTTTATTTATATTTACTTCTATTCTTGAGTATCGGGACCGATCCTTTAATTTCTTTAAAATTTTCAGCACATGCGCACTGTTTACACACAATTATCAAAAAATCATGTGACAACCATGCACCTATGCCTGTAATTTGATAGTGAAGTTTCAAATTGTCAGTGCACAGTTTCCCAAACTATGCATTCAAACTATGTGGGTGTCTTGGTGTTCTTAGAAAAGGTCCCTTGACTAAAAATTCATTTTTATTAGATTTCCAAAAGATTCTTTAAGGGTGAGCGGGAACCAGAAAAAAAAAAGTAAACCATTACACATTTCAAAATTCATAACCTCCATAATACATGATGACAACATTTAAAAATTTAAAAGACATCCAAAAAACATGATGATCTACGTCATCATCATGAGTACCACTATTTCTTGCCAGTCATCATCATCACACGTGATAATATGTCATCTCCATCCATCAACATGTCTTCGTCATCATCCCACTACTACACTAGACACTAGAGACCGCCGAAGATCGGAGACCACAAGTGCTGCTTTCATCCTCAACATCCACCCTATCTTCTTCACACTCATCATCACCATCCATGATGACATCAAACACTACAACAGAAATGAATGACACTGAAACTAGGTACCATATCTAATTTTCTACCATGCATAAATTAAACAGATTAATAATTCACATAAAAACACCACAAACCTTCTCTGAAATATTTGAGGATGAATCACTAAGTAGATCTGAAAAACTAGAAATTGTCTTCACCAGAGAACATCGACTCATTTCGTGCATGGATCACCAAAGGCCACCAAACCTCACATCCCAAAACTTTATAGAAACCCTCAATCTATATCTGATAGGGAGAGGTATATAGGAACCCAAAGTCATAGCAGGGATTTGAGAGCCAGAGGGTTCCAAACACCAATAATGTCGAAGAGGCAGAAGACCAAAAGTTGTCCAAAAAAAAGGAAACTGACTCCAATAGTGCCTGAAAACTTGTTTTCTACCAAACCAAAACCCAAAACCTCTTTGAAACCTCTTCTCCATTACCATCCAGGAGTGGCGTAGAGAATCATGATGCTAGATCAAGATTCGGGCGGCTGAGGGAATCCATAACACACCAACCAGCTAGGATACCCCATGTGCATTGCTCTACTTCTCCTTCACCCTCCTTTCCCCATAATTTCATAGTGAATCGTCTTAGGTTAGTTTTTTTCCTCTTCTTTATCCTTTTTCCATTTTATTATCTTCCCTTATCATTCTTCTCCTTTGTTATATATGCTATAGGTTGAACTATTAAGTGTGGGTTTGAATGAATTTTAGTGATTTTTGTTGCACATTTGTTGTAATATCACCTTTTTAGGATCCTTTCTTCCCCCATTCATGGATTCACTAAAGGAAAAATTACATATACCAATAGTTTGGGTAGTCATTGGATGATTTGGTGTGGGGATAGAATTATCCCAATGATTTGGGGAAAACTGTTGGGAAATACTTATCCCCATGCCAAATCACCTAACAGATGCCCAAACCATTGGTATAGGTAAATTTAAAAAAAAGTTATTGCAGAGGTTTGAACCCACAACCTGTGGGTTATATATCAAATACTTTACCACTATCCTAAAATTACCTTTGTGAATATATTTGGATAAATATAAATAAATAATTATATATATATATATATATATAATTATATGTAATTTATATATCAATTTATTTGGTGATATTCGACAAAATAATTCATTAAAAATAAGGTTACCTATGCCAACGGTTCTGAAAACAATTAGGATAGGCCTATCCCAATGGTTTTGAGAACCATTGGTATAGGTACCCATCCTTTCCCAATAGTTTTTCCAAACCAATTGGAAAAGTGGTATCAAAGTGGGAGTTTCCCAACATTTTGGTAAAACCATTGGGAAAACCATACCCTTTCCCAACAGCTTTTCCAACCTGTTGGGAAAAGTGGTATCAATGTGGTATTTTACCAATAGTTTGGAAAACCCATTGGTAAATCCATAACCTTTTCCAATGGGTTTTTAAAACCCATTGGTAAAGGTGTTCTCAAAGTGGGATTTTCCAAAAATTTTGGAAAAACCATTGGGAAAGGGTATGGATTCCCCAACGGTTTTCAAAAATGTTGGGAAAAGTGGTATCAAAGTGGGTTTTTCCTAATACTTTGGAAAAACCATTGGTAATGGCTGTATAAAAGTGGTATTTTCCCAAAGGTTTGGAAAAACCATTGGGAAAGGGTATGTCTTTCCCTACAGTTTTCCAAACCAATGGGAAAAGTGGTATCAAATTGGGTTTTTTCCCAATGGTTTGGAAAAACCATTGGGAAAGCCATACCCATTACTAAAGGTTTGTAAAAACCATTAGGAAATCCATACCCTTTCCCAAAATTTTTTCCAAACCATTGGGAAAAGTGGTCTCAAAGTGGGCTTTTCCCAATGGTTTGGAAAAACCATTGGGAAATCCATACCCTTTCCCAATGGTTTTTCCAAACCATTGGGAGAAGTGGACTCAAAGTGGAATTTTTCCAATGGTTTGGAAAAAATATTAGTAAAGGGGACCTATACCAACAGTTTTTACAAATTATAGGTATATGTGTGTTGGTATAGGTAGAACTTATAATAGTGTTTCAGAACATTCACCTTTGATTATAGGTTATTTTTTCCCATGTCATGGATATTAATGTTAGAACCATTGATTTATTAGTTTTTATATTTATGAATAACTTACCAAATAATAATATTATCAGTTTTTATATAATTTATAAGGAGGAAATTGGATTTCATTTATAAATTTCATATGAAGTGTGAGTTGTCTTCTATTTTAAGTGTTGGTTCAAATTGGATCTTTTTCTATTATGTGTTTTCACCTAAAGAGATAATTATTTTTTGACCTATAGCATATTTATGGTAATTATAATATAGAATATAATTGTTTTAAAATTAATTGAGGTTTTTTACACTTTTTATGACTTTAATAAAGTGTTTAAGTGGGTTTTTTGGTTGTGATTTTATTATTTAAGAAACTTTGTTGTGCTTATATGCTTTATTCCTATATTACTCACTTATATCTTGGGGACCTAATACTTTATATGTATGTTGGGTGGTTATTTATTTATACATGGTTATATATATACACATATTCACATGAGAATATGTGAACATATACATTGAGAGGAATTTCTATGTGTGTGTGTGTAAATGTATACATGATTAAAAATAAATATAAGACATGAAATTTAAATTTGATGTGTGAAATTTGTTTTCAAAAAATCATATAAATGGACTTTAACAATGAATTTTGAGTACCCAATTGATATTTTAGAAAGGGACCCATAAATTAATTTCTTTTATTTTAACATGTTTTCAATAAAATTTTATAGAAAATTTTATTTTATAGTTTCTAATTTTTATTTAAAACAAAATTGTTTCTCTTTAAATTTATTTTGATATATAGGATGGAAATGGATTTTAGCACACTTTACATATAAAGTGGTAATTTTTTATCTACTTTTTTATGAATTGTATTCTACTAATACTTATTAATGTAAGTTAAACAACCTATTAAAATGCCTTGGTTCTTGGATAAGTTAACCTACATAATATGGAGTTTATTCAACTAGTTACAGTGTCACCCTGACTAGTGGCATAGTTATGTACACATTCCATTGGTCATGATATAGAAATTACATGGGCCTGGTTAAGTATATATAATTCCATTCTACTAATTAAGGGTCTCTCTAATTAGTGATAAAGTTGTTCTAGGTTCCCTTGGGAGTGGTAACCTTAGGGTGTTCTCTACCATGATTCCTATCAATATAAAATAATTATATTTTTTCAAAAGGAGTATATATTTTGATAAAATTTAATTTTCTATTAGTAAATCATTTTACCAACAAAAATTGTGTTTTCACTAAATTTTTTTTAAAAACTCTATCTTTAAATTTTATTATGACTGATAAAATAGTTCTATTATGATTATAATAATATCAACAGATAATATATAGATCAGTAAAAAGGTTTATCAAAATATCCCCACCATTGGTGGTGGGGTGGTAAGGGTTTTGGTGGGGTGAGGGGAAAGTCACGAGGTCAAGTCCCAGGGCCTGCGATTTATTGCAGTTTTCTTCTTTGTGTTGTGTTCTGCGGTGACAAATGTAACCGACTTAGTATAAAAAAATTTAGAAAAATATTTATACGATAGATTTTTATATCGATAATTACATTTCCAACATTAATATTTTATTGGTATTACTATTAATAAAATTGTCTTACATGAAACTATAATTAATTACCAAAAATAATATTTTCTTATAATTCATTTTTAAATAATGTACTAATATTATCATATGCATTGATATTTATTAAAATAAATTTTTTAATAAATATATATATATAATATACCTAATATAATTATTATATATTATACATATAAATTTTTTTGCATGAAAAATTAAAAAAAAAATTAATGTATCTCAATATTTGAAATATATCATAAAAATAATCCCAATATTTCAAATATATTATAAAATATATATATAAAATCATGCACTAATGGAAAAAACTCAACACTCAATATTTTTTTCTTGTTTATAAATTAAAAAATATATAAATAATACACAAATTAAATCTCCATAATTGTAGCTACTATCTACTATGAATGCATCGTCAAAACATTATCTAGAAGTAACTACTACCCACAATCTATCACCATCACCTACTCAAAAAAACAAGACACAAAAAATAAAATTAGAATGAAAATGAAGAATAAGGAATGAAAATATTCAAATTCATCAATGTATGATTATAAACTCAAATATAAAATTGTCTATTCAAATAGCCCAATATCATTGTATGTTTCTATATTCAAAGTGATAAGACCATCTTGATCAGTAAATGAAAATAAGTCTATATTATTCAACCAATAGTAAGAATCCATGAAATTCGATGTCGTATTAGGATCTAAGATGAATCCCCAAAATATAAAACCAGTAGTTATATCTTTGTGGGAAATCCAGGACTCAAATAAAGGACATAAGATTGAGAATTTTGTTAAGGTAAGCATCTGTTTCTTTGAATCTTAGCGCTAGAAAAGTAGGGTATTGGAATTTTTTAAGATAAGCACCTGGATTTCACTCTCAAGCCCAACCCTCACTTCCCCCATGGAATTTACACACCCTTATCTTTTTTGATTCCTTATAATACTCATTCAAATTTCACCTACATTTTTGTTTCCATGTGTGCATGTTCCGACTATAATCACTAATCTGAATAAAAATTCAATTATAGACAAACAATTTTATTTTCATAGATCTAAAAATAATTAATATATTTTAATTAATCAGATTTTATAGTTATAATATTAATAATAAATAAGTATAAAACATAACATTTAAAAATTTGGAGTAGGTAATACGCTTACTAGATAGGGGAGGTTTATGATTAATGAGCAATAAACATGGCATGGATATTTTCTAAGTGTATATTATACTACTTCTGGTGATGTAGATCCCCTATATTGGAATTTTTAAAGATCCCCATATTATAATTTTGGTAATATATTAGTGCTTAGAATAAGTTTTTCAAGCAAGGGTAGGCATTTTTTTCAATTATTTTATACTCATAGACGTGTCTTATTTGGAAGAAATCATAATTATATTTTTTTTATTTTATTTCCATGCATTATTATTCTTAATAATGGGGAGGAGTTCACTTACACCTATTAAAAACCTATTTGATAGGGGGATAAATAGATTTCATGATCATTATATTTCAATAATAAACATATTAATTAGATTAAAAGATATTTGGATTACTGATCATGTGCATACAAACCATGATGATTGAAACAAGACCACAAGTTAGGGATCCGTTATTTATATTGATCACATTTATATTCTTATCAACTTATGGTTCATCCTAATGGTTCTTTTTGTGTAATTTTTTATTGTTTACTATAGGTAGTGATGTTCATAGATGATTAGATAGTTTTAGTTTGTTTTAAGGGCTACTGTTTATTTAATTCTTAATCACACGGGATGTGATCACTGACATTCATGCCATGTATATTTTCATTATGTATAAGATTTACATGTATGGATGAAATATCATATAGAGTGTACATCATAGTATCTAAGTTAGTGTTTAATAACCTCTCCATCCCGGTTTTTCATGATTAGTGATCCATTATAGAGCTAAGATAATAAAGATTAGGTCATCCATTTATATTAGGATATTCTAACAATAAATAAAATATTGGTTTTTTCTATTGGAATTCATTATTGCACCCATAATATTTGGATTTGAGCTAACTTTTTATTTATTTACATTCTGTTTTTTATGTTTATGGTTTCTATAGAGAATAAATCATATCTATTACTCTTTAAATATACATTTAAATGAAGCGGGGTTTATCGCTAATATTGGGCAGGATTCATAGGCTATAGTAAATACCACTCATTAGGATGAGATGGTTATTGATAAGGTAGAGGTAGTTAATGATTCTCTTAATATCACTCATAAAGATAGGTAAGCTCTTAAAAGCCTCATTATTGGTGATAAGTAGACTATGGATCAAGAAGATAATAACATAACGAATGATCATGTTCTAACTTTACAAATGGATTTAAGTATTTATGACTCAAAGGAACGTAATTGTTGTTTTACTAAATGTATTTATCTATTAATCATAATTATAAAGGGGGAATGTTGGTCGATCCACTTAAAATAAAAATCAGATCACACTCTATTATTTTAACACACATTAAACACAAAAACCTAAATAGGTCTATTCTAAATCATTAAACCCAAACATGGACCTAAATAAAATAGGATCTATACATTATGAGGTTGAATCCTCCTTAAAACATATTACTACTGGAAATAAAGGTTATACCAATGGTTCTAAACCGTTGGTATAGGTTGGAAAACCGTTGGTATAGCCTATACCAACAGTTTTCCAAACCGTAGGGCAGTAAGCCGTGAGGAAATCCCTATACCAACGGTTTGATCTAAACCGTTGGTATAGGCCACTGTATGTATTGATTTACCAACGGTTTTAGGCTAATCATTGGTATATGTTTGTATAGAATTTTTACCAATGGTTTCAACGAAACGTTTGGTATATATTGAAGAATAAACAATATACCAACAGTTCTAAAACCATTGGGATAGTTTTTAAATTTTTCTCAAAGTATAATAACAGTTTAAAACCATTGTTATTATGTATTTCTAGAACTATTGCATAGCATCCCCTCCAGTAGCCCCTCCAGTATACACTAGCATCAAAAATAGCACAAAAAACACATACAAACAGACTTAAAATAGCATAAAAAACCTGCAATAGCATAAAAAAACACATAAAACCATCAAACTCTTCCAACCATGTCATATAATACAATTCCCTATTTCAATCTTCATAAGACAACAATCTTCCAGTAGAGTTGAATAACAGTTTCAATAACTCAAACATTATTTACACCCATTTCAATCTTCATATGACAACCACTCTTCCAGTAGTAATTCACCTCAACCCTACACAACCTCCCCAACCAGCACAGCACCCCCACCTCCCCATCAAATTCTAATAGGCATAATAGTCTGATAAATACTTATTAGAGTTAAATAAGAGTTTGAAATTGGCTCAAACCCAAAAAAAAATCTAATCCTAGATTTGGGTGTGTAATTATTTGTGATGAATTTTGCATCGAACTTGTATTTTTTATAATATATGGTGAAAAGGTATTTTCTTAGGAGTCTCATCACTTATGACCCCATGAGTGAAACTACCCAACTCATGAAAAAGAGTTTGCGACTATCTTTGATGATTGTAAATTTCAGAGACACCACCTCTTTGATTAGAGACATGTTATATATACAAACTGAATGTCATAGTAATATAATTTATTCTAATGTGAATTAAATAGTTTTTAGATGTGTTGGATAAAATACATGTAGATGTTAAAATTTGAAATGGGATATATTATTTGTAAAGGAAATTTCAGTTTTGATGCACTAAGAAGGAAGATGAAGGAGGTAGGGGTGTTAATGTCAGATATTGGGTGAATGGTAATGGATTTGTTGGTAGACTCTATAATGGTAATAACATAATATACTTGGGTATTGGTTTTTATATGCATAGTGATCATATCCAAATTGGTTGAATAAGTCGGTGTTGAACATGTGTCTGATCCAGAGTGTGTCGTGATGCATATGAGGTTGACAAAAAACAGTCCCCTTCCAGGATGGATTATAGTCATACATGGTGTACTACCGGTTAATGTAAGGGTGACACTTCTTTATTCCATGATAAAAATAATTGATGAGACCCTCTCATACTTAATAGTGAGAATAAAAGTGACGACACATAATATCCTCAAAAAAATTGGATCCAACTGAATCATGCCCCAAATACCCTCTTTAACCCAACCATCCTACCATAGGACTTTTACAAGTGGTAGCATATTCCCTCACTACACTTTCTTGATGTTGTGAAATAAAAACCCTCAATTTTTGAAATTTTTAGCTTTTTGAGGATCATAATAAGATATTTTGACAATGAAAGAACACCCAAATATGATCTATCCTCAAACAAAAGCAACATCGAATTCTGACAGGACTACGAACCACAGCGGGGTGTCATCCTGGAGTAGGGCCAAATCATGGAATTACCACGGCGTGACCATGGCGTGACTGCGGCATGACCGCGGCGTGACCGCGGCGTGACCGCAGTATGACCGCGGCGTGACCGCGATGTGTTGGCCCGATCCAGCGACATCTTCGGGGCAGTATCTTCCAGCCAGGATTCCAAATAAATCATATGTAGTTTTCCTTCACATTATAGAAACTGATCTTATGTTATAAAAAATAGACACTTGATTCGGGATTGTGGTATGATAAAGATATATATTTTATATTAGTTTTTTTTAAAAGTGGTACTAGGTAGTTGAAAATACTGATTGAGAGTCAAATTATGCAGGTGTATTACTTATCAATGGTATATGAATTTCTTGGAACTCTAATAATAAAACATTAGTCACCTTGAGAACAATAGAATTTGAGTATGTTTTAACATCTCAAGATGCAACACAAATCTTATGGGAGAATTCATATATGTAAAAAATTAGATGTACATCAAGGCCAGGAAAACACCACAAATAGTGTTAAGATAAAGCTTATTGTGGGGAGCATCGTAAGCCTGATAGGTGTTAAACAATGACACCATTAGTGTTTTTAGATATATAGGCTCGGGTAAACACCATAAGGGGTGGCCAAGAGGCCAGGAAAACACCCAAAATGGGTTTTGCCATAAGATAAGGTCACAACAGACATGATAGAACAAATCAAATATTTAATATGTTATAGAAAGAGATCTTCAAAAGGATGTAGTGAGCGGAACAATGACACAACGTTTAATGGTAAATGAAAAGACGGAAAAGAATCATACATCCTAAACTATTACTGTGAGTTTTGCAGACATTGCACCTTCATTAGAGGGGCTTTATTATTAAAACATGACTTTATTTATCAAATGAAACAATTATATTAAAGAACACTTATTCAAGATATGCAATTCAATATAATTAAGCAGAATTAAGAAAGAAGCTAAATTCAATTTAAATCATTCTTAAATTAAAGAGGCTATGAGATGGACTCTACCTCAAGGTGGAGCTAAGCCGTCCACTTCAGCTCTTGGAGCTTTCTAACTAAAAGTTGTTGCTCCTCCACTGGGTATACGTACCTTCACACACATGCAAGGACACCTATCCCCTATGCACACACCTGCGTGGCCATGAGCATGTGCAAGGGCATCCTTACACATATTCTTATATGTATATATCAGTCTTCACTCACCTGCCTATGCATTTATATATATATACATGGGCACACCTTGCCCCATACATGCATAATCACAACAATGGGTGACTATACACATAACAGGGGAACCCACATACATATACTTACTTACCTATGCACACGCAGGCGAGTCGCCCTTGACTTGGTGACTCGAAACCAATGAGAAGGGATAAATACACTACAAAAAGGATATTAATAACCTTAAAACACATGAAGCACACTACATAACTAGTGAGAAACCAACAAATGGCATTAAAGCCTTACCTAGATTGGCAGAGGAGAACCAAATCCACCCGAACCAACACAAAATGATCCAACGCCCTACCAAAAACATAATATGGAGTAAAAAACACTAAAGCCCAAAATACATGAGGTGCGAGACAAGTAGTAGCCATAGAATATTACCTCGGATCAAAGCCGATGGGATGAATCAATCTGAACTCCTTCTGGCACCCTTCGCAGAATATAACTACCCTCTGTCCATAGAAAGCAGTCAAAGATCTAAGTGACCAATGCGATAAACAAAATAAAATAAAAACTAAACTAAAACATACCTATCTCCTATGACTATACCTATCACCGCCCAACATATAAGTACCACAGCACCCCATGGGTCAAATCATGTTCCTGCAAGAAAAGGGGAAACAGATCAATGTTTTAAAATGATACTATCAAATAGTAAATTCCTATTAATTAACAATTACTCTTCCTATTAATGGTATATAATCAATTTGTCTCAAGTTTCAACTTAGGTTGGTTTTGTTCGATACAAGGGATGAGGTATTATTATTCTTGGTTTTTATGTTTACACTTGAGATATTTATATAAAATTGATGCATGTATTTGTCATTATTCACTAAAAGAGAAACTCCGTTTAGTGGAGGTTTTTTTCGTTTAGCGGCGGTTTAAACCGCCGCTACATGGTTTGGCGGCGGTTTTCATAAACTGCCGCCTAATATGGTGTCGCAAATCTATTAGCGACGATTATTTCCATTTCTTGGTAGTTTAAGGAAAGCGTCGTGGCTGCCTCATCTCGCGGCAGTTTTACTGAGTTTAGCGGTGGTTTCTATGATCCCTTGACATCAGTTTATTTGCGGTGGTTATAACCGCCGTGAATAAACTCAAATCCAGCAGCCATAAAACTTCCAATGAAGTCATGAGATCCGCTGCAGAATGAGGCAGCTATGATGCGACTATGTAGTGGCGGTTAAAACTGCCAGAAAACGTAATTTTTTTTTACGTTTTGCGGCGGTTTTCACCGTTTAGAGGCGGTATAAACCGCCGCAAATTTCCATTTCGCGGCGGTTTAAACCACCTCTAAAAGCTAACCAGAAAAATAATTATTTTTCTTCCACTGCACCACTGCCCTGAAAGACAAATCAAACCAGAAATACCATATTTTACATACCAACAGGCAATAAGAAACATCAACCTAGGAAATCAGTATAGAATAAATTAAAAAAAAATAAGTAAACATTGACATGCTATATAAGAATAAACCATATTGTACATACCAACATACAACAAGAAACATCAACCTAGGAAATCAGTATAGAATAAATTAAAAAAAAATATATGATAGAATCAACTATAAAACATAGGTCCATTATTTTACTACTCTCCAAACATACATCTAGTCAATCCTTCTTGATCCCCCATAATATATATCACTTGAAAATGAAACATTAGATCTACATGTGTGTCGGTGTTCCCATATAGGGAGTGAGCATAAAACACAGTTAGATTTACCATGTGTGGGCCTCCTATTTGGTTTAATACCCCAAATATACCATCACCACACACATCTACTATACCAGGTGTCTTAGAGAAGCTCATGTGTTATCCTCACTCAATACCTTATTGTGCACTTTTATGTAACACAACTAATCTTCTATAACTTATTTCTTAAAAAAATCATGATACACAAAAACATTATGTTCTATTTGATCATAATTTAAAATAATTATTGAGATACATTATAGTAATCACATTTTAAACCTGGTTGGATGACTCTAAAATTCATTACACATGCCATTTCAACACAATTTTTATCTACGAAGAATCATGTCACATTACCTTAAAATGCATGCCTTCAATTATATTGTATTTTATTCCTCTTAACTAGGATACAATATATTCCCCTCTAAGGTTAAATCCCAACATCAAGAAACATGCTATTATTCTTATGCGATAAGAATAATATGAATCACTTTTACAAAATACCATAGTTAAAGACTCTAGTATTAGATTCTTTATATAGTCCTTAATTTTAGATACCCCTCCTAGTATCACAATATCATATCCACCTTTAAGTTGTATGACCCAGCCTCTTAAGAATTCATCCATTATCATCATACCAACATATATGATATTGAAAACAATATATGGGCCCTCTAATAGGTGTAATCCACAACCATACCTTCTCCAAATTAGTCATTGAAGACCAAGATGAAACTGAAATGGAAAATCATGATAAATTCAAACACTATCTATTTCTAGGTAACTTTCACAAAGTGTTCCCCTTCAAAAAAAGTTAGGATTCCTGAAATATTTCTATTTAAATCGAACATAAATGGTATAATGTATCCCACTAATCATTAATAAACTATGTGTATTATGATTCTATTTATAGAGATTCATATGATGCTCATCGTATAGGTCTGATCCCAACAATGTAAACACCTACGACCTCTTCGTATGGTGAAAAATAAATAATTTCCTAACTATGTGGCCTTAAAAAAATGAATAATAAACATGTATTATATGTATGATTAACCTAAAAATCATATATTTTCATATCTACAAAGATTCAGAGAGATCATAGGAATAGGGGTAACTCGTTAAACACTAGTATTTTGATATTATTCATTAAAAATCATAAATCTATAAGGTAATCCAATAATTCAAATGATTCCACCCAAAGAATATTTGATGAACCCAAAATCTCACACCTTTTACCAATGCCTATTTTGAAGAATCTATAGTATGAATCACTAGTTAACACCTTTCATTGTAATTTAGTTCTAAAAGGTCATCCATACCAAATATTCATATACATGGAAGCCCATTGGAGGTTCTCATCAAAAAATAGATAACCTAATGTGAATCCATTAACATGGAATTGGATTGATAAACTATGAACTCTTACATTTGATGATGTATTTATGGGTTTCTTCATTGTGTTTCCTTTTCAATACCTTCATCACATCCTTCAATTAAAATTGAATCACCAAATGCTGCAATTATGTTCAAGTCCAAAAACAAGCTGATAGTACCCATAAGGAACACAATGGTGAGGCATGAAAACAATTGTTATGTCATACATAGGACTCAATTTCTATGAATATATGTTCCCCATACCCTGAAATACATTGTCTCCTACCCTTGTAAAATGAGTGCATGATGGTTCACACCTTATTTCAGGAATACCATCTAAATGGATCTATCCTAACATTATATGACACTCATGGTAATCTATATGGAATAATGCCCCACAGGCTGTCCAACTAAAAATATTCTATAGAAAAATCATTGGTCCATAATTTCACATCCAACCTTTTTGTATCCTTTCAATAGATCATGAGAACATGTTCTTATCTTATCATATTGATTTGGATAAATATGTCCACCATAAATTAGAAATCACCTTAGAACATCATTATGAGTATCATGTTCACTATAGTCATTTTTATTAACATGTGACCTTGAGTAGTCAAGAAGATATATAGGGTGTTTTTCCCTATTTTCTATACTCAAGCATCTAAAAGTTTATCCCACTGGGGATATCCAACCACTGACACTCAAGAGTATATTTATACCCCTAATAGTTTAAACTCCCTTGAGGCCTATTAGAATATCTAGATAATATACTAGGGATGGTTACAATGCTATAATATCTAAAAGCATCAGAATCTATCCTAAGTGGCCTTTGTGACTATAAAATTACAATGGAAAACATAACGCACATGGGTGTGGGAATTTTTTATCATTTTTTCCTCATGGTCATCTCCATTATCATTCATCCTATGGGATCACACCCAAATTAATGATATCCCTCTTACAATGTAAATATGTGTTTCCTATTGGTGGTAACACATTAGTATATTTCTTCAATGTTAACCCAATTGATGTTGGAAAACATGATTCTATTGAGTATGAAACAGGTGTGGATGAATCCACTTCCCCCTCACCACTAAAAAATTGTAAAACCATATCAACATAAGAGAATATTACTTAGTTCAAATTCAAAATAGTATAAAATTTGAAAATCAATATTAAATTTCTATAGGGAAAAAACCCATTATGTATGGTGATTTGGTTGTTGTTATCATACCTCATTTATCTAATATTATATAATAATAGTATATTAATCAATCAATAAAGGTTGATCTGAGATGTCAAACTTTATTAGGATCAAATAAATTGATGCAAATTACCACAACATTAATGTTTTATCTATAGTAACCTTCATGGGGTATATATCTCAATCAATATAAGGAAATTATCCCATTGGTATTTTTGGATTTAGTATATTAGGAGTTGGTGGATTTCTTCACTTCTCATATAGATTCCATTGATTTTTGATGTGAATGAGTACAACATTATTGGAATTCATATCTTGAGTGTGTGGATTCAAATCCTATACCACCCATATTTGGAACCTCCATCTTATTGATATTTGATATAATGGTGGATCTATATAAGTATATTAGGTGTTTTTAATCCCAATGTGTCGCAATGTTTGGTTCCCTAGAACAAAGATAGGATTCACTGCAAGAGAAATGCTATTTAGCGGTGGTTAATTACCACTCACAAGGGCCTCCCAGTAAGACAAATTACAATGGCCTCACCAAAGTGTCCACATGACTATCCCCTTGATCACTGTGAAATGACCCAATTTGTTCAACATGTCAACAATGGGTTTAACTCCTAGTCATCCAAAATATCAACTACCAATTCAAACACGGGCCTAAATGGAATGACGTATACCACACTCGAGAAATAAATACATAAAAAGAAACATCAGAAATCAATGAAATGCATAAAAGGAAACATGAGAAATTAAGGAAATTTTAGGACATGAAAATGTTTGGTGGAAACTATGTTCCATAAATGTTATATATACAAACCAATTGTTCCCATATTTGTTCAACACATCAACAATACAACTACTCATGGTCTGATGATGCATCTTCACCCTCGCCACCTTCATCACTACTTTCTATTGTCACCTGTAAGAACATTATATTGACAATTAAATACGGTTACAAATTTATATTAAAACTTAAAACCAATGAAAGTTAGAAAACTAAATGATTTTGATTTTTTGTGATTTACCTACATACCACTAGTCGATGCACTACCATCGGGGGAATATCTGCTTATATGCTGACGTATTTCAATCAACTCTTTTTGCAAAGCAGATATCTGATCCCCCTGCTGGTGAACTGTTTTTCGTTAGAGAAACAATCTCTTTCTGAGAATCTCCGGGTATGGGCTGACTAAAGCTAGGAGTAAATGCAGTTTCCATCCCCAGTGGCCTGCTAAAAATCTCAGATGGTACGGGTCCCAAACCCATCCCACACACTCTACAAGGATGCCCCTTCCCAAGGACTTTAGTAACTGGGTCATCCTGGGAGACTGAGTAGGACTGCGCAGGATTAGCATCCCATAGTTCTTTAATTTTTACCTATAAATAAAATATCAATATATATTAACACAGTAAAAACTGATAATAATTTATTATAATAAAAAATTGACTTCATACCCCAACTTCTTTAGCAGGCTCATTAACAAAACTTCCATCTGATTTCTTGTGAACATCCAACCACAGTTCAGTTCGGGATGCTTCGTACCCTAAACTTTGTGACTTCATTAATCAAATATAAATCAACAATTCAATATATTAAAAATATAATACTATATTATAAATATTTAAACAAATTAAAAGATTACCAATGTCGTTCGGCTTCTAGAAAAGATTTTTGAGCCCGCAGTGTGGGGGATGACTTGCTTAGCCCGATTTGATGCATTTGGTCTTGAGAGATCCTGAAATAAATAAAATTCAATTTAATAGTAATGTATTAAATGTCATTTCCTCTTCATATACATGTATAAATGTAAAATGAGGATAATATAATAATATATATTTCAATACCACCGGCTTCTCATCACGATGTCTTTAAACAAAAACGTTCCACTGTTCTTTCAGTACCCCACTAGGTATCTTCTCATACATTTGTTGCATAGTCAACGAAGTATCGTTGAAATCACACCACAATATCCATTTGAAATCTTTCCATTTCTTACCTAGATTTTTCAACTTCCACTTTCGTGCTATCACATCAGAAACTATAAAGTGGAAGAACATCGATATACAGAAATTCATTTTGAACATATTAGTAACATGACATTAAATCAAACCATAATGTAATAAATTTACCTTTATTTGAGAATCAAAAACTTCATTTTTCTAGCTTGGAGGCATATGTATCCAATCATCATATGAAATGGGAAGGGAAATGGGCTCTGCTGCCAGCTGGCCTAGAATCTGGCCAAGTAACCCCGCGGCGTCATCCATAGGGACCCCATAAGAATAAAATGGCACGACTATATTTTCTCCAGTCATATTCCAAACATCTACACTTTTTATGTTTTTCTCCACGGTTTCATTTTTTTCATCTTCAATGAGAAAAAAAATTAGTATAAACAAAATGCAATAAATTTATTTAATTAAAATTTGTACCTATGACAGTGACACTCCAGTATGCTTGTGATGAACTGGAAGGGGCGTGTCACTTCCCCACTACTGAGGCTCCTGAAGGGGGATTTGATGACTCATCCTCTAATGGGACATCCAAATATAGTGTGAGATATGGTACATGGGGATATGGTGCAGGGTTGTAGGCAGCTGGTGCCTCAGATGTCATGGGGAGGGAGCCAGATGGATCGTCATCTTTCGCAGAACTAGATGAAATAGTGTACCGCTTCCTCCTTGGCATTCCTTTCATTTAATAAAATAAAATTAAGTTCATAATATATATTTCTAAAAAATTATGCATAAAAAAATAAAAAATGATAATAGATGCCCAGTACTAACAGACAAAGTATATATAACAATGATAATGAATGACTGCATAAATGAAACAAGTGGTTTCTGAATAAATAAATAATTGTACATACAATCATTTTCCCCTTAAATCATGTCAGTTTCCTTCTCCATTGCTTCATCCACTTCATTCATCCTTTCTAGACTAATATTTTCAATATCATGATGGAAAAATAATTCTGCTTCCTGTTTTTGATTAAATTCATTTTTAGAGGTCAATTTTTCCACTTCATCACCTATATCATACAAATCTCATTGTATTATATGAAAAACTACACTCCACCCTTCATCGAAAAAATCATTCACATAATATACCTTTTTTTTCTTGCGATTATAAGATATATGGATCATGCAGTTCACGATCACCAACATCCATCAAGCGAGAGAAGTTCACATAAGTAAATTGTAAGGAATCTCTTTTAACACCTCTGATAATATCGACCCATTTTCATTTTAATAAAACAACAGAAAAATGTTCGTGGTAGTTTAATTCAATAATATTGTAGAGACCCATAGCTTTACGTACATGGACATTACATTACTTTTGCGGAATACTTAGTACATAACAAAAAAACACACACAAGGATCGTAATAGTTTAGTGTCTTTGGAAACTCGGAACGTAATCTTCTAATCGTGGTGAAAGATCTTCAATATCTCCCATAAAGATCTTCCCTTTTTTTTACCTAAAACCTTTCTTTATATCCTGGGGAAAAGAAAACATAAAAGGGTCATCTCAAATGCTCAGTAAGGGTAAACAAAAGAAATATCAATCACATCATATACATAAGAACATAGCTTTTGGAAATCTTAACCTGCAAAAGAGCTCATAATATCATAACATGGGATAAATCATAGAAGTGAAATGTAATCCCAATAATCATAACTTAAAACATGAAACTTTGTGGCATACACACATAATCATAGAGAATCATTTCTTGTTAGTCAAGACTCATTTCCAAGACTATCTTAGTGGACAAAGTCCTTTTCTGAATCGAGTCACCCTCATTCACGTCCTGTTTCACTGAACCGATATAACCTACCGTTCCAGCCATGTCTATCTCATGAGATATAAAATCTTTACCCAATGAATTGGAGGGAGATATAGGTCCCACCCATCTCATAATGATATCATTCTTATGTGTGCCACAAAATCATAAATCATACATCATTGCATAACCCATGTAATAAAAATGGGATTCTTAAACAACATGACATCATAAAACCATTCATATAAGATAAAGGAATTCATAAACATAATTCCATCACAACATAGTCAAATCAATGTAAAAATATGGATATAAACAGAACCCTTTTTTATCTTAGATGGAAAATAATTTTGATAATACACTTCAACTGAATTCTTGAGGAAAATATCCTTTCTTCTTCAAAATCAATTTCTTTTCACAAAACATCATGCAATTTTAAAAGAAAGATATTTTATTGAAAATAGTCATGAAATATTTTAGAGGAATCTTCATGAAAATAAGGCTTTATAAAACAGTAAAAATCTGTTCGTGCCGTATAAGTTAAAAAAACATTCTTTGTACTTTTGTCGAAAAAGTCAAAAAGTACCTCGTACGAAAAACGAAAAAAGATTCCTTTCATATCTTTTACTAAAAACTCAACAAAGGGTAAAATTGGATTTAAAAAATTGTAGGCGGATGGAAATAACATTACATATTGAGGAAACATAGATGTGCATGATAAAATACACCCCAGTAAATACCAACGTATAAACAATCTCGGATAAAAATGAGATTGTGATATTTCCCTTACCTTAGGTCCGATTTTCTTTGTACGTGTCCAAAGCTCCTGTATAATGGTTTAAATAATGTTATTGACTTATTCCAGAATCATACATATTGATATGATATCATATATGGTCATATTCTTAGCTTCTTGTTAGTAATATTTCATTGTTACTTGTTACTCGGGTCTTTATTGCCTTTTGTTCTTATGCGTGTTTTGCCGAATAAATTCTTATTCTTCTTTTAAGGTTATAGATACCTTATATACAGAATGGTATTAGTGTAACATATATCATATTTATTCATTCAATTCATTTATATAATTACTATGTAATGATGATCATGTAGAACGAGTCGCATCACATCGTGGAGACGGTATTCCGTACGTACGCACGAGTGATGATATCGTTCCTATGATCGTGGAATTGTATTTGAGTACATATATATTATTTCAGTATCAATATTACATTATAATAATCATAAATAGTTACTCATTACACCATTATACCCATCCTTGTAAGGTGATGGTGGAAAATAGATTACACCACGGCGTGGAGACGGTATTCCGTACGTACGCACGCGCGGTGATTTCATTTTTCTGTAGGATGGATAGAAGGTGAATTAGGGTTGTTTCATATTTATAATAACATATCAGTATATAAGAAATATTGATGTTATTACTTTATCATGAAACAACTAAAGAATAATATGTTGAAAAAGAAAGAAATTGAAAAAGATCGGTAATGGATATTACCTCTTTTTGACGCGCCTTTTCTTAGCCTCCACTTAAAGAACTAAGGATGGTCTTTGAAGAATACCAGGACCTCTAGGATTATACTAGGGAAGTGAAGAAGGGATTTTGTCAGGGGTTGGCTGAGCTTGAGTGCTAAATTGGTGTGAGGAGGATGGGGAGGAGGTGCCCTTTTATAAGGGAGGAGAGGGGCACCTTAGGAATATCTCAAAATATTATTTTATATTAAAGTCAAAATCGGTTTATAATGGTTCCAAAGGGTCTTATTTCGAAGATAAAGTGGGGATGGGTCGAAATCCTATCATCCAATAGGATTTAGACAAGTTTAGGGTATTATTTTAACCTTATCAATTAGATTTAACTCTAAGTTAAATAATTTAACTTTTACCGTGTCTTTTTGTTTTCTTACACTATATGGTTAATACACTTACTATAACATGCCAAAAGAACCCCAAATTGTTTATTATTAATATATATATCTTTATCTAAGTCATTTGGCCGAACCTTAGATTTTTAGGAATAAAATAACAATTAGTAATATAATATTTTATTTAAAAACTATTTTGTGTCAATTTTGACACTATTTGATATATGATTTTTGTGAAAGTCATAATAGAATTATATGTTCGCACCAAGTTGATTAAATCAACACTAATATATCATAGTAACCTAGAAAATTAGTGGAATTCATAAAAAGTCTCAAATTACATTTATTTTGGTGTTTATAACATCAATTATGTCAATATTTTATTAATAAGATAATTACTGCATCATCATTGTGTCATAAATAAATTAAATTATTTAATGTCTAAAAATTAAAAATAAAATACCATTATATAGTAAATCTTTTTATATTTCTAATTAATATTTACAATTGAATTTATCTTATGTATAACCCTATATTAAAAATGTTTTAGTAAATAAACTTCGATTTTAACTCTTTTAACTCTTCTTTGAATTAAATAATAATAAATGTCCTAATCGAATCCAAGTGGGCCTAAATGATAATATTTTACACTTAAGGTTGTTTTTGGTCGAGATAAACTTGTCCAATAGGATTAGGACATGTGTTAGGGTAATATTAATATCATTTTTACCCTTAATTACCTGATTTACTTTTAACCGTGGTAAATAAAAGTAAAAAGTTACTATTCACCAAAAATTATTTTCATCTCATTGAACCACATTTTACTTACTGACATCAACCGTGTCTCTCGGATTTTTGAAATTCCATTCACAGAAACAGTAAAATTAAGTTTTATAAAAAATTCAGTTTTTTAACTACCACTTAGTAGTTTCACTATTCATCAAAAATTGAAGGTTTTCAGAAAAATGCCAAAATTTCATCCTAAGATATATTTCATATTCCGAATTAAAAAATGAAGTCTATTTTACCAAATTCATAACATAGAAGTTGCATTAATTAATTTTATAATTAAATCCCGCTGTTAAAACAAATAGCGTGTTTTTAAGAAACAATATCTATCAAAAGATTGACATTTGATTATGTCTAGTTTAAAGGTGAAATTACAACCAATGACCAACATTGTATTAAATTGTAAAAATATATTCTAAATATACTTTAAAACCACTCAAATTAATAATTTATCACTATTAATTATTTCGATTAAAATTTTTTTTTTTAATTATAATTTAGTAATTTTCACTATTCATCAGAATATGAAAGTTATCTGAAAAGTACCAAAATTTCACCTTAGGCTAAATTCGATACTCTGAATCCAAAAATGAAGTCCATTTTGAGATCTAAATTTTCTAAAATTTAAAAAGTGGTTATTACAATTCATAACGGCTAGTTTTAATAATATTTTAATAGCATATCGTTGTTTCGTGAAACTCAGTATTGCGTACTACACACGCTATCGAGGAAGGTTGTGATTGCGTGTAATGCAAGGCAAGTCAAAGATGTGTGTTGTGCAAGCTCCTTTTGGTGTAGCGTACAACACAAGACATTAATAAAATTAAAAAGAATATTTTTCATAAAATCTCGGGCTGTTACATTCTACCCCCCTTAAAATGAATTTCGCCCTCGAAATTCGTCGGGGTTATAAATGGTTTACTATTCGAAAGTTTCTTTAATAGAAACCCACATCGTAAAAAGGAATATCAAAACCAATCTTTAAAAACAAAAGTATGAAACGTAACGGTTACCCAAATAAACTAATCACTTGGTTTCCACATAGGTGAAAATATGGATATGGAAGAGAAATCTAACCATCATGTTCTGATGGAGAGTGGTAGAGAACATGGCTATGAAATAGCCAACAATCACAAAGCCATATATTTGTGACAATATAAGGTACCATCTGATTTATCAGATATAAGAGCACTAGGACAACATTTTTTGTTTTCAAGATCGTTTCCCTAAAGTTAAAGAATTTGAATTAGAATAAATACTTACTTTATTTTGTTACAATCCCACTGTTGTTCGTGCCTTTAACAATTTCCACTTCATCTCTTAAATAAATGAAGTTGAATTTGTTATTCGTGAAGTGTTAGCAGATCATGTGATAGAATGACGGGTCATTCCATCTGTCTTAAAAGGTTAGAAAAATTTATATACATAAGTCGATCTATAGTGGGATTAATCATATATGGTTCCTAAAATGGGATTATACTTCATATATCATACTGCTTAATATAATAAAACTAGTTTCTACTAAACAGGGACTTTCTGTAGGCCAGTGGTAGGCAATAAAGGCCAGTCGCACTTCGGTTGTGGGTTCGATTCCCACAGCCTTGTCCGACGCTATGGGCTGTCGTCCGTCCTGCAGGTTGTCCTTTTTCTAAAACTATATTACTATAACATCCCATCAATAATATCGAAAAACAAACTTCTATCCTTAAACAATACTAACTTATGTCCAACATAATCCATTGTAATCTTTAGGCTTATCCATAATACTGCAGTCCACTCTCATAATATAGTGAAAACGATTACCAGAGATTTAATACTGTCGTTGATCCCCATATATCATAAGATATGTCTTGTTGGTCACATTACAAACATTCAAAGGCCTTAATCATGTATTCTCTTGAAGAATGAATACCCATTGAACCTTAGTGAAATCATGAATACTATTAAAAGTTAACACTTTCCACATACCAAAATCCAAAAACTCTATATACTCATACCATAATATAACCTTCTCCTTATATCAGTCATGAGCTCATGAATACTATCAAACATTTAATTTTCTCCTTATCCCTACATTATGCGCATATCATCTACATTCCAAAAATATCTGAATAACCTTCCATGGATACTGGTAACATTAACCATACACTTTCAAAACTCAAGGAAAGACAATAGTGTAACAATCCTTAGATGTCTCGTTATTCCAACATTACACATGATAAACATGTAATCATTCCACTACATTCTTAAACCATTGTCCAAGATTCAACAATTCTTTCATCTCACATATCATTTGTAGTCTCTTCATCATCATCAACATAAATACTTCCCATACGACCATACTGATTCTCTTCATGAGACTTTCCCTTATGGCATTGATTTGCATAATGCTCGTACATTCCACATTTAAAACATTTAACCAGTGTTGATGTCGTAGCAATACCATTATCCTCATCCCTGGTGTTAACTGAACCTTTTCCTTTGCACTTACTGGCTTTGTGTCCTTCTTTTCCACACCCAAAGCATCTTCTAGTTCCTTTGAAACATTCTCCTTGATGCCTCTTCCCACATGAATTACATAGGGGAAATTGAACTTTCTTTCCTCTATGATCATCATGAAACTCCATCTTTCTCTTATTATCCGAGTCAGGAAACTTACCAAATTTTACTTTATTGATCATATTATGAGATTGCTGATTCGGCATAATAATTATGTTTGGACTTCCAAATCCCATTTCATTATGAAGAATATCATTCCATTGTCCATCATATCCTCCATTATCGTGAATCATCTTGTTTCCAGCCATTTTCTAAAACCCAAAAAGAATAGTGTGAGAGGCAAAAATCATACTAGAGAAAACAACATAATAAAGGGGAAGTACCTTCAATATCTAACATCTTAGGTTTAATTCTATGATCATTAGTGTAATTATATTACTATAACCTATACGTATACTTAACCTTAGGGACATCCCTAGACATACCTTAGAAATATCTCTAGGGATCTCACTAAAGTTCTCGCATCCTAGTTTCCAAAGGTTGACTAAACCTTTCCTCGGATACCAACTGTAGAGACCCGTAGCTTGACGTACATGGACATTACATTACTTTTGCGGAATACTTAGTACATAACAAAAAAACACACACAAGGATCGTAATAGTTTAGTGTCTTTGGAAACTCGGAACGTAATCTTCTAATCGTGGTGAAAGATCTTCAATATCTCCCATAAAGATCTTCCCTTTTTTTACCTAAAAACTTTCTTTATATCCTGGGGAAAAGAAAACATAAAAGGGTGAGCTCAAATGATCAGTAAGGGTAAACAAAAGAAATATCAATCACATCATATACATAAGAACATAGCTTTTGGAAATCTTAACCTGCAAAAGAGCTCATAATATCATAACATGGGATAAATCATAGAAGTGAAATGTAATCCCAATAATCATAACTTAAAACATGAAACTTTTTGGCATACACAAATAATCATATAGAATCATTTCTTGTTAGTCAAGACTCATTGCCAAGACTATATTAGTGGACAAAGTCCCTTTCTGAATCGAGTCACCCTCGTTCCAGACCTGTTTCACTGAACCGGTATAACCTACCGTTCCAGCCATGTCTATCTCATGAGATATAAAATCTTTACCCAATGTATTGGAGGGAGATATAGGTCCCACCCATCTCATAATGATACCATTCTTATGTGTGCCACAAAATCATAAATCATACATCATTGCATAACCCATGTAATAAAAATGGGATTCTTAAACAACATGACATCATAAAACCATTCATATAAGATAAAGGAATTCATAAACATAATTCCATCACAACATAGTCAAATCAATGTAAAAATATGGATAGAAACAGAACCCTTTTTTATCTTAGATGGAAAATAATTTTGATAATACACTTGAATTGAATTCTTGAGGAAAATATCCTTTCTTCTTCAAAATCAATTTCTTTTCACAAAACATCATGCAATTTTAAAAGAAAGATATTTTATTGAAAATAGTCATGAAATATTTTAGAGGAATCTTCATGAAAATAAGGCTTTATAAAACAGTAAAAATCTGTTCGTGCCGTATAAGTTAAAAAAACATTCTTTGTACTTTTGTCGAAAAAGTCAAAAAGTACATCGTACGAAAAATGAAAAAAGATTCCTTTCATATCTTTTACTAAAAACTCACCAAAGGGTAAAATTGGATTTAAAAAATTGTAGGCAGATGGAAATAACATTACATATTGAGGAAACATATATGTGGATGATAAAATACACCCCAGTAAATACCAACGTATAAACAATCTCGGATAAAAATGAGATTGTGATATTTCCCTTACCATAGGTCCGATTTTCTTTGTACGTGTCCGAAGCTCCTGTATAATGGTTTAAATAATGTTATTGACTTATTCCAGAATCATACATATTGATATGATATCATATATGGTCATATTCTTAGCTTCTTGTTAGTAATATTTCATTGTTACTTGTTACTCGGGTCTTTATTGCCTTTTGTTCTTATGCGTGTTTTGCCGAATAAATTCTTATTATTCTTTTAAGGTTATAGATACCTTATATCCAGAATGGTATTAGTGTAACATATATCATATTTATTCATTAAATTCATTTATATAATTACTATGTAATGATGATCATGTAGAACGAGTCGCATCACATCGTGGAGACGGTATTCCGTACGTACGCACGAGTGATGATATCGTTCCTATGATCGTGGAATTGTATTTGAGTATATATATATTATTTCAGTATCAATATTACATTATAATAATCATAAATAGTTACTCATTACACCATTATACCCATCCTTGTAAGGTGATGGTGGAAAATAGATTACACCACGGCGTGGAGACGGTATTCCGTACGTACGCACGCACGGTGATTTCATTTTTCCGTAGGATGTATAGAAGGTGAATTAGGATTGTTTCATCTTTATAATAACATATCATTATATAATAAATACTGATGTTATTACTTTATCATGAAACAACTAAAGAAGAAGAAGTTGAAGAAGAAAGAAATTGAAAAAGATCGGTAATGGATATTACCTCTTTTTGACGCGCCTTTTCTTAGCCTCCACTTAAAGAACTAAGGATGGTATTTTAAGAAGACCAGGACCTCTATTATGATACTAGGGAAGTGGAGAAGGGATTTTTTCAGGGTTTGGCCGAGCTTGATGGCTCAAATTGGTGTGAGGAGGAGGGGGAGGAGGTGCCCTTTTATAAGGGAGGAGAGGGGCACCTTAGGAATATCTCAAAATATTATTTTATATTAAAGTCAAAATCTGTTTATAATGGTTCCAAAGGGTCTTATTTCGAATATAAAGTGGGTATGGGTAGAAATACTTTCATCCAATAGGATTTAGACAAGTTTAGGGTATTAGTTTAACCTTATCAAGTATATTTAACTCTAAGTTAAATAATTTAACTTTTACCGTGTCTTTTTGTTTTCTTACACTATATGGTTAATACACTTACTATAACATGCCAAAAGAACCCCAAATTGTTTATTATTAATATATATATCCTTATCTAAGTCATTTGGCCGAACCTTAGATTTTTAGGAATAAAATAACAATTAGTAATATAATATTTTATTTAAAAACTATTTTGTGTCAATTTTGACACTATTTGATATATGATTTTTGTGAAAGTCATAACAGAATTATATGTTCAAAAAAGTTGATTAAATAAACACTAATATATCATAGTAACCTAGAAAATTAGTTTAATTCATAAAAAGTCTCAAATTACATTTATTTTGGTTTTTATAACATCAATTATGTCAATATTTTATTAATAAGATAATTACTGCATCATCATTGTGTCATAAATAAATTAACTTATTTAATGTCTAAAAATTACAAATAAAATACCATTATATAGGAAATCTTTTTATATTTCTAATGAATATTTACAATCGAATTTATATTATGTATAACCCTATATTAAAAATGTTTTAGTAAATAAACTTTGATTTTAACTCTTTTAACTCTTCTTTGAATTAAATAATAATAAATGTCCTAATCGAATCCAAGTGGGCCTAAATGATAATATTTTACACTTAAGGTTGTTTTTGGTCGAGATAAACTTTTCCAATAGGATTAGTACATGTGTTAGGGTAATATTAATATCATTTTTACCCTTAATTACCCTATTTACTTTTAACCGTGGTAAATAAAAGTAAAAAGTTATTATTCACCAAAAATTATTTTCCTCTCATTGAACCACATTTTACTTACTGACATCAACCGTGTCTCTTGGATTTTTGAAATTCCATTCACAGAAACGGTAAAATTAAGTTTTATAAAAAATTCAGTTTTTTAACTACCACTTAGTAGTTTCACTATTCATCAAAAATTGAAGGTTTTCAGAAAAATGCCAAAATTTCATCCTAAGCTATATTTCATATTCCAAATTCAAAAATGAAGTCTATTTTACCAAATTCATAACATAGAAGTTGCATTAATTAATTTTATAATTAAATCCCGCTGTTAAAACAAATAACGTGTTTTTAAGAAACAATATCTATCAAAAGATTAACACCTGATTATGTCTGGTTTAAATGTGAAATTACAACCAATGACCAACATTGTATTAAATTGTAAAAATATATTCTAAATATACTTTAAAACCACTCAAATTAATAATTTATCACTATTAATTATTTCGATTAAAAAAGTTGTTTTTAATTATAATTTAGTAATTTTCACTGTTCATCAGAATATGAAAGTTATCCGAAAAGTACCAAAATTTCACCTTAGGATAAATTCGATACTCTGAATCCAAAAATGAAGTCCATTTTGAGAGCTAAATTTTCTAAAATTTAAAAAGTGGTTATTACAATTCATAACGGCTAGTTTTAATAATATTTTAATAGCATATCGTTGTTTCGTGAAACTCAGTATTGCGTACTACACACGCTATCGAGGAAGGTTGTGATTGCGTGTAATGAAAGGCAAGTCAAAGATGTGTGTTGTGCAAGCTCCTTTTGGTGTAGCGTACAACACAAGACATTAATAAAATTAAAAAGAATATTTTTCATAAAATCTCGGGCTGTTACAAATATCATGTAGATTTCTATAGTATTCAACTTCAGAAAATGTAAATATACCACTATTCTGTGTTTTCAAACCCACATCTCGATCAACTGTACGAAATCTAAATTCATTCACATTATAAGCGTCAAACTTTCTAACTTGTTTTAGAGGACCTCTAGTATGAAACTTCAAATCTTCTGACACCTCTGATCGAGTATCAGTATTCATGATCTGAAAAAAGAAATATACTTTATTAGATTTACAAAATGTATGTGTCAAACTAATATTCGTACTTATTGCAATATTTATGAACTTACACATCGTGCAAACCATTCTACAATCTCTTTATTAACAGATTCATTATATATTTCTCATTTCATGTTTGGCCTCTCATTCGTCTTTTTGTTTGTATCCTAAAATCTTCAATAAATGGATCTACAATTTCACTATTCAGAATCACATATCTATGTGCCTTTAATAATTCCAGTTCAGTCAGTGTCACATTTGAGGTCCTCCCAACTGATCGACCAATAACAGGAAATATTTTGTATTTCTGATGTATTTGAGATTGATTCAATGTGTCGTCAACACGTCCAACTCGATTAAATCTTGTCTCAATATCATCCAAGTATCGAGAAAAAAAGGTAAGACACTCCTCAGCCAAATATCCTTCAGTAATAGAGCCTTTTGGTTGAGCTTTATTTCTCACGTATGATTTCAAATGCCCAAGATATATGTGAAATAAAATAAACATAATTATGAATTTAATTAAATACCAAAAAAAAATTACATAACTGAAAAAAATATAAATAAAGTACCTCTCAATTGGATACATCCATCAATAATGAACGGGGCCTCCTAATTTAGCTTCCTCAACCAAATGCACAGTTAAATTCATCATTACAGTAAAAAATGATGGAGGAAAGATCATCTCCATTGCACAAAGATTCAATACAAACCTCTCCTGGAGGTTGTCAAGCTGAAATGGATATAGAGATTTATCACATAGTTGTCTGAAAAATGTGCAGAATTTGAGTACAACAGCAGTAATTTTTTCAGGTAATAATGTACGCAATGCCAATGGTAGTAACTATTGTAACAAAATATGTGAATCGTGACTTTTCAATCCATGTAACTTATGATTCTTCAAGTAAACACACCTCAAGATGTTACTTGAATACCCATCAGATACCTTAACATTCTTTAAAATTCGAAGGAATGTATCTTTATCCCTATTTTGTATTTTAAAAATTTCCGGAGGATACTTTTCATTCTCATCTGGTCAGAGATCGCATTTTATGTTCATTGCTTGTAAGTCTTTACACACATTGAGATGATCATTCGACTTTCCATGCTCATTAAGCAATGTGAAAATCAAATTTTCACAAACATTCTTCTCAATATACATCACATCAATATTATTCCGCAACAAATTAAATTCCCAATACGGAAGTTTGAAGAGTATACTTTTTTTCTTCCATTGTTGCCTTCTGATTTCGTTTGACGATGCACTTTGGACCCGTTTTCTGCTATCATTAAAATTATGAACCTTCCCAAATTATGTTTCAACATTTTCAAGTTGTGCCAATATTTTAGAACCAGTTAACAACTTTGGAGGTGGTCTACGATCAATGGAACCATTAAATTTTGATCTGTTCAGCTGAAATCTATGAGATGCATCGAGAAATCTTCGATGACACAAGAAGAACCATTTTCTACTGTGAGGTAGCCGTTTGGGCTCAAAATCAAAGTTACAAACGGGAAAATCCAAACCCGTGTAAGTGTTCCAACCAGATAAATTCTCAAGCCCAGGGAAGTCACTAATGTTCCACATTAAAGTAGCATGCATTTTGAACATTGTTTTAGAAGAAGCATCAAATGTCTCAACACTGTTTCTCCATAACTCCGACAATTCATCAATCAAAGGCTACAAGTATACATCAATATCATTTCCAGGAATTTGTTTTCCAGTAATAATCATCTAAAGAATAAAAAATGTTTTTTGCATACACATCCACGGAGGCAGATTATAAGGGATCAAAACAACTGGCCAAATGCTATAACTGGTACTGAAAGTCCCAAATGGGTTGAATCCATCGGCAGCCAATCCCAATCGAACATTCCTAGGATTAGATGAGAAATCTAGATGTAATGAATCAAATATCTTCCATGATTGGGAATCTCATGGATGTCTCATTAACCCATCATTGTTATTATCTATAGAATTCCACTTCATGTATTCAGCAGTTTTCAATGACATGAATAATATGTGAAATCGAGGTTTCAAAGGAGAGTAACGTAAAACCTTTGCAGGTGTGTTCCTTTTCTTCTTCTCTATGAAATTATGTTCATTCAGACTTCCAACATCACCCTTTTCCTTCCATCTAGAATAAGAACATTTCTTTCAATTCTGTCTACTTGAATCCTCTCCCCAATAAAGCATACAATCATTGGGGCACGCATGTATTTTTTTTATAATTCAGACCAAGCTTGTTAACAACTTTTTTCATATCATAAAAAGATTCATGGATTTTTGATTCAGAAAATGCATCATGAATAAATTACAATATCATGGACATTGCCTTATTTATAATTCCATAGAGACATTTGATATGGTACAACTTCAGTGGAAATGAAATCTTTGAATATTTCAAACACCCACTATACAACTCTTGATTTCCATTGTCAACTAAATCATGAAATGCATTTTCCTGAGTGAATTTTTCTCTTACATTTGGCTCCATAGAATCAAGAGGAGGATCCAATGATATGTTACAATCTTGATCTGCCTGTGTTATAATCACAAAAACATCACTTGCCATGTTGCAATTTGTAGCACCCTCTTTTGGTTGTTCTGATATGTTTTGATGCAGATAGTGGTGTATTGCAGTGTCAAATGCATCATTTATGAGTCTTTTCATTTCATTTTCCATTTTTGATGAACTTGGGACCTCATTCTATGGATTAACATCAGTGCTCAATATTTCTATAACGTTCGATTCTCCTTGCCAAATCTAACACAAATATTGACCAGGGAATTGATTCAGTATTAAATGTTCATAAACTTCATCTCTCTTCAACCATGTTCTAAATTTACATTTAGGACATGGACATTTTATTCTCCCTTCAACGGATCGATTAGAAATTGAAACATCTAAAAACTCATTCAATCCCTTAACATACTGAGGTGTGTTCCTCGGTAATATGATCCAGCTTTTATCCATATATATCACAATGTGCCTACACAATATTAAAAAAAATTAAAACACATAGTTACTAATAAATAGATAAAGAGATTCATATATACGATAGTATAAGATTACAGAAACAGTGTGCTAACAACGTGGTAGCTACTTTACCATGAAAACCAAAGTACATTGTTAATTTGGAATAACCCCAACCTAAGTTCTCTATAGAGTATTCATATAAAACTCTAATATCGAATAAATCTATTATAAATAATGTTTAGGTAAAACCTTATGATGATTGAAAAACTCAACACTTTGTTAATTTGGAGTGACAAGAACCACGTGAGGGATGGTATTCTTGAGGCATGATAAGTGGTGGTGTTCATGGAAATTCATGATGAAATAACTTGGGAGATTAGGTTTTGAGGTTCTATGAACCTTGTGTGGATTTAATTCCGAGACCTCTCTTTGGTGTATTCACATAGAAAATAGTGGTGGTGTGACTTGAGGGTGATTTGGATCATATATGTGTTAGAGCTCATGAGTGGAGAATTATGGTTAAATAAGACGATCGAGGATCTGACCATGGAGTTGAACTAAGAGTCGGATTCAGACTTCGGTGTGGGCATTGAACATTTTTGTTATTACTTGAAGTGGCCCAATATTTATGGGGAGATATGATCCATGGGGTGGATGTGCTAATAAAGTACATGTTATTCAACTAAAGGAGGAACTGATTAAATCCAAAAAATGCATGAAATAAGTGATGTAATAATTATTTCAAGTCTAATTTGATATAAAATATGATCAAAATGTGTCATGGCTGATCATGAATCAGAAAGTGGTGTTAAGAAACCACTTTTTTTCTTCAAAACTTGTTCTAGAAGTTTCATGCTGAAGTAAAGTCACTTGTTGAATCTAGAAATACATTAAAAAAGGGATTATTCTAGAATAAAAAGAGGTTTCCAAGTCTTAGCAAAGAGAATAAATGATTTCATATTGAATCTGGTTTATAATAAGGGATATCAAGCACTGAATTTAGTATAATTAGACCACTAATAAGAAGAAAAATTTAGAGGAAGTAGTTATTCACTTACTATCATTAGTGTGGTTTCAGTGTGATTGGTAAGTTGTTATTGACATGATAAATATAATTTTGAAGTTATATTGATATTGTGCGATTTGATTAATGTGGATGATAAAGACACCGCTTACGGTTCTATTCCCTAGGTATCTCACCCCTACCTAGGGGATAAATGTCTATCAAGGGCCACATTCCCAACTCATAAGGTTTAAGAACCTATCATTATCCATATAGTCCATATTGATTTCTCATCGAGCAAAGGAATCTAACTTGGTTCCATACTGGGTCATTCATATGTTCTCATAGATTATCATACCATAGATGACCATTACCACACCATCCCATAGCCTTGCCCCTAGACATTTCTTTAGGAGAGAATCAATTACCTAAAACAAGACCTTTATAGATAACTTGACCCATAAATATATGATGGACACCCTATTGGGGTTTTAATTTCCCTATAGTTAAGCCTCTCACATATATAACATAGCCATCAATGGTTGTATAATCAATGCATCATACTAAAGGGAATTTTATGAAACCAACATGAATCTCTATCCTCATGTATCATAAGGTAAATAAATCATGGATCCCATTCATGTCACATACCCACCTACATGAAATTTCAATCCACACAATAAATGTATAACCATATCCTATGGTAATATTAGTCATTAACTACCTTGACCATAGAGTTATCCCCTAAATAAATCTCATTCCATCCTCATCAAATCCATCTCTAGGAACCAACACCATATCAATCCCCTAACTCGTAAATTACAACATATATTATAAAGCTATAATAATTAATTAAGATATTTAATTCATATTAATCCAATTAGTCATACTTTAGGTAAATATCATCAATTATGTATCCTCACTGTAACTTCAAGCAATGGGGTTGGATCACTCTCAGAACACATCTTCTCTCATTTCTAAACAAAACCAAAATATATGAAGTCAATCCATTAAATTAATTCATCCAAATTTGATGATAAACCAAAATACATTATGGCAATGACTCAACAATAATGAAACAACATAAAACCTTATGCATTTTTCCTCCACAAGATTCCTCTAACCATTTCACACAAAAAATCCACCGTAACAGGATGATCCCACCAATGGTAGAGGAGGAGAGCATACATAGGGTACGAACTCGACGGGGTCAGGGGATAATCCGGCATCACCGGTGTCAGGGAGAGAAGTGGGGTCAGCAGCGACCAGCGATGAGGTCACCGACGGCATGGGAGGGAAGTGGAGGGGACTGGAGCTAGGGTTCGCGATCGTCAGGGTGAGAAGCCTCACGGGGTCGGGGTTGGCTCAGGTGGGGGGGAAGTGTCTCTGATGTAAAAACCTAAATGGGTCTCGCGGCAGTTTTTAATAAACCCCCGCTAAATCTTTTTAACGAAAGGTTTAGCAGCGGTTTTGAAAATCGCCGCTACAAAACCGCCGCTAAAGGCATTTTCTGTTGTAGTGGTTATTTACGGTTTTAGTTCTTAGCCTATTTCCATGGGGCCTATCCACATGAATAATTCTTTTAATGTAGGGTTTAGTTGACATTTATGCACTTTAATGTGATTTATTTCACTAACGATGAGGATTTAGATCAAGTAAAATATTCCTAAGAGGATTGGGCCTTGTAGTGATAGGTGTAGCAATTGTACATCTAGCATTTGATGAGGAAATACTTATGAGGGTGGATTGGAATATTGGTAGGTTCTTAGATTGGGATGGTCCCTCTGATTATATAAAATGTATTATGAAAGATTTTACTCCATTTAATGATTCAAGAGTTCTACTAAAGAGATTAAGGATGAGATGCTAGTGTGGGTATTGGGTATTGTCGGACAGATTGGCATTATAATGCCAAGAGGATTGGTGTGATTTAGCTTAGGATGGAACCTGGTTAGTGGTTCTGGGTTATAATACATGATTTTGATGAGGTTCTTTACCAGATTATTGAGAATATAATGTAGATGGGTTTGACATGGTGTGCTTTTGTGACTAGGACAATCATAAGGTGAATAATCCACTTTGTCTAGTTGGATGATGAGATGTGCATCGATGCATGGGATAATCCTCAAGAGATGATTCTTGACTATGTGACTGAGAGGATAAACTAGGATAGGTTTGATAGGATTGAGTGAGTGGACAACCCATGCGAGGATGATACGACGTATGGAGACACTTGGAGACACTTGGGGTTATTTATGCAATCTCATAGAGACACTTGGGGTTATTTCATGACTCCAACATACTCTAGAAATGTTCCCACACAATGTTTTAGAAAAAAATTCCATCTCATGGAAGACCCCAAGGCTCCTCTATCTTCCAAGGTTTCCTCACACTCACACCTCATGATACTACAGTATACAAGTGATCTACATCAAATAGTTAGGATAGCATCACTACCCTCCGTCCGTAGAAAAGAAGTAAAATACCTAAGTGTCCAATGCGATAAAGAAAATAAAATAAAAACTAAACAAAAACATACATGTATCTTGTGACTATACATGTCACCACCCAATATATAAGAACCACACCGCCCCATGGGTTAAATCATGTCCCTGCAAGCAAGGGGAAATAGTTCCATTTAATAATCTCTTCATTTTTCATTTTGTTCTTTATATAGCACGTTTTTGGAAACACCATACTAGTACACTAATCCATTGAATATTCACCTATGATACACTAGTTGAGTTGAAGATTGTGCACATAACCCTCTTCACTATGGAAAGAACCTCAGAGGGACCACAATCAGTGTTTAGTAGTTGATCCTACTCTTGAACCTGGTTGGCACCAGTCTATGAACCAGATGGTCTACTTGGTCATGAGGGAGTAAACCATTTCATTATACTATACTAAGAATAAAGGTGTTGGTATATTTTATACCAGAAATGGAAATTTCTCAAGGCTTGAGTGCCAATCGACTTCAGTTCCTAAGTTAATGTCCCCTTAACTATCTGTAGATGTCAAGGGATGTCTCCCATGGGTGTCTTATGGTGTGTAGTGTCTATCTATGATTTCTGTGGTCCTTCCGTATTGTGGGAAATTTTTATTTCATGGTTAGTTTAATAAATACATTATTCAATTGGAAAATACACCCATAGTCAATAAAGATATACCCACATTTGATATAGAATACCATCCAAAAATACCAACTTGGAAATCTGAGACCAAAATTTTACTTAATGAATTCCAATTACATAATATATTCAGTACCAACTTATGTTTTATGAACCAATCACTTAAATGGAAAGAAAATCCTCACAATAACCCATAAAATCTCATATAGCATCACTCACCTCCAATTAACCCACATCATTGCACATCCTAATGACGATACAACCTCATCACATATATATCATGATTAACAAACAAAATAAAACACAGTATAAGGTCTAATAGGAGTCTATAGTGGAAAATATGAGGTTTTTAAAAAATCATGAACTTTTTATTGAATTAACTGTTCAAATGAATGGAATATAACCTGTGAATCTAACCCTACATTTATGGAAGACTCTATTTTGAAAAAATTTACAATTTACCCAATAATTCACTACACCATGAGTTTCTTACTACCCAAAACTCTAGAAAATGCACGATTAACATGAATGGTTATCCTAACTATGAACCTAACAATGCATTCCTTGTTACATAATTTTTTTAAAAAGAAGACCAATTCTTACCTAGAAGTACCCATTAAAAACCATGGCGGGAGGAGAGGGAGCCGAGAGAGTGGTACATCACGCAGGGTGTTCGGCCATGGGGGGTCTTGCGTGCGACTAGAGAGGGGGTCGGGGATATCGAAGGAGTAGATTGAGCCAAGATTAGAGGGGGATTTTTTCAAGAGAGGGAGACGAGAGGGGAGGGGGGAACGTTGTCGGGAGACTATAGGGGAGGGGGACATCGTCGTCGGAGAAGAAGCTGAGAGGGGAATGGGAACGTCGTCGGAGGAGAGGGAGGGGGGCTGATAGGTAGAGGTGGAGGTCGGGAGGCAGAGGCGGAGGCCAGGAGGAGGTCGAGTTCAGGGAGGGGAGGAGTGCGCAGGGATGAAATGTCATGAGGGAGCCCTAAATTGGGTATAATTTTTTCCAACGGTTAATAAAAACTGTGGGTAATAGTTTTCTTTCCTAATAGTTTTCTTAAACCATTTGGAAAACCCAACATATAATAGCCTATGCCAATGGTTTACTAGAACCATTGGTATAGTTTCTTTTTTCTAATGGGTTTTCTAAACATTTGGGAACAAAGTGTTGGTATAGGATCGATTTCCAGTAGTGTAGGTGGGTTTAGAAAAGAAAATTAAGTGTTAGAAGTAGGATTTTTATGGAGGGTTTTGAAATTTCTAATTAAATAGCTCCAACTCATATAGAAGATAAAGATTTCAGAATATCCTATAACCAACACATAATTTCAGTTGTTGTTTTCACTTAAAATATTGTCTATTTCAAATAAAAGTGAGACACTTTGAGTGATATTGACCACATCGTGCCTCGAATTGAGGCAGGGTTGACTGGTACACGTCAAAAATGATTCATGAATGGTTTTTATAAAGTATCAACACAATCCAAATGTGTTTGGTCAGTTTTCTGTATTCCAGTTATTGTTTTCAATTAAAATCATGTCCATTTCAAATAAAAGAGAGACACTTAGAGTGATACCGTAAACATTATGCCTCATATTGAAGCAGGGTTGACTCGTAGACATCACAAATGACCCATGGATCGTTTTCCTAAAGTATCAACACAATCCATTTCAAATAAATTGTTTATGTCGTGGGGGTTGTCCATGGTCCATGGGGTGAGGGGGTCCAGGGGGTTGGGTGGTGTTCAAGGGAGGAAATCCCCAAATAATACTTCGAAAATTAACTATACCCAATCCAACCAACATCAAAATTCTAATCAATCACCCATCCAACAACTAATTCATCCTCAATATCACTACCCTTCCCATTATTCCTTGAACAAATACATAAAAACAAAATCCAAATCCAATTTTCAACTAAACTAAATACCATAGAAACTATCTTATTACCCCCACTAATGAAATGGAAAACCACCTTTTCCACTACCCCAACCGTCCCCAATCACTTCACATGGACCATCCTTATATCCTGTCACGAACCCGCCCGGGTCGACCCTGAACCGGTCACCCGAGCCGGTCCGCGGCAAGTCCCGAGGGGCGTTCTCGATCCCCCCAGGATGGAAACTAGTGCTGGGCATCAAGTTTTAATCGTTGGGAACGATTTATCCCAAACAAACCGGGATCTGTAAAAGAAAAACAAACAAAAAAAACAGACAACACTAACAACAGAAACAAAACTACATCAAAAACATACCTCCACGTGACCTCGCGGGTCACGAAAGATCAGAGCGGAGCAGGGAGGGTGCGGGCTTCTGGAAACTAGAGAAGATCATGGAGGGTGCGGGACACCGGATGCCAGAGCAGAGTCGGGAGGGCACAGGCCGCCGGACGCCGGAGCGAAGTAGGGAGGGCGTAGGCCGTCAGACGCCGGAGCGGAGCAGGGAGCGGGTCGACCCGGGCTGGTTCGTGACATATCCATTACCCACCTCGATAAAATATGACTAAACAAAGCCTTTAACATCTTTGAGTGGGGATACATCTCACCAAAAACATCATTAGTTCATATGGTTCACCAACTACACAGAAGGAATGGCTATGAAGACTTCAAATAAAGTTGATCTATACAATAATTATACTTAAGTATTGAACAAAAATAAAAAACAAATCAAAGTTCACTTATTGGTTATTCCATGCCAGGGACATCATGACATGGTTTAGAAAAAAATAAAATAGAAAATAAAAATAATAGATGAAAAAACATTAAAATTAAGGTAGTACTTACAGATTTTGAGTGTAGAAATAATTTTTCTTTTTTTATTTAAGACAAAACTATCGGGTGGAAGCAGTTTCCCAGCCTGGGTAAAGAGAAATCCCTCTCGTTTAGTCCAAATCAAAATAGAGAAGAAAAAAATAGATTAAGAGCATTAAAAGTAATTTAGTACATATATATTTGATGTCGATTGAAGAGGATAGAAGGATTTTCCCAGTCTGGGTAACCAGAGAGCTTTGGCAGATCTTCATTTTTAGGGTTGCATCGCGCGGACAGAGGATAATTAGGGCTGTTTTATTTTTGGGGAAACCTTTCCCAATGGTTTTTAAAAAACGTTGGGAAATGTATTATATACCAACGGTTTTTAAAAACCGTTGGTATATGTTGTTGTAACGGTAATTTAACCAACGGTTTCATTGAAACTGTTGGGGAAAAGGAGGCATTTCCCAACGGTTTGGGCAAACCGTTGGGAAAGGCTGGTAATAATGGGAGTTTACCAACGGTTTGTTCAAATCGTTGGGGTAGTCCACCTATGCCAATGGTTTGTTCAAACTATTGGAATCAAAGTGTTGGTATATCTATAAATTCCAGTAGTGTATATCTACACATAAAACTACTTACCACTAGCATTATGTCTCTTATATGATTCTTCAAAACCCCACATAAATACTAAGTACAAACACCCAATGAAAAAGGCACTGACATAAATTACACACTTCACTATAAATTTATTAGTATAAATTTTTAATTAAGATACTAGATGTTTTTATAATATAGGAGATAATATACAGAAATTTTTCAATCTCCTGACATCTTTCACAAATCCCATAATAACTTGTAACTCAAAATTTTTCTTCAAATAAAAATCACAATACAAAAAATTACTTGGTAGGTTAAGTTAAGGTAGAACCCTTTATAAATGGGTTGGATTAGGTTATGATTCATCTTATATGGGTTCAGAATACAGTTATCCCAACAGAAACCCAACCCATGATCCTAAATTTCCACATGGAATTCCATATAGATCATATCAAGAATCAATTTAAGTGGTAATTTGTAATCTATATCAGTATTATTTTATCTCTATTGTTTCTAGGATGCTCCCAACCTGTAGTTGAGAAATTAATTTTACTTAGGTTCCATCAATGAATGAATTTAATAAGAAATACAAGGAGAGTTCTAAATTAATCATTTGGAATACCTTTAGTTTTCTTATTTAGGACTCTAATAATGGACACCAAATATGGGATAAGGTATTATAGATTGAAGGGAGGATGGATAAAGAAATATATAAAACTAGAACACCTAAAAGTGGTAGAGGTATGCCTAAGGTTTTTGTGGACAGAAATAATAAATCTCTTTCTATGGTCTTGACTTCTTTATAATGATATTGTTTATTTGGAATTTCTAGGTCTAAATAATATCAACACCTCTTTGGCCCTATTAAATTTCATTTAGTGTTATAACACATATGTCTTGGAATTACTTAGGTAATAGTCATTTTTAAAAGTTTACCATTTTCAATTGGTCCACCATGGGGTATGAGTTGATCACTCCTAATATTAGAGTGGAAGTGATGGAAAATCCCTGGTGCCTTCATAAAATTGGTTTAAACATAAATATTTACATTCTATTTTTATAAGGGAAAATTTGTTCACCTATTCAGGTTGAATATTAAAGGAAATAACATTGGAAGTACCTTCAATTACATAGATCATAAAATGACATCCCTCAAATCACTTAAGTGGTGTATGTCATTAGGTGAGGAGAGGAACTATGTTTCATGTGGCATTTATCTATTGCATGATCATGATTATATAACTCTTCTTTACTACACAAATTTTAAAATTTCGGTATATAATTTATACACATTATATAAATTATATCCTATGGTCAATTTAACACCTAAATTATTGTTATAATAAACTATAGTTTTAAGTACCATAAATAGATATCCTAGCCCTTAAAGTATACCAACTAAATCAATGATATTAAATATTATTTTCTTATCCTAATCGAATGGGGTTTAAAATGGATCCATAAATAATATACTTGATCTGATTGAATCTCATTATCCATTTTCGCACACTTTACACCATTGAATTGTGCCAAATACATGTTTAAATCAATAAATAGATGGTTTGATGATGTAAAGTTAGGTTGTAACCTAAATTTATTATAAAATATCTATGATCTCTTGAACATGGATCCTCATCCAATTTATATTACAAAATAAATCAACCAAAAACATCCTTTAAATCCCCACATCCTATAAATGATGATTCACTATTTGTATTTCTCATACAAACACACTTAAGTTCCCTGATAAAATCACATAAGAAATGTATAAAATATTTTTTTCCAATAAAAAATCTATAAACACCTATGAAAAAATACCTTTAATAATCAATAAGTAAAATAAGTACATGTAGTTTCATTACCAACCGCTTTTCAAGATTGAAATAATTTAATAATTTTTTACTTTATCTAGTTTTTCATTTAACTTAAATGAACCTATAGATTCATTGATTACCTTTCATATAATTACCAATGTTTAAAGGAAGCACTTGGAAGTACATTTATTCACTACACATCTCAATATTTTATTCATAGTAAATGAATCAAAATTAAAAAAAAAGTTAAAATAAGAATCTTATCAGTGTTGAACAGCAGAAAATATGAAAATGAAGCCACATGATAAAATCTTTCAAAAAAACATAATATTCATTGAATTATAGAAAATATCAATAGAAAAATGCAATGAAATATCATAACAAGAACCATATATATAACCACCCAGGCTTTTCATACATAAATATTACATCTAAATAGATAAATATTTAATACATTGTACAAAAAATATGGCTGGGGACCATATAAGTTTAGTGTATTTGAATATTAGATACACAATCTTATTATTTCATGAAAATTCTACAATATATTCCATAATGATCTCCCCATTTAGTACCCTTTATATAAATACCTTACATAAAACCTTTCTCCATAACTTTGGGAAAGGAAACATTAGAAAGAGTGAGATCAAATGCTCAGTAAGGGTTAACATGAGATATATCAATCGATGATCATATTAAAGAATAAGATAAGAATAAGGGTATGATTTCATAACATAAAAAGTTCATACCCAATATATCATGGATCATAAACAAGATTCATGGAATAAATATTAGCACTTCATAAGACATGAATCATGATGGAATCAAAAAACATAATCCATGAGAACATAACACTAACATAAGACATGGAATTATAGAATAAACCTATAACTTTGTGAACATTTATAAATAGAAAAAGGTTCACTCATTAAGTTAAGGACATGAAATTAGGCCCTCTCATAAATTTATGGATACGAAACAAAGTCCACTCATGATCTTATAAACATGAAATCCAGGTCTATGCATAAACTTATGGACATGATATCCAGGTTCATGCATGAAATTATGTACATGAAAACCATATCCACACATAAAATTATAAATAATAAATTAGGTTCGCAAATAAATTTTTTACCTCATGATTTATCCATTTTTACCCAATTCATTAGAGTAATATATAGGTCCCACCTGTTGTTGGTTATAATGTAACCATCATCCTTAGTTATAACATAATCATTATCCTTAGTTATAATGTAACCACCATCCTTGGTTATAATGTAACCACCATCACGTGATGATAACCATAAATATGTGTGCCACAAGATCATAAAAATTCATCCAATCAAAACTCATGAAAATAAATGAGTTTTATAAGCATTTTATCATAGCATAACCCATGAAAAATAAATGGGTTTCATAAACATTTCATCATTACATCAAAGTATAACCCATGGAAAGTTGACGGGTTTCCTAAACACCATGTCATCATAAACATAAACCGTCAATAGAATTAATAAGGATGGTATACTTGGATTATATCCCCATAAAAGCTTAAGTAACATAAAAGAATTTCATATTAGATGAAAAATTATTTTTAAAGATCACTTGGAATAATTCTGGAGGAAAATAACCTTTCCATTTTAAAATCACTTATCTTTTTAAGAAAAATATTGTGCACTTATAAATGAAAACATTCTCTTTAAAAATAAACTTGTAAACTTATAAAGTAAGATTAAAATAATTGAGGCTTCATGATGGTGTAAAAATTCTTTAAAGTCGTATAATTTAAAAAAAAATCCTTCCATTTTTTTTTGAAAAGTCACAAAGTACCTTGTTTGGAAAATGATAAAACAATTCCCTTCAAAATATTTATTAAAAACATTTTTTAAAACACTTTTTGAAAACATGTACATGGAATATAAATATTCCCTAGTAGAGACTTAAATATAAACAATCTCAAATAATAATGATATTGTTAAATAAACTCTTACTGCATTGGTATCATTTAAATCATAATCCCCATGAAATAAATAAATTTAGATGGAAATTTATATACCATAATTTTCATGATAATAATCATAAAATAAATTCATGGTCAATATATACACCACACAAAAGAAACATGTCGGGTATAAGTCCCACAAAAATAAAATTGAGATGAAAATCTCTTACTATAGGTCTGACTTCCTTTGAAATTTCTTTAACCTATTATATAGTAAATTTAAATTTATTATAAATATATTAAAAAATAATTTACATGACTATTATATAATATATATTCATTATATATATATAAATTCATCCATAATGATATATATGGAAAATTAATTACATCGTTCATAGAGATGGTAGACTATACATACACATGAACGTTGTATTCATTTTTTGAAGGATAGAACGAAATAAAGGTAAATAATAATTAAACTTTACATAATTATTATTATATCATGTATATCATATATATTAATCATATCAATCCTACTTACCATCCAAATAAAATAAAAAATAAAAATGAATCACATCGCTTTGTGGAGGTGTTAGTCTACACGTACGCACGAGTGATGTTATTATTTAACAGTTTGGAAGGTATGGAGTTAGATATGATATCACCATTTAAGAAGTATAATTATGTTATAAATATAATATATACATATTAAAAACTTCATAATACCCATATATAAAATATGGTGATGGAAAATGAATTGTATCGTTATGTGGAGACGGTAATTCATACGTATGCACGGGCGATACATTCACATATTATTTATGGGAAAGAGGGTGTATAGTTGTGTTTTAATAATCATAATAACATTTTAAAATATTTATTATACTTAATTTATTATTTTATGAAAAATATCATATATTTTTAGTAGGTAAATAAGAGTATAAAAAGAAATTGGCCAGTTAGGGTATTGCCTCTTTTTCAAAATGACTCTTTTGGATATCCTCTAAATAGAACAAGGATAAGTATTTCGGAAAGAAAAGAAACTCAAAAATGTGAATAAGGAAGTTTATAAGAAAATTTGGTAGGGTATGGTTAAGTTATAAGGCTCAAATTTTTGTAAATAATTGATGGAGGAGGGGTCCTTTTATAATTGAGGTCAGGGTCACTTTTAAAATTTCATAAAAGATTAAATTATAATAAGACTATTCTAAATCGAAATGTTTCCAAATAGACTATAAATTCATAAGGGTTGACATTTTATATTTATCCTATTTTTCCTTATTTGATATTTTTATGATTATTAAATAATTTAACAAAATATTATTTTCATAAAATATCATTATTGTCAATTTTGATACTATTCATTAATTTGACTTTAATAAAATCAAGACAGCAACATAATTTCGAACCAAATATTTTAATTAATCCATATAATTTAATTTTCATCTATAAAATTTATGGATCACATAAATTATATCAAATTATAATACTTTTAATATAATTTATTTGATGTTTCCATTAATTGAATAATTACTGCATCAACATTGTGTGAGCATTTAAGGTAATTATTTCTTCCCTAAAAATTAAAACAAATTACCATGATTAATATAAATCATTTATCTTTAAAAATTATATTTATAGTCTAGAATATTCTCTATATTACATCATGTTAAATATATTTTAGTTATTAAAAACAAGAGGGTGATGTGTTTGACTTTTCTTTTATAAAATATTATAATGGTCATAATCTCATCCAAGTGGACCCAAAAGGTTATAAATTAAACCCTTGGATGATTATGTTTTATATATACTTATCCAATAAAATTTAAAAAAGTGTTAAGGTAATTTTATATTCCTTATAATTTTATTTTTAACCTTTAATTACCAACTTTACCCTTCATTGTGGTGACAAAAATTACTAAGTTTACTATTCATATTGACCAAAACTAAAATGAGAATATTTAATAAATTTGGACTCACTTATTCCAAATATTGAATCTATTTTTCAAAATTTAACATACAAAAGTGGAATAATTTAATTTAAAATTAAAGAGACCAAACACTACGAAAAATGATTATTCAAAAAATAACCGTTTTAAAATATAAAAAAATATATACAAAATTAATGTATAAGATCCATTAAAAAACCATAATTTAGTTATTTTAAATCAAAATGTAATAATTAAATTTTAATAATAACCAAAACATAATTTTACTTTTTAAATACATTAAAATAAAAATACAATTTCAATTAAAATCAGTATTTTTCATTTTTCATTGAAAATAAATATTTTCAGAAAATTATAAGAAAATAATATTAAGATAAATTTGAAATGATGAATTAAAAATGAAATTAATTTTTTCAAATAAATTTTATAAAACTTTAATAAATAAATTATAATATTTACTCATAAGAAAAATAATTTTTGGAGAAACGTATTTTTGAAGAATAAAATGACTTTACAACAAATTGAATGATTATTTATAGATAATTTATCAATTAATATATATTTATTAGGAAATATATATTTTATAAATTAGTTAATCATATCCATAGCCTCAAAATTAATGTCTAGGTTATAACTATAAAATTAAATAATAATATTTTAATAGTGTATCTCGATTCGTTTAAACTCGGTGTTGTGTGTAACACAAGCCATCGAAGAAATAAAATTATTTAAAGGGAAATATTTTCTAAAATATCAGGGTGTTATAATATATGACTTAAAATAAATAAGATTTCAACCATTATAATATTCATTCAGTTATTATTCTTTCATATTTTACAACATACAGTCAAAGAAGACAACTCCTTCTATAAAGATGAAGTGGTATATAGGATAGATCATAAAACAAGAAAAAAAAACCTAGACTACCACCCCATACTTTTAACTTAGGAATTAATGAAATGAAACAAAAATTCCATCCTAATACTCCATAATTTTAAAGAATAATGGAATAAATTAATATATATATATATATATATATATATATATATTTCAAAGAAAACATTTCAGGATAAGGAATAAAAGCCAAAACTTTTCCAAAACCAGAAAAAATAAATTGTATATAAAATAAAACTAAATAAAATATTAATTATAATTTTTATTCATGAAAAAAATTTATGTTTTCAAATTCATAATCATTTTCCTCATCATCAAATAAGATTTGAACTATAGACACCCCCTTCCAAAAAAACACAGTGTAAAAAAATTACATTCATTAATAAGGATGTGATAACCACTAGCCTAGTCAAGGTGGGGTAAAACCCACATGACTAGAAAAAAAATTAAAAAAAATTGTAAGAAAAAATAAACACACAATCATGGATACTCAGTGATTTATAAGAACTTATACTAAATTTTAGAAATATAATATTTGTCCAATAACTTCGTCAAGCTATTTCACAATGTTATCAAATTTTTACTAACTCTTAATCCTTATAGTTCAATATTCATCTAATGCACTTATATTTGTGGTTACATGAGTATAATTATTACCCAAACCAAAAATATTTAAATATACATTTTTCCCTCTCCTGTTTTTTTTAATATCAATTTTTTCAATATTAGAGGTGTTTCCTGAAAGAGAAGATAAATCATTCTCAATTGATTGATATAAAAAAAATCATGTCAAAAAATCCAATACTTAATTACATAATATTTTATAATGTGACAACATAATACAAACATTACCTTAACTAATATAAAAGCATCGTCGCATTTGGAACCATTTTTAGGTTCATGGGTTTGGAGCCATATTTGAGGATTATCTACCTATTTACCTTTTTCCCTTAAAAATATGTGATAAAATAAAATAAAAAATATAATAAAATAACACAATATAAAAGAGTAAATAAAAATTTAATACCTTAATTTTAGTGCATATACATGAAAAATTATTTATCCCTGTATAATGAAACATTTTCAAACGAGAATGATTTTTTATACCCCTCTTTGTTCTTTCTTGTAAAAGAAATTATATTATATTGGGATGAAACATATAATTTGATCTTAATTAATTATTGTTCAAGACCAAGAAAATATATTAGTAATTTAATATGGTTCAAATAAATAAATTATGAAGAAAAGTGTTACTTTTCCAGTAGAAGATTCCCAAAACTCCACCAAACTCTTCTATATGCCTTCATTAATGTGTTTTAGATTTTTTCCCATAGCCACAATGTCAGTTAAATTATCAAAATAAGCTATATTTAACTTAGATTTTTAGTTTCTCCATGAAACACCCATTTTCTATCTTTCATAATGATAAGGTTCATGGATTTTAGGGAGATAATATGATAACTTAAACATTAAAAATGACATTATATTTATAAAAATCATACAGTTAAAATAAAAACAATTATAACAATAAACAAATATATACCTTAATTTTATCCCACAAAATGCCCTTTTTCCATAACTAATAATCTAGAATCATAAAAACCTAATGGTAATTTCCTAGGTTGACGTAAAACAACCAATGAGGGAAGATAATTTTCTTACTGAAACACCAACTGGTTGAAGTAAGTTATTGAAATCTACAAAAACATGCTCTTGAAATATTGTAGGCTTACTAAATCCATGACCCTTTTCATTTATTACATTAAATTCCAATATCTCCTTTTATGCATAGTTTCATGATAAAGAACATTCTATTATTTATTCAATGAAAATGGTATTTCATCAGCATCCAAATTTGAAGACTAGATTATGCGATCATTTTAATTATTTTCTCCTTGATGAAATTATAATGCTTCAAATAAATTCAAAATTTTAAAATATGTGTAAAAACATATAATTGGTATAATAAAATAAATATTTTACACAAATTATAAAACCACTTACCAGAAATTTGAGTTTTTTCTCTTTGATGATACACTATATAAAAAAACATTTATTTTATAATTAAAATGATAATAAAATAAATAAGGTCATAAATTTCATTAACTTACCCATTATTATTAGTAACATGCACAACTTATTCAAGGATATCTCTTTAGAGTTTTTCTTATGTTTTATCCTTTCATACACAATTTAAAAAATACAAGAAATAAAAAATTATAATTTATCTAAATGAAACCTAAACCAATATCATATTAAGATTATTAGTAAATTACAAGAAAATTATGTATTGAATCATTAATTTTTACTTCAATTATTAGTGACTTTAGATATTATTTTTAATGGAAATATAAGGTTTATCTATTGGAAATAAAGAATGATTCAATGAATAATTTGATGTCAGTTGTCTATTTTTTCTAGAATTTCAGTCTAATAATTTCTAAAAAGAAACAAATAAATGTTATTAATAAAAACAATAAAAAATTAAAGCAAAATAGAACATGTTTAAATTTAAATAAAATTCATAAAATAATACCACATTTAACTTAATTGAAGGGTTCTTAAGGGATATCTTTTCAAAGCCTGCAATACATGAAATACTATAACTAAAATACCGTGTCAGTATATAAAAGTGTTAAATATAATGTCAAAATTAAAACTAAAATCAAATACTAATTTTTAAAATCCAAAAAAAAAATTATTAAGTTTCTAGAAAAAATATAATATTCAAAATCATAAAACATGTCATTATTATGATCATTGTCCCAAACATCATGTTTCTATAATTTCATTATCAATATTTCATAATTAAACTATTTACATATCCCATATGGCAAAATATTCCACATCAACATCAATGGATAAGTTGGTTTGTAACCAATACACTTTAGGTTTGATATCTTCCTCTATTTAAAATAAGTCTCTTAGTTTAGTAATGTTCATAACATGAAACTTTTTCTCTTTATATTGAACCATATAAAACACTTATAAGGCTTGAGATGAAAGTATAATGGGATCATCTATTTTAATAATCATCTTAATCTTGATTAGAGTGAATCCAATATTATCTTCATTAACACATTCATGGTATTTACCCAATCACACTGAAATAAAATAACACTCTATCCTACTTAATAACTCAAATTAATAATTTCTTTCAACACACCATAATATAGAACATTTACCAACTTTTATTAAACTCACAAAAAACAATAGTTTTGGGTCACACTCCTATTATAAATATATTTCATGTTCCACTGATAACAATTGAAAGTGACTTTGGTCATTTTTTTAACCCACGTATTGGGAAACTGACTTAAATGTGTCAAACCATTTTCTATAGAAGTGTCTTAATATACAAAAGTTGAAACCTGAATAATTAATGAAAACTAGGAATTTTATAAACAAAAAAAACATAAAACATTAAAAAAAGTATGATATAAAACATACATTATACACAGACCATTTACAAAACTTATTTTTAAAGATTTCATCAATTATTTCTACTGTGTGTTTATATTTTCTATGGAAATTTTCATATTTGTAACGACCTGAATCTGGAGCCCTTCCACTGGTGCCCCGTACCTAGTTCGCCACATGACCTCAAGTGCATTTCCACAAACACCAAAGGCTTCCAACTAGCAGCGAGGGCCTTGGTAAGTTATTGGGGAAACTATGTTCTCATATGGTAAGTTATACAAGGCCAGAAAACAACAGTCAATGGCGGAAATAGTAAACAGCATGAAAACACTAAAACTAAACAGTGGAATAAATGAACATATAATGATAATGATAATGATGCAGCAGGTGCAAGTATCTAAGGAAAGCAGCAAACAAAACAACGTGCTGAAATACAACTGAAAACAAGGTACGAAAGTAAACAGCAACTCCAGTAGCATCGCAAGCCTAAGCCCGGTCCTATGCTCTCCAGCTCCAACCAGCAATCATGTACCTGAAGTAGAAGTTCCACAATCCATGTTTACACTTGCAACCATATAACCTGTTTGGGCCGAAAAGCAGGACCCAAACAGGGTGTGAGACTAATCCCACTAGGCAATCACCACAAGATATGTGCCCTACTGTCAGTGAGTAATATAGAAAAAGTAAAGGAAATAAATGCAGTAGAGAAGCAGATGTACACTAAATTAAGAAATACTACCAAAATCTATTCACAGTTATTTATTAGTTCAGTACAATCATTTAGCTATCAACCATGGAACCTAGCAACAGCTCTATACTCCCAAGGAAAGCAAGTAATCACAACAGGTAAATCAGCAGTCTACCTAAACAGCAAGCAGTACAAACCCAAGCTTGTTATTTGGATTGGTGGACTCATCTCCACCAACCAACAAATAAATCACTGACTCTATGGGTGGCTTCTACTAGCAAACCCCTCTAGTCAAGTAGATTTACAAAGGCATAGACACTCTGAGAAGCTCTCACCATCAATTCCCCTACGGTCTTACAATGAAAGATATAGAATCTCTGAGGAAGAACTTATGTCTAATTCCCCCTATAGTCTCTCTAAATAACTAAGAACACTCTAAGGAAGCACAAAGTCCCATTTCCTTAGGTCCTGCGATCGATACTAATTATAACAATCTCTCTAGGGAAGCTCTAATCGTCAATTCCCCCTTTAGTCTACCACATCAGGTTCCCTCAGCCCTGAGCAGTTCAGTCGAGCGTAATCGACTGTTAGAAGCCTAAGTAAGTTCAGAAAATACTTGGATAATAGCTACAATTCATCCACAAGAATATAAACAGTAGGCAATACATGAAATCAAGTCAACAAGCATACTAGCAATGTGCAATAGGGTTTCCACGTAGGCAAACCGTGCCAAATGGAAATCAACAGCCAAAACAAGGGGAAACACCCATGGGGTGATCCTCAAACATGCTGAAAAGAAATTATTAATCATCTAATAACCTCAAGCATACAATAAATATAAGGCAGATAACGATACAGGATCAAACCGTAACCCGAGATACCCAATACATGGGTATCCAGCACTTTTGCACCAAAAACTCAAATACATTCAACGTAGGGAAAAAACCACCTATCTCAATCCTAAGAGATTGATATTCTTGAACCTCGGCCTGTGAGTCGGCCTAGAACAGAGTAAATATGCAAAAACATCTAAAACATTCAACCTCAGATAACTCTCACAAAAGGAGGAATCAGGAAACATGGCCAAAGAAGAACTGAGAACTCACTGATGCAATTATATTGCACACAACGGCATTCGATTCGGAAAACTGGTGAAGGATCAGTGGCTCAGAGAAGAATCGGCCCTCTAGGTCGCTCTGGATGTAATTAGGCGGAGAAGAAGATGAAAACAGGAATTAGGCGCGACCGCGGTCCGATTAATGAAATAAAAAGAAAAGTACACGGCATGTACTTCTTGAGTACATGGTGTGTACTCACCTTTTCCGTACGCCATATTAATCGGACTCCACCTCATCGTTACACCCCATGTGACTGCCCCGGACACGGCCAGCACACAGCCTCAAGTGGAAGAAAAGTACATGGTGTGTACTTGTAAAGTACACGGCGTGTACTTACAAAATTTCCAGATTCTCCTCTTTTTCTCAAAAACGGCCAGAAAAGGAAAACATACCTGAAAAAGAAGTTCCGGGTTCTTACAAACTTCCCTCCTTAAAGAAATTTGTCCCCAAATTTCCCTAGTAAGTTGATGAAGAAGAATCCTCGAACAACTCTGGCCACTGCGATCGCATATCGGCCTCCCTCTCCCAAGTCTCGTCCTGCACACGGTCCTGCTGCCATAGCACCCGTACCAGAGGAATAGACCGGCCATGGAGTACTTTTTCTCTATGATCAACAATCCTGATAGGATTCTCCTCAAATGATGCATCATGCTCCAGCTCAACCTCCTCGGGTCGAAAAACATGGGACGGGTCTGAGAAATAGCATCGAAGCTGAGAAACATGGAAGACGTTGTGCATAGCCTGGTATCTCTAAGGTAACTGAAACCTATAAGTAACCATCCCGACTCTTTCCAAAACCTAGAATGGCCTGACGTATCTCGGTGAAAGATTACCCTGTCCCATGATACTCTTGTGTCCCAACCCGAGGTAACACGTAGGAAAACCTGGTCTCCGACCCCGAACTACAGAGGTCGCCTCTGCTGGTCAGCATAAGATTTCTGACGAGACTGTGCAGTAGCCATCCTCTTCCGAATCAACTCTATCTGCTCTGAGGTCTCCTGGACGAGACAAGGTCCCAGCAAAGCTGCCTCTCCTGCCTCCATCCAACACAAAGGTGATCGGCATGACCTACCATACAAAGCCTCGTAAGGTGCCATCTGAATAGTTTCCTGGAAACTATTGTTATAGGAAAACTCCATGAGAGGTATATGATTTTCCCAAGAACCACCAAATTCTAGAATGAAAGCTCGGAGCATATCCTCAAGCACCTAGATCGTGCGCTCTGACTGACCATTTGTTTGAGGATGATAAGCTGTACTCAGAAGCACCTGTGTACCCAAAGCTTTCTGTAGCCCCTTCCGAAAATGCGAAGTAAAGCGGGCATCCCTATCTGAAATGATAGTACTCAGAACCCCATGCAAGCGCACAATCTCACAGACGTACAACCGTCAAAGATCATCGACACCGAAGGTCTCCTTTATCGGTAAGAAGTGAGCAACCTTCGTAAGCCTGTCAACGACAACCCACACCGCATCGTTTCCTCTCTATGATCTCAGTAACCCTGTCACGAAGCCCATCACGACATTGTTCCACTTCCACTATAGAATGGGTAGCTACTGTAAAAGCCCTACTAGCCGCTGGTTCTATGCCTTCACCTACTGACAGGTGGAACACCTCATGAAAAAACCAGCCACATCTCTCTTCATACCTGGCCACCAGTACTGGTGGTGTAAATCACGGTACATCTTGGTGACGCCAGGATGAACTGCCCAAACTGAGGAATGGAAGTCTCACATCAGCTCCTCGCATATATCTGCTGGCACCCATACGCGTACCTGGAAATTCAAGATCTCATCCTCGCCAACGGTCCCCCCGGGAAGAGGGTCCTCTCCTAACATGCTTTCCCGTAGGACTAGCCCTTCTGAATCTGCCAGCTGCCTCATTCAAAATCGGTCCAAAAGTGCAAAGGTAACAGCCATAGAAGATAGGAAAGTCTGTCCCTGCCTGTCGTGCACCTCCAAATGCATCTCCGAGAATAGATTCATCAGTTTCCACTCACTGCTGGCCTCCTGAACTGCATATATCTGAGTTCTCCAGCTCAGTGCATCAGCCACTGCATTTCCTTTCCCAGGCGTATAGCCAAGCTCGAAATCAAAGGACTGGAGATACTCAACCCACCTCCACTGTCTCAAATTCAGGTCACGCTACATGAAGATGTACTTGAGACTCTTGTGGTCAGTGTATACCACAAAATGTTCTCCCAGAAGGTAATGTCTCCAACAGCGTAAAGAATGAACGACCGCAACCAACTACAGGTCATGCGTAGGATAATTCTTCTCATGAGGCCTCAGCTGTCGAGATACACACACAACCACTCGATCCTCCTGCATAAGCACTACTCCAAGCCCAATGCTAGATGCATCACGGAAAATTGTATATCTCTTGCCCCGCTCCGGAAAAACTAGGATCGGTGGTGAAGTCAATCTCCCCTTCAACTCCTGGAAAGCTGAGTCACAGTCTTCGGACCAAAAAAACTCCACCCCCTTCTTATTCAAGCCTGTCAGTGGTGCTGCTAGGCGTTAGAAGTCCTGTATAAACCGCCTCTAGTAACCAGACAGCCCCAAGAAGCTTCGTACCTCAAAGACGCTCTTTGGCTGCTCCCAGGTAACTACTGCTCTCACATTCTCTGGGTCTACTGATACTCATGTCTCTGAGATGACATGAACCAAGAAGTGAATCTCATCCATCCAAATGTGGCACTTTGAGAGTTTAGCATAAAGTCGATGCTCCCTCAGTGTACTCAAAAAGATCTCAAGATGGGTTGCATGGTCGTGTCGAGTGTGAGAGTACACCAAGATATTTTCCACGAAGACCACGACGAAGGAATCCAAGTAAGGATAGAACAGTCGGTTCATCAGTGCCATGAAAACTGTTGGCACGTTCATAAGACCGAACAGCATAACCGTATACTCATAGAGGCCATACCTGCTCCTAAAGGCTGTTAGAGGTATATCTGAAGGTCTAACGCGTAGCTGATGATAACCGGACCTCAAATCGATCTTAGAGAACACCCGATCTTCTCGAAGCTGATCAAATAGATCATCAATCCTCAGCAAGGGATATTAGTTCTTGACCGTCAACTGGTTCAACTTCCGATAATCCATGCAAATCCTAAGGGTGTTTTCCGGCTTCTTCGTGAATAGGACAGGCGAACCCCAAGGAGAAGTACTGGGTCGAATGAAACCCTTTGCCTACAACTCCTCCAACTGCTTCTTGAGCTCCTGCAACTCAGGTGTAGCCATCCTATAAGGAGGAATGGACACCGGTGCTGCTCCTAGAATGAGCTCAATCGAGAATTCTACCTCACGCTCCGGAGGCAAACATGAAAATTCTTCTGGAAAGACATTTGGAAAGCGATCAAACACTAGAGGAAAATATAACTGATAAGTCCCCTGGTCATCCAAATAAAGACTAGAAATCTGGGCCGTAAATCCTCCTAGCACATGATGCTCGAGTCCGGCTCGACTCGCCTGAACATCCCACTCGCCTTTATGAAGGAAAGATTCACCCTCTGGTGATACGAAACTCACCCTACAGTGATAGCAATCGACGACTGCCTGGAAGGGAACCAACCAGTCTATACCGAGAATGACGTCATATCCCATCATCTCCAGGACATAGAGGTCCCATAAGAAACGATACCCTGCAACCTCAATAGGGCACCCCTTGCACTGACGTATGCTGGATGTCCTCGTTCCCAAGGGCGTGTCGAGATTCAACATGTCAGCAGATGAAAAGACACAGAGCTCAAGGATTTCCACGACAGAAACGGAGAAAAAGCTATGTGAATCCCCAGTATTGAAAAGGGATGAAAATAAAACTGAGGCTACTAAGATCGTAACTCGAACTGTAGAGGGTTCGGGATCCTGCTCCTGATGAATCTGCTCTACAACAAAAGTCTGGCATGTACTGTGGCCCTGTGTAGCAGCCTGAAAACCCTGAGCTACTCCTCCCTGAGCTGCGTCCATGGCCTCTACCCTGACCTGAACGTCCTACAGAATTCCATCCCCCAGTCTGTTGTAGAGCTGGTGATCATGCTCTTGTATGCAGGGTCGAAACTAATCCTCCTTCACTAGCTGCTGGAAGGGGAACCTTGCGGAAACGCTACAGGTGACCCATCTTGCCGTAGGATGGGCACTCCACTAGGTCCCTCGGGCACTGGGTCTTCTTATTCCCACTCCTCCCATACTGATAACATGCCACTTGGGTGCCAGAAGGGGAATCTCATCTACCAGAAGGAATACCTCGCTTCCTCGGGTCGCCTCGGGTACACTCTCGGTGGCGCTTCCTGCTGTCTTTCTGGAGGGAATCGGCCTTGGATACTATACCTCCTTGGTCCACAGCTCCAATCTCCCTCAGGTTACTATCTGTGATGAGTTCATGGTTGACTATCAGAGTAATAGAAGTCAACTGAAAGACATTCACCTGTGATCTGATCTCTGGTCTGAGGCCTTCCTCAAACTTCCTTGCTAGAAACAGCTCGGCATTCCCCAGGACAGGAGTGGGTCGCTGTAACTCAGTGAAGCGGGAGGAATAATCCATAAATAAGAGAGTACCCTGCTGCAGGCTCATGAACTCCCTATCTCTGTCATCCCTCAGCATCACTGGGTAGAAGTAGTCGTAAAACGTATGCTGAAACTCATCCCAAGCCATAGCCTGCTGGCACCCCGTCTGAGAGACTACGTCCCACCATCTCTTTGCAGAATCTCGCAGCATATACGTCGCGAGATCCACCCTCCTCTATGGAGGCGTCTCCAGATGCTCGAAGATGGAAATCATGGCTTCCAGCGATGACTCTGCAGCCTGAGGTCCTCCATCCCCTGTGAAAGTGGGAGGATTCTGCTGCTGGAAGACCCGCGTCAGCTCTGCCATAGTTGGGGAAGGATGCTGAACTCCCTGGAAGGTCTGTATGAATATCATGAAACCCTATTTGAACTGATCGTCAGCTCCAGTGTCTGGAATCACTTTAGGTGCCATGTTCGGAATGATGGGCGGAACTACTGGCAGTCCCTGATCAGTCGTATCAGGCGTACGATCGCTGCCTGGTTCCTGGCGTGAAACAGGAGGACGTCTCAGTGCCATAGATCTGAAATACCAAAACACACCTTCATTAAAGATGAACACAGTTGCAACATAGGAGAGTAAAATAGAATAGGAGGAAAAAAACTTTAAAACTAGGAAAAACATGACTACACGGCGTGTAGTACCACTACACGGCGTGTTCCTTAAAAGTTTACCCAGGGCATGTACATTGGCCACACCTAGCTGTGTAAACTACCAGGATACACGGCGTGTTCTTAAACTACATGGCGTGTACTGACCCTTTTCTCCCTGCCCGATTACTCCTACACGACTATGTCACACGGACTGTCCCAGCCGAAGACTACACGGCGTTTTTGAGGCAAACACGGCGTGTGATGGACATGCCTTACCTGGCCCGTGTTGTTAGCGATACGGCCTGACACAAGGTCGACACTACATGGCGTGTTCCTAAGAGACATGGAGTGCACTTGAAGGGAAACCTCGGCCCGTGTTGTTCGTGACACGACTGAGTACTCAGCTGATCCTTACACGGCGTGTTCCGAACAAACACGACATGTATAGAAGAAGATAACACTGACCCGTGTTTTTTAATACATGGATGGTACCTGGGAAAAGATACACGGTGTGTGCACACCGAACACAGTGTGTACTAAACATGCATTAACTGGTCCGTGTTGTTAGTTACACGGTCGGGCTCCTAGTTAACCTCTACATGGCGTGTACCTTCCATACACGGCGTGTTTATGAAAACCATTTACAGCTTTGTGTCTCTATCCACACAGTCAGTGACACGGCCAAAAACTACATTGCGTGTATCTATAAAGTACACGCCGTGTATTCTGGGTTTTTCTAGACAGTAGCCTCAGAACTGCACCAGAGCCCAGAAAACACAAAAAAACAAGGGTTAAGGTGTCTAATTCCAATCTGTGGGGTCCCATACTCCCCGCAAATTAAATCTTGGCATCATAACGATGCATAGAACAAGCCACAGTATAAGAACTCACGACCCACCAAATTCCGATCCTTGAGGGCCCATAACACCTCTGAGATCAAAGTTTGGAATCCGTTATAAGAAATCTCCAAACAAAGATACCTTATCAACATAACAGGAATTCTATCACAGCAGTTATCAAAACAGCATGTGTTTTCTATCACAAATCCTATCACAACAACATGAAATCTCTAATGCAACCTAGATGTCATGGAAAAATGCATGGCATATAATCTTATAACATGTGCCTATATGATGCATGAGATGGCATACCCTCATCTCATCAGCTTGTAACAAAATAGAACCACAATCATATAAACAGTAATAGCACAAAACAAGTGCACCACCCAACAGTGAAATCAATTAAACTGTAAAATTTTCAAAACTCAAAACTTGAAATATTCGAGGTAATCTAGATTTTTCCCTGTACACGGGTTCTAGAACGCCTGGGCACAGCTATTTACCATTTACCTATTCCGTCCTATCCCTATCTAATGTCGCTAAATAGTAAGTCAATAGAAAAAGGAAAGAACACCTCTGATACCACTTTGCAACGACCCGAATCTGGAGCCCTTCCACTGGTGCCCCGTACCCGGTTCGCCACATGATCTCAAGCGCATTTCCCCAAACGCCAGAGGCTACTGACTAGTAGCGAGGGACTTGGTAAGTTATTGGGGAAACTATGCCCTCATATGGTAAGGTATACAAGGCCAGAAAACAACAGTCAATGGCGGAAATAGTTTACAGCATGCAAACACTGAAACTAAATAGTGGAGGAAATGAACATATAATGATAATGATAATGATGCAGCAGGTACAACTATTGAAGGAAAGCAACAAACACAAAAACGTGCTGAAATACAACTAAAAACAAGGTACGAAAGTAAACAGAAACTCCAGCAGCATCGCAAGCCTAAGCCTGGTCCTATGCTCTCCAGCTCCAACCAGCAATAATGTACCTGAAATAGAAGGGCCACAATCCCTATTTACACCTGGAACCATATAACCTATTTGGGCTGAAAAGTAGGACCCAAACAGGGTGTGTGACTAATCCTAATAGGCAATCACCACGAGATCTGTGCCCTACTATTAGTGAGTAATATAGAAAAAGTAAAGGAAATAAATGCAGCAGAGAAGCAGATGTAAACTAAAGTAATAAATCCTACCAAACTCCATTCACAGTTATTTATTAGTTCAGTACAATCATTTAGCTGTCAACCATGGAACCTGGCAACAGCTCTATACTCCCAAGGCAAGAAAGTAATCACAACAGGTAACTCAACAGTCTACCTAAACAGCAAGCAGTACAAACCCAAGATTGTTCTTTGACTTAGTGGACTCATCGCAACCAACCAACAAACAAATAACTGACTCTATGGGTGGATCCTACTAGAAAACCCCTCTAGTCAAGTAGGCGTACAAAGGTAAAGACACTCTAGGAAGCTCTCACCATCAATTCCCCTACGGTCTTGCAACGAAAGATATAGACTCTTTGAGGAATCACTTATGTCTAATTCCCCCTATAGTCTCGCTACGTAACTAAGGACACTCTGAGGAAGCACAAAGTCCCATTACCTTAGGTCCTTCAATCGATACTAATTATAGCAGTCTCTCTAGGGAAGCCCTAATCGTCAATTCCCCCTTTAGTCTACCACACCAGGTTCCCTCATCCCTTAGTAGTTCAGTCATGCGTAATCGACTATTAGCAGCCTAATTAAGTTCAGCAACTACTTGTCTAATAGCTACAATGCATCCACAAGCATATAAACAGCAGACAATACATGCAATCAAGTCAACAAGCATACTCGCAATGTGCAATAGGGTTGCCTCATGGGAAAACCGTGCCAAACGGCAATCAACAGCGAAAAAAATGGGAAACACCCATGGGGTGATCCTTAAACATACTGACAATCAATTATTAATCATCTAATAACCTCAAGCATACAATAAATCTAAGGCAGATAACGATACAGGATCAAACCCTAACCCGAGATACCCGATACATGGGTATCCGGAACTTTTATGCCAAAAACACAAAGACATTCAACTTAGGGCAACAAACCACCTACCTCAATCCTAGAAGATTGATATTCTTGAACCTCGGCCTATGAGTCGGCCTAGAACGGAGTAAATTTTCAAAAACGTCTAAAATTTTCAACCACAGAAAACTCTCACAAGAGGAGGAATCAGGAAACATGGCCAAAGAATAACCGAGAACTCACCGCTACGATACTATTTCACCCGACAGCGTTTGATTCGGACAACCAGTGAAGGATCAGTGGATCAGAGAAGAATCATCCCTCTAGGTCGCTCTGGACGTAATTATGTGTAGAAGAAGATGAAAACGTGGATTAGGCGCGACCCCGGTCCGATTAATGAAATAAAAATAAAAGTACACGGCGTGTACTCACCTTTTCTGTACGCCGTATTAATCGGACTCCACCACATCGCTACACCCCGTGTGACGGGCCCCGACACGGCCAGCACACGGCCTCGAGCGGAAGAAAAGTACACGGCGTGTACTTACAAAATTTCCTGATTCTCCTCTTTTTCTCAAAAACGGCCAGAAAAGGAAAACATACCTGAAAAAGAAGGTATGGGTTCTTGCAATAGTTCTCCCTACAAAATAACAATAAGCTTAAAATTTTAGAAATAATGAAAATATAAAAAAAAATTGGGTATGTATCTTAATGCACATATACTTTAACTTGTTCAATGGTTTAAAAACCATAATTTTTTTCTTGTAATATCATTGATAATTCAGTTTGTATATTTTTCTTTGTGTACATTGCATGAAAGTTTAGAGAGAATATTGATAGCCCTTTACATGTTTCATCAAATTCGCCATTATTATTTCTTTTAAACCTATTTTATCTCATTTTAATGTCATGAAATATCTTAAACAAAATTCCAAACACTCTTCAATAACTTTTCCTTGGGCAATTGATCCTTTTGGGTGAATTTTTTATGAACATACATTTTCAATATTCACAAAAAATATATTCATTCAACCTAAATATTTTAATTAAATTTCTAAAAAATTAAAAAAAAATGAAAACATATTTTACATACCACTTAATTGGATAAATCTAATGATAATAAATAGGTCTGGTAAAAATGGATTCATGTACTAAATTAATTATTTAGTGTAGCGTGATGTAAAATATTAAGGTGGGGAGATGTGATTCTAAAGACAATGTATGAGAGCATTGTGACGTTCTAACCTCTTAAAATCTTTAGATGTTGCCAATTTTGAGCATAAATCCTTAAAAAAGTTACTCACATCAATCAAGACAACATTTACCACTTTATTTTTCATTTTTCCTTAGAGACAATGGTAACGAATATTTCATAAAACATGGTGGTCATGACTTTTTAGACTAGATTTTTTTCCATCAATAATGTTTCTCTTCATGTTTGAATAATATCCATATGTAACTTTGATAGAGGATAGTACACTTAAAATTTTAAATTTTTATTTTTCAGTTAATATAAATCATGTTGTAGGTATATATGTTTGACCATAATCCACACATGGGTGTAGATCATGTCTTATATTTAAATCTACCATGTTAAGTAAATATTGAAAAGTATCTTTAGTTTTCCCCTAAACACCGAAATTTTTTCTAATAAAACTTTTAGAGACATTATTTTACTGATACATAACATAAAAATTGTTTTCTAGAAGAATATTATACTAATATGGGATTTTAAGGAAAATATTTTTCTTTTTCCTTGACATATTATCATCTCTCCTTCATTTATTATGTCTTTGATCCTTGATATTTTTTTCCAAATATGATATCCAACCCTTTAATATAATCTAAAAATTCTAATATATTATTATATTTAGATGATATCCATGTTTTTATTTCCCCATTAAATTCATTTTTATTTCCATAAAAAAATTTACATTGGTCCAGGAAGCATTGATGACCCATGTAACACAATTTCTTACTTTTTCTCAAGTACAATGAACATTTTTCAACATTGCAACATGGAAATTAATTTCTACCCTTGGCCTTCCAACTTGATAGATTATCATATGCAGTAAATTCATTAATTGTACACATTAATTATCAATTTACTAAAAACAAATCTTTTTTTGATGCATTAAGTGTTTCTATTCCAAAATCCCATAACACATTCAACTCTTCAATTAAAGATTCTAAAAATAAATCGATATCATTTTCATGTGACTTGGGTCCAGGTATCAGTAATGAATGAATAAAATATGAATGATTCATACATAACCATGGAAAAAAATTATAAATCATCAATACCACAATCCATATATTATATTGACTAGACATCATTCTAAATGGATTAAACCCATCACATTCCATGTTTAACCCAAAACTTCTATAATAACCTACAAACTCGGGATACTTATCACTAAAATCTTTCCAGGCATATGAATCTACTGGTTACCTTAACCAACCATTTTTAACTCGCTCATGATTGTTCCATTTCATGTGAGGGGATATTTTATATGACATGAATAGACTTTTAAGCCTATGTATAAAGGGTAAGTGACGTAAAACCTTTATTGGTACTTTTTTATCATTTTTTAATTTGATAATACTTCAATTATAAAAACCAATCTCCTAAAATCTCAACTATTTGGGAAATTATAAAGAAATGTTTTTCCTTATGAGAAAACACACAATCATTCATGAATGAATCAGTCTTATTATAATCAAGAACAAGTTTATTGAAAATCCCTTTAACATTCATAAATGAGTCAGGTAATGTTGATTGATTGGGAAGATATCTCTTAAATAGTTTTATAAGTGCATCAATTTCCATGTCACTAATCCCATGTAAACATTTTAAATGACACGCATTGATAACAAATGATAATTTAGTAAATTATTCACATCTAGGGTATAGAGGTTTCCAAGAATTTTCAACCAATTTAAAAAATGGTTGTGCCTAATTAGAAATAAAAAGTGGGGTGTTTTATAGTTTCTCAAATTCAAATTCATCCCCTAACATTTCAAGCATATCATCTTTGGAATAATTATCATTTTCAACACTAAAACAAATTTATCACTATTGACTTTTAACTCCCCATGAAAATTCCAAATGATTTTTTTATATCAGCATTCATTTATTTAATAATTTGATTGGATTTCACAAAATATAGATGAAAATAATGTCAATTAGCACAACTTTGACATGGATAGGCAATCATTTTATCCCTTTTCAAGGTCTCAAAACCAATATCTAGGAATAAATCTATGACACTTAAATAATTTTCAGAAGTTATCTTTAACTTCACCCAAATCTTATCATTAAATATATTCATTTTGTAAGTTATTACATATTATTTAATTTTCAAACAATTAAACATAATAAAAAATTAAGTTATGGATAAATATTATTATAATTTAATATGGATTGTAAAATTTATTAACATAGAGACATCCTACTACCAAAAAAATAAACTAAAATTGAATACTAATTTTTCATTTCATTTAATAGTTCTTCTAGGGAAATAGAATAAACTAATAGTTAAAATAAAATTAACTATTATATAGTAAAATATAGGGAAAGAGGGGGAATAGTAGTGGAATACTTACCAATATGAATAAGAGGCTATAAAATGAATCAAAGTCCAAAAAAATCATAGTCGATGACACTTCAATGGGAAGAGACTACCCATAAACATGAGTAGATAATTTAATGTTTTCATGGTACTAGTGTAATTTTCTAACCCAACTAACAACGAAGAAGGTAGCTGAAACAATGGGTCACATGGTATCAGGCATACCTCCCCATGTACCAGAGGCTGCTGACTAGTAGTGAGGGTATAAAGATGGTACAGTGTGGATACTATACCCTCATGTTAGAGTATAACAATGGTATAACGAGAATAAACATAAAACAATAGTGGAAGAAGAAATAAATGAAAGACAGAGTAATAGAATAATAAAATAATTTGAATACCAAAGATGGATAATGCCAATATACAACGGATTCATACATGTCCTGATGACGATACATTACGAAAATAGCAATCATACAACATGATATAAGATACGATACATAACAAGAAAGAAAATAAAAGTAAATACCCAAGAATAAAGACCTATAATTTCTGTGGAAATTTTTTTCTTAAATACATGGGAATTTTACTAGTCCGTGAGAACTGACGGCATGTGATTCTGAGGCCCGGTGTGCTCGGAATCAATTTCTGAAGTTTTGTTCGGGTACGTTTAGTAAACGTACGAGCGGGACTTTATAACTTTTGAACCGGTTCTCGGAACTGAAATATGATGGCACCGTTGAACTCGCAGCGCCGGTATTCGCTTAAGAAGACTTTCACCTCGACAGCAGTTGATCGAGAATGAAAGATAGTTTTGGGGTTTTTATGAATAAATTAAATAAAAATAAAGTTGTAGATTTATTTTTTTTAGTTGGTTAAAACCTCCAAGAGGAGTTTGGAGGTGGGGGCCACCACACCTTAACCTCCCATGAGAGGTTATAGTGGTGGGGCCCACTCGAGGTCTAAAACCCCTCTTCATGTGGGGTTAATGTGGTGGGGACCACTCGAGACCACTTAAACTCTTGAACTCCCCATTAAGGGGGGAGAGACCTCTTGAGCTCCCCACTTAATGGTGCCACCATCCTCCACATTGATTAAGTGGGGATAGCCTAATTAATTCTTTAATTTGAATTTTATGCCAATAATTTAAGAGGATGTCATAATCTATTATTTGGTTGTCTTTTGTCTTTTTTGTTGAGCTTGGGAAGAGGAGAGAACTTGGAGAAACTATTTCTCTTCAACGAAGAACGACCACTAAAGCACGAAGAAATCTTCATCTGCCAATGAAGGATATCTTCTTCTTTGATCTTCAACCATAACAATGGAAGAATCATTATCCTTGAAGAACGCCGATGACGTCGTCTTTGACTTCTTCATCTTCTTACCCGACGTCAACAAACCGACATCCGCTTTTCCGCAACTATGTCAACAATCAACAAACAAAGGTAGGGGTGTGTTTTGATTTTATCAACATTGATTCTTCCTTCCATGATTGTTTCTATTGACCAGCTTTCTACCAAACTAACAAGGAAGGACCAGACCAAACGAACACGGCCCAATGCCTCCGTCGTTCTTGTGAATGTTTGGTGTGTTCTTTACTTTCTTCATGGGTGACAAAAAATGGATCATTTCAAGTCCATTATGCAACACAATGATCCCAAATTAAAGACCCAACATCACAATTACCTAGTGGAGGTTCGATGACGATTGCGGGCGATGGATCAGAATATAACTGGAAGGACTGTTCCTCAACCGTTCTTCAAGCGGGTGAATCAAATCGTGTTTTTGGAGCCGATCGGAGGCCTACAAACACCAGAGATGACTACAGGACATCAGGGCAACCTAGTGTCTAAAGTTTCATGATGAGAGGACCGTCATAATGAATAACGGACTTCACGGGAGGTGCGTTGGTCGGAGGCACCATTTCTTGAAAATTCTAGAATACACGGTGTGTTCTTCTGACAAACACGCCGTGTAGTACGGGCGTTCTGCGGCTTGAGTTTCAGACGTTAGACAAGTAACACACTGAGTGTGACCCCAGTAACATGATGTGTATTCTCTATGCAGAATGGCAGAAGAGGCTTCACAATACATGGCATGTATTTTGGGAAATACACAGAAACGGGAAGAATTACACGGCCAAGAGGCACGGCGTGTACTATCTACACAGAATGGAAAAAGAGGCTTCGTGAGACTTGGTGTGTATCCCGAGGATACACGGACACGGGGTGGAGTACACAGGCATGTACTCCACCACATGGCCAGACATGGCCAGTGGCACGGGCTACCCCATGTACCAGTTACACGGGTTGGCGACCACGAGTTGAGGTCATGTGCGGGCACATGGCCAGCGTACGCGGAGCCGACCCCAGATACTCGGACACGGTGTGTAACCATACCACACACTGTGTACTTTCTTTTCTACATGACCATACATACGACATGGGCCATTGTACACAGGCAGTACCCGAGGTCTGAAGACACGACATGTGCCTCATTCCTACATGCTGTGAACTTTTTGAGAAATGGCTTGGTCATCTTGTCCTCAGTATCTTGGACACGTTTGTTTTGGTTATCCCCCTATGACGTGGTGGACCTTTTGGATACATCAACGTTGGACTTCGTGGAAGTTGATGTATCGACACATGGCTTGAGGAGCGGACTCTCCCAGAATCAAGTGTGGTTTGTGGAAACTCTGTGGCTAGCTGTGCACTGACGACTGTTCATGGATCATGTGTTGGTCCGACAGTTCTGACTTCTATTCCTGGATCATGTGTTAGTCCGACAGAATAGATGGTCCTGGATCATGTGTTGGTCCAACAGCTCTGACTACTATTCCTAGATCTTGTGTGGGTCCGACAGTTCTGACTTATGTTCCTGGAGTATGTGTTGGTTTGACAGAATAGCTGGTCTTGAATCATGTGTTGGTCCAACAGCTCCATCTACTGTTCCTGGATCCTGTGTGGGTTTGACAGTTCTAACTGCTGGTCCTAGATCCTATGTGGGTTCGATAGCTTAGATTATTCAGTGGCTATATCTGATCATCTCTATCACTCTACATAAGTTGTATACCTATGTGAGTTGATTCAGTAACTTTGTGTTTTCCTCATGATTGAGAAGGATTACTAGATAACGTAGGTATATGTATGGGCATATACCTAAGTGGGGTTATCTGTTGATTTAGTACCTTGGGGTTTATCCTTGTTGGATTTTGTGAGAACTTGAGGGTATCGGGGTTCCTACTGAGTATATTTATACTCACCCTTACACGGGTTATGCCTGCACCTTGTTGTGTTGGATGCAGACGACGGATAGCGCTGACCGAGGCTGAGCATACGAGGACTGGACGGTACCCCGGGGTGGACCTCACGACGAGTCGGTACCCGGGGGATATTGACGGACGTGGAGTGCTAAGGAGGGTATCTGTACCTAACCTTCAGGTAGGATCCGTGGTGGACAATCCAGGAGTTTCTTTCCATCTTCCAGTTGTTTTTCCCTTTTCATTTTTACTTATAATTATAGTTGGGCTTGTATTTCTGGCCCCTTTACATTTCAGAAAACTCTTGTTATACAGTTTTACTTAGTTTTTTGTATCCATCTGTGTACTCTGTTGTGTGTGATTTTATTTATAAAGTCAATGCCTTCCCATTTTAGGGATTTACACCTTTGGTGCTAGTCAATATCCCCTAGCCTATAGAAGTCAGGCTTGGGGTAGTCACGGCATGGGCCCTAGGGGACAGGTTGTGACAAATTGGTATCAGAGCGGTCGGTTCTACTGCAGAACTTAGGACTCTGATCTTTATTTTCTGTGAAGAAATAATGTTAAGTGTAGTGAGTGTGGTTTTCAGTTTATGGAGTCCAATGTTGGTGCAGCGGCCGACGTATCCATACACTAGGACCCTGAATTCTGATTTCCGACTCAGTGCACTAAAACACAGATTGCATGTGTGTTTCAAGTGTTTTATTTGTGATATCTTTGATTCAGCTCACCAGGTATAACTTATTGACCATGGAGCACCTATATCTTTTCAGGATGGCCCCACGTAGACAGCCATCTAGGGTTCCAAGAGTTGTATGAGATGACAGCCCACCGAGCGACAAGGCCTCGGTGTAGGGCCCTATCACAGCGGAGGCTATGGCGGTACCACTTCCCGTTGGGCCACCGATTCCACCAGCCCTAGTAGTAGACGATACACGCCACTTGAGCGCATTTCACGAGTTCCAGCGCCATAGGCCGCCCATGTTCAGAGGAGAGACGGACCCGCAGACAGTTGAGGATTGGCTGGAGGTTGTGGTGAGAGTCTTCAGACTATTAGGGACACCAGAACACTTCATGGTGATTCTTGCTACTAGCCTTCTATAGGCAGTGGTAGATAGATGGTGGAGCCTAATGCTCCAGGTGCATAACGAGGTGACACTACTCTGGGTAGACTTCAAGAGCCTGTTTCAGGTGGAGTTTGTCCCAGCCACCCTACGTGCAGTGTGGATACAAGAGCTAATTAATCTGCAGCAAGGCAGCATGATGGTGGCGCAGTACTCAGCGAGGTTCACCAAACTCTCGCGTTACTCCACCGATATGGTGCGGGACCCTTTCTTCAGGGCCCATACCTTCGAGCAGGGGCTCAGTCGAGAGATTAGGACCACGATGATCTCCCTCAGCATTCCGACACAGACGGGGGTGTTGGAGCGAGCTCTCTTAGTGGAGAGTTTTCTTACTGAGCAGTTACCAGCAGTGAGACCTACCAAAGGGCAACACGTAGCGTAGTCTTCTACAGCTGGCAGTAGACAGATGTCGTAGAGGTCTAAGCGGACTAGTACATCTAGTGGACGACATCAGGATACGGGTTTAGTTGTGTGGGGTACACGAGACAGATCCATTCATTCCAGGAGCGGGAAATGTTAATCTTGAAGTGGGTAGGGTCACATGGCTCTTGATTATCCAACCCGCCGTACTGATGATCAGCAGACAGTCAAAGGACCTCCCAGGTAGATACATAGATTCGATCGAGGTGGACCGCAGGGCGCAGGCGGACGTGGCAAAGGAGTTGTTCAAGTAGTTGGCGGTGGGAGACGTTTCAAGGTGTTACTACCACCACCACCAGGAGGTCCACCCCGACCGCAGGGAGTAGGTGGATAGGTGAGAGCTCAGCTCCAGGCAGATGAGGCCTATGATCACGGTGCTCTGAAGATGATTCGAGATATGATCTGTGTCTACTTAACCTTAGCTGCAGTACTTATAGACATAGTTTCCAGTCACTCTTTCACTGCCACTGCCCTCGTTCGGAGCTCAAAGATTCTTATGGATCTTTTGGCTCGATCCTTACAGCTAGAGACTCCTACGGGAGTAGAATAGACGATTACGCACTGGTGCCGACAGTGTGAGCTTACTCTGGAGGCGAGAGCTTCGGCTGGGATCTCCTTGTAGCAGCTTCGAGGCCTTACGACACCATCTTGGGTATGGACTAGTTATCTATAGTCCATGCTCATATTGACTGTATTATGTGAAAAGTGCGGTGTGTCTGCATAAATGGGACAAGGTTAACCTTCACCGACAAGAAAGGGAGCCTTTGCAGCGTAGGAAGGACTTACTCGGAGGAGGGTGCAGTCGATCACTCATCAGTTGGCCTACCTTATCCTCAAAGCGGTAGATGTGGAGAGTCCGAGCTATCCTGTAGTGGTGGTCCTGTATGCAGATGTTTTCCCTAATGATGTTCTAGGACTAACTCCTCACAGAGAGGTGGACTTCTACATTGACATGTACCCCGGGACGGCACCGATATCTACACCAGTATATTGGATGGCTCCCGCTGAGCTTCGCGAGCTGAGGGTAAAGCTAGATGACTTGCAGGGGAAGAGATTCATCTGACCTAGTGTTTCTCCCTGGGCAGCCCCGATTCTATTCGCCAAGAAGGCGGACAGGATTTTGAGGCTCTGTGTTGACTACCATCGCCTGAATCGGGTTACCGTGAAGAATAAGTACCCACTCCTGAGGATCGACGACCTCTTTGATCAGCTGAAGGGAGCACGGTGGTTCTCGAAGATATACCTCATATCATGCTATCACCATCTCAAATTTCTAGATGAGGATGTAGAGAAATGTCCTTCAGATGTCGGTACAGCCACTATGAGTTCTTGGTTATGCCCTTCGGCGTAACCAACACTCCAGCAGTGTTCATGGGACTCATGAACAGGATCTTCCAGCCTTACCTCGATCTCTTTGTCATAGTCTTCATCAACGACATACTGATCTACTCAACTACTGAGGAGGAACATGCCTACAATTTGTGGGTAGTACTGGACACACTCCGAGAGCACTATCTTTATGGTAAGCCCTCGAAGTGCCAGTTTTGGATCCGAGAGGTTCACTTCTTGGGACATGTCATCTCGAAGGATGGAGTTGCAGTAGATCCAGTGAATATTGAAGTGGTACTTTCTTGGGACCCACCCAGGAGTGTGATGGAGGTACGGAGTTTCCTAGGTTTGGCTGGTTACTACCAGAGGTTCATACCGGACTTCTCTAGAGTTACAAAACCACTATCAGCCTTGACGAAGAAGGGGCAACCCTTTGTGTGGTCGGAGAGATGCCAGCAGAGCTTTTAGGAGCTGAGGTAGAGGCTGACCAGTGCCCTCATCTTGAGGCATCCAGAGGAGGGCGTAGGGTACGTAGTTTACTGCGACGCATCAGGGACCGGACTTGGGTGTGTCCTGATGCAGGAGCGAGTAGTGATCATATATGGTTCTCAGCAGCTGAGACAGCACGAGTTGAACTACGTTACCCATGACCTAGAGTTAGAAGCAGTGCTCTTCGCCTTGAAGATGTGGTGACACTACCTGATGGGCGAATGTTTTACCATGTACTCTGATCATAAGAGTCTCAGGTATATCTTCTCTTAAAAGGACCTGAACTTGAAACAGCGATGATGGATGGATTTCCTCCAGGACTATGAATTCTAGATAGTCTATACTTATGGGAAGGGGAATGCTATAGCAGATTCTCTCAGCAGGAGATCTGGTATATAGCTTCTAGGTGAGGTGACGGAGCAGTTGGCCGCTTTGCACATATCCTTTATGGATAGAGATGGAGCATATTTCCTTCAGTCACTTACAGTCACTCCCCCACTTCTTCAGCGCGTCAGGGAGGCTCAACATGGGGACGCTGACTGCGAGACACGACATGCTCAGATATTCATACGGCAGGCACCTGATGGATTTTTTGAAGGTGGGGAGCACTTCATCCTCTTCAGAGGATGTACCTTGGTACCAGTGGCACATCAGGAGGAAGTGTTGAGGGAGTTCCACACATCCCCTCTAGAGGTACATCCAAGAGTGGCGAAGATCTATCAGGACCTACGACGACAGCATTGGTGGCCAGGTTTAAAGAAAGTAGTTGCAGAGTTTGTTTCTCGATGCATCACTTGTCAGCAAGTGAAGGCATAGAATTAGGTACCAGCAGGCTTGGTACATCCTTTAGAGGTTCCATAGTGGAAGTGGTATGGGATATCCATGGATTTCATGATGGGGATTTCACATACATCCAGGAGTCATGATTTGATTTGGGTGATCATTGACCGACTCACCAAGTCGGTCCACTTCCTACCAATCAGAGAGTAGGGTTCAGTAGAGATCTTGGGATTCCTCTATGTGTAGTATATTGTGCGGCTACATGGAATACCCTCAATGATTTTCTCTGATCGTGATGCATGGTTTAATTCCCGGCTATGGAAGGGGTTGTAGGAGGCTTTCGGGACACAGCTTCATCTAAGAACCGCCTTCCATCCTCAGACGGATGGTCAGACTGAGCGGACCATTCAGACCCTTTAGGACTTGATCCATGCTTGTATCCTTAACTTTGGTCATAGCTGGGAGGATCACCTACCCTTGGTGGAGTTTTCCTACAACAATAGTTATCACTCCACCATAGGGATGGCACCTTTGGAGGCATTGTATGAACGACCTTGTATATCACCCTTGTGCTGGACTGACCAAGGGGAGTCAGCACTAGTGGGACTTGAGATGGTACGGGCTACAACGGAGAAGGTGAAGATCATCCAGGAGCGGATGAAGACTGCACAAAGCTGACAGAAGTCGTATGCTGATAGGAGACGGAGACCTATGGAGTTTGAGGATGGTGACCATGTCTTTCTACGGGTCTCAACTCGATGAGGTCTACGAAGATTTGGCCAAGACGACAAGTTATCTCCAAGGTTCATCGGACCTTTCCAGGTCCTCAGCAGAGTAGGCGAGGTGTCTTATCGCTTAGCTCTTCCACCTCAGTTGCACCGGGTGCACGATATCTTCCAAGTATATCAGCTGAGGAGATACGAGCACGACCCTTCACACATCATCGACCATGGATAACTGGACATCGACGATGGGGAAACGTTTACGAAGGTTCCAATAGAGATCTAGGATTGACAGGAGAAGGTCCTACATGGACAGTCGATACCTCTGCTACGCTTACGCTGGCAGCACGGGAACCTCTAGGAGAGAACATGAGATAAGGAGGCTCAGATACGTGCTCAGTACCCCCATTTGTTTCCTTAGTTCGATTTATAGCTTATGGGGATGTAAAGCCCTGAGGTGGGGAGAATTTAGAGATCATTAATTTCCATGGAATATTTTTTCTTAAATACATGAGAATTTTACGAGTAGGCGAGAACTAACAGAGCATGATTCCGAGGCCCGATGTGCCCGAAATCAATTTTTGAAGTTTTGTTCAGGTACGTTCCGTAAACGTACGAGCGGGATTTTATAACTTTTGAACAGGTGCTCAGAACTAAAATCATAGGGCACCGTTGAACTTGCAGCACCGGTATTCTCTTAAGAAAACTTTCACCTTGACGGTAGTTGATTGAGAATGAAAGATAATTTTTGGGTTTTTATGAATAAATTAAATAAAAATAAATTTGTAGCTTTATTTTTATTTTTAGTTGGTTAAAACCACCAAGAGGAGATTGGAGGTGGAGTCCACCACACCTTAACCTCCCATGAGAGGTTATGGTGGTGGGGTCCACCCAAGGTCTAAAGCCCCTCTTCATGTGGAGTTAATGTTGTGGGGACCACCCAAGACCACTTAAACTCTTGAACTCCCCATTAAGTGGGGAGATACCTCTTGAGTTCCCCACTTAATGGTGCCACCATCCTCCACATTGATTAAGTGGGGCTAGCCTAATTAATTATTTAATTTGAATTTTATGCCAACAATTTAATAGGATGTCATAATCTATTATTTTGTTGGCATTTTTATTTTTGGTGGAGCTTGGGAAGAGGAGAGAACTTGGAGAAACTACTTCTCTCCAATGAAGAATGACCACCAAAGCACAAAGAACTCTTCATCTGCCAATGACGAACATCTTATTATTTTATCTTCAACCGGAATAAGGGAGGAAGCTCCATCCTTGAGGAATGCCGATGATGTCAACCTCAACTTCTTTATCTTTGTACCAGACGTCAACGAACCGACGTCCGCTTTTCTATGACTACGTCAACAATCAACGAGAAAAGGTAGGGGTGTGTTTTGATTTGAGAAATGTTGATTCTTCCTTCCATTATTGTTTCTCTTGAGCCGCTTGCTACCAAACTAACGCGGAAGGACCGGGCCAAACGAACACGGCCTGATCCCTTATTTGTTCTTATGAAATTTTGGTGTGTTCTTCGTGTTCTTCATGGGAGATGAACAAAAGATCGTTGGGAGTCCATTGTGTGATGCAACGATCCCAAATTGAAGACCCAAAATCACAACAACCTAGTAGAGGTGTGACTATGATAGCGGGCAATGGATTGGACCAGAACTGGAAGGACCGTTCCTCGACTGTTCTTCGAGTGAGTGAATAAAATCGTGTTTTTTGATACGATCGGAGGCCAGAAAACACCGAAGATAACTACGGGACATCGTGGTGACCTAGTGTCTGAAGTTTCATGGTGAATGGACCGTCAGAACGAAGAACATACTTCACAGGAGGTGCACTGGTCAGAGGCGCCATTTCTGGAATATTTCAGAATACATGGCGTGTACTTCTGACTAACACGCCGTGTAGTATGGGCATTCTTCTGCTTGAGTTTCAGACGTTAGACAAGTAACACGCTGCGTGTGACCCTAGTCACATAGCATGTATTCTCTACGCATAATGGAAGAAGCGGATTCGCGAGACATGGCGTGTATTCTGGGAAATACATGGACGCGGGAAGAATTTCACGGCCAAGAGGCATGACGTGTAATGTCTACACAAAATGGAAGAAGCAGCTTCACGAGACTCAGCATGTATCCCGGGGATACACGGACATGGGTCGGAGTACATGGGCATGTACTCCAACACAGGGGCAGACATGGCCAGTGGCACGGGCTACCCCATGTACCAGTTACACGGGTTGGAAAACACGGGTTGAGGCTGTGTACGGGCACATGGCATACATGGAGCCTACCCCAGATGCTTGGAAACGGCATGTAACCATACCACAAGTCGTGTAATTTCTTTTCTAAAAGACCAGTCTTAAGATATGGGTTATTGTACACAGGCATTACCTGAGGTCTGAAGACACGGTATGTGCCTCATTCCTACACGCCGTGTACTTTTTGGGAAGTGGATTGGTCATCTTGTCCTCATTATCTTGTACACGTTTGTTTTGGATATCCCCTCTGATGTGGTGGACCTTTTGGATACAACAACTTGGGACTTCATGGCAGTTGATGTATCGACACTTGGCTTGAGGAGCGGACCCTCCCGGAATCAAGCGTGCTTTGTGGAAACTCTATGGATGGATGTGCACTAACGACTATTCCTGGATCATGTGTTGGTCTGACAGAATAGCTGGTCCTGGATCATGTGTTGGTCCGACAGCTCTGACTACTATTCTTGGATCCTGTGTGGGTCCAACAGTTCTGACTTTTGTTCCTGGATCATGTGTTTTTCTGACAGAATAGCTGGTCCTGGATCATGTGTTGGTCCGACAGCTCCAACTACTGTTCCTGGATCCTGTGTGGGTCTGAAAGTTCTAACTGCTGGTCCTGGATCCGGTGTGGGTCCGACAGCTTAGATGATTCAGTGGCTATATCTGATCATCTCTATCTCTATACATAATTTGTATACCTGTGTGAGCTAAGTCAGTAACTTTGTTTTTTCCTCATGATTGAGAAGGATTACTAGATAACTTAGGTATATGTATGGGCATATACCTAAGTGGGGTTATTTGTTGATTTCATACCTTGGGGTTTATCCTTGTTGAATTTTGTGAGAACTTGAGGGTCTTGGGGTCCCTACTGAGTATCGTTATACTCACCCATGCACGGGCTATTCTCGTACCTCTTTGTGTTGGATGCAGACAACGAACAGCACTGACCAAGTTTGAGCATATGAGGACTGGACGGTACCTGGGGGTGGACCTCACGACGAGTCGGTACCCAGAGGAGACTGACGGATGTGGAGTGCTGAGGAGGCTATATGTACCTACCCTTCAGGTAGGATCCATGTTGGATGATACAGGAGATTCTTTCCATCTTCCAGTTGTTTTTCCCTTTTCAGTTGTACTTGTACTTACAATTGGGCTTGTATTTCCGGCCCCTTTAATTTTCAGCACTCTCTTGTTATACAGTTTTACATAGTGTTTTGTATCTCTCTGTGTACTCTTTTTTTGTGATTTCAGTTATAAAGGTAATTCCTTCCCAGTTTAGGGATTTACGCCTTTGGTGCTAGTTGCCAGCCCCTGTCCTATGGAAGGAGGGCTTGGGGTAGTCACGACACGGGCCCTGGGGGACGGGTCATGACACCGAGGGTGATCTCTATGAGAATCCCAAGATCCTTCTCGATCCTATGCTCCTAGATATCAGGTACAAGCTAAACATAACTAGTAATCAACCATGGTTTTGTAAGCATAAGGTCTACTCAGGTACCCAGTGTAATGGAGGCCCGAGCTAGATGTGAGATAATAATACAAGTATGTTTCTAATAATGGTGTCTATAAATGAATCCAGTTTGTGAAATATAATATAAAATAGTATGTAGGTATAAAAATAAATATAAACAAGCATGCTAAATAAATAAACAACAACCCACTCAGGTTCCTATGGGACACCTAGTAGTTATACCTTCTTTGGGCCATAGCTAGAATAAGATGTTCGACCAGTAACTATATATATAGTAATAATTATATATATAGTTTAGTTATATATTGAATCCACCTATATAAACCAAGTGTGTTCTAACACCTAATGGATGTATACCTAGAATACTAGTTTCTAGATGGAATAGGGTGTAAATCAGATATCCATAACCATTCTAAATAATTATATAATCTCATGTATTAGGGTACATGACCTAAATCCCAATAGAGTGAAAGACGTCATTCTAAAATACATGGGGTAGTGAGTGAGCAATCTTGTCAACACTCTAATCATAGAACATGGCGCCTCATCCCAATATCTATATAGTATCATTGGTGTGAGATGTCATTCTCAACACTCTATATAAGGGAGCATGATACCGCCATGATAAACAAAACCCTTACCATCATTCCACAGCCTATGGAAAGGAATAATCATATTTAATAAAAACATCCATGAGGAAAAACCTCTAATGTCTTACATTTATTAATCACATATAAAGGAATAATCATACTTATAATACAATCCATGAGTCAATACATCTCATGATTTTCATTTAAATAACCCATAATCAAGGGCCTCACAATTATAACAATCCATATAAGTCATTCTTATTTAATTATATCATGTGTCGTGGTCATACCACGCTATCTAGTTTTATTTCATTTAAACCATTTAATACACTTACGACATGCAATCCATTATGAATCAGGCCATTCCATATAATTAAGGAAAATAATTTAAAAAATTCAAGGTGTACTGTCCATTATGAGAAAGATTTTCAAATTGATACATGTAATTTAATTAAACAAAACATGAAAATTCAATTACAAAGATCAAAGAGACACTTATAATGTGATCTTTTCATTTAGCAAATTACCTACATGGGTAATTCCCTTTATATGTCGGGTCAAGTCATACACTTAGAAGGTTCATCAGTCCCATTTAACATTTATAGAAGGAGGGAAATTCAATTTATAAATTACATAAAGACCATGTCTCAAACATGCCATATACCAAACAATGTCATCAAATCATAAGTAAATTCTAACGCTAAAAGGATAAGCATTATATAAACAACAAATCACTACTTTTTTGTTTGGAAGACATCACACCTCATCCGAGGGGTTTTATTATAAAATCATAAAAAATGTTTATAAACAATTCATATAACATTACTAATCATCCCATTCATGATTATAAATGTAATACACCAAAGATTTATCTTATAAATAAACTACCAAGAATGTAAAAACATAATAAAGGGTTTAACATGGAACTTATAAGGTTCCATTATCAATTTATCAAATGCCTACAAGGTTCAATTATATTATTAAACTAATCTGAATGCTTATAAGGCATCCTGGGCATTTGTTGTATTTAATAAAAAGGGCCAGTTTGACTTGGAACACCCAAGGGGTGTTCATAACTTATATCCAAAACCTCTAAATAATTAAACAATGTTCAATATACATTTTTTTTGACAATAAGGACAGATAACATTAATGACGAAGGTCAGCAGACGTACAAGCGGAGATCCATGAAGGGAAATTGTCCAGCCAGAGCTGGTTGACATCAGAGGGGCCTAAGGCCGCCATCTAATGGGACGCATTGTTTACTTCCCTTTTGTTAAAGGAGAAGGTACAGTATGATAAGCCTTGGCGAAGCGAGCGAATTCTCCTGATGATGGAGCCAAATGAATGGAGTCCGCCATCATTGTCGTTAATAACATCGATTACGGTGAGGCAGTCAGACTCAATGATGATATCAACCCATCCACAATCCACAGAGAGCATCATACTGGACAGGATGGCCATGGCCTCAGCAATAGCAGGCTCCTAGCGAGCCTGATTTGGTTCATTTTTTGCCGTAAGGATTTTCCCCAGATGATTTCGGGCCAGGAGGCCTAGTGTGACAAGCCCATATTTTGGGAGTGACGCATCCACGTTAATCTTGAGGGTCCCTTCCATTGGGGGATTCCAATGAGGGGTAAAGGAGAGGGTGGAACCTGGTATAGAATTTCCATTTTGGTTTTTCCATCCCTCAATCTAGGAGGTGGCCCGATCAATCCAAAATTTGGGGGGTTTGTGAGATTGATGAAAAATGGCGTCGTTGCGCCGGACCCAAATAATCCAAGCTAGAGTGAAAAGTGAACCTGAAGAGGCTGAGGAGAGAGAGGAGCACCACCACGTCAGTAAATCGAGAAGGTCAGAGGCTGGTGCCATTGAAGCGGCAGAAGTCAGGCCCCATTTCTTCCAAATTTGCTCAGATCTCGGGCAGTGAATGATGGAGTGCAAAGGAGTTTCTGGAATGTTAGGGTAGAAAGGGAATAAAGAAGTACTAGACATATGTCGGTGAGTGAGGAGGATCATGTTTGGGAGAATGCTCGTGCATACCTGCCACCAAAATTAGATAATTTTAGGGGGAGCGCTGAGCTTCCACAACAAGTTCCACAGTCCCTCAACTCGGTGGACTGAGTAGTTGCCAAGATCCAGTCTGTAGCCGGACCTCACCGTGTAATCGCCCGAGGAATATTTGATCCAGAAAAGCTGGTCGAGGCCTGCATCAGGGACACAGGGAATGCTAAGGATGATTCTTTGATCCCTTTCATTAAACCAATCAAGGATTTTTTCTAGACACCACCCCTGTCCCTGTTCCGAAAAGAGGCAACTGACAGTGGCGTTTTCAAGACCAGGTTGAACGGTGGATGTAGCCCGCAAACCATCCTTATAAATAAGCCATGGATCAGTCCAGATGTTGACCAATGATCCAGAACCAATCCTCCAACCTAGTCCTTTTTTCAGGAGCTATTTTTCCCCCAGATACTTCTCTAGAGGAAGTTAGGAAGGGGGCCTAGAGAGGAAGCACAAAAGTCCGTGTGGGGAAAGTACTTATCCTGTAGAACCCGTGCACAAAGAGATGATGGGCAGATGAGAAGGCGCTATCCTTACTTGGACAAAAGAGCATCATTGAAGAGATGCATATTCCGGAATCCCATCCCTCCCTCTGATTTGGAATTGCAGAGTTTCTCCCAGGCCATCCAATAGGGCCAATTCCTACCCTCATTCTTCCCCCACCAGAAATTGGCAGTGTGAGTGTGAATCTAGTTGACGATGAAAGATGGGAGCTTAAACAGGGACATAAAGTAGATGGGGATGGATTTAATGACATATTTGATGAGGGTATCTTTTCCAGCTTTAGAAATTCCCTTAGGGGACCATCCAATAATTTTTTTCTCGATCCTTTCCATAAGAGATGTGAAGATTTCTATTTTGGATCGGCCAATAACCATGGGAAGCCCAAGGTACTTCTGATGTTTCACAACCATATGAATGCCAGCTAATGCACAAAGCTCCTCCCTCTTAGGGAGAGGCACCCCAGCACTAAAAGAAATTTCAGATTTTCCATGATTGATTGATTGGACAGACGCCCTCTCATACTGTTGGATTGCTTGGCTGATCACCCGGCATTCATTAATTGTTGCTCTGGAAAACAAGAGGCAGTCGTCAGCGAAGAAAAGATGCGACACTGGTGGGCTAACATGACAGACCTTTTCCCCATAAATAGATTTAGAGGTTGCAGCCCTGGAAATAAGATTAGAGAACACATCAGCCACCAGTATGAAGAGAAAAGGGGATAAGGGATCTCCCTGGAGAAGGCCTCGAGATGGGGTGAATCCTCTGGTGAGCTCCCTGTTGACCTTGATTTTTAAGGAGACGGTCGAGATGAATTCCATGATCATATCTGTCTATTTAGCGCAAAATCCCATTTTCAGCATGACAAAACGAATGAAGTGCCATTACACTCTATCGTAGGCCTTGGTCATATCCAGTTTCCAGGCCATGGTTCATCTTTTCGCAGTGGAGCATGATTTCATAGAATGGAACACTTTGTGGGCCACAACCGAATTATCAGTAATCAGTCTCTTGGCCACGAAGTCACTCTGATTCTCAGAGATAATATTAGGTAGCCAAGGTAACAACCGATTGACAAGTATCTTAGAGAAGATTTTGTAAGAGACATTGCAAAGACTGATAGGTCTAAAGTCAGGGATCGCCAGAGGTTTCTTAATTTTTGGTATGAGGACAAGAATAGTTTCATTGATGGCAGCAATGCTGGAATTCCCATCCCAGATATTTTTTATCATGTTGCTAATATCGGGGCCGATAATGTACCGGTAATTTTTAAATAAGAGGGCATGGAACCCATCTGGTCTCGGGGCCTTAGTGGGGTGAAGTTGTTTAAGTGCCTGGAATATCTCATCATCTGTCACATCTTTGGTGAGTTGTCTATTGATCTCATCTGTGATCCCGGGTCTGATACAATCTTCTACCTCGGCAGACATGAAGGGGATTCCTGCAGCGAAAATGTTCTGGAAATAGCATGTCAAGGCCTTGTGGATACCATTGGTGTCAGATACTTTGCTTCCATCGGGTTGTAAGATTCAAGTAATAGAATTTTTCTTTCACCTGGCTGAAGCTTTCTGGTGAAAAAACCGGGTATTAGAGTCCTCCTCTTTAATGTGGTTATCTCGCGCCCGCATGGCCCAGAAACATTCCTTGACATGCAGGGTTGTGTCCATCTATCTTTGCGTGGCTCAAATCTTGGAGAGAATTCAATTGGATGTGGGTTGATTAAGAAGGTTTCTCAGTCTCTGTTCAAGGATACCACAGTGCCGATCGGGGTGGCATAATTTCTTATTGCTCCAAGATCTCAGATCAGCTGCGACCTATTGGAGATTGTGGCAAACATCTGCTTGAGAGCTCTTCCAGCTTGACCGGATCACCTCTTCGCATTCCTAATATTTTTACCAGAATCTCTCAAATCTAAAGGGTTTGCAAAGTTGTTTGTTTCGATCGCCTTACATGTAATCAATGAAAATTGGTTAGTGGTATGAGCAGTTAAGGGCCATGTGGCCGATGTGAAACATACTAAACAGATTGATCCAATTAGTAGAGCCTAGAAATCTATCGAGGCGCTTAGCGACGCGAGTGCCTTAAAAATTTCCAAGAAACCAAGTAAAAGGGTTACCTGTATACCCCAAATCGACTAGGTCCTCCCTAGAGACTGTGTCCTTGAAATTTGACATCGAAGATGAGGGTCGAGTGCATCTGCCCCTCTTTTCCTTATGGAACATAATTTCATTGAAATATCCTCCAAAGAGGATGGAGCTTGGTAAGTCATGTCACAGCTTGCACAAAAGATCCCATGACTTTACCTTATCATTATGTGATGTCCAGCCATAGAAACCCACAAAGGTCCATGGTGGGTGGGAGTCAGTTTGGATAGTCGCGGCCACATGGTGTGAGGAGAAACACAATATTTTGACGTCAATATTTTCCTTCCAGAGGAGATAGAGACCGCCAAAATGTCCTTTTCTGGGCACCAAAAAGCAGCCATGGAAGTCGCACTTCAAAGCAATACCATTGGTGTCCTTGTTTTCCAGTATGGTTTCGGATAGGAAAACCATATCGGGGTGACTTTGAGTGAAATTGCGCTGAAGCATGTGAACCGTTTGTGGGTTGCCAAGCCAATGACAGTTCCAACATAAGGAAATCATTACTATAGGTGGGGCTGGGTCTTACCCGCCACCGCCTTTGGTTCCTCCAGACTAGTTTTTCCACTTGTCGTTTTCCATCTTTTTGTTGGATTCCCCCCCCCCCCCCGATTGGCATGTTTAAGTTTGTCGTTTTTTGACCCCGGGGTTGGGGTCTTCCGTGTGATCATCACTTCCTCCACGTTGCACCCTTTTCCACATGTGATGGGTGATTGGGCCCAGAATTGGAGTTCCTTCCATTCCATGGGCCTCTAATGGTGTTTTAACAATTACGGACGATTGTAGATCCAGATCTGGATCTGGTGGCTCGAAGTGCATCGACATTGGAGTGGAGCATTGCCTTGGTGGTTCTTTTTGCTTTGTCGCCGACCTTCATCGCCGACCTTCTGGTTCGATTTGGTTTGGAAGTGATCAACAAAATAAACATTTCCCCTAAAAATAGGGAAAATGAGATTGTACCAAAATAGTGTAGCCAAGAGGTCATTAAATAAAGAAATATTCAAAAAGAATATGGAGCTTATTGATGTGGATTCAGGGAGACCGATAACATTGGATTCAAAAAATATACAAAGGAGTTATCTTGAATCCTAGCTTAGGCTTAGAGGAGAATCCAAAGCACCTAGAGGAGCCTCACACGACTGCTGGAGGAGAAAGGAAAAAATAATGAGTTTTAAAATTCATTAAGGGTAAAATAGTATTTTTACCCCCAAAAACCAAGTCATATGGTTTGTCTTCATGGATTTTCCAAATCGCGCGCCAACCATGCAACACCTATTTCTAAAGAAACCACCTCGCACAATTTGACCCACAAGGTTGCCCTAACTATGAAATAATCATGCGATTAATAGTGCGAGAGTATTTCCTAAGTGGAAATACCCATGCAAGAAGGGAACATGGTTTGGTTGAACCGTGCATAGACAATGTGGGGAATTTATGATCCTTTGTTGCAACCACGTTGTTTTTTACTGAGGGGCCACATGGTTTCATACAAACCGTGCACCCTAGACAGACCCTCAAAACATTGATTTCCAAACCCCGATGCTTCTAAAACTCAACAGAGCATCCAAGGGACCTATCGGGCTATTACCCAAGTCAAAAAACAACACATTGAAGTGCTCCAACTCTCATAATTATGTTTTGAATCTCGGTTTTAAAAATTACCCATCGAGTAAACGCCAAAAGTTAAAATTCCTTTGTATTTTTCTCTAGTTCAAAAACATGAGTCGTTACAACCTCTACATATTAGAACTTCTCATCCCTAAGAAGCCTTCAGGAACAATGAAAACATCACCTAACCTACAAGGGTTGTGAATTCTTGTCCAAATTATCACATTTCATTTTCAAATTCCCAATGAAGCTCTAAGAATTCATTTAAGCACATGGCACTTAAGCTGTCAAAACTTAAGCTGATGCTCGTCTTCGAACTAGGATCCCAAAACAATGCTTATCCAAGACTATTTAGCTAGATACATGATCACATCATCATATCATTAAACATATAGCAAAATTTTATCCCCACCCTAGGCTTTAACATTAGAAGGGGCCATTTCTGAACCATGTTACCTCCACCGTCGTAATTGCCTTAAAAATTACACCCATAAGTGTTATAACAACGCTCCTGACATGATTTTGAAGTGGTCAAATATTCAATTCCATACAAACCTTGCTGAAATAGGTCATGAAATATTTCTATGAAATAAATATTCATCCTTGAAACCACACTCACCTTAACCCGGTGACGTGCTTAAAAAAATAATCATCAACCATAGTCATCAAATAAGAAGAACAACAAGCCGAGATGCTTTAGCCAACTTATCCTGAAACACCTGTCTTAGAAGGCTGGTGTCTTACAACAGAACTACAACACCTCCTTCCAATGAATATATAGTTTACAATAGGCATTCTCACAAAATTAAATAGTCTACTTTCAGTGACATTGCTTGGTTAAACCACCACCTTGTTATTTAATTGTCATGCCTCAACACAAAAAATGACGAAACCCAGATCCAGCCCACTGGAATCGTCATCCCTTTTTTCTGAAATCACCTCCAAGCTTGAAAGAAAGTCTATGATAACCTCAAATTCATTGAAATTGGAGTCTAAGGAAATAACCTAGGGTATTCTATACTCTCTATTTATAAAAAGACGTTGGTATAAGGCCAAGATGTCCATATCAGATCATTGACTAAGCCTTGAGTGGCGTCCACCTGGCTATCACATCAAAGAATAATGGATTGTTTCTAAGAGCCTATAAAAGGATTTATTATTTGGGAACCCAAGTACTAATAAATACTATCCAAGACTTTAAGAAAACCATGCGCCCAACATGTAACATTTAGAAAACCCCATGCAAGCCAAACGGATTTTAAAAAAGTAGTGTGGTGTAAGACCGACGCTCTCTTAGTGAATCAAGGATGATGTCAAGATGGGGGACATGATCTTATATTTAAAAAGAGTACACTAATAAGAAACCAAGAAATACAAAAGAATAAATAATTGTCACGCCACTCCCAGTCGACCTCTTAAAAGCATCTCGGCTTCACCTACCAACGCATCGTCAACCAAACCACGATACCTTTACCACTGAGACATCTCGTGATCACTTAAACTAAACCACCGAAGTTATCCAAGACAAATGGTGTTTCTCATGGGTTTCCTATGCAGCAAACCATGATAACTTCATGCCATCAAGAAGGAACTGACATGATTTAAACTTGCAAGCCTCAAAGGAATTAAATCTAGATCGACCATTTCCCAATGGAACTCTTCGGTTATGTTCCTTATACTTATACGGGAACGTAATCACCAGAACTGATGTGATTCTCCCCACCTTAGGATTATCCTATCCATCAAATAATAGATATCCAACTGATCATAAACACACTAGGCTAGATTTACCTTAGATGCATAAATGACGCTCCTCTGAGCCACACTCACGTACGTTAAAGAATTTGGCATAAGGGCCAGAACCAACCTGATCGACGTGTCAAAACACTCGATCCTCTTGGAATGTAATCTCAATCATTGGGATGAACTTGATTCCACATAAATCATAGGTCACTCTACTACATAGAGGACTTGAGACCATGCTCAATAGCTTGAGGTTCAAATATTTTATTGAACATGACTAGTTTTTTACATCATATAACACTCGACGGACATTGTGCACATGAACACATACTACCCAGAGGTTTTAGAAGCAAGATGACACATCCTAGATACTATACATGGGCTTATCATCCCTATTAATTCGAGTATTGGATGGCCCATGCATAAAAATGGCTCAATCCCATTCTATCACATAAGACTATAAAGCATACTAATGAACTCTCAAGTCGCTTGAAGAAAGAGGAAAGGGTCACAAGACCCAAAAAGTGGCTAAACATGCCCTTGGCATGTCTAACCAGCTAAACTGAGCATTAATCAATGCTTACACCCACAAAAAAGGAAAAGAAAAACATGACCACCCATCCAAACATGGGTGACACTAAGAGGATAAGAGTCCTACTAGGGAAAATGACACCCGAATAGAACAAAACTTCAGAAAACTCATAGCATTAGTAATGAATTTAAGATATAAGGGTGTTAACTACCACTGGATAGCCCCTTACGAAGCACAAGTATCAACCTTATCACTAGGTCATGCCTAACAGAAGTCACCAACTCAAGATCTTGCCATCTAATCCATTGCTAAAAAGGATAATCCCTATGAAAAATTCTCCCACTTCCGTTCCAAGTCTACTCAAAGAGAAACTCAACCTACCCTTACATGAGGGTCTAAATAGAGGACACCAAACAGGGTTCCATTTTAAGTCCATTTCGTTGGTTCACATTAATCTTTTTAAAGATTTAAACCTAAACACCAAGTACCAATTATAAAACCAATAGGTACTTGATTAAGATAACCACTTAAGGAAACTAGGAAAGTCTTATCAAACTTACTTTTTAAACATTAAACATTTATTGAAATCCCATCATAATTAGGTAATTTATCATATAAATTCCTTTTAACAAATAAGGTGACCTCTGGGGTCCCATTAATCCAACCTAGGTTTTTTATAAATCAATCCAATAGCAGTTTCTTAATTATAGAAATTAAAATAAAACCCAAACGGGTTATCTCATAAGAAAAATGCCCCAAATGACCTACTTGGGCACAGTTGTGAATTTTAGAATTTAGTCACAATCCATTATAAAGGCAACCAATTTCATTCCAAATTAAAATTAAATAGATTACAAAATTATAACCATTTCATAATATAAAATTCTCATATATATAAAATGATCTTATATAATGGTTTAGTTGTATGGGTGGCTATCTACCAATTCATAAAGAACTCATACACTTTATATGTTGGTATTTGGCTCACATTAATTATAACCAATTCATTAAAAATGAACTTTAGAATACCAAACATTTTAACAACATTCTATAATTATTAACAAAGTTTAAGGATGGTTCGAGTATACGGGTTACCTTTTCCCAATAATAAGGTGCTTATACACCTTATAACTTAAAATTGGTTCCCGTTTAATCACTACCAATGAATTCAGACCATGAAACCAATTATATCAGAAAAACATGTTATCATTTTTAGAGTCAAGCCCGCACCTGGTTATCTTTTAGATTTAAAGATAAGTTTTTCTAGAAATTCAAATTGGGGCCTTTTTGCTTTGTATCTATCAGTATGAGATACAGGTGATATATCATGATATCTTTTTAAGATATATTTTCATATATCTATTTCAAACAAGATATGAGGAATATGGGAGCCTATAAAAGGGGAAGCAGTGACTTAAGGAAGGATATGATTTTGGTAGTGTGCAACAACCCAAAGAGGAGCATACACTTGGGTGACGGTTTATAGGCGTAGGCAACAGTGAGCGGCAAAAAATTGGTTTGTGTAATGAGGTGTTGAAATGACATCACAAGTTCAAGATTGATCTATGAAGGGTGACCTTTGGTCACAGACTATTATTATAGAGGTTATGAAAGGCGTATCAATGTGTGATTTTTCACACAGGTTTTTCTACATTGTATTTTCATATAAATTCTTGGGTTATTACTTGGATTCTATGTACTCTCTGATTCATAGTGAATTTTTTCAGAGTATTCATGTGGTTTTTAATCCTTTATAAGGAGGTTTTTTTCAGGTTAAAATCTAGGTCCCCAATTATTATTCTACTATTTGGTTTTTCACTTCACTTACATTGGTGATTATTACACTTATTATTGTTTAAAATGAGTTTTATTCAGGGTTCAATCCACTTATGAACCAATATCTGATATTAGAGGAGGTTATATATGTTTTCTTCCATATTAAATATGGGTGATTTACACCATGGTATTTCTTCCCACAGTGAACTATTTAATGGGGAAAATGATTTTACACTTTGGCAGTAAAGAGTTAAAAATATTATGGTCTATGAGAAGACAGTGAAGGCATTGAAGAAAAAATTGGATAAACCAGAGATGATGAGCGATAGTGATTGGTAGGATATTAGAGAGTTTGAGACAAGAAAAATTCAAATGTATTTTAGTGATAATACATTGTGGTAAGTGATGAATCTAATAGATCTAGAGGCGATCTAAGTAAATCTTGAAAGTAGGTATAAATAAAAATCCCTCAAAAATTGTTTATATTTGAAAAAATAATTGTATCGTTTTAAAATTCCAAAGAATAGATATTTAGGTAACCATCTGGATGAGTTCACAAAATATATAATGGTGCTATCTTAGATGGAGGTGAAGATCAATGATAAGGGTAATGTACTACATATTGAGATGGAAGAAAAAGGAAAAGATTTTTTCCTTTTGGTTTCGTTACATGATTCATATGGTAATCTCATCACCACATTGTTGTTCAGAAAAGACAAATTGAATTTGGATGATGTGATTTCATCATTGTTGATGAACGAGACTCAATGAAAAAACGATGATGGTGAATCTTCATGTAATGGTGGTACTCTGGTTGTGGTAGATGGAGACGATAATTAGAGAGGTCAGTCGAAGAAAAGAAGAAATTTTAAGTGTTTATTTTGAAACAAGGACGGTCCTGTGTAGAGATACTAATATGAATTGAAAAATCTTAAGGAGGAAAATAAGGAGCATAAAACCAATTCTGAGGATAACGACATAAGTCTTATTCAGGGTGAGGGTGATTTACTTTCAGTTGGATTTGATTATCGTAGGTTATATTTGTACACCAAATGGGTGGTTGATTCAACAGCATTGTGACATATTACACTAAAGAGGGATTTATTTTCTTCATATGAAGAAGGTGGCTTTGGTATTTTGAAGATGGTCAATAGAGATTCTTCTAATGTCATTTGTGTAGGTGATATTTGTATCACTATGAATGCAAGTTGTATGACGACATTGAGGGATTTGTGTCATGTTGTAGGTATATTCCATAATTTGTTATCCGCTTGTACTCTTGATAATGAAAGATTCAGGAATTTGTTTGGCAGTGGAATATGGACCTTGTCTATAGGATAGATGTTTTATGTGTGAGGTAGAATAGATGACATGATTTATATGATAGATGTAAAGATGTATGGTGATGTGATGAATGCAGTTAAGAATAGGTCTTCATCAGATTTTTGCCATAGGAGATAATCACACATGAGTATAAGAACATAAAATATGATGAATAATGTTTGAAATCCAAAGCATGTCAAGCCAGGTGTTTTAGGTCATAAACCTAATTATTTTTCTTCATATAGTGCCACTAGTGAAGAAATAATGAAAATAAATTATCAGGGTGATGCGTTGAGAGTTTCGGACTGCTCGGAGGATTTTGAGAAAAGGGATCGGTTAATTCCTATAGGTGATCCAAATTATGTGGTGATCACAATTATGAGGGAGAAAAATATTATTTATTCTATTATTGGCAGTACAAACACAACTATGATGAAGACTTCGGCATTTGGATTTCTTTTGTAGGGGGAGATTTCATGTTTCTATCAGATATGAAAAAGAGGGTTGTCATATTTTATATAAAGGATGTCGGTTGGTGTGATACTAATCATTTTTCTTTCCAACTGAGTTTTTTGGATGTGATATCCTTCTTCGTTGGGTTGAAGGATGAGATTTATGGGGTATAGGCCACACATGTTTATCTTTTATATTTAAAGATAAGTTTTTTTGGAAATTCAAATTGGGTCCTTTTTTTTATCTACTAGAATGAGATACTGGTGATATCTCATTATATCTTTTTGAGATATATTTCTAGATATTTATTTCAAAACAAGATATGTGGTATATGGTAACCTATAAAAGGGGAGGTAGTGGATCAAGGAAGGAGATGATTTTGGTGGTTTGCAGCAACCCAAATAGGAGAAGATACTTGGGTGATGGTTTCTGGGTGTTGGCAGCAATTAGCAGCAGTAAACTGGGTTGTGCAATGAGGTGTTGCAATGATACTGCAAGTTCGATATTGGTCTTTGAAGGGTGACCTTTTCTCATAGACTATTATCAGAGAGGTGACGAGATGTGTATCAGGGTGAAGTTTTTCACCTAAGTTTTTCTATATTGTATTTTTAATTCAATTCTTGGGATATTTCTTGGATTCTATGTACTCTATTATTAGTAGTTAATTTTCTCAGAGTTTCCCCGTGGTTTTTAATCATTCTCAAGGAGGGTTTTTTCACATTAAAATATGTGTCCTTGTTTATTATTATTTTATTTGGTTTTTCGCTTCGCTTACATTAGTGATTCTCAAACTTATTATTGTCATAAGTGAGTTTTATTTTGGCTCCAATCCACTTCCAACCCAAAAATCATAAGTAATAAACATAGAAGCATGATAATAATCACACCAACACCATGTTAAATAAACAGTTTGCATGGCATGTCATCACCTAGACATGTTATAAAAGTAGGCATGCTAAAGTGAATAAAAGCATGACATAGCATATAATAGGGATACTAATGAATTACCTGGACATTTATCAATCTAAGATTGTTATTAAAAAACTTAACATGACACATAACAATCATTCTAGTAAAAAAAATTGGAATATCATTCAAATAACACAATCAAATTAGCAAGCAGTTGTACAAATTCAATTACATGGCATGGAATATGCATGACATGTGAATTTATATGTGTCTATAATGATGCATGTAATGCTTCATCCTTATCATACTAGGAAAGGGGTAAAATACCATAAACTAAAAAATATAGAAGCCTCAGAAAGTACACCAGTCACTCAAGGTGAAATCATAATCAATTGTAATAATAAACAACACAAACATCAATCCCATTTCTGGACACTTAGACTTTTCCCTGAAAGTGGGGTTATCAGTCCCATACATGGCTATTTACCAAGCATCAAAACATTTTTTAGTATCCTATATATCATCCCAAAATATTAAGAAAAAGGAAAAGAAAAAACCTATGATGCCACTTTGTAACGTCCTGACCCGACTAACCACTAAGACAGTAGCCGAACCGGTGGGTTACATGGCCTTAGGCACACCTCCTTGTACACAAGAGGTTGTCTACTTGTAGCGATGGTGTAAAGATGGTAAATTTTGGATACTATACCATCATGTTAGAGTATCATAGTGGTATAATAGAAATAAACATCAAACAACAATAGAAACAAAAATAAATGAAAGACATAATAGTGGAAGAATAAAATAATCTGAATACCAAAGATGGTTAATGCCTATATACAACATATTCATGAATTTCGGGATGATGATATATAACAACAATAGAAAACATATAACATGCTACAAGATACAATATAGAATAAGAAATAAAAGAAAAGTAAAGCCCTTAGGGTAATTTTTGTGAGCATCATGAGCTCCAGCTTAGTCCTTTTCTCTTAACTTCTAGGTACAAGATAAATGACACAAGCAATCAACCATGGTCCTGTATTCATAAGGTCTACTTGGGTACCCCTAGTGCAATGGTGTCCCGAGTAGGGTGTGAGATAATAATCCCAATAGGTACCCATGGTGTCTATGATTGAATTCAGTCTACAAAATATAATGTAAATAAATATGCAGGTATAAGCATAAATATAAAAAAGTGATACTAAATAAATAAACAACAACCCGCCTAGGTTCCTACGAGACACCTGGTGGCTATACCTACTTTGGATCAAATTCAAAATAATATTTTTGACCAGAAACTATATATATAGTAATAATTATATATATATATATATATAGTTTAGTTACATATTACATCCACCTCTATGAACCAAGTGTGTTTCGACACTTAATGTTCATATACCTAGAATACTAGTTGTTGGTTGGACCGGGTTGTAACTCAGATATCCATAATTAGTATAAATGATCATATAATTTCATGCATTAGGGTACATTCCCTACATCCCATTAGAGTGAGAGACTTCATGCTACAAAACTCAAGATGGCGAGTGAGCCATCGTGGAAACACTCTAATCATGGAATGTGGAGCCTCAACCCAATGTCCATATAGTATCACTGGTGCAAGACGTCATGATCAACACTTGATGTTAGGGAGAATGATGTCAATATGCACAATATAACCCTTACCAACATTCCACAACCTACTTAAAGTCATAATCAAATTTAATAAAAACAACTATGAGGAAAAACCACTCATGCCTTACATTCTTCAAGCCCATATAAAGGCCTCATCATATTTATAATACAATCCATGAGGCAATACCTCTCATGCTTTGAATTTAAATAACCCATTATAATCAAAGGTCTCACAATTATAAAAATTTATATAAGTCGTTCTTATTTAATTATAGCAATGGGTGTGGTCATACCACCCTATCCAATTTCATTTCATTTAAACCATTTAATACAATCAAGGCATGAAATCCATCATGAAGCATGCCATTAAATATAATCAAGGCGTATCATTTAAAACATTTAAGGAGTATTATCCATTATGAGCAAACTTTTCAAATCGATATATGTTATTTAATTAAACAAAAAACGATAATTCAATTACAAATCTCAAAGAGACACTTATAAGGTTCTCTTTTCATTTAGGCCTGCATGGGTAATTCCCTTTATAGGTCGATCCAAGTCATACACTTGGAAGGTGCATCGGTCCCATTTGATACTTATATAAGGAGGGTGATTCACTATATAACTTCCATAAATACCATGTCTCAAACATTCCATATACCAAAAAATGTCATCAAATCATAAGTAAACACCAATTCCAAAAGTCCAAGCATGATTTAAACAACAAATCAGTATTTTTTAGTTTGGAAGATGGTGCACCTCATCTGAGGGGTTTTATAATAAAATTATGACATTATTTATAAACAATTCATATAACATTACTAAAAATCCCATTCAATATTCTAAACATAATACAGTAGAGATTCATTTTAGAAATAAACTACCAAGCATGGAAAAACATAACACAGGGTTCATCATGGCACTTATAAGGTTCCATTATCAATTTATCAAACACCTATATAGGTAAATTATATTATTAAACTAAGTATAATGCTTAAATGGAATCCCAAGCATTTATTTCATTTAATAAAATGGGGAAGTTTGACTTAGAACACCCAAGGGGTTTACAAAAATGATATCCAAAACCTCTAAATAAAATTAAACAAGGTTCAATATTATTGTATTAAGGTGCAAGGGTCAATTTGAAATGAAGAACTCAGTTTAAAAGAAACATGCGACAAAGGTCAGCATATGGCATAAAAGTGCTATATATAAAACAACTAAAACTTGAAGAAATATTCATAGACCACCTACCTTATTCTTAGGATGTATCAATAATCCAATATCAATCTTTGGTTTGATCTGGTTTGGAAGAGATTGATGAAAAATACATTTCCCTGAAAGATAGGGCAAATGATCTTGCACCAATATAGTGTAGCTGAGAGGAGATTAAATGAAGAAAGTTTCAAAAGGAATCAAGCACTTACTAAGGTAGATCCATTGAGACTGACATCATTTGATTCAGACAATGGATAGAGGATTAATCTTTAAGACTAACATAGGCTCAGAGGAGAAGCCAAAGCGCCTGAAGGAGCCTCACACAACTGCTAGAGGAAAAAGAAAATAAGAATGATTTTTAAAACACATTGAGGGTAAAATTGTTTTTTTATCCTGAAAAACCAAGCCCCACAGTTTGGCTTCATGACTTGGTCAAACCATGTTCCAAACGCGCAACACTCATTTCTTAAGAAACCACCTCGAATGGTTTGACCCGCACAGTTACCCTAACCATATGCCAATCGTACATCAACCGTGTGATGAATGGTGTGAGGATACTGCCTAGGTGGCGCTACCCATGTGAGAATGGTGCATGGTTTGGGTAAAACATGTGCAACCCATGCGGGGTGTTTCTGCTTCTTTGTTATAGCCTCTTGGTTTTCTGTTGAGAGCCTGCACAGTCTCAGAAAAACTTTTCACCCTATAAAGACCCTCCAAACTTTGATTTCCTAACCTCGGCACTCTCAAAACTTGACAGATAATCCAAGGGACCTCTCAAGCCTTTACCCAAGTTAAGAAACAACACATGGAAGTGTTTAAACACAAGAAATTATGTTTTAAAGATCAGTTTTTAAAACATCCCATCCAATAAATGCCAAAAGTTCAAATTCCTTTGTATTTTTGTCTGGTTCAAAAACACGGGTCATTGCAACATGATAGGGCACCAAAATGGATTGTGGTGCGGGAACTTCCATTGTAGTTATTGGGGAACATGGAATATTTCTCATGCATGGGGGCAGATTTCATGTGTGGATTAAATTGGAGAGCTAAATCCTGGATGGAAAATACCAACGGTGAGGATTTAGGAATATGGTAGATCTATCATGCATGTTAGTGAATTGAAGCGGATCAGTGAATCTAAATGAAGTGTGAGTGGATTAGGGTTGATGGATCAAATCCGAGCAGGGAATTTGGAAACTTTGAACGGATCGTGCATTTGGGTGATTTTAAAAATAAATAACATAAATAAAATGTCAAATAACATTTAATATTTTAAATGGAAAATATAATAAATATATGTGTAAATAAAATAATAATATTTTTTAAAAAATATATAAATATAATATATAAAAAATATAATATATAAAAAATCAATATCTAAAAAAATATAACAAATAAATAAAATTTCAACATGTAAATACCCATTACTAATTACTTAATTTATTGTTATATAATAAATATAATAAAAAATAATTTTTTGTTTTATAATATAAAATAAAGTTTCAATATCTGAATATCAATTATAATTAAAAAAAATTCAATTATGGTTATTATTTTTCTAGTTATTATAATGTTTTTATTTATTATGTTTATTAACTTCAAATATCATGATGATTTAATTTTCTATAAAAATTATTTAAATTTTTATTAAATGAAAATCATTAGAAAATATAATCACCATTGATACTTTGAGGAAATTAAAAATTAAAATCAATTAATGGGGTATTTTTAATGAAACTTTTAAAAGTAAATATTTATTTTATTCAAAAAAATAGTAATCTATATAAAAATATTGTTTCTATTAATTGGTTATTATCATTAAATGGTTATTATAATAAGTCTTATTGATTAAAGGAAATTTTTTGGTAATAGTAATTATTTATAATAGATTCAAGTTTTTGTAAACAAATATCAGTATAAGTATGATAAATCAATACATTTAATTGTTAGTAAAAGATTTTTTGGTGTTAAATGATTAATACTAATAAATATATCTATTGGTAAAAACAAGTGTTGTTACTTAAAATAAATACCAAGGAAACCTTATATCTATTTGAATTTCCCATTTTTAACAAAAAATATGTTATCTGTTCATAAATTTATATTGGTATAAGTCATTTTTTGCAGTGTATTTTACATTTATGGTTGTATGGGTTTTCCATTACCCTCATTTTATTTTATATTGTCTATGTTTATATAACCTCTTTTTATCATGATCATTTTTTCATTAGCTTCCTTTTACTATCTCTCTCTCTTCTTTTCTTAGTGATATTTATGCATTTGATTATTTATTTGGATGTGTTGAGTTTCTTTTATGGATTTATCAAGAAATAATCAAACTGTGTTTTAGAAATGGTTTTTTGAGAACATGTGTTTAAATTTTTAATTAATAAAAAGTTTTTTTTAAGTTAATTAAAACCAACATTTTAAAAATTAGTTTTTAAAATTACAACCCATAGATTTATTTTTCAAAGTAAATTGAAACCCTATTTTTAAATTAGTTTACATAAACTGGATTGAAAATAGAGCTTACATTAAATCTTAAGCATGTTCCATGGTTGGAGGTGACCTGTCAGGAATTTTTTTCTTATGCATATATTACTTTTCATTTTCCAGGTTCTGGTGGTTATGATCCCTTTTGGAGAGTTTATCATTTTGGGTCTAGACGACGACTCGTGGAGTCATATGGAGGTTATTTAGTTGTTTTATATTATTTTAGTTCCTTTTACCACATCAGCCACATTGACATTTCCCATTTTCCTTTTATTAAAGGGTGGAGCATTGTATATGTGGAGTTATGGAGGGAAGGGAAGGGTCTATTGTGTGCATGGGATTTAGAGGTAAGTTTAGGGAAATTTTATGCTTTATATTTGTTTTATTCTACTTGTTTCTGCTTATTTGATTTGGTGAACACATCCAAATTATGGATGAGTCATGTAAAAATTTTGGTAAGATTTCCACTGTTTATTTATTTTATTTTGGGTGAAATCATTCCCATGAACTTTTATTTGATGCCTTTGGTTCTTGTACCCACCCTATGTATAAGAACCAAATTTTTTTCTCAGGTGTGGATCCTTTTAATTTTGGTCTAATTCATTATTCTGAACCTAATTTGGATTTCATATGAGTTAGTGAAGGTCACATGGGGGTTCGGAGCTTGTTCGGAGCTCAGAACCCCGGTCGATGGAGGTTTTTGGCCTATCACCCAGTTATAGGAAATCATATGAGGCAAGTTGCATGGTTCATTTTAACCATGCGAGGATGGAAAAGGAGGTGATATGGGGTGTACGGTTTTCCAAACCAAGTGATTTGGGCTGCATATCCATGAAAAATGCTGCAAAAATATTGCAGTGGAATTTTGCACAGTTGGTGCATGGTTTCCCTAATCGTGCGGTATGCCCCTCTCTACAGCTTCTCGTGCATTTTTTGCACACGATTTGGCCAAACTGTTTGGTCAACCCGTAAAAAGTCCAAATTTGGGTGAAATTATAGTTTTTCCTTAAAATTATAATTAAATCAATCATATTTCTCCCTTTTCTTTTCCAGCAGAAATAGTGGATATTTTCTCCCTTTTGAGATTTTTGAAGTCCTAATATAGGATTTGAGATCAAGAATCTATCGGCAGTCTGTTTGGACCTTCTTTCATCTCATTGGATCTACACTGGTACGTTCTTGATTCCTTTTTTATCTTTACTCGTTCTTCTTCCTATCAACAATGCTATTTAGATGTAGAATCATATGACTTATTTTGAGGGAATTAATACATTATTAATATCTCTTTAAATCAAGGCCTAATTAGAGGCTGATACTGGATGAGGAGAGTCATACAAATATGAGGTAGGTGGTCTATAACTCAACCCTCATATTTCTTCATTTTAAAAATTATCGTGTGGTCACACCAATTTCATCAGGCATCATCTGTTTAATTTATATGTATTTCTTGTAGTCATTAGAATAATGTTCTAAGACCCATTCCTTATATGTTGTTCAACATTGGTTTTTACTCCCACAACAACAACCACCCCATGTAGGGTGTTATTCATAATTGGGTTTTTATAGCTTGGAATTGTCTGTCAGCGCCATCGTTTAGGTGTGACTTAGCTTAACCTTACTAAAGGTAGGCATCCTTATTAAATCTTTTTTAAATTGATAAATGGTTAATACCATGTATGCTTATCATTTAACCCACCTAAGGTAAGTGATTCACTTAATTAATCAATGTTAATTGGTAATTTGGAAAGTATATTATATATATATGACTTGGCTTAGTTTATATTAAATGAATCATATGTGGTTGCTCTTCCTTAACCCAATCTTGTCATGTTATGAATGTTAAAAGAGAGAAGTAAGTAATTATAAATTAAATGACTTAAATGGTTGCATGTCTCTTGGAATTTTCACACTAATGAAAGGAAAGCCTTAAACCAATTGAACTTATTAAATTGTATGACCAACACTTGGATTAATTTATTAAATTAATTAAATGAAAGGTTCCTAATTACATAATGAACTTGAAATCATTATAGGAATGGCCAGACTCGAGTTAGCTTTTGGATTCCTGAGGGAGTTCCTTGAGTGCTCATGGATGCCATTCTTATTCAAGGATGTTGGATACCTTGGTTGATACCCACCTTGGAACTCTATGCTCATCTATTAGTGGATACCCAGTATGACATTGTAGGATCCCTCCTTTACTATTACAAGATGCCTTGGATACACACTCCATTGATACAATGTGGTTTCTATGAACACGAGATGCATCAGTTATATCCTTGGGTTTGGTTATTGCTTATCCCATTTTATAGTGGATGTATTCTTTAGACTTCGTTAGATCAAACTATTGTGGAATTCCTTTGATGATTCTCCTTGGATTACACTCTCACCCCCTTATCCAGGTTGTAGTTACTACTGAGTTGGAGACCCTTTATGTCTTGTATGATTTGGTTATTACCTTGGATCCCTTTTATTATTAATATCAATACAGGTTACCTTATTACATCTTGGAACCTCTACTATTACTATCACAATGTGATTTCAATGCTGGTTTTTCCTCATGTGAGTTAAATATAAAAACTAAATTAATTAATTAATGAACTAGTTACATGTTTAGAAACCATCTGAGGGATAAATAAAGTACTTGGGTATTTACATTATTGTAATATTTTACTTTTATATGTGCATGTTTACACACTTTTTCAGTTTATATTACATGGACATGATGTTATAGATACCGTTGGTGGTGGCATACTAAGATTTATCTCATACCCTATCTGGCCACCATTGGTACCCAGGAAGACTATATGTATCCAAGTGTTGAAAAAGGGAAGTGTGTCGCTTTGGACTCTTGATTTTTTTTCTTACTTAGGATGAGGCTAGTCATAGATGACTGAGCTAGAGCACGGGATGATGGGTAAATTTTTTGGTTTCCTTTTTCTAATTTGGTATAGCATATATTTTATACTTCTTTGGTCCATGTTTTCCATCTTATTAGATACATGATATATCATCATCAGATTTTATATGTTTATATCAGTTGCACCCGTTGTATTATTAGTCATGTCTTCTTCTGTTGTTCATTATATTTATTATTACCTTGCTACTGCAACTTATCTCTTGTTATATTATTTTCATCCATTTTTCTACTCTAGTAATGAGGGAATAGTCTCCTTATAGACACACCCTAGACCCTCCCTTCTAGTTGGAAGCCTCTGACATTTAGGGAGATGTGCTTGAATCCATGTGTCCAACCAGGCTTAGGTAACCTTCAATGGAATCCAGGATTGGGCATCCAAAGTTATGTTGTAGTTTGTATTGGGCATCCATCGGATGGATGACTCGGGTTGGTTTATAAAAATATGTAAGTGTATATGTGTGTGTATGTATGCATGTATGTCTTGTCACAGCCCGTCCTAAAGGGGCTCATGTCATGACTACCCCAAACCCACCTTAGGTGGGATAGGGGTTGAAAACTAGCACTGAGTAGGCATATCTCATAAATGGGAGGAATTTTACTAAGTATATGTACACACACAGACATCTCTAAGACCAAAATGCTAAAATGTAAAAACACTATGTATGAAATGCATGCATACACTAAGATACCAACCACATAGTATGAAAGTAGGAAATTAGAAAGTAAAAAGGGCCAAAATATAAGCTCTCCATAAAGAAAGAGTCTGAAAAGGTGAATTCACAAGTTCCTGAAACTCATCCATAGAAAAACCTACCTAAATGGTAGGTGTAGGATAGTTGTCTGTAGCCCAAGAAGTACACCTCATAAATCGGATATCTCTAAGAACCACCTGGTCCTAGTTCACTTAAGACTTCATCAAATCATCAAAAATCTTCACAAGACATGACACGTGTAGGAAAATCCTATGCAAGGGTGAGTAAAATTGTACTCAGTAGGACACCCTGAAACTAAAAAGGAAAGATCACAGATGAAAATACTACAAGTGAATAGTATAGTCAGCTCTATATAGATATATTTATATAACATATATACCAAGGATATCCAAATATACTCATATTCATCCACAAAGTAAATATTTAAGTCACAACCAATCAGCGCCATGGGATTCTTCTCATGGAATGCTCATTTTGGGATAACTCACTCCTCAAGACACGATGTCATCGGAGACCCTCACAAAGGGGTCCTACTAACTTAGGCACCACCCCAAAGAAAAAATACACTGGTCAAAGATCATAACATACATAGAGGGGATCCTTCCCAAAGGATACCAACAACCCAATCTATATTAACATGTAATTTAGGGGATCCATATCAAATAATACCAACAACCCTACCGATGTGGATCATGATGAAGAGGATCCTTCTCATAGAATACCAACAACCCTATCGATATGACCGACTAGATGGAGGACTAACACCCTGTGCTTAGAGGTCACATCAATTCCCAAAAATCCCTATCAAGGGTGATAAAGGATCACTCCAGTCCCAAGGAGGTATTCCATAACTCTATTCGGGACTCGGTCTCTATAGGGGACTACTATCCAGTGATGTGGACGTAATACCATACTAAATCCTTGAGAAATGAACCATAAAGAAACTGTTCCAAGATAAAATTCCAACAATCCATCATAAAAGGACCGACTCATAATAAGGGTCCCAACACTATAGATGGTTCTTCAAATGAACCTTCCGTTTGAAATTTACGGCCATTTTTATGAAAAGGGTCTGACCCGGGTCCGGTCTGGGTACGATCTGACTTGCCAGACCCGGCCCGACCTACCAGCTGACCTGACCAGGTCCAGCCAACACGTCCCAGTCCTATATGACCCAACCCATCCTTCAAGGATACTAGACCACTAGACCCAACCCAGTGGGCCGTTGGATCATCCCGCACGCACGAGTCGACCCCCATCTCTTACACGCGGTTGACCCAGTTGCATGCTCTCGGACAATGAAGTGCTGCTTCATTCAACACAGATGGACACCACATTCATTATCTCTCTTGAGTCTTATTCCACCACGGGTTCCCATGTGGTCCCATTTGTACCATGTTCCTCCTCTGTTGTCAGCCGCCCCGCCATTCGCCTTGTGCTCCGCCTGAACCAACCCCACCGGTCGCATCCCACACATGCCACCGGCCGCCCTGCCAGCGGGCTCGTCCTACAGGCTTTATGCCTGCCTAAACTATCCAGATCCACCTTCTTTGGACACCACTATAAGCTGTTGTCTTGGTCAAATTGCACTGCACCTGCCGTCGTACCTCCACGGTGTCATTATGGCATCTGATCATCGGTCTCGGGTTGTTGCACCATGAATTGAAATCGCAACAATCACCCAATCGTAAAATCATGAAGAACATGAAGAACATCAGGGGGAAAGGGAGAAGAACAAAAACACCCAAAGGAATAATCTTTTCCTTTGTTCGTGTCTGCTTCAATTCTTCCTTGTTATAGGGATCATGAAGAACGAAGCAATCGCACAGATCTATCCCCCATTTAAATTATCACAAGCATAACTCTCATCCTGCATGGGATCAAACCATGGATCAACTTGTTTGTGGGTTAGTCTACATTATTTGTCGAGTTTAATAATGGGAAATGAATCACAAAGAAACAAAACCCTACATGGAATTTAGATCGGTTGTTGACAAAGGGATAAGTTGTGTCGTCGTTGTTTGTTGATCCATCGAATCTGAGGTTCATCGTTCTTGGTTTACCAATCCATCGATGTTCGTTGGAGGGAGCTCTTATCCTTACCTCATAGAATTTATAGGGTTATGTTGTAACCCTGGATTCCTAACAATAAGTAATATTTAAAATAAAACCAATGTTATGTCAAATAAAATATTTTTATTAAATATTTTAATGATGTTTAAATAAAAAAACTAACTTTCACGGTCGACTCACATCAGTCTATATTAGGCCCCACATAAGGTAAATTTGCTACTCTGAATTTAAAGGTTCTCTCAGATTTTTTATCTGGGCACTTTTTTAAGAGTTATTCAGTTTTAAAGAAAAATTGTTCGCACATTTTATTAAAAACTGAACATTATTCAATGAATTGTTCCGAGCACACTGGGTCTTGAAATCACACGCTATCTTAGTTCCTAGTTTTTAAATTTTCCCAATTAATTTATAAAAATAAAACCTAGAAAAAACTGAGTCATTACATTATCCCCACATTAAGGTTTTACGTCCCCAAAATCCAAAAACAAGGGCTACTCATATAAAACGATGTGGGTACTAATCACGAATCTAAGCCTCCTACTCCCAAATGATCTCCTGGAGATTTTCATGTTGTCACTAAATAAACACTAGAGGAATCAACCACCCATGAAGTATCCTCTCCTTTCAATCCTCGATCTCCCCTGGGTACTCCGCAAAATTCTCCCCATCATCAATATCCAGCTCACCCTAGTCGATGACGTGCGATGGATCATGTATGTACCTCCTCAGCTACGATACAAATAAGACATCATACACCTGATGCAACTGTGGGGGTAGAGCTAGGTGGTGCGCCGCCTCTCCAACTCTACAAAGAATCTCAAAAGGGTCGATATATCTCAGAGATAAATTTCCACCACGACCAAATCTTCGCAATCCGCATCGAGGTGAGACCTGAAGGAACACATAGTCTCCTTCCTTAAACTCTAGAGGCCTGTGTATCTTGTCATCATATGACTTATGTCAGCTCTGTGCAGTCCTCATATACTCATGGATGATATAAACCTTCTTAGTGGTAGCCTACAACAACTCTGGACCCATGAGTGCTGACTCTCCTAGGTCAGTCCAGCAAAGTGGTGACCTTAATGCTTATCCGTACAAGGCCTCAAAAGGTTTCATACCAATGGTGGAGTGGTAGGTGTTGTTTTACGCAAACTTCTCCAGTGGTAGGTGATTATCTTAGCTGTGAATGAATTCTATGATGTAGGCCCACAACATATCATCTAGAACTTGAATAGTCCTCTCCATATGTTCATCCGTCTGGGGATGAAACGTCAGGATCAAGCATAACTGATTCCTCAATGCCACCTGAAATCCCTTCCAAAACCAAGATGTGAAATGAGAATCATGATCTAAAATGATCATCGATGGAACTATGTGAAGCCGAACTATCTCCTTCATATAGAGGCGTCCCATGTTCTCTACCGAACTCTGCTCTTGGATCGGTTGGAAGTGGGATGACTTGGTGAGTCGGTCAATAATCACCCAGATAGTATCGTGTCCCCTATACATACATGGTAAAACCATAACGAAGTCTATTGATATCCTATCCCACTTCCACTCCAACACCTTAAGTGGTAGGGTCAATACTATTGGAACCTGGTGCTCAGCCTTCACTTGCTGAAAAGTGAGGCATTGAGAAACGAACTCTACCATTACCTTATTCATCCCCGTCCACCAGAACTAACGTCGTAGGTCATGGTACATAATTGCCACACCCGGATGTGCCTCCAAAGTGGATGTGTATAAATCCTTTAGAACCTCCTCCTCCAACACAACTGGTACAACTATGTTCCCTCTGAAAAGAACAATGTGCTCCCCACCTATCGAATATCTATTAGGAGAATGCATTGTGGACAACTGAGCACATCGGGTCTCGAATTTGATATCCCCAAGTTGTGCCTCCATGACTTTTTGTAAGAGTGTAGGGGTGATAACCATCAACTAGAGGAATAATACTCTATATACATGCACAAAGGATATATACAACAAGGTCAACTGCTCTGATGACTCACTCAGCAATTGCAATCTAGGTCTCCTGTTGAGAGCGTCTGCCACCACATTCCCCTTCCAAAGAGTATAGAAAATCTCAAAGTCATGGTCCTGGAGGAACTCTAGCCATCACCTCTATATGAATTTCATATTCCTATGAGAGAATATATACTTGAGACTCTTGTGGTTAGAGTAGACGGTAAACTACTTGACCATCAGGTATTGTTGTCACATCTTCAATGCGAAGACTACCACTATTATCTCAAGATCATGGGTTGCATAGTTCTACTCATGTGGTCTCAACTAGAAAAAACCATAGGCAATCACTAATTACCCCTGCATCAGGACACAACTAGGCACATTCCCTAATTCATCGTAGAACACTTCATACCTAACACCCTTTTCTAGTAATCTCAAAATGGGATCACTCTCCAACCTCTGTATCAACTCTTGATAGCACTGTTGGCACTTCGTTTTCCACATGAAAGGATACCTATTCCATGTCAAAGACATCAAGGGTGATTCTACTCTAAAAAATTTAGGTACAAACCTCTGATAGTACCCATCCAACCCCATGAAACCCCGAACCTCAGTAACACTCTTGGGTGGCTCCCAAGAAAGTACTGCCTCAATCTTCACCAAATCCACTGAAACTCCAGCCTCTAAAATTACATGTCCCAAAAAGTGGACCTCCCAAATCTAGAACTGAAACTTCGAGAGATTTCCATACTTTTGGTGATATTAGAGTGTGTCCAGGACCATACCCAAGTGTATCTCATTCTCCTCCTCAAATGTCAAGTACACTAGGATGTCATCAAGTAAGACCACCACAAAGTGGTCTAAATAAGGCGGGAAGATACTATTCATGAGACCCATGAACACTGTTGGGGAGTTCCTCATGCCTAATGGAATCACCAAGTACTCTTAGTGGTCATATCGACATCTTAAGGTTGTCTTAGGTACATCCTCATCCCGTACACAAAGCTGGTGATATCCAGATCTGAGGTCAATCTTTGAGAAACACCTTACTCCCTTTAGCTAATAGAAGAGGTCATAGATCCTCGATAGTGGATAATTGTTCTTCATGGTCACCTAGTTCAGGCTCTGGAAGTCCACACATAATCTCAAGCTCCTATATGCCTTCTTGTTAAACAAAACTGGGGCGACCTCGGGTGAAACAATGGGTCTCATGAAGCCCTTCCTCTACAGGTCCTCTAACTGTACCCTCAACTCATGAAGCTATTTAGGAGCCATCTGATATGAATTTATAGATATCTGGGTCTTACTAGGGTATATATCAATGAAAAAGTCTACCTAAATATGGGGAGGTAATCTAGGGACATCCTCGGTAAAAACGTCCTCATACTCCACGACCACTGTAGGAAATTGAGGACTCCTGTCATCCACTACACAGATGGTGAGACTATCCAACTGATGAGTAATCTGATACAGCCTCCTATGAGTAAGTCCATCCTATGCTGCATTCATTTACATTTTACCAACAAAGTAAAACCTAATCCCATTACCACAAACACACTCCACTCTACACCTAAAATAGTCAATCTAAGGATGGACTGTAGATAACCAGTCCATTCTGATAATGATGTCGTAAGGCCTCGACACTTCTACTAAGAGATCTAAACCAAAACTCTCTCCTCTAAGTATAAGGTCAAATTGTCAAAACTAGTGTGTAATCCTCAAATCCCCTCTCATGTAATCCTTTAAGCGTAAGGGTCAAGTCAATGGTTCAACCGAAATCTCTGAGCCTCGAACAAGGTCCGTGGAAATAAAGGAATGACTAGAACCTATGTCTATCAAAATAGTATCTAGGGTGAAAAATACATAGATTACACCTATAATAATCTCTAGAGCACTAGGGTTATAAGACATCATCACCTACAGTTTCCCTTGTCCCTATCCACTAGCTCCTTAAGCCTGGTGTGGACCAACTGGGGGTGGTGGTGGTAATATGTCGAACCTCCTCCCACATCCTCTGCCATACCTGCTCTTCTACCATGCTTGAATACCTATAGAACACCTTGATATAGTCTCTACCTTTACCTCATTGGTCCCTCAAGCGTCCCCTAATCATTTGTACATCTAGTCAGGCAATCTCGTGAAAGATTCCTCTGACTGCTGCATGTGTAACATCATCTCTCTCTGGGATGACTCGAGCCTCCCTAGGATCCATGTACCACTAACCCGGTAACCTAGGGTCCTCTCATAATTTTTCTAACCCACTTGGGTACTTAATACTATCGTTATCTACCTACTAACGAAGTCACAGCCACCCAGTGCCTGCTAGTAGATCTCACTGAGGGTGTATGCTACTTTAGAAAGTTATTCACTAGTGGAGATCGCTCCAGTACCCTAGTATATGTAGGAATGCTAAGGGATATCATGGATGATCTGATCACCCTACGTAAGCCCTACTCAAAGGTATGAGCTTTGAATAGCGGGTCTCATACCATATCCATGGAGTAGAGAAAAAGATTAGTAAACCTCATCGAGTGCTCTGCCACCATCTGACTGCCCTACTGCAGATGCAGAAGCTCTTGTATGCGCACTGAGTGTAACTTATCTTGAAAGAACTCCTCTATGAATAGGCATTCGAAGTCTGCCCAAGAGAGAGTCATCTCATCAGGTATCTGGGTCACTAAGCTCCATCATTTTCTCGTTTATCCCTGAAGAAGACTCGTGGCTAGGACTGCCTTATGGTGGGTAGGCGTCCTCACAAGGAGAAAGACATGTGTAACTGCCTCCAGCCAATCCTCAACTACTTGGGGGTCAGTCTCCCCCTAAAACCTAGGAGGTCACTGCCTTTGGAACTCATGAAATGCACTCAGCCTGCGTTCATGCTCCACTGGTAGCGCTAATAGTAAATGCTGCTCGACGGGTGGTGGTATCACTGGTAAACCACTCGAAGGTTCTATCTCTGGTACAGGTCCTTGTACCGATGCCTCATCACTAGGTATATCATCCTTGTGATTACACAATAGAATCTTGGATGGCTATCCATGTGGAGTAATCCTAAAATAAAACAATATGGACCACAGTCAATTGATTATATCTAGAGAGATGACTTAAGAAGGACATGGAAAACAAAACTCACTCCCATATGATGCATGTACCATTAATTCCCTACAACCAGTGTTTTCATGTACCGAGTCAAAAATAAGGTGTACAAAGTTCTGGTGTGTGGATACACTGGTCACCACACCAACACTGGAGTCCCTAGACTGAAATCCAAACTCGAAACACTTAACATTATTTCCCCAAACCAACCTCACAGACTCTCATTCCTTAAATAGAATTGACCCCTCTAATACCACTCTGTCACAACCTGTCCCAAAGGGTCCCATGTCATGAATACCCCAACAAACCTCTGATAGTACATGGGATAGAGACTAGCATCGAGTAGGAATATCCCAAAAATGGGATGAATTTGACTAAATACTTGTACACACGTACACATCTCCAAGCCCAAAATACTGAAATATAAAAACACTAAGTGGAAAATGCATGCATACACTAAGATTCCAACCACATAGTATGATAGTAGGAAAATAAAAATTAAACAGGTTCATAATGCAATACCACCAAAAAAAATAGTCTAAAAAAGTGAATGTACAAGTTCCTAAAACTCATTCGTGAAATAACCTACCTGAAGGGTAGTTGTAAGGGTATCAACGCCATATATGAATCATCAAATAGACCTTATGTTTGAAAGTAATGAAAATTTTGTGAAAAAATGGCTGACCCGGTTCTGGTGTGGGTCTGATCCGACCCTCCAGACACGTTCTGACCTATTCCGACTAACCCAACCCCATCTGGCCAACCCGACCTGGTTTGGTCTGACCCAACCCGGCCCTATCCGTCCTAGCCCAAACCAACTCATCCAGCCTGGCTTGCACGCATGGGCCAGCCCCAATCTTCTGCACATGGTCGGCCCAGTCATGTGTTCCAGGTCAACACGGAACCACCGTGTTCAATGAAGACGACCATCGCGTCCATCATCTCCTCCATGGCTTATGCTTTTGTGGACTCTCATGTTGTCTCGCCTAGACCGCGTTCCACCTCCACCACCGGTAGCCCCACCGGTGGCCCACCATCAACCTCACGCTCTGCCTAAACCGGCCTTTTCAATTGCATCCCATACTCACTGCCAGTTGCTCTGCTGGTGTCCTTGCCCTATCGACTCATCGTCCACTTGAACTGGCTGAAGCCACCGCCTCTCGTCGCCGTCGCCGTAAGCTTCTTCCTTTGATGAATTGTGTCGCACCTTTCGTCACACCTCTATAGTTTCATTGTGGCATTGGATCTTCGGTCTTGGGTTATTGTGCCAAAAATTGAAGTCAAAACAATAATCCACTCCTAAAATCAAAAAGAACACGAAAAACGCAAAGAACATCAGGGGGAGGTAGAAGCACAAAAACACCCAAAGGATAGATATTGGCCTTTTTTCATGTTTGATTCAATTATTCCATATTATAGGGATCACGAAAAAGGAATCAATCACATATATCTATCCACCATTTAAATCCATGCAATCATAACTCTCATCTTGCAAGTGATCGAACCGCTGATCAACCTGTTCGTGGGTTGGTCTGCATTCTTTGTCAAATTTGAGAATGAGAAATGAATCACAAAGAAACAACACCCTGCCTAAAATCTGAATCATTTGTTGATGAAGGTTGAAGTTTCATCGTCGTCGTTCATCAATCCATCAAATCTTAGGTTCGTCATTCTTGATTTTCCAATCTGTCGATGTTCATTGGAGGGGTCTACTTCTCCTTGACTCAGAGGATTTCCAGGGTTATGTCATAACCCTTCATTCATGATAATTGTAAATATTTAAAATAAAATCAATGTTGCATCAAATAAAATATTTTTATTAAATATTTTAATGACTTTTACGCCTAAAAATTAAGTTTCACGGTCGACCTGCGCCGGTCAATGTTAGGCCCCACCTCAGGTAAGGTTGATGCTCTGAACGCAACGGTACCCTCTGATTTCCGATTCGGGCACCTTTTTAAGAGTTATTTAGTTTCAAAAAAAATTCTATTAGTTTTATTAAAAACTAAACATTATTCCGTTAATTTTTCGGGGCACACTGGGTCTCGGAATCACACGCCATCTAAGCATCTTGTCTCAGAATTTTTATAATTAATTTATAAAAATAAAAAACAGAAAAATATGAGTCATTACATTTCTATATGTGTGTGTGTGTGTTTATGTTTGTGTATCTATATATGTATGTATGTATATGCCCCTCTTTTAGTGGTGGGGTGGTAAGGGTTTGGGTGGGGTGAGGGGTAGCTCGTGTGGTCAAGTCCCCGGGCCTGTTATTTATTGAAATTTTCTTTCTTGTGTTGTGTTCCACATTGGAGAATGTAACTAACCTAGTATATATGTATGTATTTATATATGTATATGTGTATATGTGAGTATGTATGTGCATGCATGTTCATATACGTGTATTCATGTGTATGTATGTGCATGTGTATTTATGTTTATGAATGTGTATGGTCTGTATGTACATGTATGTGTGTGTGTGTTGGGTATGTACGTGTATGTGTATGTATGTATGTGCATGTTTATGTATTTATATGTGTATGTATGTATGTGTATGTATGTTCACGTGCATGTGCATGTTTGTGTATGTGTGTGTATGTGTGTTTGTGTGTGTGTGTGTGTGTGTGTCTGTCGGTGTATGTGTATGTATATATGTGGATGTATGTGGATGCATATGTATGTGTATGCATGTGTGTGTATTCATGTATAATACCAATAATTAAAGTTATGGAAATTTAATTAATGTAATTATATATGTGTGTGTGTTTTAATAATAAATATATATGTATGTATATGTAATTTTTAATTTTTTAATAGTTAAATTTTAAATATAAAAAATAATCAATATTTTTTTAAATACAATTGATAGTAAATTTAATATTTAAACTTTAATTAGTAAAATTCATTAAAAATAATTTGTATTTAATTAAAATACAATTATAATATTTATAAATATAACTATAAGTTTTTATTTAGTGTAAAATATATATTCATTTATATAATTAATAATATTTTTAAACATACAACCAATAATTCTTATGTATAATATTAATAATATTATATACATTTATATAATTAGTAATTATTAATATTTATATAAAAATGTCAATTAATATAAAAAAATTATATTCTAGTAATTAATTTTAATTTATTTTATATAGATATTTTAATATAATTAATATTATATACATTGTATGTGGTTGGATACACACATGTATGTGTTGAGTTCACCCGCACACAATTCCTTTGGTTTTTCAGAGATGCGCACACACATATACACATTTATATATGAATAAAGATGATTATATATGTAAATAAATAATTGAACAAATTCAACTTAAAATCATCAATTGAACTTATAAAATGAACTTATATTTACAATTTAAATAATTTTATAATTTTAAAAAATTATATTTATAATAATAAAATTATTAATTGATATCTATTATATATACTAAAGCTGGGTTGTTTCTTGTATACGTGTCACCCAGCTATGCTTCCACGTCACCAAGAAAATCAATTCCTCCGTCCCAAAATCATGATCCGTCTTGTGTGGCCTCTCCATATCCCTCTATTCTAGGGTTCCCACTACAATTCCCCTCCCCTTCTACTACAGTTCCCACAAACCAGTGCTACTGTACTTGCGATTCTTCTCCTCTCCTCCTTGGGCTCATGCTCACGATTCCCCCCATCTCCTCCAATGGTTCCCGCACCTCCAATTTTCATTTCATCATCAACCAGGTACTCCTCCTCTGTTTACCACCACTCTCTATTGATCCAATCCCTACCCCTCCCACTCTAGAGTTCCATTACCTTCTCATACGGTTTTTAGTTAGTATCTTCTCCCTTCAAAACACATTCAACTCATGATTTTTGTCATTTGTATCTACAGTAACCCTGCATTTATAATGTCTTCACCTTGATGCACTGCAAAACCACCTAGGGATTATGATTTTAGTTCCCTCTTTCTACGGTAACCCCTAAAAAATCATTTTGATATAAGATTTTGTTCCACTTTACCATTTCAATGCATTTTCCTTTGAATCCTTGTAATTTTGTTAAATTCATATGGTGACCCTTAAAAACTTTCAAGAGTGGATTTAAACTTGGAGGGTCTCAATGTGTTCAAGGTACCCTGGTTAAGAAGATTTGTATGAATCGGGTTTTTAATTTTACCAAATGAAAATACTATTCACCTTATAATCATTTTGTGTTTTTTTCATCTTTTGATTGGACCTTTCAAATTTGGTTGAATCAATATATGAAATAGATCTTAATACCCATCCTACTAACATGAGACCACCAAATATTTCATACATGACAAATGCATCCTTATTACCTTTAATGAAATTTCTTTTTTTATCATTCAAGCAAAAAATGTATTAATTTTTCAGGACATTAGGACTATTGTGATAGTTCATTTGATCTTGTCAATGACCTGAATCACGACATTCATGATGGACAACTGAGCTTTAGAGTAAAAAAATTATTGGAGGTAATGATTTTTATACATCCATGATTTCTTTTTTCTTTTTGGTGTTTTTTTGGCTATGTAACTCTGTGTTCATGGAAATGATTTAAACTCTTGTATTATTGGAGCTTTGAATGTGTTTGGTGTAATGACTGAATTTTGATATTTCTAGTTGGGTTGCAGGTATAGACTTCCAGGGATCTTTGCTTGCCTGAAGGCATGTTTCACTAATTACAATCTCTTGGGACCCATTTGACTAAGAAAATTGTCTTTTGGTTTCTATTTTCATGGGTTATGTTTAATTGAAACTTGTATTTTAACAATTATTTTTTTATTTATTTGTGTTGGATCATCCATGGTACTTACATAATCCATGTTCCCATCTCGGTCCTTCCTAGGTTTTGATTACTACTACCTACTACATGTCCTTTATCCTTGCAGTTTCATTTTTACCCATGGGGTGCATGATTAATCCAAAGCTGACTCTTTATTCGTGTCCAATTCTTATGTGCAGCTATCAAATATTATCATTTATTCATTGAAGTGAAAACCTCTATGATATATTTTTTAGGATGGAGACTAATGATTGAGATTCATTTTCACTTTCTGTTTCAAAAAGTCGTTAAGTGATTATCTTCAATTTTTAGTCACATTTCATGATGTCAAGAAAAAACACAAATGCCAAAAAGAGGTCCTTTTTTCTTGAATGTCTTTATTCTCACAATGCTTCAATTTTTTAGCATATTTGGATTAAATTATTTTCATTTCCAATTTTGAACCAAACATGGAATGGTCTCAAATTGAATTTTTATATAACCCACTCTGTCTAAACATGTCAATGATAATTGGTAATAGTATGCATTGTGTTAAACAGATTATTTTAACACCTCTTAGATTATCTATGCTTTGCATCCCCATAAATTTAATGATAACATTACTCAGTTGATACTTTCTCTTATTTCTCAAAAATATTAATAACAATACAATAATATATTTATAGATTACTTGACATGCAGTTAACATGGATTAGTATTCTTTTAATCCAATCATGGTGTTCTTTCCCTCTCTACCCTGTCTATGTTTTGTGACTATATTAAGTGGAATTATTCTAATTCTTTTCCATGCACATGCTTTTTAAATTACATATTAACTTATAATCCTACATGTGTGACATAAGGAGGAAGTGATGTTAGAGGTAGATTTTTTGTTTCACAGATGAAAATGTTTGTTTACATTTAGTGGAATCATTGAATTTGACCACCTGAATTATTATTTTTTGTTTTGTAGATTGTGTTTGTATCCATAAACTATCCGAATTTATTTTATAATATATTTTTTTTCTAACAATTTTAGGTTGTGTGTGGTTATAAAAAATGTTTTATGTTTTCATTTTTCAAAACTATATTAGAAAATTCAATAGATTATATAAGTGGAAAAACTTTTTTATAAAATGAAAATGGAAATGATAGTTTTTTAGACTTTTTTCCATGTTTCTTGGAAAATGTAAATGCAATAAAAGTTAAATCACGTGCACAACCTTTGTATTTCTATTAATGGTGTATTTGTTTACTTTAAATGTTGGCAAACTACTTTTTGGAACCCCTAAGGGCCAAATCTTAGTTTTTATTCATATGTTTGTTTTTTGTGATGCGAAACAGTTTAATATTATTTGATGTATAGTTTAGGATTAAGTGGGTATTCTAATTACGGGGGTCCATCGAGAATTCCTAGGCAAGGGGAAAGGAGTGACAGGGGGAATAATTCTTCTTACAAGGTCTATTATGGCATGTAATACTTGGATGATATCAATTTCCTATTCTGTAGATCTTCAATTCTTTTATTCCATTCATCTGGTCTATTCTATCAAATGAAGTATCATCCCTCTTTTTTATTTAAATTAATTTCCCCTTATTTTTGACATGTTTGTTTGAAGAGTATATGTGCAAACTGATTGTGTTCTATTGGTTATTGCCTTTTTCTTATGTATTCAACTTCTAAACCCTATATTGTTACATGATTAGATGCCTTGATACTATTGTTGCACTAAAATATGGCTTATTTTTTGGCTAGATAATTAGGGTTCCATTTGAGAAAACTTATTGAAAAACTCTTATTTCACTTGTCATTTATAACAAGGGATTACATACAAATGTTTTTGGATTTCTAATTGAAGGTGTGTGCTTTTACCATTTATTTAAATGGTTTTCTTCTAGAGAAGGTGTGCATGAAGATGAGAGATGGGTTGTGGTGTCCAGATGGTTGGGAGTGGGCAGTTGCAAGCAATGACCACGAGTACGCAATATGGTAGCGCATCGAAACCTCATCTACTCCAACAACTAGAGGTTGACAATGCTTCTAGATTTTAGTAACCAAATGATAATATTTACAATAATAATGTATTCAATCCACTCCCTTAATTTTAATTAGATTAAATAATTATAGTAATAGTCATAATAATAATAAATTTCATGAATTTTATATATTGTTGTGATGATTGTTAAAAGAATTGTCATCTATTATTATTATCAAGATTAATATTTCACTGTAAAAAACCATGTTTTTGTCAATGTTACTTAAAATATAGGTTCAGTTGTGGTTTTTATTTTAAATAAATTTTATGTAATTCAAATCTCCATGGTGAAAATAATTTTTTATTTCTTATAGATTATCCACATTTTTTCAAATGTATTTATTCAAAATGGTATCTACTATCATAATGATGTCTCTATATTTTCTCCAATTATATTCACATAATAAGTAACACTATTTTATGATCTCAATATATTGAAGATTTATATTTATTATTAACTTTGAAATATAGTATTTTCATCTTAAAAATAATCATTGAACTCATGTGAATGCATAAACTAAGAATTACTAGTGTTTACATATACGAATCCTAAACGAATTCCCTCACACATGTTGAACTCTCATTCAATATTTTCCCTCTAAACCTCTTTCTCCCATACAGGTAAGGTGGATCCTACTGTGAGAGTCCCCTCCTAGGATTTCCTAGGGGTTGGTTCATTCTTCGGCGGCAGTCTGCCTCTCAGATCATCGCTCTCATTGATCCTCCACATTTGTTCTTCTAATTTTGATCTGGTGTGACGCCCCCGTCTCTTGAACCATGTCTCGGTCGCGATATGGGCATCCAAAACTTGGGGTCTCCTCTCTTCCTTGGTGCCCAGCTTCCCTCTACCTATGGACCTGGTTTCAGTTGGATTCTGAGCCTCCTACAGTTCGTGATCGTCTTCCAATCCTTTGGCAGACTCTGTTTGGCTGAGATCTACAGCCTCTGGTTCCCTTTTTTATACGGACAGCGATCGGGCTCCAGGTGATCATTTCTCTACAGACAGACGAGATAGTGGAGTCTATTTGTGTAGGGCCTATCTGATCTGCTTTCTCAGACTGGCGGAGGGGATGTTCATGATGGGTGGTCGTGCTTGATTCTCATCATTTTCTTCTTCCACATTTCACGAAGTTATGATCGCAAAGGGTTTCTTCACAATCTCAATGAAGATACAACTCCTAAGGCCTTGTTGTTTTTTATCGTGAAAAAAGACTTTTTCAAGGTTTGAGGTGTGGCCAGCGAAGGGAGTTGCGCGCACATTTCGTGATGGTGTGGTTCGTGATGCGGTGATTTGCGAAGGGTGCATCTGGTAGTTTTTGATGGCGTTATTATAATTGGTTGTGTCTCATGGAGGTGAGTTTTCCAAAGGGTTCATCTGGCTGAGGTGAGGTTCGCGTAGGAGAGGTTCTTAGAGTTTTTCTCGCAAAGGTTTTTTCTTCAAAATCACAGTGATTTGATCGTGAAGGAATGATATTTTAAAATTAATGGTTCAGCCTACGAGTTTTTTTAAATGCGTTTTTTTAAAAAATATCTAAAAAACTGCATAGGTTAAATTTTTTTAAAAAAAATACAATACAAAGGCGGCATCGCCGATGCCGCCTTTTCCGTAAAACAATATTTTTTTTATATATTTTTTATATATTTAAAATTTTAATTTTTTATTATTATGTTGGTATGGTTATATATATATATATAAATAAAACTTAATGTTTCAACATAATTTATCTTTTATTCAAGTATGTGACTTTTCTAGACTATATAATATAAATTATAAGATAAATATGAATGAAATTTTAAACATTTATTAAACATATAACAAGAAGTCCAAAATAAAAATAATTTCTTAAAAAATCTTAGTGAAAAATTATTTATTACCTATCAAATCCACCTACTTGAAACTTAAAAATGTTTCAAGTACATGACTTTTCTGGCCTATATAATATAAATTATATGACCAATATGAATGAAATTTTAAAAAAATTATAAATATATAACAAGTAGTCCAAAATAAAAATAATTTCTAAAAAAATCTTGGTGAAAAATTATTTACAACCTATCAAATCCACCTACTTGAAACTTAAAAATGTTTCAAGTACGTGACATTATTGTCCTATATAATATAAAGTATAGGACCTATATGGATGAAATTTTAAAAATTTCTTAAACATATAACAAGTAGTCCAAAATAAAAATAATTTCTTAAAAAATCTTGGTGAAATGTTATTTATAACCTATCAAATCCAGCTACTAGAAACATAAAAATGGTTCAAGTACATGACTTTGCAGGCCTATATAATATAAAATATAAGACCAATATGAATGAAATTTTAAACATTTCTTAAACATATAACTAGTAGTCCAAAATAAAGATAATTTCTTAAAAAATATTGGTGAAAATTTATTTATAACCTTTCAAACCCACCTACTTGAAACTTAAAAATGTTTCAAGTACGTGACTTTGTTGACCTATATTATATAGATTATAGGACAGATATGAATGAAATTTTAAAAATTTATTAAAAATATAAATAGTAGTCTAAAATAAAAAAAATCTTAAAAAATCATGGGGAAATATTATTTATAACCTTTCAAATCTACCTACTTGAAACTTAAAAATGTTATAAGTACATGACTTTGCTGGCCTATATAATATAAACTATAAGACCAATATGAATTAAATTTTAAAAATTTATTTAACATATAAATAGTAGTCCAAAATAAAAATAATTTCTTAAAAAATCTTGGTGAAAATTTATTTATAACCTTTAAAATCCACCTAATTGAAACTTAAAAATGTTTCAAGTACTTGATTTTTCTGGACTATATAATATAAACTATAAGACCGATATGAATGAAATTTTATACATTTTTTAAACATATAACTAGTATTCCAAAATAAAAAAAAATCCTAAAAAATCTTGGTGAAATATTATTTATAACCTTTCAAATCCACCTACTTGAAACTTAAAAATGTTTCAAGTACTTGACTTTGTTGGCCAATATAATATAAACTATAAGACCGATATGAATGAAATTTTAAACATTTCTTAGATTGGAACTCAATCCCCCCCTCTTGAGATTCCACTCTGACCAACAAGTAATAATAGTATTTTTATTTCAGTAGACATAAAACATGTAAACAATAATGTACAATCAATGCCTATGTCTATGGTGAGGGGATTCCGTCCCACGTGGTGGTATACGAATAGGATGTCTGCGTCAAGTGCATAGTGGAGTCTGATGACCCGGAGAAGGCTAATCCTCAGGCACTGGAACATTGACTGGTGCATCCTCCATCTGTGTGTTAGTGGGAGGAGCTGTCAACTGCATCTCGTACTGTCATCTGGATCCTTCTCCCACTAGGTTGGTAGAAGGACCTTCCTCCATCGCAGTGGGGAATCAAGCCTTCGATGGAGCTATACTCCAAGATGGTGATGGATCTCTAATCCAAGGCTGTGAAGGATCTAGAACCCAAGATGGAGAGAACTGTGGATATCCTGTCAGGAAAGACGTATCCCATGCCACTTGAGGCACATCCTGAATCGGATGACCCTGGACTACTAGAGGGTCAACCTCTGCCTGTGGAATTGGTGAGGCCTCACGTGTAGCATGACTCTATATACGTTGTTGTGTTCATGGTTCCTCAGCACCATCAGTAGTTTTAGGATGTTCCTATGGGGAAGGAACCTCCTCTCTCTGAGTCGGACGCATGAAGATGCTCTCGGAAAGCATATGAAAATATTCCCTCACCTCCAGCGTTGTAGCATGGACGGCTTCCCGGCTAAAGACCCCCTCCTCCTCTTCATCACTCATGTGAACAAGCTGCTCTGTGTGACTTCTGTGTAAATAGATTCAAATTGAATCAGAAAATAATTAAATAAAAAAACTAATGGAAATTTATTTACTTACCATCCTCTGAATCTCTATGCCAGATTGGTTAAGATACTATATAGTATTTAGTCTATACCATGGCGCATATTCAACATGCTCCAAAATAGAGAATTGTTTCTTAGGAACACCCTGAATATGAAACTTTGCATGGCACTGCCAGCAGTCAATAAAACTGGCATGTACTCGAGACTAGCCATCATCCTGTCTCCCTGTCAGCTTCATCCCATGAAGTTGTTCTGTCTATCTCGATGGTAATGGAATTGGATGAGTATGGAAAAACGGGTGCATCAATCTATCAGGCTGTTTCCACTCAATAATATGGAAGTGAATGAGGGGAACTACAACCATAGAATCCTCAATCCCAATATGTAGTATGTTGGAAACTAGTCTGTAAACATCAGTATGGAAGCCATGAAATCTAAAATGACAAGTGATTTTGTCAAAAAAGAACCTAACTGAGAACCAAAATTGATGATATTATTAAATATGTTAGACAGTGATAGATTGTATATATATACCTGATCAGGTAAGAGACAGTCCAATTATAGCCTATATACGCCCAAATGCTATCTTGAATCCTCGTCAAAATTGTGTCGCTAACACCACCTATAAAATACATCAATGATAGTGGAAAATAATGAGAAATTATAGTCAATAACTCATAGTAGAATCAGAAACCAATAGAAATGACTTATCATACCATAATCCACACATTGCGTCATGTAATACCTCCATCTCGACCGGTGGACCAGCAAAGTCAGGGTGGAATGCTGGGATGCGCTCCCATGCCCACATCTGAATAAGGATGATGCATACTCTGAGACCTATATGTTCCCTGTGGGATAGCCTACATAATGATCTGTATGTGTATGCCAAGTAGGATGATCCCCAGCTGTACGTCCCAGCCCGATCAAAGTCCTCTAGTAGGGGTAGATACATCATATGCATGTGCATCCCCGAGTGATCAGTACACATGGTCCCACCAATAATCCATTAGATATATGCACAGGTGTAATGCATGACGGTCTACTCATCATCATTATCCTGTAAATGTGGAATCTGTGACTCCAACCAAGGCATAGATATGGACAATCCATATGTATCCCTATGGTCAGACAAAATATCAACGCCTAACAAGCGCTGAGCAAGGTCTGGCCAAGATGCATGAGTGAGTCCAATAATGGGTCTCCCCTGGATAGGCAGACCGATAAGCACTGCCACATCCTTGAGGGTGATGGTCATCTCTCCCTCAGGCATGTGGAATGTGTGTGTCTCTCGTCTCCATCTCTCAATGAGGGCAGCAAGTAGGTAATGATCTACAAATGTGATATCTGATACGTCAAGGCCATAGAAGCCAGCACAGCGCAAGTAAGGTCTAATGGCATGTGGAGGCTCCTTGTGATAAAAATGGTTCGCTCGACGCACCTTGACCTATCGATCTGGATGACCTTCTAACACGGCCTGCGAAATATGGGTAGGTTTCTGAGTGAGTAGTATGGTATCATCCATCTGCATATAAACAAATGAAATGAGTCGTAAGTGTAAAATGTAAATATAATGTTATGGATTGAATTAAGATAAACCATTTCAATTAGTAAAGATTTTTTTGGAATTTATCTAATTATATGTATTTAATAACTTAAGCTAATCATTATGATACTATAATTTCATTATAGAATAGTTTACTAAAATATCACACATAATTTAACCAAAAACCATGGAAAAAGGAGGATGTTTTTGGGTTGGGGTTTAGGTTTGATGGTTTAGGGTTTCAAATTTTAATATTAAGGTTTAGAAAACATGTTTCTGGTTTATTAACATTTACTTTATAGTATGGGTTAAGTGTTCTGCTTTTGGATTTATGAAATAAATTCTATTATCTCAAATTTTATTTAAGGAATAAGGAGAAAGTTATTTCTTGAAAGCAAGAATATTATTATGAAATAAGTTATATTATCTAAAATACTGGGTCTTGAATTTGGTTAGACATATTTTGGAGGATATTTATGATTAACTACTTAGGGATTGGATTAAGATAAACTATTTCAATTAGTAATGATGTTTTTTGGAATTTATCTAATTATATGTATTGAATAACTTATTAATTATGATACTATAATTTCTTTATAGAATAGTTTAATAAAATATCACACATAATTTAACCAAAAACCATGGAAAGGGGAATATTTTTTTGGGTTGGGGTTTATGTTTGAGGGTTTAGGGTTTCAAATTTTAATATTAAGGTTTAGGAAACATGTTCCTGGGATAATAACATTTACTTTACAATATGGGTTAAGTGTTCTTCTTCTAGATTTATAAAATAAATTTTATTATCTCAGATTTTATTTAAGGAATAAGGAGAAAGTTATTTCTTGAAAGAAAGAATATTATTATGAAATAAGTTATATTATCTAAAATATTGGGTCTTTAATTTGGTTAGACATATTTTGGAGGAGCTTTATGCTTAACTACTTATGGATTGTATTAAGATAAACCATGTCAATTAGTAATGATGTTTTTGGAATTTATCTAATTATATGTATTGAATAACTTATGCTAATAATTATGATACTATAATTGTGTTATACAATATTTTACTAAAATATCATACATAATTTAACCAAAAACCATGGAAAAGGGAAGATGCTTTTGGGGTTTAGAAAATCGAGGAAAAAGAAGAGATAACAACATTTAGTTTACAATATGGGAATGTCACAATGAAGACAATACATAATTATGGATGAGACTATGAACTCGACCCAACAATGTTAGGGAATCATTTCTGGTTATGACCTTCTTTATAACATATCATGCATCGCAAAATCTGTCCTTGTTCTTAAGGCTAGTCCATCTTATTACGCATCTTATTGGCCTTTGGTCTCCCACGAAGACGTAACTGATTCATGTCAGGTACACTATCAGCTAGCCTTCGGGCATTGGGAAACAACGATACTCCCTAATAGGTGTCCATGGTGCAGTATAACAGTTAGCAATGGTATCCATCCGGTACACTGGATCAATATATGCTTCTCATGATATGTTCACAGAGGCACATGATGTGATGTCATGTGTACATGGAAACTGTAAGACCTGAAAGTTTCTACATTGACATTGCCTTGTTTCCAGTAATACCACCATTTTTTCACCGATGCAATTTGTGATGGGGTATGAACACTCATGAACTTCAAATCAAGATTATTCTCTTCTAAAAATATATAGGTGATAACCAAAATCTTCTTCAATATTCTTTTCAATTTCTCATTGAAAGTGTCTTCTGTATCTTAGCCCCTACTGTATTTTGTCTGATGCTAGTTTTTCTCTATCCACAAAGTACTTCACGTATCGATATAATGTCTCTTGAACTAAGGCGATTATAGGTATCTTGTGAAGCCCTTTGAAGATACCATTGATTCACTCTACAATTTTTGTTGTCATGTGTCCATACCTCTTCCCCCCGTCATATGCCAATGTCCATTTCTCTTTTGTAATTTGCATCATATAATCATAAACTACTTGATTAGCCTGACAGATTTGTTCAAAACGTTCTTCAAACCATCGTTGTTCTGAATCATCTGCTACAAAACATAGATGATATTTCACATAAATTGATTTTATCTTTATGTTGAAATTGAAAAACAGAACGAATAGAATGCATACCAAGCCTTGTGATTTCATTCTTCATCGGTTCATTGTGGAATTTTTTATGAACATTGCTGGAAATGTGTCTAATGTAGAACCGGTGATGTGAATTTGGTTATCTCCATGTATCATGATCCGCATTGATTGCCTCATAAATTGCTCAATGTCGATCAGATATCAAAAAAACACACTAAATGTTGGTGAAATGGTTGCTAATACATGCCATAAACCAACTCCATGATTCATAGTTTTCTTTCTCTATAATGGAAAAGGCAAGCGGAAGAGGTGGACAGTTTTCATATTGGGTTTCTGCAATCAATAATAGTCCATTGTATTTTCCATATAGAAATGTTCCATCAATATGAATAAACTGTTTGTAGAAATGAAATGCGGAGATACAGGGAAGGAATGCCCAGAACAACTGATGAAATTGAACACGAGATGGATCAAGTGGTTTATCATGAAACACATGTTCATTTGTATCCATATGGAAGACAACTTGGTTATAATGCCTCAGTATGGCTATAAATTGCGGAAACACCTGATATGAGTCATCCCAATCACCATAGACCTTCACAATTGCCTTCTATTTCACCATTCATGCCTTATTATAGGAAATCTTATAATCGAATGTCTGTTGAATACTCTCTTGCATAAGGGAAATTGGAACATCTTGACATGTACTAATAATCTCAACAATAATAGATGACACAAATTCTTCATCCAATGAGGTATGATCTTGTGTGAGGCTTGGCTGAATGCAAGTATGAGCCACCTCAATCCTCAAGATTATCCAACCACCAAATGTAATGTCTAGAATCACCATCAAGAAAAATCTACAATCATCCCCCATACTTCTCACATTGTATAACATATTTACTACGGCATGATTCATGAACTATATAGTTGAAGTGTCTCTAAATATAAAATCTCTTTAGGGTGCTTTTTAAGGCATCTTTACTAGGAAAATTCCTTCCAATATATAAGGTTTTGTCCACCTCACTAAACCTATCTGGTATAACTATAGGGAACTCAGTTGCCAGTGTGAGAATAGTATTTTTGAATTCAATCATGTGTGTCATTGATTCTGACCAAGATTAAAAGAGTGGTGGATGATTTATTATAGGTCGAGGTTGATGTACAACTAATGCATTTCTCAAAACCTCCTCCCTATCTTCCATTGGTCCCTCCTCATCAGCACTGTTGTCACCATCTGATCCATCATTAAGGAACTCCTCATCAAAAGTCGTATTAACATGTATATCCAAGAGATCATCTAGGTTAGCCTCTTCTACTGCATCATTTGGAATAAACTCAATTTCATGAGGTGGATTGTCTTCAAGCACTCTTTTAATTCTACGTCTTCGTAAAACTGGACGTTGTTGTTGTATAGTAGCAACATCAATGTATAAATCCATCATGGTACCATCTGAACATTGAGAAAATAAATTAATTTCTTGGACCCACTGCACATCATCAACCAATGGACAAGCTAGATGCCACAGTGTTGTCGGGAATTGAAAATGTCTATAGCTCATAGACATGATCTCTTGTTCGGGTCCCAGATTTAAGGAAATATGAATTCTCTCTTGAAGGTCACTTATGGTTACACAATCAGATGTACTAACCACTATAATTGGTTGTGTAATGTAAGAAGATCCTTGCTCAGTTTGAATAACCTCCACAAAGCAGTACACATAGGAAAACATGACTCTCTACATCAAAAATGTTTCTTTCATCAAAATTATGATAGTGTAACAAATATTAACAATGATGTTTGACCATATGATATTAATTAGAATGTAATTTTTGGGTGCCTTTCTATACCCTAAAATATGCTACTGATGTTTGACCATATGATATTTATTAGAATGTAATTTTAGGGTGCCTTTTTATTTAATGTGTTTATTCTTCTTAATTTCTCTTTATATGATCATTAGTATTGTTAGATAATCATTATATGGATCCATGTTTTAATCCTATTTTATTTATTAATTATTATATAATTAATTATGTCTAATAATAACAATTATTTCTAAATTATATAATATTTACATATTAAAACATTTTCTTCTCTATTTAAATTTAAATAATTATAATTTTCATTTTAAACTGATTTTCTTAATACAGTTTTTAAGTAATCAATCATTCTTTAATCACTATTTAATCATTATTAAGTTATTATTTAATTATTTATTCTTTAATCTTTAATCATATTATATTCATTAGTTAATTATAATTAACTAATAATAACTTTAATTCGTTAACGTTTTTGTCTTTATTTCATTCAATAACATCATATTTATTATTTCATCATTGATAAATATATTGATTTAATTTTTCTTTTCTTAGATATTTTAGTAGTTTATAAAGAAAATATGAATCATCTTAATCATATCCCCTGGGAGTGTCAAACCAGGATGCAGCAAGGCCCGTTATCATGCACCAGTTCTCGTTCGAGTCTATCTCAAAGTGGTGTTTTTGGGTTTTACCCCTAGGTGCATCTGTACTAGAGCCACATCCACTTTTTTGTATCCAGACATTAATTTAATTTCTTAGATAACAACATAATCTTTAAGCTTCCAAAATTTCAAAATACTTAATCTTAAGTTAATCTATACTTAATCTATACTACTAAAAATAATTATTTCAAACTATATATAACTAATTACAGAAAATAAATAACCAAATATTAAGAACTACCTAAACTTCTTAAAAATGAAATATTTAAAACGAAAATAAATAAATTAAATAAATAAAAACATTAAATTAAATAAACAAACATACCTCTAAATGAAGATTCGTAAAAACCCACAGAGAAAATGAATTTTTTAGAAAGAGATGGAGATAATTTAGGAGAGATAAAGTTAAGAATCAAGTGAGGATGGGGGGGCCTTTTATAGGGAGTTCAGGCCAAGCCGGAATCGCCGATGTCGCCTTTTCCATGTCATTGATCTTGGCCAAAGGTGGTGCGGGGGAGAAAAGGCGGCATCAGTGATGCCGCCTTTGTAGCCTATTTAAAAAAAATTAACCTATGCGGTTTTTGAGAATTTTTTTTATAAAAACAAATTTAAAAAAATCATGTGGCCTAAAAAGGGAGTGGCATGAATAGTTCTTGGTACTGTGATTCATGATGCAGTGATCCGTGAAGGGTGCATCTTGTGGTTTGCGATAGCTTTATTTCATTTTGGTTTGGTTCGTGGAGGCGAGGTTTGCGTAGGGATTTTTTTGTGTGGTTCACGGTAGAGTTGAGCATGAAGGGTCTTCTGAGGTACGGTTCACGGTGGGGATGACCATGAAGGGGAGTTTGGCCACTGTTCGCGAAGGCCTTACTTGCAGAACAGTTGAGTTTGGGTCTTTTTTCGTGACAAGGGTGTGCTCATGGAGGGCTACGCGCAGGATCCAACCCTTGAAAAAATAAGAACCATGTTTTTTATATGGAATCAGACTTGGTGAATCGATAGAAGAACCTTTCTTTTACTGATGAATAGAAAGCATTGATTTCCAAAAAAAATATGAATACACCTTTCTATCACATCTCATGTCGCTCCTGGTGGTTGGGAAATTTTTAGCAAAATGTTCATTCAATTAGGGGGGCCTTAAAAACACTCTGAAAAATTTATGGACATTGAAGGATGGAATTTCCATATGGGAAGTGGGAGAGGGATTCCTTGCCTTTGAATTCTTTAATGATAGAGATAAAGAAAAGGTTATCAAAGGTAGGTCATGGCTGTTTGATAACCATCTCATTCTCATGGATGAATTCAAAGGCAAGGATGATATTCAATAGATCAACCTAACTTTCTCACCTTTCTGGATATGAATTAGAGGAATCTCGTTTCATGGTATAATGGAACGTGTTATGTGAGAAATTTTAGAAATAATTGGTAAATTTATGTATTGGGGTTGATCTGATCCAATTCATTGGGGACCTGTGGTGCATATCAGAACCTCGGTCGATGTTACATAGCCACTAACAAGGGGTTTGTTCTTATCAATGGAAGACTTTAACGCCTGGATATCTTTTGAGATTGAAAAGATTATAATTTTCCGTTTTTACTATGGTTGTACTATACACCTAGAGAAATTTTGTGACTTGAAGATGGAGAATGAACAAGGAAACATCATTCTGCAATATGGCCCTTGGCTTCCTGCTAAAACTATAGGACCCACGTTTATTTTGGAAGTGAAAAAAAATCGAGACCAGATTGTGATGGCTTTCTCTAAGTGGACTAAACCATAACACAATAAGGTCATCATGATTGAACCACCAGATTTTTTTAAGGACAATCAAGTGAATCGACATGTGAAAGGAGGTCCTTTATGCGGCATAATGGTCGTGGTCAAAACTAGTGAAAATCATGTGAGTCAGAATACATGCCTGGTTGTCATCTCAATTCGGTCTTTGACGTCTAATAATGATAGTGTATTACCACCACTGGGACCAATGCCAAAATGTAAGGAACCACCAAACCCAGGAAAGGAGCCGCAACAACTGTGTATCGAACCACCGAAACCTACTCCTAGTATAGAGTTTGTTGATCCAGGTACCACCTCCCAGGACGAAACTAATATGGTTGGAATAACATCCTCAGGTCCTTTAAACCATCAGACGTGGAAAAGGATGAATCGCAGCGATAGGGGTGGTGATCATATTAATACAAAGCTTGGTGAGCATAAATGATTATTGGAGACTCGTGAGTTAACTAAAATCCTTCCAAAAAGGTAAAAAGAAGTGGGTGATGGATAGTTCTTTGAAGTTACAGAGGTGGAGGCGGGCATGTCCCAACCCCACCTAGAGAAATGAAAATCCTATGTTGGAACTGTCAGGGGCTTGGAAACCCATGAACAGTTCAGATACACCAACGCCATTGTGAAAAAAGTCACCCTGATATGGTTTTTTTGTCCAAACCATACTGGAAAACAAGGACAATACTGGTATTGAATACAAATGTGGCTTTTAATGTTGTTTTACGGTCCCCCTCCGAGGCCACTCAGGGGGATTATGTCTCCTTTGTAAATATAACATTGATGTTAGAATTATCTCGTACTCTTCATACCATGTGGATGCATCCATCCATGATGACCTCTCTCCACCAAGGACATTTTTCTATTCACTATGAAGAGGAATTCCTGGCCCAATCCTCTTTGGTGGTGATTTTAATGAGATTATTCTCCAGAATGAAAAACATTGAGGTGCATGTCAGTCCTTTTCCTCAATGTCAGGCTTCAAGGATACCATATCTCAGGCGGATTTGGCTGATCTGGGATAAGTAAGTAGTCCCTTCACCTGGTTTTGGGGGAACATAGAATGCACGCACATTGAAGAGTATCTGGACAGATTTCTAGGATTGACGGAATGGACCATCATGTTCAAGATGTTTGATATCACCCACCTGGCACCGAATTGTTCAGACCACTACCCTATTGTTATTTATTTATCTCAAAATAGATACATCTCAAGATATGGGAAACCCTTCAGGTTTGAAAGATTTTGGTCAAAAGACCATGAATGTGAAGAATTCATCTAATCTTTTTGGAAGGTTCATAACATAAAAATTGGTCTTAACCTCCAACAGGTGTCTACTAATCTGAGGTATTGGAGAAATAAAAATTTTTGTCAACTCACAAAGCATTGTGAATCTTTAGAAAGACATCTTAACAGCCTACTTTCCTAATCTCCAACTGATGGTACCCTCTCTGGAATTGGTGTTATCCAAGGATAACTAGATGTTTCTCCTCACAATTAGGAAAGATTTTGGGAAATGAATGCATGTGAAACACACATTAAATAAGGGGATGAAAACACCTGATACATTCATCAGAAGGCTTCTGCTAGGCGTCGCAAGAACAATAATTTTTGCCTCTATCACCCTAATGGAGGAACTGTGACCAATCTTAAAGGTATCCATGATATTATTTCATGTTATTTTCATAAACACTATATTGTAATAAATTCCACCATTTCTTCTGAAGTTGAGTCATGCATCAAATATGTGATCACCATTGAGATGAATTGTTAGCTCACAAAATATTTTTTAGATGATGAGATTCTTCATGCTCTTAAACATATCCATTCCACAAAATCCCCAGGTCCTGATGAATTCCATTCTCTTTTCTTCAAGAAATACTGACACATTCGCAGCCCCAAAATTTGATCTCTGATGAAAGGTATTTGGGATGGATAAATCAACCTCTTCTCTATTAACGAGACAATTCTTACCCTCATCCCAAATATTATGAAACCCTTCTTGGATTCGTACTTCAGGATAATTATACTTTTCAATTACTCCTACAAGATCTTCTCAAAGATTTTGTTCAATAATTTTTACATGTGGTTACCTGCCATTATCTCTAAAAATCAAAGTGACTTTGTAATAAATAAGCTTATCACAGATAATGCTATTGTGGCCCATGAATTTTTTTATTCTATGAAAACCAGATCTTATATGAAAAGAGGTGATATATCCTATAAATTCGATATGAACAAGGCTTACAATAGAGTGGAATAGAACATTCTTTGGTTTGTTATGACAAAATTGAGTTTATGTTCAAAATGGATCGATATGATCATGCACTGTGTTTTGTCTGTCTCTTTTCAGATTAATGTCAATGGTGGTATCGCCCAAGTATTCTCACCCACTCAAGGCCTTCACCAAGGAGATCCCCTTTCCCACTTTCTCTTCATCTTGGTGGTTAATGTTTTTTCTAACCTTATTTCCTTGAAAGCTTCCTCTAATTTGATTCATGGGGAAAAGGTTTGTGGGGTCAGACCACCTGTTTCGCATCTTTTATTTGTAGACAACTGCAAGTTATTCTCTATAGATACCCATAATTAATGTCTCGCTATCTTTCGTGTGATCCGCCTTTATGAGAGGGCCTCTGGACAAGCGATCAATCAGGGAAAGTCGAAAATATCTTTTAGTACTGGAGTCCCCCTAACCAAAAGAGCAGAGCTTTGTCTCACTACTGGTATTCAAATGGTTGATAAGCACAACAAATACCATGGGATTCCCACACTTGTCAGCCAATCAAAAAAAGAAATTTTCTCATCTATGGTGGATGGAATAGAGAAAAAAAATCAAAGGCTGGACACCAAAAATAATTTCTAAAGCGGTCAAGGAAACACTCATCAAAGCCACTCTACAGTCTATCCCTAGCTATATCATGTCCCTGTTTAAGCTTTCTGGAGGGATTGTTGACCAAACTCAATCCTTCATTGATAACTTCTGGTGGGGTCACAATAATGGAAGAAACAAAATACATTGTATTTCTTGGAAGTCGCTCTGCACTCCTAAAACATGTGGTGGAATGAGATTTCGAGATCTCCATCTCTTTAATGATGCCCTTTTGGCTAAACAGGGTTGGAGACTTATGATTCATCCATATTCACTCTGTGTGTAGATTCTTCGTGAAAAATATTTTTCCCACTCAGATTTCCAGAAAACCTCTCTTGAACCTCACCCCAGCTTTCTATGGAGAAGTATTTTGGGATCAAGATATTAACTTAATAAAGGGATAGGTTAGAGGATTGAGGATAGTACAAAAGTTAACATTTGAAATGATCCATAGTTTATAGATAAAGATGGTATGTGGGCTAATTCCCCAACCTTTCTTGGCTATGAAAATTCCTATCACTACTGGAATTTCTGCTTTTTGCAATGGGCTATTTTCCACAGGATCCTGTCGCAAAAACCCTTTTGCAACGGGGTCCCATCGCAAATAGCCCGTTGCAGAAAACATTGTCGCAACTAGTATTTTTTACGATGGTCCCATCGCAAATAGATCTCCGATTAAATACATTATATATACAAGAACATGTTGTGATGGGCATGTCGTAACAAGTAGTTGTGGCGGGCATGTTATCTCGTCGTAAATAGTTCTCTGGTTATAAATGTTATATATTCCCAAACCTTTTGTGATGTGTCCGTCGCAAAAAATTATTTGTGATAGTAAAGTAACCTGTCACAAATAAGTTTTAAATAATATATATATAATCTATTTGCAACGGGACCCTATCTCAAAAGGCCCCGTCTCAAATACTTAATAAAAAAAAAAAAATTAATAAAATTATGATTAATGAAAAAATAATATTAATATTATTAAAATTAAAAAATAAGAAATAGTAAAATTCTCAATATTCGCAAAAAAATATAAAAAAATCATAAAATATTATTATTATTATTAGTAAAATAAAAAAACATTAAAAATATAATACTAATAATAAATATTAAAATATTAAAATATTAAAAAAAATTGTGCAATATTAGCATCAATATAAAAGAAAAAAACTGTAAATAGTTCATATTACAACAAATATTGAATTCAAATTTTTTAACAAGACAAAAAAAATCATTAGGGGGTAGTCTTCTGGAGGAGCTGGAGGAGTTTGAGGAGATGGTGGAGGAAACTCCATCCCTGAACTACGAGTCAGATGGCACATGTACTCCATCTGCTTGTTTTGATGCTGCTGCCATCGAAGCATGTCCTCCTAGTGCTACTGCTACTGCTGCTGACGTGTCTCTTCATGCTGCTTCTAAAAACTCTCTATAAGCTCAGTTTGAGCTCACAACTGCTCCTGACACTGTGAGCCAGAAGATTAGGCCTCTCCACGAGCACTTCTCGAGATGGATGCCGACATCACAGCAGTATCATAATAAGTCCCAAGAGTCAAATGAGAGCCGATACTAACTACTCGGCCCTTCTAGGAGGCATATTGGGTCTTCTGTATCCATGACGCCTCATCGAAATAGTGGGCACTAGTCTGATCAGTTGTCTCATACTGACTCTCAGCCTGTGTCTGAGAGGTTGTGGCCTCATGTGACTCCTTCAGTTCCAATTTGAAATTAAAATAGTGAAAATATTGTATGTAGTTAATTTTCAAACTAAAAAAGAAATAATACTGACCACAATCTGATGCTGGTGATCACCTCTAATCTCTCCAGTGGCTGGATCACTGTACATTCTCTGATAAACGTCGTACTCTGTAATATCGGGATGACCGACTGCCTATATAAATATAAAATATACTATTTATATTTAATTTTATATAAAATATTTAAAAAATATGCTTACCAGATGCTCTCTATGCGTACTGAATGTAAGGATACCAGCTCGATGTGTCACCTCCTGCCTCCCCCAGTTCTACCGGCCCAATGAAGATCTCCTCTGAAATCCACCACTCAACCAGTGTGAACATAATCAATCACAAACGTGAGATGAAATGTACTCTGGTTGGTGGGCTCTACTTGACTCATCAAATATTGTCACTTCTGCTTTGTTAAAGGTTTTCTTTCTCAAATTGTGAAAACACTGATGGAAATGCTCACGCATAGACACCTCCCATGCCTCATGGATAGCGCCACGCATGCTATCATCGATGGAATACCATAAACCCTATAAATAATTTCTAATATTAAGTTATTAATGAAATATATTTCTAAATAAATATTATTTATTTAAATACCATCCAATGATTGAACATTCCAAGCTGCACATCAACGGGAATTTGTTCCCATGTGATCCATGGCTGAGAAAAATAATTGTGCAATATAACGCTCCACTGTCCAACAGCTACATGCACAAAACTATGAAAAATAAAAAATAATCAAACAATTAGTATATAAATAAATTAATAAAAGCTAACTAAAATACACAGGTTAACATACATCCACGTGCATGGATCAAAGCCAAGATGTGTACGTCACTCAAGGATAGGGTCAGGAATCATCAGTCATGCATGACCGCACCCCCTCCGTATACCCCCTAAAACGCCAGTAGGTTGAGGGTCAGATGATCCCAAATCCTCCTCATCCAAAGGTAGCTCATCCTCCTCCAACTCATGAAATAAATTAGGGTCCTTCTGAAAAAAAATGATTATTGTTAGGAGATAATTGAAAATTACTATTACATATAGGTATATATTAATTATAATTATAACTAGTATTTAACTATTTAAATGTTCACCTTCATCATAATCTTCATATCTGAAGATGTCAATGTCTTCATATTCATCATCAGCGTCACCAAAATCCATATGAGTTTCAGTTTCATCATCTCTTTCCATTTCATATTCATTTGTAATATCATTGACATCATCATCACCATTGACCCTTAATTGTGGGGTGTCATCATCAATATTCATGTCTCTTTGTGAAAAAGAAGGATTTTGAGTAGTCTCTTGAAAAATTTCAATTCCTTGTACTTCATCGGAACCATATTCAGTTTGAGTAAACTGATTTTCCCAAGATTTCATTTTTATTATGCTCCACCAATCACTTAGGTCTCTTGAAGTAGCACAGTACTTTGCATAATATATGTGGTGTGCCTGTTGAGCAAGTAAAAATGGTTCATTTACTATAAGAAGAATTTTATATTTAATATCGACGATTCCATGAATCAGATGAACACACAAGCCTCTATCAGTACCTAACCACCTACATTTAAACATTATTATGTAATTTTTTCCTAGATAACATAGCTCAATAGTTTCATTCAGCATACTGTAAAAGTCAACTTTAGTTTCTCTATGATGTGATCCTCTTAAGAAAACTCCACTGTTCATTGTCTTTTCTATTCCCCATATGCACGTGTATGAAATCGAAAACCATTCACCACATATTCATTATAAGATTTAACCATTTTAGATGGTGGGTTACTCAATATACACAGTCACTTATCAATTTTATCAGCATGTTGAGACACCTAAAAATTTGTAAAAAAATTATCAATATAATAAATAATAAACTGAATTTATATATTAAACAATCAATAATTTTTGTTACCAGTTTTTGAAACCATTAAAAAAAATTGTCGGTGTTCCTCAAGAATAGTTGTTGTAATTTGTGGAAGATATTTATGGATATGATTATCATATAACCTACATATAAAATAAGTTTACTTACTACAACATAAATTATAGAATAAGTAATAGAAGTACTCACAGTAGAAATGATGTCATTTCTTTACAGTTGAGCAGAATATATGTATGAGCTTTGTGATGTTCATCATTTGAAATCCATTGTTCATGAACTCCACCAAATCCAAGCTCTGGATGATTAAAAACTGATAATTGTTTGTCTATTTCATCATCAACATTCCCCTAATTCCATCATATGCGATTTTTTTAAGTGATATTCAGATTCAAAATAATGAGGGCATAAAAAAAGCAATTTCCTCTTGCAAATAAGCTTCAGCAATTGAGCCTTCAACTGATGCTTTGTTACGTACTTTTTTCTTCAATTTCTGCATGCATCTCTTGAATGGGTATATCCATCGAAACTGTATGAGACCTCCACATTTAGCTTCATGTGGAAAATTTAATATCAAATTTTCCATTGATTCAAAGAAAGACGGTGGTAATATTTTTTCCTGTTTACATATAATTACAACAACATCTTATTCCAATTTTCTTAGTGCATCATAGTCTGTTTTATCCACAAAAATATCTCAAAAAAATATGATATGTCTGTTATCGAATCCCAAATCATATAATTCAACAAACATCTAAATCCAATCAGCATAAGTCTTTCCATTATAGAAATACAATCATGACTTTTTAATCTGGTAATATGACCATTCTTAACACATCTGCCCAAATTGGAATCATAGCCATATGGATGTCTCAAATCTAAAATTCACTAACAAAATAATAAGTGACTCTCTTTGGATAGTGTATAAGATGCTTTTGGCTCCATTAACCTCTATGATCTGACATTTTGAAATAGTTCAAGTTTCGATCATCTGCAAATTTGGGAAAGATCTAATCATGCCTTTACATTTTCTTTGTTCTTACCTAGTGTATCCAAAACTGTATGAAATAAATTATCGAAATAGTTCTTAATATGCATGAAATCCAACATTTGGCTGACCAACAAATCACACCAATATGGAATATCCCAAAAAATGCTCTGTTTTATCCAATTATGTTCTTTCCCAAAGCCATGAATTTTCTGTTGGTTTATTATTTTCTCAAATGTTATGGGAAGTAAAGAAAATAAACTGATTTTAACTCTATACCTGAGATCATTTTTGGATTTTCATCCATTTCAATTGTGATTTTTCTGAAATGAGATTTGTTCCTCCGAAAAGAATGATCGGTTGGAAGAAATATGCGATGACAGTCAAAATAGCGAGGTTTTTTTCCATTAATGAGCATCAAGGCTTTGTTGTCTTTCATATAGTAAGGACATGATTTCGGACTATGTGTACTCAAACCAGATAACATTCCATATGTCGAGAAGTCACTAATCATCCACATGAATACAAATTTTAATATGAAATTTTTTTTCGCAACAACATCATATTTACTAACACCATTAATCCATAATGAAATTAACTCATAAATCAATGGTTTCAAATAAACATTAGTATTCTTTTTCAGATTTCATGGGATTAATAAGGTCAAAAATATATAGGGCTCCTTCATCAACATCCATGGAGGTAAATTTTACGGAGTTATAAAGACAGGACAACATGAATACCGACTACCATAAGAACCAAACATACAGAAATCATTAGAAGAAACACCCAATAACATGTTTTGGGATTCTAAAGTAAAAGAAAGATGTAGTCGGTCAAAATGTTTCCATGAATCACCATCTGATAGATGATTCTATATTTTATCATTTGAAATCTTGGTTTTGTGCCATGACATCATTGACTCTATGTTCTGAGACATAAGTAAACGTTGCAACCTGGGTGTAAGGGGAAAATATCTCAAATGTTTTATTGGAATCGATCCATACTTCCCCAGTTGAGCTTCATTATACCTTGATTTTTCACATGTGGGAAAACTATCCAATGACTCTTTTTCACTAGAATATAAGGTGAAATAATTTTCACATGCATGAATCATCCATTAACTAAGGCGAATATTACAAACCAACCTCTTACTCTCATAGTAACTTTCAGGCAACACATTTCTTTCAGGTAACAGTGTTTTAACCAAAGAAAATATCTGATCAAAACAATTGTTTGAAATTTCATTATCTGATTTAATAGCCATAAATTTTGCAACATCTTCTTATTTTCATTTCTTGCAACCAGGATATAATGCATCCTCAGCAGACCTCAACAACTCATAAAATTCAGATGGTGCCAACTCAGTAGTTAAATCAATATCATCCTGAGTTTCAGTTTGTTGAAAAGATGGACTTGCAACATCATGTACTAAATTTTGAAACCGTGATAGATCTGGAATCAATTTATTAGTATCTTCACTAGAACTTTGTTCACCGTGTTGATGCCAAAAAACATAGTCTGGTTGAAAACCAAACTGAAATAGATGTCCCCCAACCTTGTCAAATGTGTCGAACATTCTTAGAGCACATTTTTTACAAGGACACTTAATTGTGCCTTCTAAAAAAAATTCTGGTTTTGATGATGAAAATGATAAGAAAGATTCAACACCCTCAATATATACAAGATTTAAACAAGAACCCATTGGATTTATATGCTGATTTATCCAAGCATGATCATCTAATAATGACTGTTGTCGACTTCTTTATTCCATATTTTTCTACAAAATATAAAATCATTACTGTTTTTGAATAATTTAAAATTAGAAAAACACTATCCAAAAAAATAAAATAAATAATTACAACTACTTATTAATAATTATCATTAATTATAGGTAACACAATTTCCAGTGGATTTATGGATACTCTTTTGTCTGATGGCTCATTTACTTGAAATTTTCTCACACTGAAATCACAATGAAGAATCTGCTTGGAGGTGCTCATATTCATTCTCGTGCATACGAGAATGTATAAGCATACCTCCGAGCAGATTCTTCATTGGGATTTTAGTATGAGAAAGATTCAAGTAAATGATCGATCGGACAAAAGAGCCCCCTTTTCGTTGATGAATCATCTTCATGCAACTTTCACCACCTGAAAACATTATGAAAAATGTGGTCCTACAAATGCATATTCAAACTCATGTATACAAGATTTGATATGCATACGTAAAAGCATAAATTTCATAATGTTTTGAGTCGGTGAGAGTTGAAAGGATAAGAGTTATCCAGCAAAAGGAGTTTCATCAATTCACTTGAAATTGTGCCAAGTTATTACAATTTATTGCAATTGATTTTATTTTTAATTATTCCTAATTTTTCCTAATTATTCATAATTATTCCTAATTATTGTTAATTATTCATAATTATTGGTAACTATTCCTAATTATTTATATTTGTTGGTATTTATTTCTATTTAGTGCTATTTGTTGTTATTTGTTGCTATTTGTTAGTATTTGTTGGTATTTATTGGTATTTGTTTCTATTTGTTTCTATTTGTTTCTATTTGTTGGTATTTGTTGCTATTTGTTGCAATTTGTCGGTATTTGTTGGTATTGGTTGTTATTTGTTGGTATTTGTTGCTATTTATTGCAATTTATTTCTATTTGTTGCAAATTATTGCAAATTATTACAAATTATTGCAAATTATTTCAAATTATTTCAATTTATAGAAAATTATTGCAAATTATTACAAATTACTGCAAATTATTGCTAATTATTCCTAATTATTACTAATTATTACTAATTACTACTAATTACTCCTAATTATTAATAATTATTACTAATTATTCCATATTATTACTAATTATTCCAAATTATTAATATTTATTATTATTTATTATTATTTAATACTAATTATTACTAATTATTACTAATTATTACTAATTATTACTAATTATTACTAATTATAACTATTTATTACTAATTATTACTAATTATTACTAATTATTACTAATTATTACTAATTATTGCTAATTATTACTAATTATTACTAATTATTACAAATTATTCCAAATTTTTGCTAATTTTTTCTCATTATTGCTAATTATTCCTAATTATTGCTAATTATTGCTAATTATTGCTAATTATTCCTAATTATTCCAAATTATTGCTAATTATTGGTAATTATTGCTATTTATTGCAAATTATTGCAAATTGTTGCAAATTATTCCTAATTATTCCTAATTATTCGTAATTATAACTAATTATTACTAATTATTACTAATTATTACTAATTATTACTAATTATTACTAATTATTACCAATTCTTACTAATTATTACTAATTATTACTAATTATTACTAATTATTAGTAATTATTACTATTTATTGCTATTTATTACTATTTATTACTATTTATTACTATTTATTACTATTTATTACTATTTATTACTATTTATTACTATTTATTACTATTTGTTACTATTTATTACTAATTATTACTATTTATTACTGTTTTTTACTATTTATTACTATTTATTAGTAATTATTACTATTAATTATTAAATAATTCTAATTAATCTAATTAATTCTAATTAATTCTAATTAATTCTAATTAATGCTAATTAATTATAATTATTACTAATTAATTCTAATTAATTATAATTATTACTAATTATTAGTATTTATTACTAATTGTTACTAATTATTACTTATTATTAGAATTTATTAATAATTATTAGTATTTATTACTAATTATTACAAATTATTACTATTTATTAGTATTTATTAGTAATTATTATTATTTATTAGTAATTATTAGAATTTATTACTAATTATTAGTATTTATTACTAATTATTAGTATTTATTACTAATTGTAAATATTTATTACTATTTTTGCCTAACTGTTACTATTTTTTTAATTATTACTAATTAGTGTTAATTGCTATTAATTACTGCAAAATACATCTACTAATTACTAATTACCGTTATTTATTTATATACATTACTAATTATTGTTAATATTTATTAATTATTACTAATTACTAAGAATTAGTACTAATAATTTTATTTTATTTTTACAAATAAATACTGATGACAAGACAATTTAAATCTAACTTAATTACAACTAATCAACAATAATTAAAATTAATATAAAGAAATGAAATAAATACTAAATTAAATAAAATATAAATACCTCTAAACTTGATCTCCTATAGTTGTAGACGGCTTCACAACTTTTTCGTAAAAAAACTATCTCTGAAAAATTTTCACTCTAAAATTAGAGTTTAGAGAAGGAGAGAAAGTTGGAATTGAAGAGGAAAGAAAAAACGGATGGGGATATATATAGGTTAAATTAGTTGTGACGAGAGTATTTGTGACGGGCTTCCCGTCGTAAATAGTATTTTTTGTGACAAGACCCGTCACAAATACCTTCGGCCGCATTAATTACTTTCGACAGTTAAAAAGTTATTTGTGACGGGTCCCATCGGAAAAGGTAACCTGCCAACACACTATTTTGCGATGGGATAACATCCCGTCGCAAATAACCCCTAGGGGACAAACTTGCTGCGATGGAGGATTTCTCATCGCAACTAGTGTTTACCGCCTCCTGGTATTTGCGACGGGCGGTGCCTACCCGTCGCAAATACCCTTTCGCACAGTTTGGCACGCAAACCGCGTCAAACCACATGAAAGTTTTTGCGACGGGGCGCCTAGACCCGTCGCAAATAATTAGTTATTTGCGACGTGTTGATATTCTCGTCGCAAATAACCTTTTCGACGAACTATTTGTGATGAGATTTATTCCCGTCGCAAATAACTCATCACAAGAAAACCACTTTTTCTCGTAGTGTATGTGTGTTGCTTGTTTGACGATCATGGGACTGAGTGGTGTATGGATAAAATCAATTCATGATTCAACGATAGGGACAAGAGGATTATTCTTAGCACCCCATGTGTGAAGAACACGGGGCAAGACTTTTTATTCTAGAGTAACGACTTTTCTAGATCCTATACGGTGAAGTCATGATATAGGCATGCTCTTGATGCTCAGTCCGAGGAATGGGAGGGGCTTTGGAAAACTCTTTGGCATCTGAATGTCCCCCCAAAAATCTGATACTTCTGGTGGTAGGTTTCCAATGGTATTCTCCCCACCATGGACTTCCTTACATTCCATCATGTTACGAATGACAAGCAATGTCCCCTTTGCTCGAGTGCTCTAGAATCTCCTCTGCATGCGATCATCTGGTGTCTGGGGTGGAGGAGATCTGGACTTCTTAGGGCTTTGTTATGAATCTTATGGTGGATAAGGCCTCGAACCTTCCAAAATTGATGATGTTGTGATCTTCTTCATTCACTGCTGATAAAGTTGCCTTATGGTGCATCGTGGCTTGGATCATCTGGGTTCGACGACATGACGTCATCTTTAATCACACAGCAATGCCTTCCAGGTTCTGGATTGAACGAGCTACCTCCTGGATCGAGGGGTGGAATAGGGACTCTGATCAGCATGGGCCCTTTGACACTCACACAACTGCCTCACTATGGTTCCCTCTCCCGAAAGGGAATGTTGATGCGTCTCTCTCCAAGGAATGGTTTATTGGAATTGGACTCTTGGTCCAGGACCATCATGGCCAAATTATAGCGGCCAAACATGAATCAAACCATGCCCTCTGGGAGCCCGTCGTTGCTGAAGGATTCGCTATCCTTGTCGAGCTGAAATTTGAAAAATATTTTGGATGGGAAGCTATCCACATTGAATCAAATTGTCTTACCATCATCAATGCTATCAGGTTTAATGATGGTGGCCTTCAATCTTTTGGTTTCCTTATCCGGAAAATTCAGTCTTTCAGTCAAAGCTTCACAGCGTGCTCCTTCTCTTTCATCAAAAGGGATGGAAATGAAGCAGCCCACCATATGGGCTCTTGTGGCCTTTCTAACGCGAATCGTTTCTGAATTGATCTTTTTCCTCCATGATTGTATGATTTTGTGACTACTGATCTTCATGATTAATATATCATTTTTCTTTGTCAAAAAACAAAAAAAAACTTTTCTCTCGTATCTACTATCCAGTTTCATCTCACCCACCGTTGTCTTTCATTCCACCTCTCCTCCCATCCAACGTACCTTACCCCTACCTCCCTCTCTGATCGTTGACCCACCTTCCTTCCACTCGTACTTCTCAGATTGCAACGGACCTCCTTCAATATTCAGCTTATCTTTCCTTTGATTACAGTGAACCTCCTCATTCCAGCGGACCTCCTCATTATAGTGTTGTTTTTTAATCATCTATAGAAACCTACGGTTCCTCCTTGATGAAAGGTTATCTCTGAAATACACTTAATTTAATTCATTTTCTTTGTTCTATAGTTCCTCATTTGGAGAGTCGGTGATCTCCCTTGTCGTCTTTCTTTCCATTTATCCACGACTCAGAAAACTGCAGTTGGTGGGATCTATTCAATGTTCCACTCAAAGGAACCGCCTAGTCGGGAACCCTAATTTCATTTCCTCTCTAAATTCAGCTTACCTAGATTTTTACATCCTAAATTAATTTCCTCACCATCGTCAATGGGTTTAAACAATATCTCTTTTCCACTCATCGCATTGGATAGATTAGTGATATTTTTTCCGATATACTAGTATCTCATTTCGTCTCTCAGAATAGCATCACCTACATTTTTTAAGTGTGTAATATATACTCGGTATTGTATTTCCATTAGCTGAATGTTACCTTTATATTCTAGTATCTTCATTTTCCATAATATCACCTACATTCTCAGTGCTTTCATTTATTGTACTATTCTCTTATAATTTCGACGAAAACCAATCAATTTTTGTTATATTTTTTTACCATTTATTACATTCATTTACTTAAACTTCTTTCTTTTTCCTATAATATCTTATAGGTTATCAATTTTGAATATGATGACTACGGTGTACCCTTTAATAATATAAAATTATTTTTTTAATCTTTGTATGCATCTTCTATCCTCTCTGGTATCAGCTTCTCCAACTATGCCTGTAAGCCTTATTCCATATTTTCTCCATGAAATTTTGTAACAGAGTGATCTGCTACTACTAGGTGTATTCCTTTTTCTCCTTCCTTTAAACCATTAAATCAAATAAAAATTTTGAAATCCATTGAATACATATTTGTATTGAAAATTTCATAACCACATTGTATATACAATTCTCATTGCCATGCCTGTATTGTTCCATTTATTATACCACAATCGTAGATATGTCACACTTCTATTTCAAATACCAACACACTTTTTTAAGAATCCATATTACAAATAAAATTAACTAGGATGAAAAAGAATCATGATCCTCAAACAGGTTTGTCAAAACTATTACTCTTATATTGTAAAAAACATGTTTTATCCTTTATTAAATAACTTCGATTATTTACTGATAGGTATTTGTACCATATCATGTTCTTCACTTTCAACTGTTGAAACATTGTTCAACTGAATACTACTACAAGAGATATTTTTAATCCATGTACTTTAATGAGTGCATTCCATAAGGTGTTGCCAGAGAATTTTCCACCTAATTGTATGTATTGATTTTTTATGCATCAAATTCTTATTTAAAAAATTCTTATTTAAAAATAAACCGCCTCTTTAACTTTTTCTATACACAGTACTAGTTTTCTAGTATGGATTCATTAATATACTCTAAATCCAAGTCTCTACAATGGAAAAATATTCACCTATAAGATTCTTTTAATCCTTCCAAACTAATATTGGATAAGAACATATATGAATTGTGATGAATACATTTTAGAAAAGATTTTATTAATGTATTTTGATGAATACATTTCTGTTTTGAACTAAAATTGTGATTCAACATATATGATAGGTAATGTCTGTAGAGTGAAAAAAAATATATTGTGACCAATATACATATATCAGACTAATATTACATTTTCTAAATAACAAATAAAATTTCATATTAATTCTAAATTAATATTACTTATTTTATGTATGTGTTTTAGTTCAGAACTGATGTGTAGTATTCAGAACTGATATGTATTGATGTGAACTATATGTATTGATCACAATATTTTTTCATAACTAATAGTTAATTTTATACATATCAAATTGAGTTTCATAATAGTTCTAAATTAAAATTACTTATTGCATGTATGTGTTTTAGTTCAGAACTGATATGTTAATGCAAAATTAATATGTGTTGACATGAACTGTATGTATTGATCACAATATTATTTTAGAACTAATTTTAGTTAATAATATATCTATATTTTGATCAATACATATTAGAGTGGAGGTTAACTATGCATTTTTATCAACATATATATTAATTTAGAACTAATATTGTGATCTAACAAATGTTAGTGTGGGAAATGTGTTCAATAAAAGACAATAAATATATATATTGTTTCAGAACTAATATTGTTATTTTAAATTTAGTTAATAATTTTTGTATTTAATACATTCAAAAACCATGTGATTGTAACTTGTTTTCTCACTTCTGACCAGTGATATATGGATTATATTAACAATTTTTTTTATAATTTTATACGTAAATTTTTGTATCATTTCTGCTCTGAATCACGTTTTGTAGAGATTCTCGTTTCATCTGACAAATAATTCTTTAAAGCATAAAAAATTTCTGTAAGATTTTAATGACAATGATTCCACTTAAAATGGGCAGTTTGAGTTCTCCAATTTGAATAATATGTTCTGATTACATATTTCTAGCAGTGACTAGTAGTGGATGAAAATTATCTATTTATATATTTCTCTTTCATGTAGAAAAAGATCTTTTATTCAACTTTCAATAAATAATCTACTCTTTAAATTTTTCTTATGATTATTACATTTTTGGATTTCATAGTTCATTAAACATTATTCTACTTTTAATATTTCACATTTAATTATGTTATTTATTTTTTTCTTCTTATCTTTGCTTGTAATTATTAGTGGTGCACGCCATGGAATGCTATTGCACTATGGATAGCACCAATAACTAGTGCGCCGCGCCGTGGCTCATCTAAGATGGCTCACAATGGCGTGCGCAATGTTGCGCAATAGCGGACACCATGTTCCGCCAATGGCGCGATCCATTACACCTTTTTGTTTTTGTTTTTTTTTATTTTTTTAATTTGACAACTCGTACACCCTAATTGAAAATACCTCTTTTGAGGTCAAACAACTACCTCCCCTTCCAACTCTACAAAACCCTCTTCCCATGAGTGAAGCGACCCAGACAGTGTTGGAGAACATTGACCACCACGACCCAGTCGAGATCCCTCGACCGTCGTGACCTAGTCAACCACAACCCATCCAAGCTCCCTCAACCGTCGCGACTCAGACACACGATGTTGTCCAAAGCAGACTCACCTTCTGTGTGAATCAGTAATTTTTTTTTAATTCAATTTTATTGATGTTGTTCGCCCTTTTTTCCTTGAGTTTCTCCTGTTATTTTTACTATCATGTTTTCTTCCTGTTTTATTTATTTATTTATTTATTTAATTTTTTGTTTATTGTTTTTTTTGAGATATATGGTTTTTAAAATTTAATTGTTAATTTTATATATTTCAGAAATTGTGATTTATTTCAAAATGTCTAAGGCAAGGCAAGGAAATACCCGACTTGGTTTTTTGAGATATATGGTTTTTAATATATTTCAAGAATTTATATATGATTTTTTGAGATATATGGTTTTTAATATTTAATTTTTGGTGTCAATGTTGACTTCATTTGATTTTTGATGTATGGAATATGAATTATTGACATAAATATTTGATTTATATATATATATTTAATAATCTATTATTTATTACTGTTAATATATGTATACAACCCTTTTGTGCACCAAAAATTAATATTTCCATGCACTGTGTGCTTTTGAACCAGGGGCCCTTGTCGCCATTGTGTGTCATGCGCTATAAATAACTATGTCTTTATTATCTAATGTGTTCTACTATATCAATAATCCAGAAGATTCAAAGTATCTATAATTGAATCTATGTGTCATGAAACTCCTTTATGTAAAGATGTTCTAAACTGCAATGGAAATCTCTACTGTAGCAACTACAATGTCTCCCCAACAAGCACAAATCCAGAGTATTGCTTCGTAGTTAACTTATCTAAAATATTATTAAATAGTATTAATATTTCATATCTTTGTATCAACTTAAAAAATCAACTTTTATTATATTCTAAAATTATTTTTTGTATACTTCTAGATTTAGGGTGTAGCTGATGGTAATAGATTGTAGTTGAAAAATTTCAGTGGTTCTCTTCCATAAACAAGTGGTGCAATTGGAACCAAAATCTGCATCTGAATAGATAGAATTTGATCCAAGTGTCCTCTTTTAATTAGTTTTTAAAACCATATCTTATTTGTTAAAATGTTATAACTCACCTTTAAATTATTTACAATGAAGAAAAATGTTGATTTTGGATTCTCGCCTGAACTAAAATACAATTAAGTCAAAACAGTGTTGTTGGTTTTGGAAATCACTGATTACAACATTCAAAATCCTCATCACCAATCTGAATAAAACACATACCAAGCATTACTCATTTCAGATAATGAAGTTAGAGTCTCGCAATTCCATAAAACAATTAAAAATACTAAGGTAATACAATCATTTTTTTATCCAGTAAAACAATAATTAATGCAAATAAAAAACCCCTCTTCATTTCATAGTATTTTTGTTCTAAAATTTTTCATAGGATCATGTCTATGGAGGAGCATTAAGAAGTTACAATAGATAAGCTGAAGTCATTTATACATCTTCCTCTTCTAGAAAAACTCTCGTACAATCTTCTACTATTTTCTTCAATTTTCAATTTCAAATTATTCATTTCCATTGCTAGTTTGCAAACATCATGCTCAAAATAAAAAATATATTATATGTACATATCGTAAAGGCATGTCCCAAAGAAGATATACATAACATGTAAAACCATTATTTATATTCTATGTGTAAAAACATATTCTGTGTGTATATTCACATATTCTATATGTGTATTACACACATTCTCTCTCTGTGTGTGTACACATATTACACACATTCTCTCTGTGTATTCACATATTATTTGAATAGATATTCTCTCTGTGTGTGTACTTTTTTTGTAGGGTATTCTTTATATAGGTTGTGTATACCCATATCCTTTGTGTGTGTATATAGAGGTTTTATATACTTTTTTGATAGTGGGAACATAATAACACATTTTACTAGTGTGAACATATTAATAGAGGTTGTGTGTACACATTAACATGGAGGTTGTGTGTACACATTAACATGGAGGTTGTGTGTATACACATATTTTGTGTGCATGCACACATTTTTTATGTGTGTGTGTGAACATTCCTTATGTGTGTGTTCCCAAATTCCATTTGGGTGTGTACATATTCTTTGAACACATATTATTTGTGTGTAGACACTATTTTTTGCAAGATATTTTTTTGTGTACACATTATATGGCTACCTTTTAACATATTTTTCCACATCCTTTTTGTTTTTTATTTTATTTTTTTATTAAAACAGTGTATTTAGTTTAATAATTATCAAATGTTGTTAATTTTGTATTTAGTTGTTAAAATTTTGATTTTTTGTGGTAGTTTTTTTATTGTTTGTTTTAGTTATTTTTTATTAATTTAAAGTTTAATAATTTATTTTTTTGTAACTACTAGTGGTTAGGGTTTATGGTCGTGACCGCCAGATCCAATGTTCGATTCTCATTGTTTGCATATTTTGATTGAGGTAATTTTGTCACCGTGCGATTTAATGCTTTGACAATGCGGGACAATGTGGGGAGACTCGTTTTTACTAGCCGGGTTGAGGTTAGCATTCGAGACCCAGGGTCTGGTACACCCGCAGGGGAAATGGCTACTCTAGGAAGAACATTAATTGTATATTTTGTCTATAGTTTCTGTACAATAAATAAATAAATAAATAAATAAATAATAACTATTTCATTTATTATTTTATTTAATTAATTCTTTATGTAATTATTTTTCAAGTTAATACATCTTAAGTTTTATTTATCATTTTTACTTACAAATTTATTTTATTTCACTTAGTTATTTTTTTTGATTTTTTATGATTTTTAATTTATTTATTTATTTGAATCAATTCATAAATTCATTCTTTCTTTCTTTTATTTTGAAAATAATTTACTTTTCATTTTTTATTTATTTTGTTCATTTGTTTTTTAGGTGAATGTTGGTGTCGTTGGTGCTACTGCCTCCCTGTTTCACTCACTGTTGCCTCCCCTATTTCACTCATTGCCAACCCCTGTTGAGATATCGCCAAAATAGAGAATGATGACTCAGTAGGAGTTATCGGCAAACACCCCTAGTCACCGCAACAACTTCGACCTTATTCCTTGCCTCCTCACGCACTGTTGACATTTACTGATAGTGAATCTTTCACCCACCGTTCATAATTCCAACGATGAATCCTCCGAACCACACCCTGCATCGCCACCGCTGCCTCTACCACCCTCTATTTCCTTCAACCCACCGACGACTCAAGTCACTGCTTCTTTCCCACCCATCGTTAGGAATTCGACCCATCTGTGGCAGCGTGAGCCACCACCAACCTTCATAAGTCCAAACGGATCCCGCATTAGATTAAGAAGATAAATCAAGATACTAGAAATCAAACAAAGTAATAAGAACAAAAAATCAATGGTTTTTCAGATTTGAAGAAATCAACACCCACAACCACGCCAAACTAGATCTGCACGTCCTGCTTTGTTGCTCAAGATTTCACCGTTGTAACTGTTCTTAATTGATGAAGAAGTCTGATCAATGCTTTCCACAATTGAAGCTGAAGGAAATCAAACCCACACCATCGACCACTGTCGAAGTAGATCGAAAGACTCACTAGATTGAGCCACCATTGAATATATCACTGAGGACCACACTGGCGCCAGATCTGAATGCCACACAGGTAGAGCTCGCCACCGAAGGTCACTCTGAAGCTTCCTGATTTGAATCGTAGTGATGTCAAGCCCCTTTTATCCCTTCATTATAACCAATTTTCTCTCTTATCAAAGATTGATCTCCATTGAGGGGATGACCGAACTCCTGCACCAACGAAGCTATCGAGTCGCAGAAGGACACCGTCAAACTCCCCTTTGCAAAGAAGCCCATGTCGTAAAAGTCGTTACCCTAGACCCAACTTAATAGTACTTTTGATTACCATATCGTGTATATAGTTATATGTACATGATGTATTCTTACTATTATAGTGTATATAATTCCATGCCCACTATTTAATGGTAATGTCCATATATTAATTGGTAGATCCCAGACTATAATGAGAAAATCCATATACTATGACATTAATCTTAAACAAAGGTCTTATGATCTAGATACATCATACTGACTGGAAACTATTAATGTTTAACTATCAGGTGTTGGAGACTTGTGAGTATTGATACTTCTCATGGAGTTCACACTTAGTGATCTCTAGTAGTGAGATCATGAAGACAGACCTGCTAATACGAACACCACATGTTTTGGATGTCATTGGTTGTTCATATCTACAAATATGTGTATTGGTCTTCAGGATTAAGATCATTACCAGTGTGTGTCATTTGATCGCATACTTTTATGCAAGAAAAAAAACATGATAATGAAATTATGATGAGGTAGCTTGTGTTGGGTGTGTCATTGGTGGTATGACATTGGTTGAATGGTCAAAAAAGGATTTATTAGTTCCACATTGTGGAAGTAATATATCTCAGTTTTGGTTGATCAGGATGATAATACCTTTATAAGTCCTTGGGCAAGACAATCAAGGGTAAATTCGTCTAGTTAGATCAACAAATAATAAATCACGAAAGGATGATGACACAAGTATGTTTCCTGCTTTATGAGATATTTAAAGACAAAAAGATTATATTACACAGTGCGTATAGGTTGGTTTTTGTGGCTATAAATATTCTTTATCTTCATAGGGGTCTTGATGAGTTTCTAGACTTCGCTCTTGATCTATGAATATTATTCACTACTATCGAGATAGGGGTTTATAGGGTCACACACAATAGATTATTCAAAAATCTTCTATATTCAGTCAAATATGTATATTAGATATTATGGGCCCCATCACGGGGTTCGAGTGTTGTGTAAGTTCTCGAGCATCGAAAAATAAATAAATAAATTCTTATTCAAGTAAAGAATATTTTAGTTGAATTTATTTCTTAAAATTATATACAAGTTAATTAAATATGTGGAATAATATTATTCGAATAAATATTATTTTAATATTATGGGTTCATTTAATATTAAGCAGGAATTACGAGTCGAGTTGATGAATCAGTTTTATCACGTAATATATTTAATATATATTATTAATGGAATGTGATAAAATATAAATAATATTTATGATGCAATTTAGTTCTTTGTAATTATTTATTTAGTGAACGTTAAATATACGGGGGTTGGGGAACCAAATTTTTGTAATTGAGCATCCACTATAAATAGATTATAGAATATCTTGCAAAACAATTATTCACTACAATATTTCCTGAGCCTCTCTCTTCTCTTCTAATTTCTAGAGAGAATCTCTTGATCCAAGTGACCGGATCGAGTTCATCTCCATGCATCGAAGGTACGTCGATGCAATGATCATTGGGATGTTGAAGGATTTGTTAGATCTCCACTCAAGCATTTGGAATTCGATAATCGATGCTCCTATGAATTTTTGAAGTGCATGTGGACGATCTAGAAAGATTATTTTTTGGATCCTTCAAGTAGCGATCACCAATGACAAGTAGATGTCGAGTGCAACTTCAGATCTAAAAAGTATGTTTTTGTTTTTAATTTATTTTCTCTTTTAATTCATGTTAGATCCTTGGGACCATACTGGGGATCAGATCGTCAGGGATGACAAGTCTCGTCGTCCCGATGATGAAAGAATTTAAAATCCTCAGTGCGTCGACTTTCGTTGCTACCCTGGTACCTTCAATTGGTATCGGATTGATCACACAAATTTTCCAAGTCAAGGGGAAATTAATTTTCATTAAATTAAGTAGAATAATTAATTTCAGTCCCAATGACACAAATCGTGTTTCGATCCGATTTTGGGCGACCATGTTATGGCCATCTGAAAATTTTAATACGAATTGTAAATGCAGAATTTACTGGTATTATAAATTTGAAGAATGATATATATATATATATATATGACTGTGTCCTTTTAATGATGCTTTTCTGGTGACCAAATTCTTCCGACCAAGCCTCGAGTCATCGGTCAGAGTTCTGGTAGTCGGAACAGTAATTTTCATCCACCAAGTATTTTCCACTAGTGAGGTTTTAAATAATAATAATTTTTCTAATGCCTCAAGTGTAGGTTTTAGAATTTTTGTAATTTTTTTAAAAAAGGAAAGAAACCCTTTTTTTTGAGTTCTTGACTATCAATAGTATTTTTATAAATTAAAAAAATCAATGGGGATGGGACTTTTCTTCTTCCACCAGGCTGGGTCCACCCCCCTCTTGTCGTCGATCATGGGTGGGCCCTTCATGTTGCCTCTCTGCCTCCCTACCGAGCCGAGCCAATGGTGACCACCAGACCATGACCACAACCAACTTCAACCTGCTTGAATCACGACAGTGTGCCCGATCGACCGCTTCCCCATCCCGCCTGCATCGCTCCATTGTAAGGACGCCACACCCCTACTATGATCTGACCTCCTCGATCGCAAAAAGTTAGTATCCTTCTCAACCAGGGCACTCGGAGACCCCTACCTTTGGCGGACCTCCCTCGCCGACCATCTCCAGTAGTTGACAAGATTCCCCTAACTAGCGCCTCTAGCTTGGAAGACCAGTCATTTCCATGCTCCCACCTCCTCTTGATGGCTCCTCTAGCACCGACGTCAGACACCGCCGAGGTTTCTATAGCCTTCCAACTGTCTCCACCTCCCTAGAAGTCGAATCTAGAAAACGGTGCCTGCCCGCCATCTCGGTCCAGCCAGGCGTCATGGCTCTTCCCTGATCTTGTGTCGCTAGGTCCTAGCCATCGTTCTACTACCACGACGTCGCCACCTTCGGCCACCCGGACCGCTGTCTCCCGAGCGCATGAAGGTCGAGTCATTAGTGCCCTCTACCGCTCCAGTCGCGTCCTCCCTCGGCCACGGAGTTGTTCCCCAACCCCTCGGTTTCCGCATATCTGGTAGTTCTAGGCCACCCTCTCCCCTTCGTCAGACGAGGTCACCCCTGTATGAGTTCTGTTGGTTGGATTTACCCCGAAAATGGGTTGGGGTGGGTCGACCTGACCTGAAACAGGTCTGGGCGGACCGACCTAGCATAGAATAGCCTAGAATGGGTTTTGGATGACCCAAAACGGGCTTGAGTAGGTTTTGCATGACCCACTTTGGGCATGCTCATGGTTTCAGGGCCCAAGTTAATCAAATTAATTTAATTTAATTAATTAAAATATTTATTTGTGGTTTAACAAATAATAATTTTAATACATGGGGGAAATTAATTTAATTTAGTTATTAAATTAAATTAATTTATTTATTTAATTTTTGGAATTAAAATTAAATTAATTAAGAGATTGAATATAATTAAATTATTTGAATTTAATTAATTCATTTAATTTAATTAAATCACCCTCTTACTTTTATTTATTGTAATTTAATTTTATTGCACATGTATTCTACCCATTGACTGGTCTTGAGCACATGACCGACCTGTGATTGGTTGGTTTATTTATTTATTTATTTAGTTATTTAATTACGTACGATGATTGTAAATAATTAATTATTTTTGATGGTCTGCGTATCATCTTATTTTCAGTCAAAATGTATAAGGGTATGCATGTCCAATTAATCTGTATTTTGTACTCCCAATTTCCCCTCGAGTACACATGTACTTTTGACAAAGATGATGTACGGGGTCGATCCCGCCAAGATGAGGCAGTATTTCATGACAAGGATGGTGTAAGACACAAACAATACGAAGTCGAGGTGAAATCTATATGAGTAGTGAATATACTGGATGAGGTAAGCTGCATCATGAGTCAAGATGTGAATCAGGTATGATACCCCTAGGTCGTGGTTGATCCATTAAGTTTAAATCTATCAACCAATATTAGATGGTCAAGACCAGTCAGGTAGTTGATTTCCTTTATGCGTTTGTTTATTATTTTATGCATTTTATGATTGTGGAAAAATACATAAAATAATAAACAATAAAATTCATAAAGAAGCTATGAATTATTCTATTTTAATGTTTAGTTGTGAGTGTGGAAACATAGTATGAATAAGATTAATAGAAATGAATTACATTTTTCGAGAAAAAAATAAAAAAAACCCTCACAGAAATATTAAGTCGTTAACCTCCTTCAATCATTTTAATTTGAAAAAAACTGGGTGTTTGAGATGCTCACCAGCCAAAGTTGAGAGTGCCTCTTACTTCTGGGGAGTTCTTATGAGTGATGAGTTCACTTAACTAAAGTTGTAGAAAAGAATTAGTCAAAGCTAGCTTGTTGTAATTTTAGTGGTAAGTGTTGGGAAAATCTAGTTTATGATTTTTTGAAGCCGAGACTTCACTCAACAGATCAAGGAACCACGAGTTAATGTGGTTGGTCAGTCAAACACATATCTTGAACTCTCCGAGTAGTGATATAACCAAAGATTTTAAACTATGAGGGGGGGCTCAAAGATCCTTTCCATTAGAATACTTAAGTGATAAATTATTCTGATTCTAGTACATAGAGTTCTTATAATTCGATAAAATAGTGGTAAATATTTAATGATTTCATTAATTAATCAATAATGTCTAAATCAGTAATCAATATAAAAAGTATAATCTGTTTGATTTTATTTTTATAGAAAATGACAAGTAATACCACAAATACACTTTTATAAATAATGGATAAAGTAAATGTCCAAACTAGCATGAATTTTCAAGTGTAGTATAGGAGCTTGTGCATAATACTATGATACAGAAAATTTAAGGTGCCAGTGTCCCTATACCTATTAATCCAACTCAGGAAGTGTGGGTGTAACAATGCTTACAGGAGACTCATGTTTGACGCATATGATGGTTATTTCATAATTCTAGAATCAAATTCCTATGTTTATTGTGGATAGAACATCGGGACATGGATTATGTTACATGTTGTCTCATCTCTTAAAAGTTTGTAAGGATAAAGTGAAATGAGATATGAATGAGTGATATTACACTGATTATGTGTAAATATGAAAGATAAACCACAATCTTAAGAAGTTTCATTCTTATATATTTTCACCCAATTACTTCAGTTTCGTTTAAGATTAAAAAATTAACAGGATGGAGTAAACGCTTCATCACCTTTTGGGTATAATTCATCAAGCAATAAGAATATTAAAGAAAATTTAATCTTTAATTCTTATGGTGAATAAGTTGAAATACATGACGATAAGGCAAATGGAAAGACCAATGCCAAAGAGACCTTCATAACGTTCTTCAAAGAAAGTGGTAATAAACAAGAGATTATTTTCTTCACATATCATGAAATAATTCTATAGAAGATAAATACAACAAACTGAATTGAATAAGCAAGTAATCACTTCTTCTTTAGGTATATTCATCATTATATATAATGTTTCTATAATAATTTTTGGGTATCAAATACAATATGCCTATAACATATGTGTATTTGAATAAAGTAACCAAGTAAGTAATAGAAAAATTACAATAAGTAAGATGTATTCTCCAAGAGACTGAGAAAGGGTGATTCTGAAGTTAGTGGTGAGAAACACATGACTTCTAATTGCCAATTTAATTATTTAAGACAAACTATTATTGAGTATAACCAAAAAATTTATCTCATGTGTCTATTGGAAAAAATGAGACATTATTCCAAGTTCAGGAATGAATGTTGTTTGTGGTGTCTCATAATCAACCAATAGTTCCATAATACTTGAATCATAGGAAATATGTGATGAATATAAAATGTAATACTTATTTACCCAGTCATGGAAAGGTAATTCTTTGTCAAGTAAAACTAAAAGTGGATTTCAAGGATATACCCAGTTTGGTATTTATAATTAGTTGAGCTAAACAACTTAGGTATTATCGACTTATATAGTTATTTAGTTTGGACATAGAAACTTTTAGAAATAAAGGTATGCCACAAAGATTTCCAAATTAGTTCAGTAATAGAACGTGAACTATTCCAAGGGTAAGCTAGTGGTAAATAAACATAATAAGATTCCTTTTAATTATGGAATATGAGAAATGAAGTATGTTATTTTCATGGACATAAGATATGAGTTGCTTCGAGCCGATATGCTGAAGAATATCTTGACCAAGCATTCATCGATCAATATAATGTAGCATGGAGTAATTCCTAAACACACGTTATCTTATCCACATCAGGGATATGATTTCATTAAGGAAGATCAATGATGAGTCTTACAGGTTAACATTGATTAACAAAAATGTTGCATGAAGAAATTTCTCAACACACGTTTCTTTATACACATTAGAGTCATAATAATCCTAAAGTTTATTAGGATATTATAGAAATCCCTGTGCTAGAATAGTTGTGGTCAAGTGATAGACTACATTTCTATAAAAGGGTGCACATCTCTATTAGAGATAGTGAGAGCTATATTGACTTGGGTTTAGTCGATGTTAGAGATGCACATGTAGTTGACATAAGAACTATTTCCACTAGTGCATGTGGAACATGAATGTTCTAGAGACACATACTGTGTCGAAATGTTAAAACCATATTGATGGTTTTATATTCACCGCATATGGTGATAAATTATTCATTGTGAATAATAAATCCTACAATTATGCAGTATATGAGAATTAGGTAAGATTGACAAGCTTAATTAAAATTCAATCATGGATTCCATGTATCAAAGTGAAAATGAGCTTATTATATTGAATATTGTGGTGGGTATTCAAGTGAGATGATATATGAATGGTACAAGCGTGATACCAATAAAGCTCAGTTAGTTATCCCAAATCATTATGCTTAAATCCATTAGAATTTTACTTGTCATAGCTACGTTCTGTGATCATTTTCTTATGAATTTGATGTCACGGCCACCAATTGTGGAAGGTTTCTATTTGACACAACCAAAAATGGATGGTGACATCATATAATTCCAATAGGGTTGAAAGTTACTGAAATCCAATTTAGGATTGAAGTAAAAAATAGATCATAGAATATTCATTTGGAATGAATCTTTTCCATGTGTCTACCATAGGTTAGTGGGAGCGTAATTGTTTTCCAAGTATAATACGTTTGAAAACATATGAAAAACAAATATTTGTCTTATAGTTAAGACCGATATGAAAGTAATTCTCCAATTATTGACTAAAAGTAGAAACCTAAGTTCTAGAGAACATGATCTACTGAGGTAGATCTAACGGTTTCTTGGACCTAGTCAATCATACATGTACTGACAAGGTATTGAAAAATACAAGTCAGAACAATTCAGGAGAAGAATTTTTTCCAGTGTCACATGACATAAATTTCTCCAAGAAGACATACATGTGAATAGAATGAGATTAATGTTGTGAGTTTAATCTCATACATTTCTATGATGGATCAATCATGTGTTCCGGGATATTTACCAGAAATTATATTTCCAACATATACATTATATAAGGAAAATATCAATTATATCCATGATAACTATAGGTGAAGTAGTTATAACTATCTAATTGTACTTAAGCACGTACAAAAGATATGTACCTAGTATGTAGAGAGGAAGAGATACTAGTTTTGGTGGGACGGAAACTAGTTTTCCATTCGATCAATTTGATCTAGTATCATAGTTAGGCTAAGGTGTTGAGTAAGACAAGCTCATAAAAGCTAGTGGTAGCCATACCTATAAATACTGAGTACGTTGTAGCTTTTAAGGAAGCTAAGAAGCAGTTATTAAATGCAATGATTTGTTCCAATTCCTAAAATCACACCTAGTATGTAAAAGTTTATCATTATGATGATTCTTTTACTAGTACTAGCCAAGATGTTAAGTTTTGACAGTGTAAAAATGGAATACACTTGGGGTTAACTTCTCTTGATAAGTTTTACTCATTGAGGTGAGGTTGCAAATAACAGAATAACCACGTGGCGTAAACGTGGCATACATAGCAACTAAATTCGTGACTCATCATAAACACGATCTTAATCATGTGAGAGCTAAAAATGTTGGTTATCAAAATGTTATAACAGATCCCAGACTATAATGAGAACCTTGTGATACTATGACATTAATCTTAAACAAATTTCCAATGATCTAGATACATTATACTGATTGAATACATTTTATGTTCGATTATCAGGAGCTAGAGGCTCATAAGCATTGATACATCTTCTCATGAATTTCACACTTTATGATCTCTAGTAGTGAGATCATAGGGATGAACTCACTAATAATAACACCACATGTTTTGGGTGTCATTGGTCGTTCCTATCTACAGACATGTGTATTGGTCTCCTAACTTAAGATCATTATTGGTGTGTTCCATTTGATCGTGTACTTTGATGCAAGATAAAAACCATGATAATGAAATCATGGCGATGTAACTTGTGTTGGGTGAGTCATTGGTGGTATGATATTGGTTGAATGGTCAAGAAAGGATTTATCGCTTCCATGTTTAGGAAGTAATATATCTCAGTTTTGGTTGATCAGGATGATAATACCTTCATAAGTCCTTGACCAAGACAATCGAGGGTAAATCCATCTAGTTAGATCAATTAATAATAAATCAAGAAAGGACGATGACACAAGTATGCATCTTGCTTTAGGAGTCATTTAAAGATAGATATTATATTACACAACATGTGTTTGTAGGTTGGTTGTCATTTCTATGACTATTCCTTTTCTATTTAGGGGTCTTGATGAGTTTCTTGACTCTATTCTTTTTTTTTTGAATATTATTCACTGCTATCGAGAAAAGGGCTTAGAAGGCCACGCACAATAGTGTATTCAAGAATCTTCTATATTCAGTCGAATAGGTATATTGGACATGGTGGGCCCCACCATGGGGTTCAAGTGTTGTTCAAGTTCTCAACCATCGGAAAATAAATAAATTCATTATTATTCAAGTAAATAATAATTGAGTTGAATTTATTTATTAAAATTATTTATAAGTTAATTAAATATGAAGAATAATATTATTCAAACGAATATTATTTTAATATTCTAGGTTCGTTTAATATTAAGTGGGAATTACGATTTGAGATAGTTATTTAGTTTTATCACATAATATATTTAATATATATTACAAGAACGTGATAAAATGTAAATAATATTTTTGACGTAGTTTAGTTTGTCATAATTATTTATTTAGTGGACGTTAAATATACAGGGTCCGGGGAACCCGATCCGAGTATTTGAGCATCTTTTATAAATATAAGAGAGAGACTATTGCATAATGATTGTTCAATGAAAGATTTCTAGAGCCTCTCTTTCATATTTTTCTTTTTAGAGAGAGAAGCTCTCAATTCAAGTGATCGGATCAAGTTCATCTCTATGCATCGAAGGTACATTAATGCGGTGATAGTTGAGATGTCAAAGGCTTCATCGGATCTCCTCACTAGCACTCAGAATTCGATGATAGATGATCTTACAAATTTTTTAAGTGTGTGGGGACAATCTAGAGAGATTATACTTTGGATCCTTCAAGCGATGATCATCGATGACTAGCAGATGTTAAAAACTATTTCATATAAAAAACGTATGCTTTCATTTTTAATATGTTCTATTTTAATTCATGTGAGATCCTCAGGACCGTACCAGGGATTGGATCATCAGAGATGACAAGTCTCATCGTCCCGACGATGAAAATTTTTCAAATCTCTGGCCCACCAGCTTCTGCTGCTACCCCAGTACCTTCTTCCCCAACAAAGCCAAGCCTCCTTGCTGGGGAACACAATCGCACCCCCCCCCATTTTATTTTTATTTGTTTATGTATAATTATATATATATAATATAATATATATAAAGATAATAAATAATATAATATATATAATAATAATAAAATAAATTTAAATTGATTAATTATATTATATATATATATATATATATATTAATACATGTATTTATGTATAATAATATAATTAAGTAGTATTTAAAATATTTAATATAAATATAATTAGTATTATAAATATATATATCTAAAATTTTTAGCAATAATAATGGGTATATTTAAATAATATATATATATATTTATTTATTTACATATGATTGTAATTAATTTTTATATATTAATGATAACAATAGTTATGACATATATATTAATGTGTGTTTATATTTTCATATTGTTAATATGATTGTTTAATACTTTTTCCTGTTGTTGGGTAGTGTCGAGAGCTTATAATGAGCAGTGTTCGAAGGCAAAGAGATTGTGGGTAAGCATTAGAGGATAAACAAGTTCATTGTAAGAGGTTTGTTTCACTCATAAAGATATCACTCGAAGTCAATAACAGACGTGTCAAAGGACACCACGTGGATATTTATTCTACCTGCTAGGATTTCATTTTCTTTTGATTTTAGTTTCAGAATAAGAGGAGATATTCCTCATCTATTGTTCAAAAAAACACCAGACATGGGAACCGCCTCCGATACCTAGTGATAGGCACCCCATTCTTGCTTCTTCCATTTCCACTCTGAGTTTTTGTTTCTTTTTTGTAAATATTGAAATTCTATTTCTGTTTTATAATTAAAACTATGATGTTTGTTCATTCATAGTGTCTGATCTCGAATATCTAGTAACAGAGATTTAATTTGTGGGGGTTGATTCATGTAGCGAAATCTGATGCTATCTACAGATCTGATCTTCATTGTGGTCATATTCTTCTTCTTCACCTCAGCAAATTACGACTGTGAATTATGGTGAGCGAGAGTGCAACCTTTCACTGGAACTGTTTGCTACTGTCTCGCCTCATTTATTTTCCTCTTTCTCATTTTCTCGAACTAAGATTATGAGTTAGGTTGTGAGATCTGATGATCTCAGCAAGATCATTTTGTCTTGTGAGATCTCCTGGTCAGAATGAGTTTGTTGAGTGATTCATTTTTCAATCTGGAGGAATGCTTGAGCATTGAAGAGTTTCTTTGTTTGAGTGTTCATTGTTTAAGTGAGAGATGTGTGTGATTAGAGTTGTTGGTCATGCATTTAGTGAATTAATATTTTTTTATTTAATTCTTAAGTTTATTTATGAAGGGTATTCTAGGGTGGATCTATCTGGATCTAGCCTTGTTCTCGCAGACCTTTCTTCTCTGTCTTTCTGTCATTTCTTGTTCTTTGTTTTTTCAGTTACCCATGTTTCTTATTCTTCACTGTTTCATCACTCCTATGTGCTTTTCTCCATTGTTTCATATTTTTTTCATATTTTTTTCAAAATATTAAAAAAAAAATTAAATACCACTAAGACAATTGACACTTCTTCCTTGAGAGCGACCTCGAGTTTAGCCATTGTGTTATATCTTGAGTTTTATAAATTTATCTTTGACCGTACTCATGACCTTTGGTGGTGTTCTCCATTTTTCTTTACAAAAAATAAATTAAAAGAAATTAAAAAAAACTTCAAAAAAAGTTGAAACCACCCAGACCCTCAGAGGATTATGTTGGGTTTCTTGCATATAGAATTAGGGAGCAGTTTAATATTTTTCATCCATATGATTTTGAAGAACTAATTGAAGAATTTAAGGAGCTGAGACCACAAACTTTAGGAGACTTAGTTAAGGAACTGAAAGATTTTTCTCACGTATTCCATGAGTTCTATATTGCATAAGAACTAGATTTTCCCACTTTTGTAATTGAACCACCTCTGGAATCAGGTATGGAGTTATAAGATTTAGATTCTGAGGATGTTTTCAAGGGCTGAAAAGAGATGGAACATGCATAAATTGAGGATTATAAAAAACTTTTTGATTATCATTATTTTTCTGATATTCATTTTAATGATTTTTGTTGTAGTAACTCTTCTAATGATTTTTCAATGTTTGAACATATCCAACCAGGAGAAGTCATTCTCTCCTTTTCCTTGGAGGACACCACACCAGAGGTGATATGTTTTGAAGAAATGCTGGAGGAGGTTGAGCACCTCTTTATGACCCCATACATTCTCCCAGGATTACTGTATAATTAGAAAGTGGAATAAGCTGCATTGTTCATGGGATTTTTCTTTTTTATGGAAGTGATTATCTTTTTATTTGACTTTGATTATATTAAATCTGATCTAAATTTTGTTTCTCCCTTTGCAGGTATTGAGGATGCAATTCACTTTTGTGATTACTTGGAGAGTCAAGAGGAATATGAGGTTGCAAATGACAAGGAATCACTGAAACTCCCAATTCTGGATGAAAATATTAGTTTGGGAGATACTATTGAAGAATATTTACTTTGATTCATTAATAGGTTCAGAAGTGGATGATGAAATATTTGTACTCATCCAATAGAAAATAATTGATTGGCCTTTACCAGAGGATAAGTCTCATCAAAGAGATGCATTTCCACTACCTATGCACCCTCAACCTCAATATGCAGAAGAGGGGAAATACCCCTAAATTTTGATTTTCTCTTTATCACTTTGTAGAGGAAACTTCAGGAGTCGCAACAATAAGAAATTTCTGTGGATGAAGAAAAAAGATTGAAGAAAGAAACACTCGGGACACAATGATTTACGTGGTTTGGGAAATGATCCCTACATCCACGGAGAGACATAAATATCACTATATTCGGGAGTAAAAAATTATATGTATTTTCATGGTTCTTAATTGCACATAAAATCCTAGCCTAAAATGAGCTAATAAGGAAGAATAAGCACTATTCCACCATCCGTATAGAAAGTCTGATGTGCTACAGTAAAAGGTGGTTGTAAGTCCGCATCGCTACAGTATCGCGACCTCCCAAGTCCAAGGTGCTACAGTGCTGACGGTTGGAAGTCCACGGAGGTATAGTAGTCATTCCAAGGGTTCACACTGCTACAATTCCCTGTTGGTGTTGGACGGTTAGCTCTACTACAGTCGGTCAGGGTTGTTATAGTGCCCTGAAATTTGGGTATGGGGCCTTCAACCCTCGGACCCCCATATCAGGGAGGGTTTCCCCCTACAGCCCACCCCTGGGGTCACATCCATGACTTATTTTAAAGTTAAATTTCATTTAAATACTATTATTTCTTTGTTGTGGGGGTTTCCCATGGACTTTTGGAGTAAACGGTGAGTTTTCATGATTTGGGCCAAACCGTGAGCCCATTTTCAGATTTAAACCCCAATTTTGTTTATTTAATATGTTATTCAATTTTTATGATTTTTTGGTGATTTCAAGTCTCACCAGAGCCCACTGAACCCAATATTTCTCCCATTCTCTTCCCCAACCCCCTCTTTGGATCTCATATGCATCTCGAATTATGGCGGAACTTCTAAGGATTTTTCAAATCATCCAGATTTGAAGAGGTAACTTGATTCCTTCATAACTCCTTCAATTTTTACTCTTTCCCCCCATTTCAATTCTAACTTGACCTTCTCATCCTTATTTGAACCTCACTTGCATTTTTTTCTATTTTGAAATTCAGATACTGGTGTATTTGGGGTGATTTATTCAAGATACCTTAAGTAAGTGGGTCTCCTTCCTTCTTCCTCCCATTTGATTAGGGTTCCTTCCTTTAGCATGGGATTTATTCCCTTATTCTTTAAGTTCCTTATGTCTAGAAATTAGGGTTTCAAATATAGGATTTTATCTTGGGTTTCTTGATCTATTCTTCTGGTTTTAGGCTTGATCTGAGTCCCTTGTGGTGCGGTGGTGATGCGGTTGAATTTTCGCACAAAGATTCAAGGTTTTTGATACTTGTGGTAGGTGATTCCATGGGTAATCAATGCTAGATGAGTTAGATTTTCTGAATTTTTATTTTTAGCATAATTATCCTTCATTATCCTTACTGTGAAATCTGGTTTTTGTGATGTTTGTTAAGAAAATTATTTTTAATTACCAATTTTGTGTTAAATTGGGTGTTTTACATGTCTATTTTATGTTATGCCAATTGGGGTTTTATAACTCATGTAATGGTTTTATAGAAATATTTTGGGTTCTACAAATTCTATTTTGGTGAATATGGGTATGAACATGGTGTTCAATGTGGGGTTTTTAAGGGATTTTGTGTGCAAAACATTGTTAAATTTTGTGAAGTTATTTTATTAAAATTTTAAAGGTTTTATTGAGTGGTGTAAGTAGCGAAAAGCATGCGTAGCTACTTTTTTTGAGGTTATTATGACCAGAACAGATGTGTTTATGTGATAATGTATTTTGGTATCATGATATAATGGTTTGACCACAAAGGGGAAAGCCCGGGTATCTAGGAGGGTGGATATATATGTACTAGTACGCTAGTGATCTAGAGCGGTTTTATCCTTGTTTCACTAATAAAAATGGATAACGACAACACTAAAAAACTATATGGATGATTATTGGGGACCACTAGGTTATGGGTATGTTTCCTAATAGTTTCACATGCATGAGAATGATTTTTTTATGGTTACTTTGCACCGAGGTACGAGGTACATGGGGCCCGAGACTAACTAGTGCCTAGGGGTGTTCCCGAGATTAGTGTTCATTGACTCTTTTGTAATTATCTTTGGAATATGGTGGTTTTGGCTAGAAAATATAGTAGGTTGCATGTTTTTTTTGAAATGTGTTTTCTCATGGAAAATTTCCTTTGAAATCTGTTTACATTTAAAAGTTACATTCTTTAGAAATCATTTCCACCACTTCTTATTTATCAAAAATGGCATGCTTTTTATCTTGTATTGTTTACTCTATGGAATATATTAGTGGTATCATATTGGGATTAGGCTTACACCCTACTGACACCCCTTGTGTGTAATTAGTCTCGATCATATTTGACACGGGTGAATACAAGGCCTTGGGTGATGGCAGTTTGGGTCGTTAGTTTCTTTCCATGGTGCACTGTTGTGGAGACGGCTTGTGGGTGATGACCCCTTATCATGTGGAGTCCTTGGAGATATTTTTCTGCTACTTTTATGTGTCTTTAGACCTCTTTTTATATGTTTAAACTTATGTATTCAGTTCTAGATTTTGTTTAAGTCTTGTTTGGCATGAATTTTCATATTCTTCTTATCGATTGGTTTTAATGTTTTATTTTTTCATACTAGGGTAAATAATTTCCAAAAAAAAATATATGATACTCAGACACTTGTGATAGCCCGTGGGGATATGGAACACCTTTTGGGTTTTGTCATGGTTTGAGTTTGGTGCCGGTTTTGTTGGCGACCAGATTCGGTTCGTGATAAAATGGTATCATAGGAGGTTAATGTTTTTGGGTTATATTATTATTTTGGGATGACTTGGGCTAAACAGAAGCTACGACTATTAAGACTTGGAGTTTTGGTCATGAGTCAGGTGCTTGGCCCACAAATCTCTTGACAGACATCGATTCACCATGGGACATTGGAATTGTTTGTTTGACTTCACTTCCAGGTGAGACATGTGGGTTGTAGACTACACGTGGAAATCAGGTGGGGGTGGGGCAGTTGTTTCTTTTATCATTGTAATGTGTTTTTATTATTTATATTTGATGTTATTGGTGAAATTTTCAGAATTTTTGTACTGATTTGTTCTCTTGTGACTGTTTCCTTTTTGTAGCAACATGCCTCCTCAGAAAACTCTCATGCACCCACAGGAGGAATCCGGAGAGAGTTCTCCCACACCGCTTGATCAGAGGTTAGTAGAGGCTATGGTTCGAGTTGTCTAGACTCTAGGAAATAGATCATCTCATGTTCCAGCTCCTGTTAGAGAAGATGAGACTGGTCCTAAGAAGGACAAGGCCCAAGAGTTTCTAAAAAACAAGCCTCCTACTTTCTGAGGTAGCATAGAACCCTCGGAAGTAGAAGAATGACTTGAAAATATTGAGTGCGTGTTCGAGTTCCTGGACACACCTGAGGAGTTTAGGGTGAATTGTTTCTCTTTTTTGTTGGAGGGTCCTAGCCACAGGTGATGGGAATCGATACTTCAAACTGGGAAGAATGAGCAGATGCACTGGGGAGATTTCAAGGTCGTCTTTAATGAATAGTACTACCCTAAAGTCTTGGAATATGCTAGATTCTGAGAGTTCATGGATATTGTTCAGAGAGATCTTTCTGTGATGGAGTACACCAACCATTTTATTGAGCTGGTTCGGTATGCTCATGAAATCATCTCTAGTGAGGAAGAGAAGTCCCAGAGGTTTGAGAAAGGATTACGACCATATATATACTCCTATGTTTTCTTGTTTAAGCTGAGAACCTTTGCTGAGGTGGTTTTCCAGGCGTGTTTGGTGGAGATTGACCAAAAAGGGAGGGCTGGTTTCCCTGGGATAGTAACAATAGTAGGCAGTGGAATCTCTTTAGAGAAGAAAAGGAAGTGAGAGGAGTAGTGGAAGAAGGGAGGCGGTAGTTCAGGCCACTCTTCCAGGAAGTTTTCATCTATGGCTTCTGATGCAAGATTTGTCATGTGCCACTAGTGTGGGAGGTCCAGGAACATCAAACCATCATGCCTATTTCCTTCGAATCCATGTTATCAATGTGGAGGTATGATCCACTTGCAGTGATTTTTCGGGTTGGCACATCCACTTCAGAGTGGGGTAGGGTCAGTGGCTTCAAGAGGAGTGTTTTCTCAGTTAGAGCCCTCGAGGATGGGGGGATCTCGATTTGGAGGCCGTGGTGGTAGGGTTGAGTCATATTCTGGGAAAATACAATTTAGGTAATTTCCATGGACTAGTGGTCATCCTGAAGTAGAGACCAAACATCTCCATATGGTGGATCAAGCACCAGAAGGATCAGTGGCGGGACTGTCGACAGTTCGAGGTACCGTTTTGATTGAATCTTCTATAGTTGCTACTCTTTTTGATATTGGTACCTATGTTTCATTCATTCCTGCTAGTTTTGTGGGCACACTGAATTTTCCAACCGATTTGTTGTCTTTTGCGATGGATTTGGTGACACCACTAGGAAAGAAGGAGCAGGGTCTCAGGTACCCGTCGTGTGTGCTTTCCATGTCAGGGGTTGGGATGGAGTGAGACCTCTTGGTCTTAGATATGGATATTTTTGAAATAATACTCAGCATTGATTGGATAGTACACTTCCAGGAACACATCGATTGCTATAGGTGGCGGGTCGGTTTCACAAGACCAGATGGGAGTCGTTAGGTTTTTCATGGGGAATGGGATCCAAAGTCGAGTCGTGCGGGACCTCCACTACTAGAGTTGGGAGATATTGTTTTTTAGTAATCATCACTCGTGATAGAGGATGATGTTCGTGCTCCTGACGGTGGGCTACCTCATGTAGTTGACAAGTTTCTGGAGGTATTTCCGGGTGATTTTTCAAGTTTTCCCCCGAAGCAGGATGTGGAGTTCTTGATTGATCTATCACCAAGAACACAACCAATATCTCTTCTCTCATATCGCATGGCCCCAATGAGATGAGGGAATTAAAGATACAATTGGATGAATTAGAATCCAAAGGATTGATTTTCTCGAGCACCACTCCTTGGGCCTCTCCTGTGTTGTTCGTGAAAAAGGTGAACAGATCCCTCCAGTTATGCATTGACTATCAAAAGCTGAATAAGGTAACAATCAAGAAAAAATATAAATTGCCCCAAATAGATGACTTGTTTAATCATTTGAAAGGGGAAATGTTGTTTTCTAAAATAGACTTGCTTTCGGTATATTATCAACTCAGGGTGAAAGAGGTAGATATCCCAAAGACAACCTTCTGAAGCAGGTACGCCCACTTCGAGTACATGGTCATGCCCTTTGGATTGACCAATGCTCTAGTGGTCTTTATGGAACTCATGAATATATTGTTCCATTAGTATCTCGATTAATTTATTGTGGTATTTTTGGATGACATCCTAGTTTATCTGGGATCCGAGGAGGAACATGAGCATCACTTGCGGATCGTTATGGGAACCTTAAGAGAGCATCGCCTTTATGAAAAGTTGTCCAAATGCACTTTATAGATCAGGGAAGTGAAATTTATGGGGCATGTGATCTCAGAGCATGAGGTTTCAGTGGACCCCTAGAAGATCATTGCGGTTATGTCATGGGAACAACCAAATAATGTGTTCGAGATCAGGAGTTTCCTCGGCCTAGCTGGTGATTACCGGTGATTTTTTCAAGATTTATCTCGGCATGCTTCACTGATGACCGCACTCACCCGAAAAGGGGTGAAGTTTGTATGGGCCTCAGAATGTCAGGCATCCTTTTAGGAGATGAAGAGTCGGTTGAATACCACCCCAGTTCTGATTTTTCCAGAGGCTGGAAAGGGGTATGTGGTGTATTGTGATGCTTCAAGTATGGGTCTTGGGTGCGTAATTATGCAGGATGATCATGTGGTGGAGTATGGCTCTCACTATCTCCGACCACACGAAAATAATGACCCGACACATGACTTGGAGTTAGAAGCTATGATTCATGCTTGAAGACTTGGCATCACTACCTATTTAGGGAGAAGTTTGTGGTCTACTCTGATTACAAAATCTTGGCCAATATCTTCTCACAGAAGGACCTCAACATGAGGCAGCGTCGTTGGATCGAGTACTTGATGGGGTTTGACTTTGACATTGTCTATACCCCAAGAAAGGGTAACGTGGTGGCTGATTCCTTAAACAGAGGAGTCTAAGTGTAGGCTTTGAGGAAGTCCAATGATGAGGGGACTCTGATGGCACTCTTTGCTTAGATGCATGTGGAGATCAAAGAGAAAAATGGGGGTGCATTCTTGGTAAGATTTGAGTTGAATCCTTCTCTTATGAAGCTAATTCAGTGAGAACAACCTAGTGATGAGCTTTGTCAGCAGTCAAAGATATTCTTTCATGGTGGGGAGACATCTTCTGATTGGTTATCATCTCTTGAGGGTATCCTGCACTTCAAGGGCCGTTCATTAGTGTCGTTATCTCTGTGGAAGGAGGTAGTGCAGGATAGCCACCATTCTCAGTTGTCTATCCATCCAAGTGCCACCAAGATGTATTATGATGTCCATCAGTAGTTCTGGTGTCCTGGTATGATATGAGACATCGTGGACTTCGTGTTGAGATGCTACACATGCTAGTAGGTGAAAGCATAGAATCAAATGCCCTCCAGTTTTCTCCAACTATTACCCATTCCTACCTGGAAGTGGGAAGAGGTCATCATGTACTTCATTGTTGTCTTTCCTCATACACCTCAAGGTAAGAACTCCATTTGGGTGGTGATTGATCGTCTGACCAAATCAGTCCACTTCATTCTGATCAGAGATACAACTAAAGTGGATGAGTTGGGCTGTTTGTATCTTCAGGAGGTGGTAAGGCTCCATGGTGTGCCATTAGCAGTTGTCTCAGATAAAGACCCTTGTTTCACTTATCAGTTTTGGGAAGGCCTTCAGAAGGCCTTTGTGTCCTAGATTAAGATGATTATGACATACTATCCTCAAACGGATGGTCAGACAGAGCGGGAGAATCAGATTTTGGGGGACATGATTTGTGAATGTGTTTTGGACTTTAGAGGATCCTGGGATAACCATTTGGGATTGGTTGAGTTTTTTTATAATAACAGTTACCAATCCTCGATTTGAATGGCTTCTTTTCAGGAGCTCTATGGTTGGCTTTGTCGGTCCCCCCTGTGTTGGGCTGAGGTAGGTGAGACCTCACTACTGGGGTCGAGTATAGTGCAGGAGACATCTGAGAAGGTTGAGTTGATCAGGCATCGCTTATTGATAGCTCAGAGTCACCATAAATCATATGCTTACCAGAGGCGTTGAGACCTAGAGTTTTCTGTGGGTGACAGGGTATTCTTGAAAGTGGCCCCTCATTTGGGCCATCGTTAATTGGGAAAGCAAGGGAAACTGACGATGCGGTATGTTAGACATTTTGAGATCACCGATTGTATTGGAAAGGTGGCATGGAGTTTGGACTTACCTTCTCAGTTGGCATCTATCCATGACATATTCCATGTCTCCCATTTGAAAAAATACAACCCAGATCCATCCCATGTACTGAATTGGGAGGAGTTAGATATAGAGATAGATTTATCTATTTTTGAGTGGTTGGTGTGAATAGTGGACTTCCAAGAAAATGTTCTTCGGATAAAGTCTATTCCAATGTTCCGGGTTCTTTGGCAGCATGAGAATGATACCCATGATACTTGAGAGCAGACGTTGAGGGTGGAGAAGGAGTACCCATCCTTGTTTTCTGATCAAGCTTCAGGATGACTTTTTGGGGAGGAAAGTCTTTCATGGTGGGGATAATTGTCATATCCATAACTTATTTTAAACTTAAATTTCATTTAATTTCCATTTTTTCTTTTTTGTGGGGTTTTCCCATGCATTTTTGGAGGAATGGGTGAGTTTTCATGATTTGGTCCAAACTGTGAGCCCATTTCTAGATTTAGAAACCAATTCTTTTTATATAATATATTATTCAATTTTTATGATTTTTAGGTGATTCTAAGTCTCGCCCAAGACCACTAACCCCAGGAGCACCCCTATTCTCTTTACCCCCTTTTTGGAGCTCATATGCATCACAAATTAGGGTAGAACTTCTTAGGCTTTCTCAAATCATCCAGATTTGAAGAGGTAATTTTTTTCCTTCATAACTCCTTTAATTTTTACTCTTTTTCACCCATTTTAGTTCTAACATGACCTTCTCAGCCTTATTCAAACATCACTTCCATTTTTGGCTTTTTTGAAATTTAGATACTAGTGTATTTGAGGTGATTTTTTCAGGATACCCCAAGTAAGTGGGTCTCCTTCCTTCTTCCTCCCATTTGCTTAGGGTTCCTTCCGTTTTCATGGGGTTTCTTCCCTTATTCTTTAAGTACCTTATGTATAATAAGTAGGGTTTTGAACCTAGGGTTTGATCTTGGGTTTCTTGGTCTATTCTTCTGGTTTGAGGCTTGATCTAAGTCCCTTGTGGTGCGGCGGTGGTGCAGTTGAATTTTCGCACAAAGATTCAAGGGTTTTGATACTTGTGGTAAGTAATTCCATGGGTAATAAATGATAGATTATTTATCTTTGCTAAATTTATATTTTTAGAACAATTATCCTTCATTATCCTTGTTGTGAAATCTTATTTTTGTGACAATTGTTAAGCAAATGATTTTTAGGTACCAATTTTGTGTTAAATTGGGTGTTTTACATGTCTATTTTATGTTATTACAATTGGAGTTGTTTTATAACTCATGTAATGGGTTTATTGAAATGTTTTTGGTGCTGAAAATTCTGTTTTGGTGAATATGGGTATGCACATGGTGTTCACTGTGGGGTTTTTAAGGGATTTTGTGTGCAAAACATTGTTAAATTTTGTGAAGTTATTTTATTGAAATTCTAAAGGTTTTATTGAGTGGTGTAAGTGTTGAAAAGAATGTGTAGCTACTGTTTTGAGTTTATTATAACCCAAACTGATGTTTTTATCTGATAATGGATTTTGGTATCATGAGATAATGGTCTGAGCACAAAAGGGGCATCCTGGGTATCTAGGAGGGAAGATATGTACCGGTACGCTAGTGATCTGGAGCGGTTTTATCCATATTTCACTGAGAAAAATGGATAAGAAAAACACTAAAAAAACTATATGGATGATGATTGAGGACCACAAGGTTATGTCTATATTCCATACTAGTGACCCGTTCATGAGAACAAATTTTTTCTATGGTTACTTTACACTGAGGTTCGAGGTACATGGGGCCTGTGACTAACTAGTGTCTAGGGGTGTTCCCGAGATTAGTGCTCATTGAATCTTTTGTAAATATCTTTTTAATATGGTGGTTTTGGCTGGAAAATACATTAGCTTACATTTTTTTTAAATTTTCTCACTCATGGAAAATTCTCTCTTAAAGTTGTTTACATTTAAATGTTTCATTCTTTAGAAATTATTTCCACCATTTCTTGTTTATCAAAAATGACATGCTTTTTATCTTGTATTGTTTACTCTATGGAATCTCATTGTGGTATCTTATTGGGATTAGGATCACACCCTACTTACACCCCTTGGGTGTAAGTAGATTTGATCATGTTTGACACAAGTTAGGTCAAGGCCTTGGGTGATGTCGGTTCGGGTCATTAATTCCTTTCCATGGTGAGGTGTTGTTGAGACAGCTTGTGGGTGATCACCCCTTGTTGTGTGGAGTCCTTGGGGCTGTTTTTATGCTACTTTAATGTGTCTTTGGACCTCTTGTTATATGTTTAAACCAATGTATTCAGTTCTGGATTTTTTTTAAGTCTTGTTTGGCATGAATTTTCAGATTCAGTTTATCGATTGGTTTTGATGTTTTATTTTTTCATGCTTAGGTAAATCGTTCCCAAACCAAAATCTTTGATACCTGGGCACTTGTTCCAGCCTGTGAGGATAGGGAACACCCTTCGGGCCTTGTTGTGGGCCGGGTTTGGTGCCGGTTTTGATGGTGACCAGTGTTCGTGACACCTGGAGAGGGACTTGCTTGTTGCTACACAAGGGGCTCATTGGGTTGCCCCCTATAGCATCATGCAACCCAATGAGCTCACCACAGAGCTTGACCCGCAGAGTTGCAGCCTGGTGCATAGTATGATCCATAAGCATTTAATCCAATCAGCATCCAAAATAGACTGGGATACACCATCCAACACACCCCACAAATTGGTTCACTGGCAAGGAGAGGGACTTGCATGATTCTACACAAGGGGTACTCGAAAGATGACATAACTCTGAAGTTGAAATGAAAACCCATGATGGTTCTTGAGCAAGAATCCACCCCCATCAAACTGAGGTTGATCCACTAACTGTCCAACTATAGAGAGTCAAACTATAACACCCCTTGAGGGTTATCCAAAGATTATCTCATTTAGTTTCTTGTTTTTTTCTTTATGTTTGTCTTAATTTGTGATGTTTTCTTTTAGGCAATAATCATGCAGTAAATTCCATGCGGTAGTGATTCAAGACCAACTAGAAGGTTCACACTAGAGATCACTGGATTAATCTCCCTAACTCAACCTTGGGTTTCTTTAATTTTAAGCTTAATTTGAGTAATTTTAATATTATATTATTTACATCTAATTGGTACTTGAATGAAGCGGTTTTAGATCTTGCACAAAATAAACAAGGGGTGACATGCATGAACTCCAAAGTTTCAAAGATTCTACAATAGGGGAGTGTTTGATTTAATTCTGTAATTTTAATTCATTCATACTATATGGTGTTGTGAATTAAGTGTGGGGGAATACCCCCTAAAATTGTGAATCTGTTTCTTGTTGGGTGTTAACTTGCTAGAATCTAGTGAGTTGAAAATTGAGATGAGCGGCATTGTAAATACTGTTTTCACCCACTGTTTTCATTTTCATTCAACTTATGTTGTTTCATTGCTTATCATGCTATTTTTTGAAATTCAATAAAAAATCTTTTGTATGCTTATAAAAATCCAAAGCATGAACTTTTCAAAGTACGATATTATTGTGCTTGATATTATAGTGGTGGTTGGTGGGATTCCTTTGTATATGTTTTTGTTTCTCTAATTTTCATTTGTGGGGAAAACATATTTGTCGAGCTTCCCTGCAACCCCTTACAGAAAAAAATTATTTGTGCCGATTTTCACATCTGTTTGAATCAAACTTTTAATTGTGTCTCCCACTCTGAGATTCAACAATGAGGACATTGTTGAGTTTTAAGTGTGGAGTAGAGGAGTTTTTTTATGCTTAGATGCACTTAATTTTTAGACACAAAAAATTAGGTCAAAAAATGATCGATTTTTTTCAAATTTTATGTCACAAACTAAGGCTTTTAGGCTTCACTATGCACTTACATTCTGTCTTGCCTAGTGAATAACTAATTCCTGGTTAAGGGTTTTCACTGAATCTGAAATTGTCGGGGATGTATGATTGCCACCCTCCATTGCCTCCAACCCACCGATGACTCAAGTCACCGCTGCCTTCCCACCCACCGTCAGACATTCGATCCACCGGTGTAGCGTGAGCCACCACTGACCTCCACAGATCCAAACGAATCCCACACCAGATTAAGAAGAGAACTTGAGATACTATAAATCAAACAAAGCAATAAGAACCCAAAATCAATGGTTTTTCATATTTAAAGAAATCAACACCCACAACGTGGCCGAACTAGATCTGCACATCCTATTCTGAACCAATGAAGAAGCCCAACCGCCTCTTGCCATTGTTGAAGCAGACCGAAGAAGACTCACCAGACCGAGCCACCGCTGAAAGATCTCACCGAGGACCACACCAGCACCGGATCTGGATGCCACGCGAGCCGAGCTCGTCGCTGAAGATCACTCTGAATACACCAGATCTAAAATCACCCTATCGCATCACCGCTGAGCTCCCTTTCTTCCTCGGCCGAAACCCCTCTTTTCTCCTGTCAAAGACCGAGCGCCACCAAGGGGATGACCGGAACTGCCACACCAAAGAATCTTCCAGGCTACGGAAGGACACCATCGAGCCCCCCTTATAGAGAAACCGCAATGGAGCCAATCCTCCTTGGTGGGGAAGACAATTGACGCCCAAAATTTTCATTTTATTTGTTTATATATAATTATATATATAATATAATATATAATAATAATAATAATAAAACAATGGAGATCTAATTCGCGGGGCTTGATTTAGGTAGTGAAATCCGATGCTACCTAGAGACCCGATCTTCATTGTGGTCATCTTCTTCTTCTTTGTCTTAGTAGACTGTGACTGTGAATTAGGGTGACCGAACCTAGAACAATAACAGTTTGAAACTATCTCATCTCATTTATTTTCCCTTTTCTTTCTCATTTTCTCAAACTAAGCTTTTGAGTTGGGTTGTACAATCTGACAATCTCAATAAGATCATTTTGGCTTGTGAGACCTCTTGGTCAGAATGAGCTTGTTGAGTGATCCATTTTGCAATTTGGAGGAATGCTCGAGCACGGCAGAATTTTTTTGTTTAAGTGTTCATTGTGTAGCTGAGAGAGGTGTGTGATCTGAGTTGTTGGTCATGCATTGAGTGAATTGAGAGTTGTTTATTTAATTCTTAAGTTGATTTATGAAGGGTAGTTGGGGGGTGGATCCATCTAGATCTAGTCTTGTTCTCATCGACCATTCTTTTTTGTCTTTTTGTCTTTTCTTGTTCTTTGTTTTTTTCAATTACCCTTTCATTGTTTCGTCACTCCCATGTGTTCTTCACCACTGTTTCATGTTGTTTTCATCTCTATTTTCAAAATATTAAAAATACAAAAAGATTTTTGGAAATACTACTAAGACAATTGACACTGCTTCCTTGAGAGTGACCCCGAGGTTAGCCATTGTGCTATATCTTGAGTTTTATAAATGTATCTTTGACTTTTTCTCATGACAGGGATGTCTTAAACACACATATTCTATGTGTGTATACATAGGGGTTGTGTATATTTTTTTTATAGTGAATACATTAACACTTTTTAGTGTAAACATATTATCATAGTGGCTTTGTATACACATATTAACACTGTTTTTAGTGTGAACATATTTTTATTTTTCAGAATACCTTTATTGAATATGAAGCATGCATATTATGAGTTTATATTAATATAATGACAATATTATTACTAAATACATAGTATGAGCTACTACCAATTGGCTTCATTACAGATTAATGTTATGGTATTATATATATATGCTTGGTTTCAGCTCTCTAATTGGACTACTTAAGCTATTTGGTCCAAAATGATAATAAATATTGATGTGTTTCCCATCCTCACCCTTTTCTTATGCTACATTAATTTCTATGTATATCAAACTGCATATCATAGGAGATAACTATGATATATTTTATAAGAAGGGATGTCAAAGAAATACCATAAATTTTTATAAGTGTTTGTAGATTATTCATTGAAAAAAATTTATCCTTAATTTTATAATTTTTATATGAAATTTATGTGCAAGTATTTATTTTCATAAATAGAAAAAACACCACTTATTTTTTTCTAACAAATTATTATGTTTAATAAGTGTATTTCCTTTATAGAGGAAAACTATTTTTATTAATGGTTTTAACTTGGTTTAAACTTTTCTTAGTTTTTGTAAATATAGCAAATGGATCATCATTGATATTGTGGATATCTTTCCATCATTGATATTTCATTGAAGGGAAGGATATAGATATTATGTTTATGAATTAGTATACAAAATTATCTCAACAAATTCTTCAATAAAAAGGGAAATCTTTTTGAACTTCTTCTTCCTATCCTTGACGTTAATTTTTTTGATAACTACTATAAAACAAAATTTTAACGAGTTACTATTGATGTAAAAAGTTGCCTTATCATTCCACATATATAGATATAAATAGTAATGTTACCATTATCTATATTCCCTAATTCTTGTTTCTTTGTTTTATTTTAATCATTGCATAGTTAAAAATTATGAAGTACTTTTTGGATGGAAGCCCCTTTGGGTGGAATCAGATTCAACCATAGTTATACATGTAGAAAAAGACATGTACCTTGGAAGATCCTTCAACACTAGCTAAAATGTTTTTGAGCTACTAGAGAGATACATATGAATGCAACACATGCATATAGAGAAGAAAACAGAGTGGTGGATGTTCTATTCAAGAAATCTATTGTTGATGCGAGGCCAAAGTGTTCATTTGTGACCCCATCCATCTTTTCACTTTTAGTAGATTCAGATGTTTGGGGTGAAACTCAAACCACCTTTGTAATCCCTCTTTGTAATGTCATTACCATTTTTCTCTTTTTAACATTAATTTTATAGGGTTGGGTGTGCTTCGTCCTGAGCCTTTTTAATTAAAATTTTCATATAACTTTAAAATTATTCTTTATTCCTCTTTTAATTTCCTTTTTTATTTATCTAATGATTTTCTTCTCTCTTTCATTTATTTTTTCATCAGGAAAAACTTTTACTACATGAGTTTTTTATTACTCAATGACCACTATTCAACCTTCTACCAACCATAAAACACTGAATAGATATTTAATATCAAATGTCGCATCCATGGATGGTCAATCCCTAGAGGTATTCCATATTATTCTTCTTATTATAACTGCATAGTTATATTTGAAACTAATAATTGTGTGGACCTATTTTTTATTTATATTACATACACTGAATTATTATTTAACACATGAAAATCTATGATTTCTAATTTGTTCCACACATGTACATTATTATTTCATTATTTTCATATATCACAATTTTGTATTAATATGTGAAATAATAACCCCTAAATGTTTTCACTATATAAGTTATTCATAATTACTAATTGCAGAAGTAATTAATGTCCCAAAAAATTCAAAATTTTTATCATATGCCGAATGTATAGGTAACAATTCATGTTATATATGTTAAATACATAGCCCCAACTTATTTTTTTCTTTCCAATTTCTTATCATTTTACATTTATGTGAACTAATTTTATTATTTATTATTTATACTATACATAAATATTGGTGTTTCTATCCACATCTGTAGATACCATAGTGAACATTTATAGTTAAATTAAAGAATTTTAAAAGATGATAAACAAAACTCACACATGGTAGTAGAAAATCGATAATGTTAGTGTTTAGGTGTCTACCTAGGAATTATATTCAAATCATAGTAGTTGAAAATTCAAAATCATTAACGAAAATACACATACTTTTCAACTTTCTTTGACGTGATCACCCAGTGTTTTACATTTTAACATCTACCCTTGGATGCCATTTTCTTAAGACTTTCTAACATACCTTTCAGACAACCAATGTGACATCAACATAAAAATGTTAATGATGTCACGACCCGTCCCCCGGGGCCCATATCGTCACTACCCCAAGGCTGCCTTCCATAGGCCAGGGGCTGGCGACTAGCACCAAAGGCGTAACTCCCTAAAAACTGGGAAGACATTGCCTTTATAAAACGTAAACACACACACAACCAGAGTACAAGTGGAAGAAAAAACTAAGTAAAGAAGTAACAAGTATGCTGAAAGTAGAAAGGGGCCGGAAATACAAGCCCAACGGAAAGATACAACTACAACTGAAAAAAAGTACAACTGAAAAGACAAACAGCTGAATGGTGAAGCAGCTCCTGGATCGTCCTCCAGCTTCCTACCTAAAGGGTAGGTACAAATATCCTCCTCAACACTCTGTGTCTATCGGTCCACTCCGTGTTCCTTCACGCCGAGTGTCCACCTCCGGGTACCGTCTAGTCCTCGTACACTCTACCTCGGTCAGCGCTGTTCGTCGTCTGCATCCAACACAACGAGGTGCGGGCATAACCCGTGCAGGGGTGAATATAACGATACTCAGTAGGGACCCCGAGACCCTCAAGGTCTCACTAAATCCAACAAGGATAAACCACAAAGAAATATCTCAATGGATAACCTTTACTTAGGTATATGCCCATACATATACCAAAGTTATCAAGTAACCCATCTCAATCATGAGGAAAACACAAAGGTCATTGACTCAGCTCTAACCAGTATTTTCATTAACAAAACCGCAACTGTTGGAGAGCTCCTCCTCTGTTGATTATAGTGATCCTGTCGTGACTCCGAGGTGCTGCTCACTAACTTGAGACTGCTGAGGTACTCCTCCTCTGTTGATTACCGCAGGTCTGTTGCCCCAACACAGTAGCAATTCCCCACCATGGGTCTGCCGCTACAACCAAGCGCACCCCCTCATAGCCTACAGAGGTACTCATTCTGTCGAGTACCGCGGGTCTGCTGCCCCAACACAATAGCGCTCCTCCACTATGGGTCGGCCACCCCAACGCAGTAGTGCTCCCCACTGGGCTAGTCAAGTCACTCTGAATCGAATCGGACAAGCAGTCATCAGGTCTCAGCCAGCTACAAGGTCTCCGTACTCTGTATGCTCGTCTCCAGGAGGATCCACTCCATGAGCTACTGGTCGATACTTATAAGTGTCACATAATCTCACATGGAAGTATCTCATGGGACCGCCTCATCATAGGGGTCTCAACGCAACCGACGACGCGTCAATCGGATGCCCGGTCTGTGAGTTATTTGCCTTTATATTCCGGGGGCCCAGTTGGTTTCGTATATGAACGAACCTGACCGAATCTCAATTGTACCCTGAAATACCATGGTGTATACTCAAAGGAACCGTTTCTCAACAAGATAACCAACGCCGCTGATAGTTCGTCAAATGGACGTCCGGTCTGAGAGTTATTGGCTTTTCCATTCCAGGGGCCCGGTTGGTTTTTAAGCTAAAACCAACCCGACGGTACTCCAACTGCATCCAAACCTCAAGAAGAGTATTCCAAAAGAACCATTTCATCAAAAGGAATCCAACATAGTCGACGACACGTCAATCAGACGTCTGGTCCTTAAGTTATAAGTGTTTCCGCTACGAGGGCCCAGTTGGTTTCTGTTTCGAACCAACCCGGCCTTTTTTCCAAAGTCATCCAAAACTCACTAAGAGTATCTCAAAAGGACCTCCTCATCGTAAGGGTCCCAATTCCGCAGACGGTGCTTCGATAGGACGTACGGTTGTGAAGTTATTCGCATTTAAGCATACGGGCTCGGCCCGTTAGGCCCAGTGGGATGGCGGTTCGGTCCGACCTAGTACGGAGGGTCCAACCCGGCTTGGGGTGTTAGCCTGGCCTAAAGAAATGCGACCCGAATCAGTGGCAGGTGTGGGCCGGTCCGAAGGTAGGCGCGGCCTGACCCGAAGGCAAGCGCGGCCCGACCCGAAGGGGCACGGACCGGCCCGAGAGGGCGCGGCCCATCTTGAGAGGGCGTGACCCGACCTGAGAGGGCGCGGTGTGGCCCAGCCGGCCGGCTGGCCGAGCGGCTAGGCCCGAAGGGGGCCGAGCGGTCCATGGCGGGGGGCACGTCCCCCCAGCTTCCCGAACCGGCAGCGCCAATCGGCGCCGCCCTCCCTAACTGGCCGACCGATGCCAACCGACCTTCTTGGAGCAAGCGGCCCGCATGGGCGGGCCCCGGTTCATCTAGCGCGGTGCCCTCCTGGCGTCGCGGATCTCCCCCGCCCGGCCAACCGACGGGCCGACCGGTTCTCCTGCCGAAGCGGCCCGCAAAGCAGGCCACAGTTCCTTCCGCATAGCCGGCGCGACGACACTGGCTTCCTCCGCTGCGGCCTACCCTGGCCGCGGCTCCGCGTCCCCGGCACGGCGCGATGGTGCTGTGCTTCCTCCGTCGTGGCTCTCTTGGCCGCGACTTTTCTTTGCATGTGCGACGGCGGCCCTTGCACTGCCGGCCTCTTCCGCGTTCTGCCTCCGGTCGCCGATTCCAAAAAATAATCAAGATCCAACAGAGGGTCGTCGGGCCGTGTTCGTTCGGCCCGCGCCCTCTGTGTTAGGCGATAACAATAGGCCGGAGACAAACGAAGATATTCAATGACGAATGAGGCACACTTTTAATTCATTAAAATTGGTCATAAACCCCCATACCTCAAGGTTCGTCGTGCGTTGACGATATCGCGAAAAGGAGGTCGTTGGTTCGTTGACGTCGTCGCAAGGGAGGAGTTGAAGGTGTCGACGATCGTTGGTGTTCGTCGCTCTCGCAAAGTACCATCGATCTTGGCTCGAGCGTCATTCATCGGAGATCCATCGGAAGGAGAACCATTCTTCGAGGAATCAGCGTTCTTCGTTGAAGGTTGGTGTTCTTCGTCGGAGAAGAACACTTCCTTCTGAATACTCTCAAGAGCTCCCCCACCAATATTGCCAACCAAAATAATAAAATGGATCTCCCATAATATAACATGCCATGTAATTCAAATTAATTCAAATTGAATTAATTAAGACATTAGGGTTGGAAACATAAATGAATGGGAGATGGAGATGCTCCACAAATTAAAAGAGGGGAGTTAACAAACTTATTGAAAGAGGATGGTTGTCATAATAAATACAAGGGAGTTAAAAGGGGGGTTTCAAGGGAGTTGTAATTAAAGAAGGTGAGTTTGAGGAGAGTTATGGGAGATGAAAGGTTGGGGCTCGTGTGGGCCCCACCTCTCAAATACCCACACATGGGAAGTTGGGTGGGTGTGGGCCCCACCAATAACTTCCCATGGGAGAAATTAACTTCCAAAGATATAAATAAAATTGTTCTTACAATTTTATTTAACTTCTTAATTTAACCCCAATTTTAACTTTCAACCCGCATAAAATGAAACTACGGTAAAGGTCCCCTTAAGCAAATACTAGCGCTGTGAGTCCATCAGTTTCCTCATATTTCAATTCCGAGCACCGGTTCAAAAGACAGAAAAACCCTCACGTACGTTTACTGAACGTACCCGAATAAAACTTCGGAAGTTGATTCCGGGCACACCGGGCCTCAGAATCGAGCGCCGTTAGAAGCCACAGACTCATAAAATTACAATGTATTTAAGAAAAGAAATTTCCTTGAAATTTTAGGGTCTTTACATTACTCCCGCCTCAGGGATTTACGTCCCCGTAAAGCTATAACACACACTAGGGAAACAGAAGAGGGTACTGAGCACGTATCTGAGTCTCCTTCTCCCATGTGCTCTACTGGAGGTTCCCGTACTGCCAACGAATTCTCATCAGAGGAATCGACCATCCATGCATGACTCGTTCCTGTCGATCCTCATTCTCTACTGGAACCTTCGTGAATGTCGTCCTGTGGTCGATGATGACAGATAGGTTGTGCACGCATCTCCTCGCTGAGATATGTGGATGACGTCGTGCACCTGGTGCAACTGAAGTGAAAGGGACGGGCGGTAAGCCACCTCACCTACTCTGCTGAGGACCTGGTAAGGTTCGAAGAATCGTGGAGATAACTTGCTGCCCCGACCAAATCTCCATAGACCTCGTCGAGGTGAGACCCATAAGAAAATGTGATCGCCATCCTCAAACTCCAGTGGTCTCTATCTCCTATCAGCATAGGTCTTCGGTCTGCTCTCTACAGTCTTCATCCTCTCCTAGATGATATGCACCTTCTCCGGTAGCCTCAAAATGAGCGCATTGGTCAACCTCTACCTCTGATCCTGAAAAGATATGTTGGAATCTCTCTGACCACACAAAGGTTTTTCCCCTTCTTTGTCAATGCTAAAAGAGGTGCTGCAACTCTGGAGAAGTCTAGCTCAAATCTATGTCTGGCCGACTCATGAGTGATCGACTGCACCCACTTATGCATGATTCCATCCTATGCTGCCTGCGGTTTCCTTTTCACCGACCAAGGAAAACTCATCCCAACATTTTAGGTAAACCACAACCTTTTTTCCTAATACAATCAATCTTTGTATGAACTGCGGTTGCCCAGTCCATACCCAATCTAATGTCGTAAGGCCTTGACGCTTCCACCAAGAGGTTCCAACCGAAACTCTCGCCTCAAGGGTCAGATCACACCGTCGGCATAAGCATGATTATCGAGTCTCCTCCCAAAGGTATCTCTAAACGTGAGGGTCAAGTCAATGGCTTAACCAGAAACTCTAGGTCTGGGACAAGATTTGTGGAAGGAAGGAATGTTTCATATCAATGTCTATTGTTACGACAGCTAGTAGTGGACACAAACCGTACCTCGAATCATTCTTAGATCCCTTGGGTCATACTCCTTGACCGCATGCAGCTAATCTCTTCCCCTGTCCTCATACTACCTGAGCCTAGCAGGGACTACAAAGGCAGGTGGTTGTAACATGTTGAAATGTACATCACCACATGTTGCCTTCCTAGCTCTACTTCCACGTCTGTTGCTCTGCAGATTCATATGTCCTTAACACATCATCTTCTTGAAACATTTTACATGCCCAAGTTTCTGAGACTAGTGCCAGTTCCCTTCTTTCCCACTGCTAACATTCTCTAGCTGTATCCATTCATCCAAAGAGAATTCAACCACAAAGGTTCTCTCTAGAACACTAACATAAGTAGGAATGCATAGAGGAAAAAGTGTTGGCTAAGATATCCTTAAACACACCTCGCTAAGAGGTCCGAGCTCTAAAGTACTGATCATATCATATTCATCGAGTACCAGGAAATATTGGTATGCCTCGATGAATACTCAGCTACCGACACGTCGTCCTGCCGAATCTTTATAAGCTCTAGAAAACTCTCAGCCACTTCCTCAAGCTAGTCCTCAGCCGCCAGCGAGTCGGGCTCGCCTCGGAACCTAAGGGGTATCTGATGCTGAAACATGTGTAAGGCACTAAGACTACATGTGTCATCTACTGGTACTACCGGTTGAGACTGCTGACCAATAGGTAGTGATATAGCTGGCACACTACCCGTAGGTACTATCTCAGGCATCGTTCTACGTACCGAAGCCTCATCACTATGTGGACCAACCTCATGGTCACTCACTGGGAAACACCAGTAGCTAAGATCACCATCTGCTCTACTAGTGTCTAAACAAGGTTTAGAACTCTAGAAATCGCCTCCATCTAGTCCACTGTTTCCTAGGAATCTGTCTCGCCTCGTAACCTTAGAGGCCTATACTACTGGAACTCGTGCAACGTGCTCCGTCAGCGTGCACCGTCCACTAGTACGGCTGGTGGCATCTGCTGCCCAACGAGTGGTGGTGCTACTGGTACACCACCCGAAGGTGCCAACACAACAAGAGGGCCCTGCACCGGAGCCTCATCGCTCGGTGGGCCGTCATCGTGTACTCTGTTGGAAATCCAATTGACTGTCTGCGTGGAGGCATCCTGAACAGATGCGACACGGTCAAATGATTTAAACCTGGTGAGATGACCTGGTTGATCTGACTTAAAGAAACTTTTGAAAACACACATGCAATTAGTGTTTTCATGCACTGAGTTGGAAATTAGAAGTCAGGGTCCTGGTGTATGGATACGTCGGCCGTCGCACCAACACTGGACTCCCTGAACTGAAAACCACACTCGGTACCCTTAACACTATTGCTTCATAGAAAGAAAATATCAGAGTTCTATGTTCTGCGGTAGAACCGACTCCTCTGATACCAATTTGTCACGACCCATCCCCTGGGGCCCGTATCGTGACTACCCCAAGTCTGCCTTCCATAGGCCAGGGGCTGGCGACTAGCACCAAAGGCGTAACTCCCTAAAAACTGGGAAGGCATTGCCTTTATAAAATGTAAACACACACACACACACACACTCAGAGTACAAGAAGAAGCAAACACTATGTAAAGCAGTAACAAGTATGATGAAAGTAGAAAGGGGCCGGAAATACAAGCCCAACGGAAAGGTACAGCTACAACTGAAAGAAAGTACAACTGAAAAGACAAACAGCTGAATAGTGAAGCAGCTCTTAGATCGTCCTCTGGGTTCCTACCTGAAGTGTAGGTACAGATGTCCTCCTCAACACTCTGCATCTATCGGTTCACTCCGTGTGCCGTTACTCCGAGTGTCCACCTCCGGGTACCTTCCAGTCCTCATACACTCTGCCTCGGTTAGCACTGTCTGTCGTCTTCATCCAACACAACGAGGTGCGGGCATAGCCCGTGCAGGGGTGAGTATAACAATTCTCAGTAGGGACCCTAAGACCCTCAAGGTCTCACTAAATACAACAAGGATAAACCACAAAGAAATATCTCAACGGATAACCTTTACTTAGGTATATGCCCATATATATGCCTAAGTTATCAAGTAACCCATCTCAATCATGAGGAAAACACGAAGGTCATTGACTCATCTCTAACCAGGATTTTCATTAACGAAACCATAACTGTTGGAGAGTTCCTCCTCTGTCGAGTACAGTGATCCTGTCGTGAATCCAAGGAACTTCTCACTAACCTTAGACTGCTGAGGTACTCCTCCTCTGTCGAGTACCACGGGTCTATCACCCCAACACAGTAGCGATTCCCCGCCATGGGTCTGCCGCTACAACCAAGCGCACCCCCTCCTAGCCTACAGAGGTACTCCATCTGTCAAGTACCGCGGGTATGCCACCCCAACACAGTAGAACTCCTCTGCCATGGGTCTGCCACCCCAACACAGTAGTGCTCCCCACTGGGCTAGTCAAGTCACTCCGAATCGAATCGGCCAAGCAGTCATCAGGTCTCAGCCAGCTACAAGGTCTCCGTACTCCGTACGCTCATCTCCGGGAGGATCCGCTCCACGAGCTACTAGTCGATACTTACAAATGTCACTTAATCTCAAGTGGAAGTATCTCATGGGACCGCCTCATCATAGGGGTCTCAACGCAACTGACAGCGCGTCAATCGGATGCCCGCTCTGTGAGTTATTATCCTTTATATTCCGGGGCCCGGTTGGTTTCGTGTACGAACCAACCCGACTGTATATCAACTGTACCCCGAACTCCCATGGGGTATAATCAAAGTAACTGTTTCTCAATGATATTACCAATGCCGCTGATGGTTCTTCAAACGGACGTCCGGTCTGAGAGTTATTGGCTTTTCCATTCCAGGGGCCCGGTTGGTTTTTAAGCTAAAACCAACTCGGCCGTACTCCAACTGTATCCAAACCACGAGCTGAGTATGCCAAAAGAACCGTCTCATCAAAAGGAATCCAACATAGTTGACGACACATCAATCAGACATCCGGTTCTTAAGTTATAAGTATTTCCGCTCCGAGATCCCGGTTGGTTTCGGTTTCGAACCAACCCAGCCATCTTTCCGAAGTTGTCCAAAACTCACTAAGAGTATCACAAAAGGACCACCTCATAGTAAGGGTCCCAGTGCCGTAGATGGTGCATCGATCGGACGTACAGTCGTGAAGTTATTCGCATTTAAGCGTATGAGCCCGGCCCGTTAGGCCCAGTGGGATGGCGGTTCGGTCCGACCTAGTACGGCGGGTCGAACCCAGCATGGGGTGTTAGCCCGGCCTAAAAAAACACGACCCGACTCGGTGGCAGGCGTGGACCGGGCCAAAGGTAGGCACAGCCCGGTACGAAGGCAAGCGCGGCCCGGCCCGAAGGGGCGTGGCCCGGCCCGAGAGGGCACGACCCGTCCCGAGAGGGCATGGCACGACACGACGTGGCCCGGCGCGGCATGGCCCGAAGTGGGTTGAGTGGTCCGTGGTGGGAGGCGTGGCCCCCCGGCTACCCGAACCATTCGGGCGATGCCATCCGGCCTTCTTGGCGCAAGCGGCCCGCATGGGTGGGCCGCGGTTCATCCGGCGCAGTGCCCTCCTGGCGTCGCGGCTCTCCTCCACCCGGTCGGCCGGTTCTCCTACCGAAGCGGCCCGCCAAGCGGGCCGCAGTTCCTTTCGCACAGCCGGCACGATGACATCGGCTTCCTCCTCCACGACGTGCCCTGGCCGCGGCTCCGCATCCCCGGTACGGTGCGACGACTCCGTGCTTCCTCCGTCGCGGCCCGCTTGGCTGCAGCTTTTCTTTGCGTGTGTGACTACGACCCTTGCGCCACCAGACTCTTCCACGTTCCGCCTCCGGTCACCGATTCCAAAAAATAATCAAGATCCAACGAAGGGTCGTTGGGCCGTGTTCATTCAGCCCGCGCCCTCCGCGTTAGGCGATAACAATAGGCCAGAAACAAAGGAAGATATTCAACGATGAACGAGGCATAATTTTAATCCATTAAAATTGAACATAAACCCCCTACCTCAAGGTTCGTTGTGCGTTGAAGACATCACGAAAAGGCAGTCTTCGGTTTGTTGACGTCATCGCAAGGCAGGAGTTGAAGGTATTGATGATCATTGGCGTTCATCGCTCTCTCAAAGTACCATTGATCCTGGCTCGAGCGTCATTCGTCAGAGATCTGTCGAAAGGAGAAACGTTCTTCAAGGAATCAACGTTCTTTGTTGAAGGTTGGTGTTCTTCTTCGGAGAAGAACACTTCCTTCTAAATCCTCTCAAGAGCTCTCCCACCAATATTGCCAACCAAAATAATAAAATGGCTCTCCCATAATATAACATTCCATGTAATTAAGATTAATTCAAATTGAATTAATTAAGACATTAGGGTTGGCAACATAAATTAATGAGATATAGAGAGGCTCTAAAAATTAAAAGAGGGGAGTTAACAAACTTAATGAAAGAGGATGGTTGTCATAATAAATACAAGGGAGTTAAAAGGGGGGTTTCAAGGGAGTTGTAATTAAAGAAGGGGAGTTTGAGGAGAGTTATGGGAGATGAAAGGTTGGGGCTCGTGTGGGCCCCACCTCTCAAATATCCACACATGGGAAGTTGGGTGGGTGTGGGCCCCACCAATAACTTCCCATGGGAGAAATTAACTTCCAAATATATAAATAATATTGTTCTAAAAATTTTATTTAACTTCTTAATTTAACCCCAATTTTAACTTTCAACCCGCATAAAACACAACTATGGTAAATGTCCACTTAAGCGAATACTGGCACTGTGAGTCCATCGGTGTCCTCAAATTTCAATTCCGAGCACCGGTTCAAAAGACAGAAGAATCCACAAGTACTTTTACTGAACGTACCAAAAAAAAACTTCAGAAATTGATTCCGGGCACACCGGGCCTCAGAATCAGGTGCCATCAGAAGCCACCGACTCGTAAAATTCCAATGTATTTATGAAAAAAAAATTCCTTGAAATTTTCTGGTCTTTAAAAATGAAATGGTTGATGGTTCATGTTATAAGGCATGTTATTCAATAGTTTTACATGATACATAGTTTGATTAGGTGTATAAAAAGATTTTGGTTCTATTCACGACCTATCGGTTAGGTAGAGTTAGACTAGACCATCATTTTGATCACTAGTCTAGGACTTCAATTGCTAAAATATTGATATATATATATATATATGTGTGTGTGTGTGTGTGTGTGTGTGTTTTATTAGGACCATGACCAAAACCTGATTAGACCACATAAAGCAGCTCCATTGGAACATCATGCACAAAAGTAATAACACCAGAATGAACCCCACACATGAAGCCTGAAACTTAGAAAATAAGTGAACCCAAGTTACCACACCACAACGTGAGACCATTGGAAGATAAAAACAAGATATTTGGAAATAAGTATCAGAAGAGAAATGTGAAAGGAAAATAATAACACAAATAGTTAACATAGATCAAGCTTTCACATCAATTTGTGCAGATGGTAGTCCACACGTACGCATGAATGAATTTATAATTTCTCACATGATGGATGGAAGGTGGAAAATGGATTTAACATTAACATAAAAAAAATTAAGTATAGTAATGACATCAATTTCATCATGTTAATATGTTTATAGAATATTTTGAGGATATAGAATAAGAAATAAACTTAAAAGGATTTCATGAAGATGATTACCCTTTCTTTGAGAAACCTCCTTTGAATATCTTATTAAGGATCATTGGGTTGGTATTTTAAGAATAAAAAAACTCTAGAACATGTATAGGGATGTTTTGAAGATATTTGGTCAGTTTTTGGTTGAGATAATTAGTTTATAAATGATTTATGAATCAAGGAGAGGATGCTCCCTTTTATAAGTGAGGTGCGTGCCAAACTTGTTAATACTTAAAACAATAAAATATAATAAAGTCATGTTTAAGTGAAAGTGGAACCAAGGAAACCCAAATTCAAATTAAATATATGTTAAAGTCTAAATATCTTCAAAAAATAACATTTAGATAAGTTTAAGTGATATTTTAAACCTTATCTTTTAGTTTAACCCCATTATTATCCATTTTTACCTTAATTATGGTGATAGATTCTTACTAGTTGCTATTCATTATGAAAAAAATAAACTATCATTAAAAAATTTGGACATTATGATTTAATTTTTTTATTAAATTAAATTTCTAAAATTGGCATAAATTATTTTTAAAATAATTTTGAAAAACAAAATGAAAATAATTTTTAGAAAAATTCATTTTTAAGCATAAAACTAAATTTATTCTCATTATTTTCCTTATAACAACCATTAAATGAATTTTGAAACATTTAATTTAATATATTATCTTTAAATTTCTTTAAAATAATTCATAAATAGTGATTAATTTAATTTTTTAAGATAAAAACACATTGCATGAATAAAAGAAATTTTTTAGAAAAACATATGTTTTTACCTTAAAATTATTTATTTTCATTTATAAAAAATGATAACCAATGAATTAATTTTAAACATGTGTAAATTTTTTTTTTCATGGTTTTAATAATTTGAATTAATTTTTTAAATAAAAAATACTATACATAAATAATGATCATAGACAATATACTTTAAAATAGTTCTTTTGGATCAATAGTATTTCTTAAATGAAAAAGAAATTATCTTTTAAAATTTTATTTCATATCAATACAATATAATATTATTCATTTTATAATGTAATTTCAAGGTTTTTTACTTCACAAGATATAAAAATCATTTGTTATTAAAAAAATTCTAAAATATCAAGGTGTTACATTCTACATCCCTTAAAGGAATATCTCCCTCTAATTTCTATCACTCCAATATAAAAAACTAAGTATACATCTACCTAATCACATGTATCTTTTACAAATTTATTATTCTGCTAAAGAACCCTAACAAAGTGTGTAGTATTTTTTCTTTATATCACCTTATCTTTAAGATCCATGATTTTTACCGGTTTTTCTTCATAAAAAATATCTTGCTCTAATGGTATAACCTTTGTGTTTTGTACATGTGAAGGATCTGGTATTTAATTTCTCAAAATAGATACCTATAATACATCATGAACTTGATATAGGTTTAGAGGAAGTTATAAGTGATAAGCTACCATCCCAACGCGATCAAGAATATCATAATGACTGATATATTTAGGGCTCAACTCCCCTTTCATTCCAAATCTCATAGCATTCTTCTAAGGATATATTCAAAGTAATATCTTATTAATAACTTTGAACTCTAGATATCACCGATAATTGTTAGTATAATTTTTTATCAACTATGAGTTTCTATGATATGTTGCTGAATAACTCTAACTCTCTCTAAAATTTCATTAGCTAGTTCAGGTCCCAATAGCTTTTGTTCTCAAATTTCATCCCAACATGTTGGAGTTTTTACTCCTTTTTATATAAGTCTTTATAAGGATTCATCTAAATGATTGAGTGAAAGCTATTGTTATATAAAATTTAATCCATAGGAAGTTATTGATCCCAACCTCATTTGAAATCCATAGAGAAAACTCTCAGTATATCTTCTAGGGTTTGAATTTTCCTCTTAGATAAACAACCCGTATAAGGATGATATATAGTGATAAATACCAACTTTGTATTAAAATATTGATAAATAATTATCCATAGCTTCTAGGTAATCCTTAGATCATTATCATATAAGATTGAGTTTTACTCTATACACCTTTCCCATTTATTTAATTTATAACCTAGTGAGCTGATAAAGAGATATATTCTATGTTAATAATGAAATGTAATGATTTCATAAGGAGATCAACTATAACCCAAATAGTATTATTCCCTCTAAATGTCTTGGGGAATCCCATGATAAAGTATTTGATGATATTTTCTCATTTCTTCTCAGGCATGGTTAAGTTCTATATTATCCTATTGACTTCTATCACATATAATTAACTTGTTGTCATACCAAGAACCAAGATACATAATCCGTGATATCTTTATTCATGTTATCATACTAGAAATTCTCTTTAAGATCCCTATACATATTCGTACTTCTAGGTTGAATAGAGAATGATAAACTATGATCTTCTTATAATAGATCCTTCATTAATTCCGATATTTAAGTGACACATACTCTATTTCCAAACCCTATCATTATATCACTATCATGATTGAATTTAGGAACATTCCTTACCTTATTTTATAGCTCAAAATCATTCTTCTATGCCTTTTTAATCTTCACATGAATAAATAGTCAAAAATTAATTTAGTAATTATAGGTTCTTTCTTGCTTCCTTATGATTTAAAGGTCTATATTCTACAAATCCAAAAAGTATTGGATCTCTCTTATCATGGAAAAACTAGCATGGTCCTTTCAATTCAGATCATTAGGTACCTTGTCCACCTTCTCAGGGTGGTAATGTATTGAGCAATCACCATCTTTAATAAGTTCAAAACATTTCCTCTAATGCATATTCAACTATTTCTATGTGACTATATACTTCAATCTTTTATCATCCAAATATTTTTCATAGCTTTCGCCATAAAGATAATGCCTCCATATATTCAAAGAAAAAACTTACCACTATAAGTTCCAAATCATGAGTTGGGTAATTTTTCCCATGAAACCTCCATTAGTGTGAGCCATATGCTATTACCTTACCATTATTCATGATAACACATTCAAATTCCTTATTTGATGAATCACTATAGATCTCAAACCCTTCTCTATTATAGGGTACTGTGAATATAGGTGCACTGACCAACCTTCCATCCAGTTTCTTTAAATTCTCTTGACATTCATCTATTCATAGGAACTTGGATCCCTTCTATGTCAAATTGGTTAGTGAATTTTATATCCATTAGAAATTTTTAAAAAATCTTGGATAGTATCTATCCAACCCAAGAAAAAATTAGATTTCAATCACTGTGGTTGGTCAGGGCTTTTGTACAAAAAAAGTTCATCTTTGAGGGATCCATCGATGTCCCCTCACTTGTAATTATGTGACTCAAGAATGATCCTTTATTTAGACTAAATTAAAATTTAATAAATTTTTCATATAGATTCTCCTTTATCAAGGTCTTCAACATAATCCTCAAATGATATTCATGATCTTCCTTACATATTGAATATATAATAATATCATCTGTAAAGACTACCAAAAAATAATCATGGTAATCTATAAATACTATTCATTATATCAATGAAGATGACTAGATAATTGGTAAGTCCAATAGACAACACTATAAATTCATAGTGTCCATATGTTTTATAAAAAGATGCCTTGGATATTCCCTCCTTTTTGACCCTCAACCGATGATATCTAGATTGGAGGTCAATCATTGAAAAATATTGAGCTCCTCATAGTCGATCAAATAAATCATCAATATGGGGTATATGATACTTTTTTATTAATAGTAATATTTTTAAGTTCTTGATAATCAATTAAAATATGCATTGACCCATATTTATTATTAACAAAAAAAACAAGTTCACACCATGGTGACACACTTGAAAAAATGAATCCCTTATTAATATTCTCTTAGAGTTTCTTCTTTAATTCCTACAACTCAATCGATCCCATTCTATAAGGAGTATTTAAAATAGGCATAACACCAAGTATGAGTTCTATTTATAACTAAAATTCAAGATTCAAGGGAAATATTAGGAAAATATTCATGGAATACATTACTATATTCCTACATAATATGCACATCTTCAATATTGAGTTTCTACCCAACCATCTATTATAGATACCCCTTATAAATATGTAATAAGACCAATACAATGAAAGTATTTTCCATTTCAATATCATATTTATCCTCACATGGATAGATAATCTTTCGTTAATTTTGAATATAAAATTTGAATTCACTTCCTAGATAATTGATATGATATCTATATAGAGAGAGTCAATCCATTCCTAAAATAACATAAAATTCCACTAGAGGAAGAATCACAAGATTTTTAGGAAACACATTCCCATAAACTTCTATTAAAAAGGAGATATAGACTTGAGTTGTGATCATGATACCATTAATATTTTTCATTGATAATTCAACATATAGTAATTTAGGTGGTGATATAATATCTATAGAAAATTCTTCATATATTAAAGAGTGGGTAGAACCAGAATCAAATATGACATTTTCAGTTTTAGAGTGGATGATAAGTGTACCATTGAACACTTTGTTCTCGTGACACATATCAATGGTTATGATCACATGATATTTCCTTTTATCTCTTTCTTTAATAGGTTGTTGATACCGATTTTCGACATTAACCCTTGGATTCAGGCACTGGATAACACAATTCCATTTATCTTATAGTTATAGCATTAGAGTGTGGGTGGTGCATTTAACTGAGATTTCTCCTAATTATTTCCATTAACTAACGTTTTTATATCTATTTGAAAATAAATTTATCAATGTACTTCCATTCCATATTAAAAATTATTTCAATCCCTTGGAGAAAATTTATCCCATGCTTCTTTCCTCACTTTTGGATGAAAATTTCTCCCATGCTTCTCCAAATTATTCTTTCCTCAAATTCTTTCCTTCATTGATTTTATTATTATAATTTCATTAAAAATCTATATTTATATTCTTATCAAAACCATGAGAATGATGGGAATATCCTCTCCACATTTCCACCTTCAAAGCACATAGAATGATTTCTTCATAGGTCCATAGGATATTAAATCCCATTACATGGACTGAAGTCCCATATTTTTGGCCCTAGGGCCCTTTAAATGAATAATACTACTACAATACTTCCGCCATTATAGTTCCAACTATATTACTCGCCACTGCAACAGTGTATCCAGTGCTACAGTTCTATCACTGCTGCAGTTTTTCTACAGCACTGCTACAGTACCTCCCCCAATTGGATTAAACCCCCAACCTTTATGTATTATTCCCATGAAGAGTTCCAAAAATTACTAAAAAATACCCTCTTAAATCCACCCCCTTCCATGGATTCAATTCCTTCCAATTTTCTCATATTATTAATAAGATTTTATCATTGGTCTACTTCCCCTTCCAAATAATACATTCCTAGGACAACTTTTTCATGATTCAGGGATTGGAGAATAGAAAATATCTTTTCAATGGTACTAATCCATTGATAAAAAACTAGTGGATTAGAGGAACCGCTGAAAAATGTCGATATTTCCTCATGAAATATTCAATTGTGTTTTTCCCTCCTATTCTCATTTGGAAGCTCAATGTGGTTCATTGCATGAGAGAGTTGTGTGAGCATAATAATAAATTTTTCATTTATCTCCCATTTTGTTTAGTTATTCAAGAGGTCAACTATTACATTGTATACTATATTCATTATTAATATTTTTATTCTTTATTACATCCATAGAATAAATACAAAAATCATAGTGTAATCACCAAGATACTATAATTAGAGTGAGTAATCGTATAATCATGAATATCATTCCTGAAATTTACAAAAATATGACACCTTATTATCAATATATACCACTTTTAGGCTCACCATATATTAGTTTCAATTCATTATAGGATATCTTATGTTCTATCCTTATACTCCTCAAAATCCAATCACCAAAATAGCTAAACCCTCCTTCAATACCAACGGAGGTGATCCAAGTATAACATACCTAAATATTGAATCATTTTAGATGAATATTCAACACATTTCACAATAATATATGATCCATTACTGTAAAGGATTAATGTATTTAAAGTTTAGATACATAATCAACTTATTTCATCAAATATCTTTAGCATCTCCCACAAAGTTCTTCTCTTATATTACCATTCTTAGACATATCCTACTTAAAACATTTCCTCATAACTTGAGGATATTAAAAACATAAGTAATAGAGAGTTTAGATGCTTATAAATGGTAAAAATGGAGGATATAAATCAATGTTCATATTCAAGTATGAGATAAGCATAAGGGTATGAGATTATGATCATAACTTATGATGCTTATATCCAATCAGTCATAGACCATAAATCATGAGTCATGAAATAATGCTTTAGTATTTAAAAATACATGATCCATAAGAGTGGGGAATTAACAGTGCTCAGTCATGACCCATAAGAATAATATCATGTCATTTGAATTTTGGCACAATAATAAGTGTAAGAACCCATGTTTTGTATGGGTGGTAAAATTCTAAGGGAAATTGAAATTTTTTAAATGGTAATGGGGTTAGATTTTAAAAAGGTATTTGGATTTTAGTTTTGATGGTTGAAAACCCTTTAAAGAGTATTTTCGACATGGAAGGTGGTTCAGGAGATAAAGAGTGGCCTTGTGAGATCCTTATATTGGTTAGGGATGATTGCTGCAGTAAACCACCAGTCAAACGGTGGAGTTTGGAAATAGTAGAAACAACTACTTCCAGCAGCCACCGGAAAACCGGTGGCCTCCAATAGTTAGACTATGGCTTTTAAAGGTGGGAAAATTTATATCCCCCTTACATGTTTACATGGGGAAATCATCTTCTCCACTCTTTATTGACGAGGCACCCATGAGGCCTCTCCTGCTTCCTCTTCTTCACGCTTGATGCAAGTGGGTTTTTGGGTATTTTCATAGTGATTTAGGGTATTTTGTTCCCCCAAACACCTCTATTTATCTCCTCACACTATCATATTAATTTTCATTTCTCCTAGTAAGGGATTCAATGCTGATTCCATTAGAGAATAGTGGAATAATTTGGCTATCATGGGGATTTTGTGTGGCTTACTTAAATAAGATCCCATGATGATGTCTGCCAACTGTTGCATGTTGTTTTGATTGAGGTAATCCACCACTTAAATTTTTCTAAGGTTCTTTTATTAATTTTAATTTTCATCACCCATTGTGGTTTTTTTCTTGGCATTCAAAGTGAATGTCCTGAGTTGATTTTCTCACATTGTTTCCCTGCGATTTAGTGAAGGTATGTTGCACTACTAGTTTTATAAAGGATTTTTCATAAAATTAAAATTAATTTGTATTTTTCTCAGCACTATTGGTTATGTATTTGGATTGAAATATGATTTTGAGTATTTTTCAGGTAAGTGGTGAGCATTTTCTCATGGTACCGATGTGGGGAGGTCGACCGATGTGCTTTGAATAATTTATGTCTTTTTGAATTAAAATGTATAATTGTTTAAAATTGTTTATTGTTAATTAATTAATTAAAATTTGATTATAATTAAATAATTTAGTGGTTTGGTTATGATATAAGGAATCAGGTTCTTGGGACGATGGACAGAGAGGCTTGGCGAGCCTTGGCGAGAGTTTTTAGGCTATATTAAAAAGGAGTTTTGATTTAGTTTGAGATAAATGATCCTTATGAATATACCCTTTGGTATTATAAATTTTTTTATATAATTTTTTTATTCATGTAATAACATGTTTAGGTTATGCGCCTATTTAAAATTGTTTAAGATGTTTAATGAAAATTGAAACCTATGATTGAATTGCATGATGTGCCGAGGGCCCTGATGGACCCTCATGTACTGGATGGACATCTCAGCCACTGAAGACCAATGATATAAATTAAACTATGTTCTATAGGATGAATGAACAAGGGGTTTACCATGAAAGATTCCCTATAGTTTTTGATCATATTGAGAAAACTATGGGATTAGAGTTCCCCCCACTAGGACATGATTACTTGGGTGGTTAGACCCTGCATATACTAGAAGATGGGTTGGGTGTTCGGACTAACCCATGACACCTGGGAAAGGGGACTAGATTAAGAAAATATACCTAGTTTCACTTTACTAGGAGGCTAAAGTAACCTCTATGATACCTACAAGACCCTATTAGGATCTCCTATGACTTGGGACCCTAATAAGAGGGATAATATGGGAATGAGTAGAGATAAAAACGTGTGTCACCTTAGAGCTTGTACCAAGAATGTGATCCCAAGGGGATATGGATATAAGTGATTATTTTAGGAATTTAGAAACCATTACCTTGTATGTATGCTTTCACATAGTTAATTTTGATGCAGCTATGGATTCTGAGATGTGGTTCATGGGACCCATCCTATGGGAATGATGTGATGTCATGGTGACATTGGGGATGCATGGAGGTACTTCCTATGATTCAGATTTGGAGCCTCATATGATACTGTTTTGATATGAATTATGAGATCATGTCATAATAGATAATGATATGTGCTTCCAAGGATCTAGATATTGAGCCACATAAGAAATTTCTGGACACTGGATTTGATCTCGAGTCTATATAGGATACCCTGGATGCCACTGGTCTCTTGGTTGCCTAGCATGTCTAGTATCCAACCATTTAGGTTTAGTGATTGTGATCACTGTTATTATGATGAGATGCCTAGGTCACCCCTAGGATCTGACCAATTGACCCAAATGACATTACACATACCTAATGAGTTTGTCTAGGATTGCTGGGATATGTCCAATTAGCATAGTGACATGATGGATGAGTTATTATTATTGATTTCCTAGGATACCTGAGAATCATCTTAGAGCCATTATTTATACCTAGAATTTAGTGAGATTCCTAGGATTCCTGATATCTAGATATTGATCCATTTATGATGTGGTATTTCTTCATTTGAGCATGATCTTCTTATATGCCTAGGTAGCACCAAGGATCTAGTATTTATAAGACTGCCATGATGTCATAACGTGCCCAGAGACACCTCAACAATGCTAAAGTAGATATGGTTAATCAAGGATATGATCCCTAGGATAGACTTCAATTATTGGTATTAGGGTAGGACTTGGTCCCCTAGAGTAGTTATGGTTGGCATGGTCATCATGACATTTTCAGAGACAACCCAACATAGACCAAAGTAGGTAGTATGATGGCTATTTATTTTCTACAGTTTATTTATTTATTTAAGTTAGGCATGTCAGATGGACATAGATTTCATATATTGGTTATGTAAGAAACCATTTTGGTGATTCATCACTGAGTTATGTACTCACCCCATTCTTAGGAATCCACGACACTTGTATACCCGAGTAGACTTTTCACTTATTACAGACATATGTTAGGTAGAGGACTTGGGTTGGATTGTTTAACTAGAAAGTATAGATGATATTGGATATCGGGATGAGGTGAGTATCAAGGATGTAGTCGATCCTATTATAATTTTATTTTATTAGTTTATTTTTCCTTTATTTGTACATGTGATCTGACCAATGGGTGATCATCATTACATGGTTGTATTGTTTCCACATTTCACATTATTACTGATTGGTATGTTTAATTTAACATACTTAATCATATATTTATTATTATTGTATGATATTTGGTTATTTTATCAATTATTGTACACTCTGATTAGGGGTTATAGTCTCCCCATATACCTTCTAATACCCATGTTACATGTTAGCATCCCGTGGAGTTCAAGGATATGTACTTGAGGTCATGTAGTGAACTTGTTCAGGGCACAAGTCGAGTGGCCTGTAACTTGGAATGTTACAAAGTTCCATTAGATCATTTCCTTTTTACTTTTTCTTACTATTTAGGATATGGTAGATAGGTGACATAGGGATGTGTTAGAGCCTGTATCGAGAACAATTATACCAGTAATAACTTCAAGTTTCCATTGGCTAGGATTATGGTTCTTGGTGTTTGATGTTATGGTTGTATATTATTTTTACCTTGAGTTACATACATGGATATATAGGGTTCTTGATTTATTAGTATTTTTTGATTCTTGGCCTATTGGCAAGTGACTAGTGTTCATGCATTATATTTGGCATGTAGGGTTCACATGACATATAGGCATGACAATGTGATTATTATCATTGAAGACCAGGGACTAGTTGTTTAAAGTATCAAAAAATGTACATATGTCATTTTACCATATAAGTACTTGGTGACATCCTACTCATCTAGGCTAACTTTTATATAGATTTTAATTTAATAGTGGGTCATGTGGATATATGGTGTTATGCATCTTGATTATGATAATGTGGTCCCTTCAGACAAGGGTCATGTGGTGAACTTTTTAGGTTGTAATATGTATATGATTCCCTAGAGATAAACCCTAGAGGGTAGTCATAATACTGATTATGAAAATAAGAGTAGATTTTGTTATTTAAAGACTCAAAAATAACCTATATAGACTTTTCCAATATAGTATCTTGGTGACATTCTGCTTAACTAGACTGCCAATGATGGTTACTCAATGCAGATTGTGGTAGAGTGGTGTCATTGTGTGTGCACTGAAAAAGTTAATGTGATCCACGAGGGGGTGACTCCCATATGTGGAGGTTCGGTGAAGATCAACATGATATTTTGGATTCTCAAGGGGTAGTCCCATATGCGGATACCTAGTGAGAATCAGCGTCCTTATAGGTGATTAGTTAGTATGTTATGTCTGAGACTTTTACTTGAGACCCTAGAGTGAGTAGTTCTGGGCCATGCGTTATCATGTGTCTTTTTAGACAAAATCATATAGGTTTTTTCCATGAGATGTGGTTTTCATGAGACATGACCTATGGGTTAAGTGGGAGGGCCTAGTTCCTTGAGATATGGATTGGGGTGTTTGTGAGATGGGGTTTATGAATGAGATGAGATGAGACAATCATTTTGGTTCTGGGCACAATAGAAGCATTTGGTGGTGGGAGATATATTAAAATTTATTTTAATATTTGTTGCCCAAATCCATGTGCAATGATTTTAAAATGAAATTTATAATTAATTTATTTAATAGATGAAGAAACAAATACCTGGGCTTGGGAGCTTTCTTTGTTGATGAATGTTGATCATCCAAAAAGACCCTTTTGGATTGCCTTCATTGCGTTGTGAGGATCCAGGGATAGAATCTCTCTAACAGTGATCCACATGTGCTCCAATGATCTCTGAGAAACACCACTCAATATCCGGGTGCTAGCACGATGAATCAAATGTCTTGTATTGTTCGTTCTTGATCCCTTGTTCTTCATTCTTGAAGAAATCTCCCTTGCATTTTTCATTCTTGAGAGGGAGAGAAGTAGGAGTTGAGATAGAATTTTTTGTGTGAAAAAATTCTTTATTCTAATTTTTTTGGATATAATACACAATAGACATAATCGTTTATTTATAGATTAAGAGTTTAGGTTAAAATATTATTTAATTGCAAGAAGACCATTAAATAACATTTAAAACCTTTAATAAACCTCATGGAACATAATACTAATAATAATATTTTTTTGGCACATAACAACTTGTAAAAATTGATAAATAATATTTTCCAGCTTGTAAATAATTATTTATCACCAGACACGGTCTTGATCTGTTCTAACTACTCGGTATTTATTGAATACTTGAATAAATATTTTATTAATAAATGAATATTTCATTCACAATATAGTGAATAAACATTTTTTAAATATTCAATAAATAAAATAAATATTTTACTCACAATCAAACAAATAAATATTATATATATATTCATATAATCAAATAAATTATTTATTAATAAAAAAATAATTATTTATTACCTTGTGAATATCAGTGACCAATGAAACTTGAATAAATTTATTCCTTGGTATTGAGAATAATATTTATTACAATAATTAAATTCAAATAGAATTTAATTGAGATCATTAAAAACACTTAATGTGTGACCCTCTAGGATTCTTTCTCATTGAAATTAGGTGGGATTGCTTAAAGTCCAAGATTACTATCTAGTAAAGGGTCAATGTACCCAAGATAAAGAAATTAACATCGCAACAATGATAACCACATAAAAATATTCACTGTGTAATATAATCCCTTTATCATAATATCTCATCAAGCAGGTTTCCCATCGATGTCACCATCCTATATACTCGATATGTCTTTCTTTCACCATCTGAAACAAACACGTCATTACACCATGACCAAGGAATTTAATGTGATGGTTCTATTACAATAAAAGGGTTGAGATATCATCTTCCAGGAATATGGAAGGGGAAAATACTTCATTGTCTTATCTATCAATGACATGTCACTTGTGACACACCCAACATATCCAACATCTCCATGAACTGTTATCATCATGGTTTACAAAATACATATAAGTACGTAGGTTTTAACATGAATTAATAATAATATTAAAGTCTAAGGACCATCATGTATTCTCATAGATAAGAGTATCAGATGACACCAAAATATACAAAATTCCTACTGGAGGTCATGTTCTCATAATCTCCCATCTTGGAGATAACTAAGTGAAAAATTCGTGAGAAAAAGCCTCATATACTTATGAGTACTCACACCTGATAGTCTATTATTATGTTTCCCATCATAGTATGTTATCAAACCACATAAAATTATTTAAGAGTACCATCATAGCACATTAATGTTCTTATCATAGCGGGGAACTGCTATTCCCTTATCAATGCGATGTACACCCTAAGACATTATTATATTATATTCATGTAGAATAATGAAAAGATATGTAATAAGAAGTTTTATTAATATTCAATGCTTCAAATATAAACATAACCAAAGTAAAAATAATTGATACTAGGAAACCAACTCCAAAAAAACTCTCACTTGGACTAGAGACAACTACCCATGACCTTCAACCTGCTAGACCACACATGATAGTCATGTTTCTGTTGAGTTAAAGTTTTAGTTCAGGGGTCTGCCATGTTGTCTTCCATGGAAATACTTCTCACTGCAACTTCACCTCCTTATGAAAGATTCCTCAAGATATGATACTTTCTAAGTATGTGTTTCATCTGTTGATGTGAACTTAGCTCTTTTTCAAGATCCACCACTATAATATTTTCACAATAGAGCGTGATAGGATGTTTAATACTAGGAACCACATCAAGCTCTTGGATGAAGTTACACATCCAAACCACTTCTTTATCTTCCTCATAAGCTACAATATAATCAGAATCTACTATAAAATCTATGATCACAACCTTATTTGATATCTTTTAACTCACAAAACCTCCATTAAAAGTGAATATGTATCCTGTTTGTAACTTCATGTAATCTTGATCAGTTTGGAAACTAGAATATGCATATCTTCTAATGACTAGTTCCTTATATCCTCCATAAACCAGAAAAATATCCTTAGTACGACTTAGATAATTAAGGATATTCTTGACTTATATCCAATGATGGTAACCTATATTATCTTGATATCTTTCTACCACACTTAATGCGTAGGCTACATCCAACCTAGTGCAGATCATAACATACATGACTGACCCAATCACTGATGTATATGGAATCCTTGAAATTATTTTTCATTCCTCATGTGTTTGTGGAAATTTTTTCCTAAAAATATTAATTCTATATGAATCTAGTAATAATCCCATTTTGAATTGTTATATACCGAATCTCTTTAGTATTGATCACATATCGATTAACTATTCATTTCCACCCTTACACTACTATTTAAACTAGTTTTATAATGAATATTCCAAATATAATAATAAATTAAACTTCATGTTTAATTCAATTAATTAATGTTTATCACTTTTAAATAAGTAAATTTTACTTATTTCAGTGTTTTCATTGTAGGATGAGGTGATTTGGAGGGCCCATGATGGAATTCAAGCAAAACGGGCCAAATTGCACGAGATCCCAAGCATGCATATAGACATAAATATGTATTGTGGATAATATATTCATAAAATTGGGCTAAAATGGGTGTATGAATTCAAAACCATGTTTTTTAAATTTCTCTAGAAGACCATGGAGCCCAATTTTTCCATTTTGAGGCCCACAATAGGCCCACAATGTGAAGAAATTCTGGGCAAGCCAAATTTGACCAACCTTATGTATTTGGGACATACCTTAGGCCTAGAAACTCCAATTGGGACGATTCTACATCCATTGGACAACTAACTCCAAGGAAAACCTTTCCACTAATTTTTTCCAGTCAACCAACTAGATAAAGGAGGAATAAGTCTTACATGAATAGTCACTTAGTATCTTGGGAAGTTGAATTATTTTATAGAAAGTGTGATGTATTTTTCAATAAAATCACCCCTCACTCTCATTATCTCATTTTTCACAACCAGGGGTAAGGGTGAGTCAAATTTGAGGATTTATTTCTTACATTTTAATCATCTTCTCCTTCATGTACTTCTAAACTTCTTAGTGATCAATCTGGGGGTGTCCTTTATTGTAATCATGAGCTCCATGCTTATAATATTCATAAGGTAATTGAATTTCCAGGGTTTTTGTTTATTATTATTCATTTTTAACTTTTGAATTTGTGTTTATTCTTGTATTATAAAATAAAAATAAAAGGAACAAAAATCTTCATGCTTCCATGCATAAATCAAATCTTGTGATCATTTGAGTGTGGTTGCCTCTTTTCTCACCTCTTCTCTTTCATGAGTGTGCTTATGGATTGAATTGTATCATGAAATATAGAAGCTTTAACCCATTATTTTTCATGGTCATGCCTTGTGGAAAAATTTATCATTAACACAAATCTGGCCATCTCATCATGTTGTTGATGTGATTCCTTGATTGAGTTCGGTTTTTACATAGATACAATCTTATTGATTTTGAGCGATCAACGATAATCAATATCATTGATCGGTCAAATACGAGGTGGTATCCTATAAAGAACTCACATACCATTACTATTTTCAGTATGTATAAAATCAAGGAATCAATGATCCTTCCCATTCCCTTGAGAGCGATGACAAATTGAGCATCAAGGGACACTTACCCAGATTGATCACAATTTCTATATCCCATTTCTCTCACTTAGTAATATAGTTTCAATTTATATTTTAAAATAAAAAAACCCCAAGTTTTATAATTTTTCATTACCCTTTTATTTTCATAATCAAAACCCTATTTTGAAATTAATGATCTAAGGCTCTATCGAGAGACGACCTAGGGTTTCTGCTATACTGTATAAATTCTAGTTAAAAATAAACATATAATTTGACACGCTCAATAATGTAATTAAATATTGATGCCATTTCCATGGATAAAAAATAATTTTATTTTATTTCCTTACTTTACTTATTTATTTATTTATCCTTTCGATATCCCCCCCCCCCATTTAATTGTTTTTGTTTTTTTTGTTTCTGTTTGTTTTTGTGTGTTCTTCCTCTCTATCTCTCTCTCTATCTTATTCTCCTCTCTCTATCTATCTAACTCTATAGTATAACATTATATTTTCTTTTAACCTTTCACCCTTCTTAAGTGATTTTATTTTATCAATGATCCATAATAAAAAACCCACAAAATAAAACAAAATTCATAACTTACTTGCATAAAACGACCGGAAAAGAAAAAATTGCTTGAATTTGACCCATAAATTGAAAATACACTTCACTCAAAAATTAGGTCATATAGAGTAGGAAAATCAAGAAACACCAAGGAACCCCTTTTCTAACCTCAAGTGATCCCAAACCAATCAAAAATTGAACCAAATCAAACCTAAGAAAACATGGCTGCAAATAACATGACCTTAAAAGAACTAACCACCCCAGATGTGGAGTGCCAACCTGTTTACATCCAATATCCTGAGGAAGCATCCAAATTTGAGTTTAGATCATGACTCATCCACCTCCTTATAAAATACCATGGTATTACTGGTGAGGACCATCACAAACATCACAAAGAGTTTCACATAGTGTGCTCCACCATGAAACCTCAATATGTGTCTGAGGACCTAATTAAGTTTATAGGGTCTACCCTTTCTCCCTTAATGGTGTAGCCAAAGACTGGATATACTATCTACCTACCAAAATTGGGGACTAAAATGACCTAAAAAGACTATTTTTATAGAATTATTCCCTACCCACTAAACTGCATCAATTAGGAAAGAAATTTTTGGCATTAGAAAATCACAAGGGGAGACCCTTCATGAATGTTGGGAGAGATTCAAAAAACAAATTTCTCAAACTGCACCCACCACCATATTAGTGAACAATTGTTAATCAAATAATTCTATGAGGGTATTACCCCCATGGATCATGGAATGATTATTGCTACAACCAGTGGATCTCTAATTGATAAAACTCCTTCCGCCGCTCGTGACCTAATAAACAACATAACTCAAAATGTACAACAATTTGGTACATGAGAAATTGCACCCACTCAAAGAATTCATAAGGTAATTCATTAATCCCTAGAACAAAAGGTATATAATAAACTTTATGAGGTGCAAATCATTCTAAGGTAATTAGCTCAAGCACGAGGTAAATCACACTCTTCTTTAGTTACATTACATTGTAGTTTTTGTTCTGACAATACTCAATTTTCTGACTAGTGCCCACAACTTTAAGATTCACCTGAGTCTTGTGTAGAAGTGTTCCCAGAGAGTCCATTCTAATAAGTACCTCCCTTTAAGAAAGAACCATTCAGTCCAAATCCAAACCTCGGGTAGCAAGAACAACCACAATACAGACAAGGAGGAAACTCAAGCTACCCCAAATAGAATTGGTATCTACAAGGCCAAGGTATGAAACCTTATTATACTTCACCTTCTAGAAAAAATCCTCCTCCTCCTCCCAAATATGAACCAAGACATGAGGATATGGTGAATAAAATGGAAACCTAGAACCTATAATTCCAAAAGACCAAACAATCAGCTATTCAAAACCTACAAACTCAAGTGGGGAAATTGGAGAACACCATCGCTAAGATAAATATGAAAGGTTCTAGACAATTACCTTTCCAACCTATTTCTAATATAAAAGACAAAGGTAATGTTTGTTCAATCACACTTAATAGTGGTATAGAGGTTTCTTCATCCAATAATTCCTCTTAATAGGTATGCACTCCTATTGAAAACACTCTTTATCCACCCATAAAATATTTCAATGATGAAAAAAAACAAAAAGGGTAAACAAATTATCATTGAGGATTCCCATGAACAATCCATTCCTCTTCCTTTCCCCTAAAGACTCTATAAATTTAAGAAGATTTTTCATAATGAAATTGATAAAGAAATAATGGATACATTTAAAAAGGTCTAAGTTAACATTCCTTTATTAGATGCAGTTAAACAAATCCCTCGATATGCCAAATTTCTTAAAGAGCTTTGTAACCATAGATGAAGGTTGAAGGGGAATGAGAGAGTCAACCTGGGAAGGAATGTCTAAACCTTGATTCAACCAGAAATTCCAACAAAATGAAAGGATTGGGGAACTTTTATGATTCCTTTTACCATAGGGGAGACATTTTTTTTCAAATTCTATGTTAGATTTGGGTTCTTCCATTAATGTAATGCCTCACTCCATGTATACTTATTTGAAGGTTGGACATATTCAAACAATAGAAATTATTGTACAAATTTCCAACTGGATCACTATACACCCAATAAGAGTTATTGAGGACACCCTTGTAAGAGTAAAGAATCTCATCTTCCACACTGATTTATATATTCTTGATATGGAAGATACATGTACCCATGTACATGCTCCTCTCATACTTGGGAGTCCATTCCTTAAAACAACAAATACAATCATCAATATTCACAACTGTACACTATCCATGGAGTTCGGTGGAGAAAAAGTAAGTTTTAACATCCTTTATACAATGAAAAAACCCATTGAAGAGCACTCCAATCTTCCTGTATATTCAATGGAAGTGCTCTTTAAGGACACACACACACAAAATTCTATCCTCGACCAAAAAACTAAATCATTTTCCACTTCTTCACCCTTGGATGATTTGAGTTTTGATTCATGTTTTGAGTGTTGTGTGGGTTTTGAAAAATGTAAATTTGGTGCTTTAATTGACGAGTCTGTTCATTCTGAGGTACCCATGACCGTCGATGATTATGAAAATATCATTTCCAAAGATTCCCTTTCCTTAGAGAATATACATGAGTAGATAGACAGTTTAATGGACCTCAAACCCCCTAAATCCACTCCCTTAATCCAAAACCACTAGTGTTGTAATTAAAACCACTCCCTTCTAATTTAAAATATGAATATATGGAGGGTATTTACCAATTGTCTGTCATTATTTCCAATAACATATCTCCATAGCCGGAATTAGAACTGCTCGAACTTTTGAGAGAGTGTAAAAAGGTAATTGTATGGACATTGGAAGATATTATTATGATTATCCCATGTATTTTTATGCAATATATAATTTTGGATGATGATACTAAGCCCGTATGACAATCACAACACCGGTTTAATCCCACTCTCCTTGAAGTGGAAAAATTGGAAGTCAATAAATTACTTGCTACCAAGATCATTTATCCTATATCTGATAGTAAATGGGTTTGCCCAATGAAAATTGTGCCTAAAAACTATAATAACAGTTTTGTCAAATAAACGAGTAGAATTGGTCCCAACATGTGTGAAAAACAGTTGGCGAGTCTGTATTGACTATCGCCGATTGAATCAATCCATGCGAAAGGACCACTTTACACTACCTTTCATTAACCAAATGTTAGAAATATTGGATGGTAAGTCCCATTATTATTTCCTTAATGGATATTAAGGTTATTTAAAAATATATATATCCCATGAAGATTAAGAAAATAAAAAATTTACCTATCCATTGAACACATTTTTATATAGAATAATTCATTTTGATCTATGTAATGATCTTGGTACTTTTCAACGATGTATGCTGATTATTTTTTATGAGTACATTGAGATTTGTATGGAAGTATTTATGAATGATTTCACAGTATATGGATATTCTTTTGATGACTATTTGACACACTTAGGTCTTATCCTCCATCGTTCCATTGAAAAAGATCATGTATTAAATTATGAGAAATTCCATTTCATGGTTGAGCGGGGGATAGTTCTTGGAAATGTTATTTCAAATGAGGGAATTCAAGTGGAAAAATAAAAAATTGAATTAATTTCAACCCTTTCATATCCAGAATATATTCTTGAATAGTGATATTTCTTGGGTCATGCTGGTTTTTACCATCAATTCATTAAAGACTTTAGTAAGATCACACTTCCGTTGTCCTGGTTATTAAAAAATATTCTGTGTTTTTTTTTGATAAATATTGTTAGGATGCATTCAATTAACTAAAAATGTGTCTCACATCACCTCCCATCATCAAACCACCAATTTTTATGTGTGATTCCTCTAACTTTTCAGTTGGGGAAGTTTTATCATAAAGGGTTGAGAAGGCTCCTAATGTCATTGTGTATGCCTTGTGTACCCTTGACCCTTCCTAGGCAAACTACACAACCACTAAAAAATACCTCCTTTCTATTGTGTTTTTCTTGGAAAATTTTTGTTTATATCTTCTTGGGTAAAAATTCATTGTGTTTTCTGACCATGATGCCTTTTGTTTTCTCTTAAAAAAATATGAAGCTAAGCCCCACCTCATACGGTGGATGATCCTCCTACAGAAGTTTGAACTTGAGATTAAATATAAGAGGGGAGTGTAAAATTTTGTAGCTAATGACATTAGTAGGATTTCCACACCACTGGACCACTATGTTGACTCATCCCTTCTCATTGGATAATTATTTCCTCATGATAACCTTTGTCATGTTGTGGACTTTACCCCTTGGTATGCAGACATTGTAAATTTTCTAGCAACATCTAGGGTCCCCACTGATTTCATAACTTCACAATCCCAGGGAACTAATCATGATACTCGGTGTTACATTTGGGATGACCCATATTTTTGGAGAATTTGTAGTGACCAATTGATTCATCTATGTGTCCCTGACCATGAGTTCACCTATGTTTTAATCTTCTTCCACACTTTGGATTGTGGGGGCCACTTGGTCTCTCAATGTACAGATCGAAAGGTCCTTAACTCATGACATTATTTGAAAACATTATATAGGGATTCACATAAATTTTACAAGTCATGTAGTTGTTTTCAATTAACATGATATATCTCCAAGAGGAATGAAATTCCCTAACAACCCATGTTATTCTGTGAAATATTTGATGCATGGGGAATTGACTTCATGGGGATTTTTCTAAATTCATTTGGATTCATATAAACCTTGATAGCCATTGAATATGTGTCTAAAGGGGTGTAAGTCAAGGCTACTAGGACTAATGACTCTCAATTTGTTGATTTTGTGAGGTCTGAGATTTTTAGCAGATCTGTTTTGCTGAGATTCATCATTAGTGATCATGATTCACATTTTTGCAATCACAACATGAAAAATTTTCTTCATAAGTATGGGGTTGTTCATAAATTCTCCACTTCATATCACCCCAAACTAATGGACAAGAAAAAATCTCAAATCGATAAGTTAAGAAAATCATAGAAAAAATAGTACAACCCAAAAAGAAATATTGGATTTTGTGATTGTATGATGCACTTTGGGCATACCGCACATCTTTTAAACCCTCGATCGGAATGTCACCATACATGATTGTGTTTGGAAAGGCATATGAGCCTAATCCCAGTTGGTAAGGACTCTTCAAATTCATCCAAGATACCCAAGATCAAATCCATGTGGAGCATATTTTTGGGTTACTATAGCAGATACTGTACCAGGTACTGTTCAGTAGTGTAGCAATCAAAACTATTCACCTGTTTGGTCTTCGGGTCCTTCAAGGACTTCGGGACACCCAAGCCCTTTGGGACAGTAAGAATTTTGGGCCACCTCAAGGCATTTTGGCCACCTCAAGGCCTTCATTCCACCTCAAGGACTTCGGGCCACATGAAATGCAGATGCAACAATACAGATTTCAAAGGAACAAGGCTCCAGATAAGGATTCAGAGCAAGCGCATTCACCAAATCAAAGCTAATCAGAATTGAAAGAATGAGAGGGTATGGAATTTCAATTGGTACCAGTCTTGGAAAATCTTCATGGGAAAACTATCCAACCATCCTTGTGAAGGTGGAGAGATGAAATCAATATATATTCTAGGGAGGGGCAGTTCCATGTGGTCTATTTTGGATGAATTACTCTAAGGCCTTCGGGTCATGTAATGTGTCGCTAAGACTATAGGATATGTAAGGGTTCACCTTAGACATTTAAGGGGGATTATAAAAAATAAATAAAAATGAAGGCCTTCAGGCCATTTAGGCATGTTTGTAAAGGCTTTCCACCTCCCAATAGAGGTAGAGAACAATGCGTATTGTGTTGTCAAACAATGTCATATGAATCTATCATATATAGGTGAGAATAGAAAGTTGAAGATTCAAGAGTTAGAAGACATTTTATGTGAGGAATATGAGAACTCCCATATCTATAATGAAAATAAAAAGACTATCAATGATATAATTATTCATCATTGAAAGTTTCATATTGGTGAGAAGGTTTTTGTGTACAATTCTAGGCTAAAGATATACCCAGTTAAGATTTTTTCCTGATGGATTGGTCCTTATACTATTACTATTATTTAACCTTTTGTTAAAATATGGTATTTGCATGAGAAGATTGGTCAAAGTATCACTATCAATGGGAATTGACTTAAACACTTCTACAAGGATTTTTCAAATAATTCAGTGGAGGAAATCCACATTCTAGAAGCAACATACTAGTGAAACACACCAGGTTTTATCCTTCCTTCCCATATTCTCATTTATTAAAGTGATGAAACTATAAATTCTTGGTGTGGGAGGGTGGGTACATTCCTGGGTTAGTTATGCTTTGTTATCAACTATTTTACAATAATAAATTATCCTATTTTTCTATCATTCATAAGTATCATTTATTAAATCTCATATTAAATTATTTATATTTTAATAAAAAAACAATAGAAGAGAATGATAATTACTATCATTTTAAGCTCTCCAAATGACAGAGAATTATATATGGATTAAGGCTGAATCCTTGCATTTGGTTGGCATTTTTGGTTGAATCAAGGTCGATACATTCCTTCCCAAGAAGACTCTCTCATTCCCCTCTAGCCCTCGTCTTTGGGTGCAAAGTTATTTAAGAAATTTGGCATATCAATGGATTTGTTTAACTGCATCCAATAAAGGAATTCTAACTTGAACCTTTTTAAATCTATCCATTATTTATTTATCAATGCCATTATCAAAATTATTCTTATATTTAGAGTCTTTGGAGGAAAGAAAGAGGAATGAATTGTTCATGGGAATCCTCAATGATAATTTTTTTACCCTTTTTGTTTTTTTCTTTATTGGAATCTTTTATGGGTGGAGAAAGAGTGTTTTCAATAGGGGTACATACCTATTGGGTAGAATCATTGGATTAATAAACTTCTTTACCACTATGAAGTGTGATTGAAAAAAAATTACCATTGTCTTTTGGATTGTCAACAGGTTGGGAAGGTAATTTTCTATATCCTTGCATCTTTATCTCACCGATGGTGTTCGCCAATTGTCCCACATGAGTTTGTAGGTCTTGAATAACTGATTGTGTGGTCTGTTGGAACTGGAGATTCTAGCTTTCCATTTTCTTCACCATATCCTTTAGCCTTGACTCAGATTTTGGGAGGAGGAGGAGGATTATTTTAAGAAGGTGGAGGATAAGAAGGTTTCTATTTGCTTCATGGTATTTCACTTTTCCCTATATTGTTAGGTTTATTAGTATTTTCAATGTCTTTCTTCTTTATTATATTTTTCTCCTTCTTTATGGTATTTTTACTTTCCCCCCATCTAATGGTCACCAAATCATAGAACATACTAAAAATACATGTTCAAATTTTTTATTCATTTTTTATTTTAACATTTCATGAAAACTTGTCTTTGTTATGGAATGAATATTTGTATGAATTTAACATCAGGGAGTGATTTTTAGTACATTGGTTCTTTGTCAATTATATAAATGGTTTTATCTCTATGAAACCTTTAAGATGATTGATACCCCTTGGGTGAGTAGTTTCTAGGAAAACTGTGTCACTAATGTATCCACACATTTTTACACCAAACCACAAAGTGTAAATATTTATTACTTAATATAAGGTAAATATAGATTAGGTTAATATTTATCATATTCCTAAAATGATTTTTCCATATGTTTATTCCTTATATGATCTATTTCATTATTGTACCGAATTGACCTATGTGTATGTACCTGTTATCCAACTATTGTATGCCAAAAAAAAGGTTGTATATTGGGTAGGTAAAAAATAACTCCTCCCCAGCATTCAATATTGTTATAACTATTACAATTAGTGTTGTGAGGATATCAAATAGGGGATGAGAGATGAGTGTGATATTTGTTCCAAATGAAACTTAAAAAAACCAAAAATATATATATGAGGGGAGTGATGAAATGTAAAACATATGGGGATATCTAGGTCAAGATCTTAAGGTTTTAATTTTTGGAATTCTTAAGTGAGTGGGTCTTGAAATATGATTTCAAAGAATGTAGGGCAGGTTCAGTGGACAAAATCATTTAAGCTAAAAAATGTTAAAATAACCTATATTTACTGGATAGAAAGTGGAATGAATAGAATGGAATGGTTTTCACACACACACATGGTGAATTAATGGCATGGTTTAATTTTGAATTCCTTTCTCAATTTGGTATCATGTATCTCTTTGAATTTCGTTCTGATACAATTTATGAGACATCTTTTTCCATGATCTTTGGGAATAACTCCTTGGTGTGGTTTTTTTCTTCGATCACATTGATTTAATGAATTGAAATTTCATTGATTAATTTGGAAATATATACATGAATTATTTTTTTGATATGTGACCTTTCCCAGAAGTGAAAATGTTTAGGTGTGGGGGTGTGATCGCATAGTGATTCACTATTCATTTCCACCCTTACACCACTATTTTAAACCGGTTTTATAATAAATATTAAAAATATAATAATAAATTTCAATTCATGTTTGATTCAATAAATTAATTTTTATCACTATTTAATTGGTCAATTTTACTTTTTTTAGTGTTTTCATTGTAGGATGAGGTGATTTGGAGAGCCCGTGATGGAATTCAAGCAAAACGGGCCAAACTACACGAGATCCCAAGCATGCACATGGACATAATATGTACTATTGATAATATATGGATCTAATTGGGCTACAAATGGGTGTATGAATGTAAAACTGTGTGGTATACATTTCTCTAGAAGATCATGGAGCCCAATTCGTCCATTTGGAGGCCCATAGTAGGCCCACAATGTGAAGAAATTATGGGTGGTCCATATTTGACCACACTTCTATATTTGGGCCATAACTCGGACCACATAACTCAAATTGGGCTGATTATACTTCAATTGGACAAATAACTTGATGTCCCACCTTTCCACTGAATTTGAAGTCATTTGTCAGTGTTTCGTTCATTCAAACATCCAGATAAAGGAGGAAGAAGTATGCCATGAATAGTCACATAGTCCCTTAGGCACTTGACTTCTTTTGTGGAAAGTGTGATTCATTTTTCTATAATATCACACCTTACCCTAATTATCTCATGTTTCATAACTAGGGGTAAGGGTGAGTCAAATTTTAGAACTTTATTCTTCCATTTTAATCCTCTTCCCCTTCATGTACTTTTAAAATTCTTAGTGATCAATTTGGGGGGTGTCCTTTTTTGTAATCCTGAGCTCCACGCTTGTAATCTTCAAAAGGTAATTGAATTTTTAGGTTTGTTGTATATTGTTATTCATTTTTACCTTTTTAATTTTTTTTATTCAGGTATGATAAAATACAAATCAAAGGAACAATAATCCTTATGCTTTCATGCATAAATCAGATCTTATGATGATTTGAGTGTGGTCACCTCTTTTCTCAGCACTTCTCTTTCATGAGTGTGCTTATGGAGTGAATTGTTTCATGAAATACAGAATCTTTAACCCATGATAATTCATGTTCTTTCCTTGTGTTAAAATTTATCATTGACACAAATATGGTCATATCATCACATTGTTGATGTGATGCCTTGATTGAGTTCAATTTTTACATTTATACAATCTTTTTTTATTTTGAGCAGTCGCTGATAATCAATATCATTGATCAATCAAATACTAGGTGGTAACCTAGTAAGATCCCACATACAATTACTGATTTTATTGTTGATTTTGAGAAGTCTTCGGTAATCAATATCATTGATCAATCAAATCCTAGGTGGTAACCTAGTAATAACCCACATACAATTATTGGTTTTAGTATATATAAAATCTAGGAATCAATGATCCTTATCATTCCATTGAGAATGATGATAGATTGAGCATCAAATGGCACTTACCTGGGTTAATCATGATTTCTTCATCATGTTTCTCTCTCTTATTAATATAGTTTCAATTTTTATTTTAAAATAAACCAACCTAAAGTTTTATAAATTATCATTCCCCTATTATTTTAATAATAAAAACCCTCTTTTTAAATTAATGATCTACAGATCAGTTGAGAGATGACCTAGGGTTGCTACTATACTGCAGAAATTATAATTAAAAATAAACATCAAATTTGACATGCTCAACAACGCAATCAAGAATCTTATCAATGTATGTACTTTGACTGAGGCCGAAAAACCTCTTAGATCTATCAAAATGGATCTTTATCCCAAGAATATATGATGCCTCACCCAAGTACTTTATAGATAAACAATTATTCAACCATGAATTAACAGATGGTAAGAATGGTATTTAGTTTTAATGAGTAATATGTCATCAATATATACTATTATGAAAAATAATAGACTCCCACTAATACATTTATATACACACATATTGCATTGATTCTTTATGAAACAAAATTATATTATGGCCTCATAATAATGAATTTCCATGATCTAGATTCTTACTTTAATCCATAAATGGATCTTTAAAACTTGCATACTTTGTTGGAATCCTTTGGAGTCACAAACCCTTTGAGTTGTGTCATATATATATGTTCTTAAAGGTTCTCATAAAGGAATTTTTGACATCCATTTTAAAAAGTTCATAATATTGGAATGATGCAATGGTAAGTATAATTCTTATGGATTTCAGCATTGAAACCGGTTAAAAAGTTTCATCTTAGTCAATGCCTTGACACTATTTAAACCTTTCTACAACCAGCCACACCTTATGGGTACTGACTTGTCCTTCAATGACTATTTTATTCTTGAATACCAATTTTCAACCAATAGGCTTTACATCTACTGGAGGTTCTACCAAAATACATACTTGTTTTTGGTACATGGAATCCATTTTAGAATTCATAGCATATTTCCACTTTTAAATGCCTGTGCCACTTACTACTTCCTTGTTGGTTACAGGATCATTATTATCAACTAATAACGAGTCACCTTTCTCAGTTACTAGAAAACCATACCATTTTGGTTATTTAACCTCTCTAGTACTCCAACACAGTAATTGTGTCTCTAGAATAATTTATTCTTCCCTAGGGATTTGTAGAATTTGTTCATGTGAGAACTCTTATGTATCTTGAGCATGTACTTCATCAAAGCCTATCTCAATTCCACTATCTATTTTAGATATAATATACTCTTCAAGAAATGTGGTACGTCTTTCAACCAACAATATTTTTTTTAAAGGATTGTATAGGTATTATCCCTTTTCTTATTTGGGATATACTATAAAGATACACTTTGTACATCCGGGTGAAAGATAGTTACCTGAAGAGGACTTAACAAATGATTCGCAACCCTACACATTTAATTAAGACAACACTCATTTACTTCCATTCCATACTTGGGATGGTATACAATCTGTTGCTTTAGTGGGTACTCGATTTAGTAGTTATGGTGTTATTTGTGATGCGTATCCCTAAAAGGATAACGAAAGACTCACATGAATCATCATTGTTCTCACTATGTCCAAAAAATATGGTTCATCCTTTCACTTACACCATTCCAATAAGACGTATAAGGAGGAGTGAGTTGATATAATATCCCGAACCCCAATAAATAATCAATGAAGTCTTGATTAAGGTATTATACCCCATAGTCTAAGTGGTGTTTCTTAACCTTCTTACCAAGTTGGTTCTCAACTTCATTCTTTTATTCCTTGAACTTATCAAAAGAATCTGACTTATAACTCATTATATAAATATATCGATATCTACTAAAATAATCAATAAAAGTTATGAAGTATGAGTACCCACCCCTTTCCTCAATAGGAAATAGTCCACACACATTGGTATGAACTAATTCAAGATTTTATTTAGCCCTTTTAAATTTTCCACTAAATGGGGCTTTGGTCATTTTTTCTTGGAAACATGAATGACACACACGAAGTGGTTTTAGTTCAAAATAATTTAAATATCCATCTTTATGTAATTTAGTTAAGTGTTTTTCATTTACAGAACCTACCCGGTGATGCCAAAGTTGGGTGTGGTATGAGTCATATGAAGTAACTTCGTTATCAATTTCCACTACTTGGTTTACGTAATCGAAAACATAAAGTCCATTATTTAAATGTACCTTACCAGAACAAATGATACATTTATAAAAGAAGAAAAATTTATTCCCAAATTTGAAAATAAATCCACCAGTATCTATTATGGATATAGAAATAATGTTTTTGGTAACTGAAGGCACATAACAAAAACATTTAAAACCAAGATCATTTCGGTCGGCAACATGAGGTGGTAGTCCATAATAGCTATAATAACAAGTTTAGATCCATTGGATTCTCATAGATATATATCCCCTTGGTCACGCTTTCTGAATATATTTGGTTCCTGTATTTGAATACATATGTGAGAATCAAAAGCTTTATCTAACACCCAATTTTTAGAAATATATAAATTGAACTTGATAAAAAATTCACCTGAAGATTCCCATAGCTTCTTTGGTTGAGTGTAGTTTTTATTACAGTGGCCCTTCTTGACATATGTGAAATAGACAACATCATTTTCCATTTATTTCCCTTGATCTTCCACTTCTTGGAAGGGTGTGAAGAAGCTTTGGGATTAAATATCTCCACTTGATCTTTCTGTTTTTTCACTATAAGAATGAATGAATTTTTTTCTTCTTATCCTTATCTATTTGGAAAATTAGAGTAAGAATATATAGTAGAGAACTATCAATGTTGTTCATATTAAAATTTAAAACAAAGCTATAGAATCTCTGAGGGAGTGATTCTAGAATTAGATTGGTTCCTAGTTCTTCAGGGAGTTTAACCTTAGAACCACTAGGTGCTCAAGATATCCAATGATCTTGAATACATGAGGCCCATCTGGGTAACCCTCTCCAAGCTTACTCTGAAATGGATACTTGGATATATCAAAATGTTCCTATCTAGATCTCTCTAGGTAAATACCACAAAGGTGATCAAGCATTCTATATGTATCCATGTTTTTGTGAGACTTCATGAGTTTACTAGGCATAAATGAAATCATCAAACATTGAACGTCAACCGCATCGCTCAATTTTTTTTGTAGAAAAGTAACCCTTAATCACTTTCCTTCTTAGTAGATAGATCAAACATTGAATATTATAGAACTTAATATTTTCGTTCAGGTAATAGCATAACCCAAAGGTATCTAAACCACTCCTAGAATTTACTACCAGTTACGAGGTTGTCTTTATCCAATATTGATAATAGGGATAATGTAGATGGAGATCTTTCCATTTTATTCTAGAATTAAAATATTATATTATTATTACTTTTATTGATTATAAATTGGGTGATATATAATAAATAAATTAATTTTATTAAATCTCCCATTATTTTTTCAAGTCCCAATATCCCTCACCATTGTACTCAGAATGTCTAGTTGCTATTATATTCTTATGGAAAGGATCTCCATTTATTTTCTTAATGATCCATACTTTATCCATGAAAACCATAAGAAATTAATTTGGTAGGCGATCTTGCCAACTACAGACTTGTATCTCGTTGATCCGTTTAGTGGATCCCCCCATCCTGAAATCCTGACTTGGATTTCCTCAAAACTTGCCTCAAAATTTGTTTTGAATATAATTTTTCTATTAAAATCAAAACAAGTTTGGTTAAGTTAACCAAAAAATTTCATGAGAACTCCATGATAAAATTAAGTGTCTAGACTTTTGAAATGTACTACACTTAGTTTTATAGTTTCATTCCCAATCAAGTAATGGAAGACTTAGTCTGACTTAATATTATGTTGAGATATTTTAATTAATTTATTCATAAATATGATCTTATTTTATCTTTTACATGTCTTGTTAATATTAATTATATGTTACTTAATTAATTAACCATGTTGGATAAAACATTTACGCATAATTCATTTATTTAATTTCAATATTTTCATATTGATTCATACATTTATGCGACATCAGCCTTCCATACATAAAATTAATAATGTATAGACAAAAAATAAATAAATAAATTAAATGACATGATCACAATATTATCTAACGTTTTATTTAATAAGTAGATGTTAAATAACTTATGACCTAGGGGAATGAATCCATTTTTTAGCCATGAAATGAGTTACAACGTTCCACCTCTATATATGTGTATCACCGAGTTGGAATCATCATGGTTCTATATTGAATTTTCTACACATTCCTTGGAATTCTCCATTAATTACAAGTATTTATTACTTACATGTAGGTGAGGGGAATGAAAGGAGTGGTTAAAGGGGATTACATAAATATTATTGGACATGCAGGTCCAATATAATAATAGGGGGAGGGATGAATCATAAACCACCATTTAATTTAATATTAAATAATTAAAAACTAATGAAATACATTAAATTAAATAAATTCCCACACATACATAGGTCTCACTCAAGCTCATTGATCGATCATACATTCAATGAACACGCAAAGAGTAACCGACTAACACTAATTTATTTATTCATTATTTATTATTAAGATAAATGCGCTTACATTAATTAATTAATTAATTCCCTTTCATATTAATGATGATTATAACATAATTGGAGATATCCATCATTAATGATATTCATGGAAAATAAATGACAGAACCAATAATAAAATATTTATTACAATAAATATATTAAACATTTAATAATATTTAAATCCATTGTTAAATTGAAAAACACACAATAGGTTTCAATCAATAAATTATGGTTTTAATGAAACAATTGTCAATTTAATTTAATTTAATCCTGTCATTAATTGGGAGACTATATGGGGTGTATAATCTAGCTACACGCCATGTACCTCTATTTCCGTGTATTTGAATCTCATGCCCGGGGCTTCAAAATGATAACTTGACCATACTACATGATGTGTACATTCCAACTACATGCCAGGTATCCCCTTTTCATGTACCAGGTTGGTCTAGTCAACACACGGTGTGCAAAAAACTCACCATTTGTAATTAACAACTTGGTTCATCCAGGTACAATGTACATGGGTACATGACATGTACTTTGACTACATGTCGTGTAACACAATTTTACTAGCCAATTATTTGGAAGTTCTTGATGGAATATTCAATAATTCTTAATCTATCCTTGAAAATTTAAAAAAAATGAAACACTGAATGAACATGATTAATATGTCATAACATCTTAATTCAAATCATATTTAAGAATTAATAACATGAAATTAAAATATAACTGCAATTGTGCATAGATAAAAAATAAAATAAATAATTATAAATTTAAACGTGAATGCTCTGATACTGCTTGTTGGTTTCAGGCATAGTATAAGTGTGTGGTAGTGGATGATATATTAAAATTTCATTGAATAATAGTTTCCTAAAACCATTAGAGAGAATCTTTCACATCAAATTTATAATTAATTAATTTATTATCTGAAGAAATAAAAACCTAGGCTTAGGAAGTTTCTTTGTTGATGAATATTGATCATCTGAAAATACCCTTTTAGATTGACTTTTTGTGTTTCAAGGATAGAATCTTTGTAGCGGTGATCCACACATGCTCCAATGATCACCGAGAAACACCATTGGATCTCTGGGTGCTAGCGTGGAGAATCAAATATCTTGTGTTGTTCGTTCTTGATCGCTCATTCATTATCCATGAATAAATATCTCTTTCATTTCTCATTATTGAGAGGGAGAGAGGAGGAGGAGTCAAGAGAGAATTCATTGTGCACAACAATTCTCTATTCTCAATTTTTGGATGCAATGCATAATAGACATAACCGTCTATTTATAGAGTTGGAGTTTAGGTTAAAATATTATTTAATTACATGATGACCATTAAATAACATTTACAACCTTTAATAAACCCCATTCCACATAATAATAATAATGATAATAATAATAATAATGTTTTGTGGCTTGTTCCAACTTGCACAAATTGATAAATAATATTTATCGGTTAGTAAATAATTATTTATCATGGGACACAGTCTTGGTCCCTACAAACTCATCACTATTTATTGAATACATGAATGAATATTTTATTTGTAATTGAATATTTTATTATCAATCCAACGAATAAATATTTATTAAAATATTCAATAAATAAAATAAACATTTTACTCACAATCCAGTGAATAAATATTATATATATATTCACATACTCAAATAAATTATTTATTTATAAACAAATAATTACTTATTACCTTGTGAATATCAGATATCAAGAAAGTTTGAATGAAATTATTTCTCAGTATTTAGAATAATATTTATTGCAATAATTAAATTGGAATAGAATTTAATCAATGTTATTAGAAACACTTAGTGTGTGACTCTCTAGGATTCTTTCTTATTAGTAGTAGGAGGGGTTGCCTAATGTCCTAGAATACTATATTGAAATGGGTCAAGGAACCCAAAATAAATAACCATCATAATAACGATAACTACGTATGACCGTTCACTAAATAACATAATTACTTTATCACAATATCTCATCAAGTAGGTTGCACATCTGTGTCACCAACCTATAAGATCAATATGTCTTTATTTGACTATGTAAAATAAATACGTCATTACACCATGACCATTAAATTTAATGAGATGGTTCTATTCCAATCAAAGGGAAAAGATATCCGCTTCCATAAAGATGGAAATGAAAAATCCTTCCTTAACTTATCCATCAATGACATGTCACTCATGACACTCCCAACATATCAAACTTTTCCATGAACTGTTATCATCAAGGTTTACAAAATACATCTAAGTACATGAGTTGTAACATGCATTAATAATAATTTTAAAGTATAAGGACCATCACACATGCATGTAGATAAAAATATATGATGACACTAAAATATGCAGAATTCCTAATGGAAGGTCTGTTTTCATAATCTCCCATCTTGGAGATTACCAAGTGCGAAATTCAAGAGAAGAAGCCTTATTTTCTTATGATTACTCCCACATGAAAATATATGTACTATGTGTCACATCATAGTATGTCATCCAATAACATAACATTATTTAAGAATATCATCATAGCACATCAAGGTTATCATTATATCGGGGAACTACTATGATCTTATCAATGCGATGTATACTCCAGGTCATTATTACATTAAATTCATGCAGAAAAACAAACAATATGTAATAGTAAGTTTTATTAATATTCAATACATCGAATATACATGTAATCAAAGTACAAATAGTTGGACCGAGTACATAAACTCCAACATATCAATGGTAACCCATGTGATGGGTAAGACCGAGATTAAGAGTTCCCTAGATATGGATAGGAAAGGGTAGATTCCTTGGGTTTGATACTGATGCATGAGAGGTGCTATAGATCTTATGGAAAAGGCACGATTATGCCTTGGGATTTCATGAGGATGATCACCTTGAGTGTTGATGCTTCTGGGTTGAAGTTGGTTTCAAGGGAAAGATAATTTAGGGAAATATCCTAATTGAATTTGGGTGTAATTTAGTAATGTAGTGAGAGTGTGGGTGGACTCTCATGACTGGAATGACATTGAGTGGAGGCTAATAAAGTGGTTGGATTAACGAAATGACATTCCATAGTGTGTGGTTAGTGATTATGGTGCTTCATCCTAGTTCTAGAGTGTTCAACTCATGGGAGAGGGATTAAGGTGAACAGGTGGGGTGGTATGGGATTGTACACCAGCTATGTTGGATGAGAAAGGAATGGTATGTGTTGGTTGTGCATAGTACCCATTTTAAATAGTGAATCAGTGATTGTATGGGTGTAAGTCAAGGACCAATGGGGTTGATGAAATGCTTGCATGCATGGAGGCCCAAGGTTTTAATGAAATCGATACTTTCCCTTTCTACTAGTGGTGACATCAGAGTTTGATTGGGTGTGGTGGCATGATAGATCTATGTGAAATACCAATTAGGTATTGATAGGAAAGGAGTGTAGCTCAGGAGTCATGACATACATGTTCTGATGGAACTTGTTGAGGTTTTTATCTAAGAGTGGTGTAAGGTAATACATATAGTGAGGAGACCACCCTAGGATGATGAGAGTGTGAACCTCATTTTAGTGCAATTTTGGTGGGTATCAAAGATAACATTTCCAGGATAAGGGAATATGTGACATTTAATGTTTCGTAATTAGTGTTAGGGCTTGAGAAAGATGGTTGCACCTAGAATTTATGTGTGGTAATTGTTAAATCACGTGCTATAGAGGTATAACCCTCATGTTGGGTGGGTCATCAGTATAATAGGACTAGTCCTTGGACAGTTTTTATGGAATATTTTTGTTGATAAGTAGGTGGATTTGGATTGATTTTTATTTTTTAGTGAATGCCATGTGTAAAATCATATGTGGTATTAGGAAGAGTCTGAGTATTGGATTCAAGATCATGATGGGTTGAGGTGGTCAAAGTGTGATTCAAATTGGTGGTGTTGGTGCTCATGGTATGATAGATCAAGACAGAGAGATTTAGAATGATTGGGGATTCAACTATGTGGAATCACTAAAAATTAGGTTCAAACATTATTTAGCATGTCTGGATGATCATATAATACCTTCAGTGTTTAAGGAATCATGATCGGGTGGTTTGGTAGTTTATCAACAGTAAAAACTGAACATTTTTGAGATAGGTCATCCAAAGGAGGTTTGACTTGAATTCTCTTGTATAATTGGATGCAATGGGTTAGAGCCACACTAGGAATATAATATTGGTTACAATGATAATGTTTGAGGATGGTTCTAATTTTTTGTGGGAAAATTCAGTATGATTGGATTGGTGTTCAGCCAAGGGAGGCCCGCCCACTTTGACTCAAAATTCGATAATGAGAATTGGTACTAGATTTTGAGTGGTGTTTTCATGTATAATTGAGTGTGGTAAATTATAAACCACACTACATGCATTGATAGAATGTGGGATGGGTGTTTCAGTTGATAATTTAGATTGTGGGAAGCATTATGGCTCAAAATCAGTTGTTATGAGCTATGTCCCTTAGTGAAGAGAACCATAGTCCAGGTAATTGTTTGGATGATGGAACATAGATGTATTAGTTTAGATGGGTATTATGGAGTGTCATCATGATGCTTTAAGATGATACAATAATTGAAACAAGATTTTTAGAATTCAATGTCTTATGATGAAGTAGCATTATGGGAGCATGTTGGGTGTTTAAGATTAGAATGAAACTTCTATTGTTATGTTGGTAACTTATATAGATTGAGATTTATGTTTGGATGTACACTGAGTCTTCTTGATAAGATAAGTTTTATAGTGGCAATATTTTAAGATCATGGGTTCCACATTAGTGATAAAAATACAAGGGAATTAGAAATTTTTGAAATGGTAAGGGGTTTGGATTTTAAACCAACATTTGGATTGGATTTTTTATGAATGGAACCTCTCAAAATAGTTTTTTTAATGTGGAAGGGGGATTAGGATATGATGTAGGGGATCAAGAGAGCCTCAAATGGGTCTATGTTGGTTGTTGTAGCCAAGGATGCAACAAACCACCGGCCAGCTGATGGCCCTAAAGGGGGGGGGGGAATTTACATTTTTTCCACCTTAGATTTTTATCGAATAAAACCCCTCCTCTCCTACCCTATTTGATGTGATGGTCGATATTCCTTCCCTATTCATCCTCTCTTCACCCTTGATGAAGGTGGGGGTTTTGTGAATTTTTCATGGTGAATTAAGGTACACCATTACCTCTTACTACCTCAATTCATCATCTCCTCCCATTATCTTAATTTTCATTTCTCATAGTTAGGTAATCTGTGCTGATTCCACTAGTTCATTGTGGAATCAGCCAATTATCATGGGTATTTTGTGAGGATTTATTATAGGAGATCTTATGATGATGTATGACCACTGTTTCTTGTCATTTTTATGGAGGTAAGTTGCATTTTAATTTTTCTAAGCTTCTTAGATGAATCTTAATTAAAATTTCAACATCCCAAATTTTCAGAGTGGTATGGATCCTTAATATTTTTTTAAAAATATTTTGTTCTTATAATATCACTTAAGGGATCAAGAAAGGGTTTAGGAGCATTTGGGGCTTGTACAAATCTTAGAGCTCTTATTTTTGGGGAGGCATACTGAGGTGAATGATTAGCGCATGGTTAGTACTAACCTTGTGGCTCAACCATGTGGCCTAATAACTACTACGAAAGAGGCCTTTAACAATGCTATAATATGACTTTATCAGTGCTAAAAAATCACTGAATTCTAGATCATAGTTAAAATAACTATACTTTTATCAATGCTAGAAAAGAATTGATAAATGATTCCTTTATCAACGCTGATAAATCACTACTTTATTAGTATTTTTTTATCACTGTTAAAGGACCCTCTTAATAGTGCTTTTTTTAGCACTGTTAAAGGAGCCCTTTAACAGTTCTCTTTTTAGCGTTGATAAAGGCCTCCCTTAATAATGCTAAAAAAAGCACTATTAAAGGGGGTAAAATTATATTTTTTCCAGACGGACATATATGATCCTAAACCCTTTATCAATGCTTTACAAATTAGCAACCTCCTATGCTTTCCTGGATTCGAACCTTACACCTCTCCTTTGAAGATAGGATTCCTTTACCACTATACCATGTTGTTTTTTGTCTGTTTAATGATTTTCTATTTATTTTTATATATAAATATATTTACATATATATTTTTTAGTTAAATATTTATAAAATTATTTTTAAATACATTTATAAAATATATATGTGTGTGTGATATATATATACTTATATTTATTTGAATATATTATATGTTATATTCATTTACATATATTAAAATATAATATGAATATATATCCATCTATAAATACACACATACTTTTTAATATAAACATTATAAATATATTTTTATAATGTAAAAAATGGTTAGATAATGTTTTAAATACATTTTTAGAATATGTATTTATTTACATATATTAGAATATACATATACATATATATATTTTAATTATTGACACACACATGTTTGTATATAAACATTATTTGTATAGGTATATATATACATATTATGGTATTTTTATAAGGTAAATAAAATTGATAATTTCTTACCTTATATAAAATGAATAATATATATTTATTTTTATATATTTAAAAATACATATTTACGTAAATATGTTGACATACGTATTTGTACAAGTGATTTATTATAAGTAAATATATGAAAATATGCATATATTTAATTATAAATAAAACTAAATTATGAAACATGATAAAATTTCAAAAATATAATATCAATATGAATATAAGAACTAGGAATAAATTCAGTCACCACCAAAAAAAGGCTATAAGACCCCCTTAAATGAGGCTGAAAATCCATCAAATGTAAAAATATTAGGGTACCCCAACTAAAAAATAAATTTTAAAGGAATTCTAGGCCATTTTTACCTTATAAAATGCAACTAGGGTCCCCTCATGTCATTGAAGTGTAGATCTCATCACATGTTTCAATTTGATATGTGGTAGGTCCTAAATTAACACCTAGATCAATAGTTATGATTGTTTGTAGTTTGAGTTTTTTTTTCAACTTATTTTAAATATTTTATTTTTATTTATTATTTTTCTATCTTCAAATTGTTATTAAATGACTATTATTCGATAATAATTAGAAAATTATCAATTAAAAATATTTTTCTAATTATTTTATAATCCATTTTTACTAAATATCTTATATATTAAGTGTAAATGCCTATTTAGACACATCTAAAACATATTTTAAAAATATATATTATATTTATATCAATATAAATATATTTATATGTTACTATATTATTTTTAATTAAATATTTGTTTTGAAATATACCCCTTATCAGTGCTAGTAAAAAATCACTGATAAATGGGGGGTCTTTATCAACGCTTCTAAAAAAGTGCTCATAAAGACCCCCTTTACTAGTTTTTTTACTAGCACTAATAAAGCTCCCCTAATCAGTTTGTTTTTAATAGTGCTGATAAGTGGACCCCTTTATCAGAAATTTTATACTAGTATTGATAAGGGGACCCCTTTATCAATGCTTTTTTTCTAGTACTGTTAAGGGTGGGGCCTTTATCAACGTTTTTTAGAAGAACTAATAAAGGGACCCCTTTAACAATGCTTTTTAGCACTATAAAGACCCCCTTTAATAGTGATTTTTATAGCGCTGACAAAGGAGGCATTTAATAATGCTTTTAGTGAGTGCTGTTAAAGGCCCAACACTGGATAAACCCAATTTTGTAGTAGTAAATGTCTAAGGGGATACAGTTTTCTTAAACCGTGTGATAGGTCCTAGGAAGCTGTGTTACCTAGAGAGGATGGAGTATGGGTTTTCAAACCTTGTGATGGTGACTGCATGGATGTGGGAAACCTGCAATAAATTATAGACATGTTAATAATGGTTACCTCACAGTTTCTTCTAATTGTGTGAGAAGCTTGTGAGGAATCACGCCTCTTCGATAGTGTCAATGCACAAGCTATGCATGGTTTATCAAACTGTGCGCCTAGTAGTGCGAGGGGTATGCTACCATGGGTAGTGATCATGCATGTTTGGTGCACGGTTTTCCAAATTGTGTGGCCAAACCATGAAGTTCATTAACTGGATGGAAATTACCATTTTCCCTATTTTTTAACCCTTTAACTTCCTTCCTCCTTCCACCACTACTAAAAATTGGGCCTTTAACAGTGATAGTAAAAGGGATTTATCAACACTATAGAAGCGTTGATAATATAAGTGATTATAAAGGGATAGCTTTAACAATGCTCATGAAAAGCGCTTATAAAGGCCCTACTGATAAAGGGTATAATTTTTTTTCACAACCACCCACCTTCATCAGCGCTCCCCCCTGCCCCTTTTATCAGCTCTTCCCCCACCCCTTTATCTGCGTTTTAGATAATCCCACCCCCAATGTGCACCCCTTCCTCCAGCGAGTTTTGAACCTGAGACCTTCAACTTATACACCAATGCCTTTTCCACTCCACTATAGCATTTTGATTTACATTTTATGATATATCTATATATTAATATATATTTCATTATATTTTTTATCCATATATTTCTATATTTTTATACATATGATAAGTATATTTCATGCATACATTTTGAAGTAGTTTAATGTATTAAATTGTGTATTTAAATGAATAATCTTCCCAATTTGTGGACATATTGACTTGATTTATGTTTCTTGGTAGGAAATGTTAAATATTTGAAAAAGGAATGAAAATATATTGAAAATGGAGCTACGTTGCATGACACCAGATTTTTGAATATGAAGAGAATATGGAAAATAAAGAAACATTGGTACACATCATGTACCTTCAGTACATATCGTGACTTCATTAGAGAAGAATTAGCCATCCAGGATAAGTCGTGATAGGAAAACATGCTGTGAATGACAAGTACACGTCGTGTAACTTCAGTACATGACATGAAATCTTTTGGGAAACATTTTTTAAGAATATTTTTCCAAGATTATTAGATCTAATGATTTTAAAGGGTACACATTGTGTATCCCTAGTACACGACATGATGACAGTCAAACACCGAATTTATAAACGTGATACACGCAATATTCACGCGGATGCAGAGGCAATGTGGATATGAAGTATTCGACATGTACCCCAGATACATGTCATGATGATGGTGACACATAGATAAAATGTCTGCGACATGGGCTGCAGGGTTTGAATGGGAATTCCAATAAAAGGAGACCCCCGACGCACCATTTTGAGCATTTTGGATGGAGTAAGACACCGAGAAGCTTGCAGATGAAGGCACACCACCTACTTCGCCACATTCTTTAGGATTTTCATTTATTTATTTTCTACACCCGCTCGTGGTTATCATGAGTGGGTGATTTATTTGTTCTGGAACAAGCGTGATAAAGGGGTATTGAATGTAAGGTATTTACAATTGAATGAAATTTATGTTAGGATTTCATATTTGTTCTTCAACTCTATCCTTTTCTTGATTTCTTCTTGCATGACCATTATGAGTTGGGTTAAGTATTGAGTTAATTTATTTCTCTATTTTAGCATTACCATGGCCAAAATTTATTGAATACATTTTTTTAATGTAAGATATAGGGTCTTGAATTCCACCATGACCATTGGGTTTGTCATATCCCTATATTTAAATAAGGTTTTGGATTACCCATCTTTTATGATTTGAAGTACCTGACCATGAGAAAAGGTGAGTTTGGGATGGAGTTCATTTATCATGACCATTTAACTCGCTAAGACCCAATTCTAATGACTGCATGATTGTCAATTAATTATCTTATACCTTTTTATTCATGAACCTAGAATCACTGCTACCCAAAACTTGTTTTATATTTTCTTCTCCCACATTCTAAATAAAATCCAATGATCGATAACTTAGATTTACATTATTAAAATTGAAATTAGTTTAGGTTTATCTTATTTGATTAATATTTTCTCCAACCCTATCTCTGTGGGTTCAATCTCGGACTTTTATATCCTATACTACCCTATAGTTTAGTGGTTTATTTGTTTCGTGTATATAAATTTCTAAATTCAGTAACTGACTGGAATTAATAATTCCCAAAGGGATATCAATTTTTTTTCACCATTACTGGGGATATGAGTAGAGAATTTATTAGTTGAATAATTTAGAAAAAATATTTTCTCATATTTTCTGTTGGCTGATTTTAGCATAGGATTTTTATTATCATTTTTATTACTTTTACCACACTGGGTATTTCTAGTTGTGATAGAAGTAATACATAGAAGAATGACTACCAAGGATAGGTTCATCGGAATATTAGATGAAATGGTGCAACTACTCATCAATATTAAAGAAATGATAAGTAAACCATATGATTTACCACAACTATACCCAACCGTTGATGTCACAACACCCCATAGCCTAAATCCAAAATTCTACAAGGAGTGTCATAATCAAAGAAGCATGGACAAAGAAGCGGAGTTAAGTACCACTTACGATGCTTATAATTATTCTAATCATGATGACCTTGATTTTTCAGGTTTATAAGATGGTGAGGAGAGTGACCTTTCTGAAAAATATGATGGTCTGAAGCACGTTTTAGAAAACAACTATAGGATTAAGAGAGTGAACAAGGAGAAGAAGAAGAAGAAAGAGGAACCGTGACGGGTGAGATACTACAAAGATTCCTCACAAAACTGAAACCACAATTGAAGAAATATGAATAAGATGAAGAAGATGAGTAAGGAATGAAAACTGCCAAAGTTATGATAATATTTTTAGAAAGTTTAAGTGCACTGCAACAAAAATAATAATAAGAAGACCAAGTTGTACCCTATGCTGACTACGCAAAGGAAAAAAACTAAAGAATTAATAAATGAAGAAGTTAATGGGATAGAGGATGAACATGAAGAAATAATTGAAGAAGTTCCACACATGTAGCCAGCCATTAAAGAATAATAATTTTACCGAGTCTTGACTGATGCCGAGATCATGCAAGTGATACTCATGTTGTTCAAACTCTGGTCACCACCTTCGAGGTCCACACTAATTTCATGGAGGAAGTTTAAGCTAATATGGGAGGATTTCAAAGTTCGAATTGGGTAAATATGAGATGATTAACACTTTACCACAATCCAATCAACTAACTCATGTGTAGTCAATCTAAATGACCGTTAAAAAAAGAGTTTCTTCTGGGAGGCAACTAAAGTTTTTATCAATTTCTAGGAATTTAGATTTACTGTTTTCTTATAATTTAATTTTATATTAGTATTTAATTTCAATTCCCCTTACATTCATGAGTATATTTAAAGGGCCCATACTTTCACTTGTTTCTATTTAATTTTTATATCCATTAAAGGCACAAGTGGTAGGAAAAAGAAATCATCAAATGAAGGAAGATATACTACAAGACCAATTACACATTGTGAATCCGGTGTAGGCAGTACCTGCACAACCAACTTTGATCCATCAATTGAAAGAGGAGTGAGCATTTTAATTATAATTTTTCAACTTTATTCCATACATTAATAATGTTTTAGAGATTTAATTTTAAATTGAATTCCAATATTTTATTCATTCTTCACTCAAAATAACTAGAAGACATAAACTGCTTAATAAAATTACCATTCCATGTATTTAAATTTATTTTTTAATAAATTTGAATGATAAAAATAGGAAAATTAATTATTAGGGATAAACATGTGGATTACGATTTGAAAAATCATGATTTAAGTAGCATGTTAATCAACGTAGATCAAATTTTTCTGATAATTGTCCATGTTTTGGATTTTTGATGTTTTTATTAATTGATTTAATTATTCGTATGAATTTCAATGAGTGATTGAACCAACTATTCATCTCATCCATGAGACATCTACTAAACCAATAATTTTATTTATTTATATAGTATATATCTTGAGAAACTCAAGCATGTTTTCTTTTAGAACTTTCACTGCATCTTATCAACGCTATGACTAAATAAAATCACTTTTAAAATGATTAAGGCTTTCTTTTGTTATCCCTTATCTGGAGACCAACCTTACATTAATCCTTTTCAAACCCCATAGAAGACATGAATTTCCTTGTTAGGAAATGAGCCATGTTACGCGCCTATTTTATCCATTCCTACCTTCCTTTAATTTTTTCTCATGATATCTAAAAGAATAAGTGTGGGGGAGGAACATATTGGGTGTATCAAGATATAAATTATTGTGGATAGTTTACTGGGGTATTTTCTACCATGATATGGGGAGTGGCCATGTATCTTTTTTTTATTTCGTTATTCACCTCTATTGTTAAAAAAACAATTGAAAAAAATAAAAAAATGGGTTGGGTTTTGGAAGGATAAAAAATCACAATTTTCCATAATGCAGATTTTTTTGATCATATGTGGTTAGGTGATGGATGCGAGTTTTTTCCTAAGCACAAATTTCGAAAAAGAAAAAGAAATAAAAAAATGAAAAAAGGTAAGAGAGGTTGATTCATTCATTTCACTTACATGTATCATGAGCCCACTTTGATATTTTTGGGAGAGAGAGAAATGAAATTTGTGAAGAGGGATATTCATTGATCTTATCTTTTGATGTTATGAAAAATGATTTAGAGTTGAAGCTCTTTTTTTAGCCTTACTTTTTTATCATTTACCTACCTACCCTGAAGCCTTTGAGTCATTTGATCCTAAACAGTGAATCCCTCATGATTAATTGTGATATCTATATTTATGCGGTGGAGATATTAGATGCTTTGTAGGCCTATGAAAAGTTACATGTTTTTGAGGCATGTGATGAACTCTATTTACATTTTTACCCTGATGATGAGTGGAAAAATCCATGTGTGGTAAATTGAAAGTGGCATGCGTACGGATAATGAATTGAAAAAAGAAAATGAAATAATGAAGAGGCTTGGTTATTTCAAAATAGGAAAAGTAAAATACTTTATTGATTTGTTTCTTTGAAAAATGATGCATATAAAAATTTCCCTATGTGATACTCAAACATTTAATTTTCTATTTGATCAATTAATTTTATTGAAATTGAATTTAAAACATGGTAAGGTAAAAGTCCTTTTTAGTATGTTGATATTCCATCCTTAATGACAAGGATGAATTCAAGTGTGGGGATATTTGATAATTATATTTCATGTATACATTTTGAAGTGTTTTAATGTATTGAATTGTGTATTTAAATGAATAATATTTCCTATTTGTGAGTGTATTAACTTGATTTTTTTGGTAGAAAATGTTAAATATTTGAAAAAATATGAAAAGAGATTGAAAATAGAGCTATGCAGTGTGACATTGAATTTTTGAAGATGAAGAGTAGCTGTAAAATGAAGAAACCCTCGTACACGTCATATACCTTCATTACATGTTGTGACTTTATCAGAGAGGAATTAGCCATCCAGGAAAATTCATGACATGAAAACATGTTATGAATAAAAAGCACACATCATGTAACACCAGTACATGATGTGACATATTTTGGGACATGTTTTTGGAGAATATTTTCCTAAGATCCGCAGATATGAAGATTTTAAAGGGTACACATCATGTGTCCCCATTAAACGATGTGACGATAGTCAAAATCAGAATTTATGAATGCGATATGTGAAAGATTCACGTGGACACAGAGGCAACACAGATCTTAAGTACACAACATGTACCCCAGGTACACATCATGATGACAATGACATGCAGAGAAAATGAAGGCAATGTAGGTTGTGGGGTTTTGATGGGAATGACTATAAAAGGAGACCCCTGACACACCATTTTGAGTATTCTAGATGGATCAAGACACCAGGAAGCCTATAAAAAAGGTGCACCACCTACTTCGCCACTTTATTTATGATTTTAATTTATTTATTTTCTACACCTGCTCGTGGTTAAAATGAGAGGGTGATTTATTTGTGCTATTTCAACCGTGATAATGGGGGATTGAATGTTAGGTATTTTATAATTGAATGGAATTTATATTGGGATTTCATATTTTTTCTTCAATTATATCATTTTCCTGATTTCTTCTTGGATGACCATTATGAGCGGGGTTAGGGATTGGGTTAATTTATTTCTCTCTTTAATCATGACCATTTTTTAAATTGTTTGAATACATTTATTTAATGTGAGATCTAGGGTCTTGTCTTCCACCATGACCATTGGGTTTGTCCTTTCCCTATGTTTAAATAAGGTTTCAGGTTACCCATCCTTTATGATCTAAAGTACCTGACCATGAGAAAAGGAGAGTTTGGGATGAAGTGCATTTATCATGACCATTGAACTTGCTAAGACCCAATTCTGATGACAGCATGATTGTTAATTAATTGTCTTATACCTTGTCATTCATGAACCTAGAATCATTGCTGCCTGACACCCATTTTATATTTTCTTCTCCCACATTTTAAATAAAATCCAATGATCGATATCTTATATTACATTCTGAAAATCAAAATTAGTTTCGGTATATCTTATTTGATTAATATTTTCTCCAACCCTATCTCTGTGGGTTTGACCTCGAACTTGCTTATCCTATAATACCTTATAGTTTAGTGGTTTGTTTGTTTTGTGTTTATAAATTTCTAAATTAGGAAACGTGGTGGGAATTAACGAAGCCCATAAGGATATCAATATATATATATATATATATATATATTTATATCTATTTTTTAAAATGGATTTTAACTCTAAAAACCCTTAGAACACATAAGAATATTAAGAAACTCTGAAAACCCTACACCCCTAAAAAAAATTAAATGAACATAACCTATAATTAGAGAGTTTTTTATCTCCAAAACTAGTTAAATCAAAGATAATGAAATTATATTAGATATGATATGTGGTATAGGATGAACGGACATCCGAATACAAAGTTATAGATGTTTGAATTTTAAGAAATCAGGGTCGGTGACAAAAAACTCAGTTTTGGAGGCCTTATAGGCCTTTATGAAAATAAAAAATAGGAAAAATCTCTTCAACCTCAATATGAGACCATATATGTTGTAAAGATCATCATAGGATTTAATTTGATATGTGGTAGAGCCCAAACAGACACCCGAATCAAAAGTTATGGCCGTTTGAAGTTCGAGTTTGATTTCTATTTTTTTTGAAACTATAATATATTTTATTCATTTCATTATAAAATGATTTAAAAATCATTTAGTTTTAACTCATTTCATAAGCTTCTATTTGACTGTTTATGGAGCTGAAACAGACTCCCAGATCGAAAGTTATGATCTCTTCATGGTTTTCATGGTTTTTAGGTGTTTTAAGGGTTTTTTCACATTTGATGACTTTTAAAATTTCTATAAGTTCTGAAAATAGTGTTCATTTTACCTCTACCACATATCAAATTGAATCTTGTGATGATATCTACTCCTCAGTGACCCACAAGAACCCTCAATCAACTCTATTGATGCCAAAAAAGGCATAGAAGCCATCCAAATGGCCATAAATTCTGCTTCAGGTGCCCGTTAATGAAATATATATTTTTTGAGATGTACCCTTTATCATCAGTAGTAAAAAAACACCAATAAAGGGGGGTCTTTATCAGTGCTTCTAAAATAGCACTGATAAAGACCACCCTTTTATCACTTCTTTTTTTAGAAGCGCTAATAAAGACCCCCCTTTATCAGCACTTTTTTAGAAGCGATGATAAATGCCCATTTTATCAGCAATTTCTTACTAGGACTGATAAATGGGGGGGGCTTTATCAATGCTTTTTTACAAGAACTAATAAATAACCCACTTAAACAATGCTTTTTTAGCAGTGTTAAATACCCCCTTTAACAGTGCTAAAAAAAATGCTGAGAAAGGTTGTTTTTAACCGTGCTTTTAGAAAGAATTATTAAAAACCCAGTGCTAGATAAACCCAGTTTTGTAGTAGTGCATGCATGCACAACGTCTTCTCTAGCCATGGGAGATTTCCCTCTCTTCTCACAGGCTTTGAGATACCTCTTTCATCTGAGTTCTAATTCTATTTTTGTTCATATTGTTGAATACATATTGATATTTTCTTCAGTCCTATTGATTAATTTCTTCATTTATCTTTCTATATAGAATTATATTTCCATGTGAGATAATCTTCCTTGTTTTTAGGGTGTTTTTTTATTTCTCCCATTTCTCTTCTTCCGTCTCGAATCAAATCTTGATAATGGATGAGCGAATCTTCTTAATCCTAAGGTAGGTGGTCTATACACTTTTCCCTTAAAGTCACATCATTTATGAAATTCATCATTGTTCCACTTTCTATAATTTCTACACATTGATCCTAAAATTATTTAAACCTTAAATTAATTGTCTATACTATGACTTAGACCCCTTAAGATGCCTATTGATCTCATTGTAGGTTGAAACCTAAACTGGAACCACCCCGAGTGTGTGTCTTGTTATATGCATGTGATGAAGATTGCTTGTATTGACCAAAACACTACTAGAGTGTTTGTTTCAAATATTAGTTAAGTTGAACTATTAAATTGAATTAGTGGATTTCAAATGGAGTTGTTTGAATCTCCTGACCCTTTTTACCATTAGAGGTGATGTGATAATTTGATTAAGTTGAATTTTAGTTTGTGCCTATGTATTAAACGACCATGACCCATTTTCTATACCCTTAGGACTAAACCACCTCCTAGGGTGGGTTGGGATGTTTAATTAAGAATAGTGTGTGTCAATTAATTTAAACAAGAGGATAATGGTATGACCACATCACATGGACTTTTATTTGGGATTTTATGAATAAAATGATATAAATTTTTCTTGAATTGTGTAATTGGCATGGATGTTGTTTTCATGGACTATATTTAGTTATTAAATGCAATGTGAATGCTATTATATACTCCTTGAGTGATACTTGGTTCCCTTACAGATAATTCATTGGATAGGTTCATAGGGTAAATGGATTATACAATCCTTGAGTGATACTTGGATTCCTAATATGGAATGTCTTGGATGATCTTAGAGGTTAAATGATTTATGTTAAACCTTAAGTGATACATGGGTTCCTTACATGGAATGACTTGGATGATGTTATAGGTTGAATGATTTATATTACACATTGAAAAACACTAGGGTTCCTGATATAGAATGACATGGATGGGCTCCTAGGTTATGTAAATTAAAGTATGACTTTGGAAATACTTGGATTCTAATACAGAATGCCTTGGACGTGGCTCAAAGGTTAAATGAAATTATATTATGCTTGACTACTACCTAGATTTACCTCAATTGTTAAATCTCCAATATCTTGAAACATATAGAATATTATGTGATCTTTATTATAGATTGATTCCTTGGTTTCACCTCGGATCTCCCATGATTAGTGTTTCACTTGGACAAAGGGGTCCATTTTTCTATTATACTATTCTAGTATAGAGAGACATTTGGCCAAGGCTGAAGAAGGTATAGTTGGTCAGGTGACCCACATGGAACCCAAGCTTGAAATGGCTGTATTTACATTACTTCCTTACTTTTATTATACTTGCACACTACTTAATTTTATTTTCATAGAATGGATTATGAATTAGACACCATTGGTGGTAGCCTACTGACTTTTACTCACACCTTGTTTGGGCCGTTGTTGTGTACCCAAACAGATCTCATAGCTATTGGTTTGGATCTTAGATTGTGATTCTTTTCTATTGTGTTACTATAGACTGGGACTTGACATGAAAGCCGGGGACCGATCATTCACTCAAGATTCCTACTGGAGTTTAGTATTTTATTTATTTACTGTTTTTTCAATCTATACCTGTCATATATATTACATGTTTTGTGAAGATTGCCTAATATTTTATGGGTTAGAATGATCATTAATGGTTGGTTTATTTTGATATGGATGGGTTATTAGTTTATTATTATTTCTCAGTTATTATATTTCATTTCTTCTTCATTTATCATGTCCCCACTATGTTTAATACTAATCTAGAGTGTGTAGTCTTCCCATTGTAACACCAATATACAATTTCTTCTATTTGGAAGCCTCTAGTGTACGAGGAGGCTCTCTTGAGGCCATGCCACCAAACGGCTTGGGGCACTTATTTAGTGGATCTTGTGTTGGGATGTGATAATGTGGTATGAGAGATTTATTTTCTTATATTACTATTTTGGGATGGTAGAAATGAGAATAGAAATGTTTCGACACCTGTTTTAGTGGATCTTATGTTGGGATGTGATTAAGTGGTATTAGAGATTTCTTTTCTTATCGTACTGTTTTAGGATGGTTTAAATGAGACTATAAATGTGTTGTCACCTAATAAATAGCTCATTTTTGGGTTCGACCAACCCACACATAGAGAAAATATCAAGTTTCCTAGGATGAGACTATTGTTCATGATGGCTCCTTATTACATTTGATTATTTTTCACATTGAGTGACTGATGTAATTTTCTACTAGTTATGTATTTATGAGATTTACCTCTTGGATCGATATGGAATGAGATGAGGTATGTTCATGCATTGTAATAGGCACATATATATTCACATGCCATGCATATTCCATGCCATGTAAATAAATTTTTTTGATTTCCTAATACTTGATGTTTATGCCTTTAGTGAAATATATACAATTTGAAAAATGTTTTACGGGATGAATGAGAAAAAATGTTGGTTAATTAAAGTTTCTTCATCAACCTAAATAGAATTTTCCTACATAGCTTGATGGTGGAACCTTATCTAACTAATTATGGAATGTTTGATCCATGAACCATTAGCTGCATAGGCTAAAATGTTAGTGGTTTAAATTAAATAGATTACAATTAAAATTTATAAAGTGTATGAGCCTCTATAAATTAGGAATGATTATCCATATAATTGAACCATTATAAGAATCTAGTTAAATTTGCATGAACTGTAAATTGCAACTTATAAAGCATATCATTTTCTAATTAGGGAAAGACAAACACATCTAACTGAATCATGAATATATATATATATATATATATATATATAATTATTGGATTGTAATACTTAAATGAAATTTTTAACGAGTTAACTTGGATGACACTTAAAATTTCAAGGAAATTGGATTTATTAAAAAAATTATACTTATTACTTATGGATGCCAATAGAATGGAGTGTTAGTTGCAACTTATAAAGGCTAGTACCTCTATAAACTAGGAATGAAGACCTGTACAATTAAATCCCAATATGCTTCACTAGACCATTGAAGGTAATTTTTAGCATCTTATTTCCATGTGATAACCATGCCGAGGCTGTGTTAAAATTATAATAAATTGACTATCAATGGGATATACTTAAATGAGATTCCAATTTTAATTTATAGAGCATTGAATCTAAAAATATGGAATATATTCCCATTTAACTGAACCTAGGATGGAATGATGGGACCCTCATAGGTCACCTCTATCTTTATATGCCTTGGTACTTAACCCAATGAGGTATGCTTTTGATAAATAGGGATGGTTATTTAATGGGTCAACAACCACTCATACAACGCTTCGTATAAATTCTTGGTGGCATCCTATCTTAACAAATCACCCTTACATGATAATGATATTGTAAATGATTTGATATTTATTGATATTATCTTCTATTTAATTAAAATTCAAATTAAAACCTAAAGAGTGTTTTTATATATAGCTTAGAATTTATATTTTATTTTCTAAGCCACTTGTAATAGATTTTAGATAAATGAAATGGCTTAAATGGAAATTATATGATAATTTCCTTAAAATTCCTTATGGCCTTAGTTAAATAATTTTGAAATCATTATAACCGGTACTTTTTAATCTATATATCTGATCCCTTTTAATGGTCATAATGAAAGTGAATCACTATAACGACTTAACTAAAACCTTTTAGAGGTGTTAATGGCTAAAACCCTCATGTGAGGGTCAGATTTAGAATTTATTTTAGTTATCTTGAATGGAAACATGGACACCTTTCATAGGTTCAATGGTATTTTTTATGTTTACTTTGATATAAAGTTTATGTGGTAGATTCTAGTGGACTTTTAGGTTTGACTCTAGTTTTAAAAGTCGGTGATTTATGTAAAAAATTAAGGTCTAGCCCGATTGAGGTAGTACCATTGGAAATTCAAAACAAATAGTTTTTTAAACTAAGTTTCTAGGCATGATAAATGTTGTTCTTTGACTATTGAGTTAGGTAAGACACTTAGTTAATGAAGAGACACCCCCGGGTAGGGGGTGGTTGTATTGTAAGTGAACCTTGAGGGGGTATTTTGTATGCAGATACCGATGAGTGCTAGCTCCTTATCCGTTTTACATTAATATCATGAAACTATAAGGAGTAGTTCCTTATGAGTATGATTAGAGATAAATAGGTCTTGGTATCCCAATGATTAGAAGATAATTTCGTTAAGCCTATATTGATAGGTTTGACCCTTGTAGGTCGATGATCTCTTTACCTGCTTCAAGTTTTACTTTTTTAGAGATAGTTTATAGGTGAGTTAGATTCCATGTAATAGAAGACCATATGTGGGATATGGTTATCATGCGATAGACCTTTGGGATTGGTGGATGGAACTAATGGCCATGTATGAGGTTTGATCATAGGGTTAAGTGGAAGACCTAGAGGCCCTTAGTTTTGAATTAGATCCCAGTGAGTTGGTGATGTTCGGTTTGATTGGGGGAAACCTACGGGAGAGGTTGGCCCGAGTTAAGAATGTCTTTTTAGGGGAATGATGCATGGTAGGTGCTCAAGTTTTAGGTTATAGGTATGATTATGCCTTTGGTTTTTTAAAAATCACCTAGAGTGTTGGGCATTGAGACTGGCTTTGATGGGTATGACTATTTAGGTGCCTGACCCAGTTGACTAGTGGATGTATGGTTAGTGATTTGATCTTTAAAACCAACATTTTATGGTGGGTGGTCTTTTGATAAATCATGGAACAGGCGAGGTGCCTGATTTTGAAGAGGATTTCCAAGGGATCTCCTAGAATGTTTAGAACTAAAATTCCATGTAGCACAACCAACTTGTCCATGCTGATAGATGAATCATCGGTGCACGAGTCAGGTCTTGGATTGGGTGGTATAAGATTGTACACCCACTGTGTATGGTGAGATTAGTTCGTGCTAGATGCACATGGTAAATGGTTAATAAGGAACACCAGTGAACACTCGAATAAGGGATGAGGATCGATGGTTTCAAATTTAATACTTGTGAGAATAGAGACCAGATCATAGAATAAATTAAAAGAATTACCCTTGAGGACGGATATCTTGGAAATGAATCAGGTACCATGAGATGGTTGACCCATGGGGGGACATTGACATGCATTGTCAGGAGACGTGGTGTCAAGGGTTTCCTGAGGAAAGTGTCTTCTATTTGACATGAGCATGACTCAGGGAGATTAATATATGCCTATCGATGAGATCTTAACATAATATTAGTTTATAGGTGATCATATCCCATATGTTAACATCATCCTGATTACACTACGAGAACATTTTATATATGCCAAGCTAACTAAATATCTTTTATGGTTTGAAGGAGGATCTCATTGGGAGTCGTGCTCGAGGAGTGGTATAAGACAATCCAAACTAAACATTGAAGGTGGAGACCCTTGTTATGTTTGGAACTCAAAAAACTTCATGATAACTATTCTTATAAAGTGGTAACAAGTGATGTTTGATGCTTATGTTAGCGCTTGAGAGTGAGTGGATTATTATCCATGCCAATTATAAGGAACAATCCTTAAACATTACATAATCTTGAATTTTAAGTCAAGAATTCATTCTCTTATATTTAAGGATCTTTTAAGGTTTATAGTTTTAGAGAATTATTTCATAACTCATAGATAACAAAACCATATATTACAAAGTAGAAAATTCCGATCAATATCTATTTTCTCCATAATATAAATGTTTTAATATTAAACATGACAAATCTTCACAACTTTCAACATGACGGCATCTTTTCCTTCACCCATCCTTAAACACTGTGTTTTTTTTTTAAATATGGGATGAGCAAAAAAATATTAGTAAGGGATATAAAAATAAGAAATCCATTAGTCCAGTGAAAAACATGAAAACACATGAAAAACCATTTCTAAAAACATTACATTTTACTCGAAAAGGGAGTCACCTTTATTTTAAAAATATCATTTATATTACATTTTTTAAATCAAACTAAGTCCATAAAAACTCATTCACAATTATATAAAATTCATGTAGGTGACTTGGGAGATCATATTCATAAAACCCTTATAGAACCCTTATAAATTGGAAAACCATATGATCGACTTCCAAAATAATTCTCCAGAGAAAATAATCATTACCCAATACATTGGAGTGCTATCTGGGAACACCCATTGTATAAGATATATTGAGATACCTCATGAGATATAATTAAGCTTAAACGATAATATAAAATATTTCCAATGACCATAATAAAAATAAAATAATTTTTGATTGCAACTTTTCATCATAAAACTCTTGAAAAACTCTTTTAAACCCATATAAACAACTCTTATGAATATCAAAATACCGATTTTCTTTTAAAACCCATTTTTAATACCAAAATACCCAAAAAAATAGAAAGAGGGTTTTTCTTTGAAGAAAAAATGAAAGATTTTAAAGGTAGAAAAACTTTAAATAATGGTTATGGTGGCATAAAAATTTATTGCCATCATATACGTTAAAATAAAACATTCATTTTGTCTTTTATAAAGAAAGTCAAACATTTCGTAAAAAGATTCCTTTTTGAAAACCTTTGAAATAAATTCAAAAGAGACATAAGACATAATTTATATATATTTTAAGTCCAAATAAAAATATCTATAAAATAATTTTAAAAATATAGATATGGAGGAAAAAAAGTTGAAAACTAAATCTTTAAAATAAGTTTTTTAAAAGAAGGTCACTTTCATAAAAAATTATAAAGATTATTTTTTAAAAAAATTGTAAAGAAAGTAAAATATGGTAAAAATGAACTTTATAATTCATTTAATAATAAATAAAAAATTTAATATAACATTTATAAGAATAAATACCTGTAAGATAATTATTTAGAAAATAAATCTATAAAAAATTTAAATAAGGTTTTAAGTTAAAGTGTCCCTTACCCTGAGTCTGTCTCCTCGCGTATGTTCTTTAACATCCTAAATAATAAAATCATGTTAATTATTTAATTTTTTAATAACCCTTTTCACGTTTATTATTCCTTTTATTTAAATTATTACTGTTATATATATAATTAGTTAATTAATTTAGTTTATATTAGACATTTTGATGATATTCAACTCATATATCCAAAATGACTTCGGTAGGTTGACAATGGTCAAAGAGGTAACCATTAAATCATATCCAGAATAAGAAACATGATATATTTATCATATTTATACATAAACAATAATTTAAAACAATAATGAAAAATGTTTATTAAAAAAAAACTACGTTACAATCATAGAGAGGGTAGGTCGTACGTACGCATAAGTAACATTTATATTTTTCAACAATCATTATAGAAAGATGGTAAATAATATTTTATCTTTAAAAAATGATAATAATATCATAATTAGAATATTATTAATCTAAATACACTTATATATATCATCCATTTGATGCAATAATGAAAAAAGAATCACGTCGATTTGTAGAGACGGTAGTCCACACATATGCACAAACAACATTATCATTTTTCAGTGAATAGAAAGGTTAAAAGTAAATGATATATTATATTTTCATAATTATTAATGTTTCATTAATATATATATATATATATATTAAATCAATCATTATAAACATCCATGATAGGCAATGATGAAAAATGAATTACATCGATTCGCGAGACAATATTCCACCATACACATAGTCAATGGTTTCGTTTCCCATTTGATGAAATAAAAACGGATTTAGGTTATGAAATTAATATAATAACATATAAGTATATGATAGATACAATTTATATTATATAATAATTTTTTTAATAATATTTAATGGATTTTAAAAAAGAAAAAAAATAGAAACGCTCCGTTAAGAACACTACCTCTTCTTTGGACCACCTATTTAGAATTATACCTAAACCCTTCCTAGATTGGTTTTATGATCAATCAAAGGCATCTAATACAAGTTTAGGGTTGTAAGGAATGAATTTGGGTTGGTATTGGATGAACTAGAAGGCTTTTTTACATGTGAAATATATATGAGAGTGGGTGACCTTTTATATGTGGGGAAGAGTGACATTTTTATAAATACCCAAAACTATTCAATAACGAGGAGTCACTCTCAAACCAAGTGCCTCCAAAATTAAAAAATAATGTATTAGAGGGAAGATAATTCTTATCCACACATCCAAAAAATATATTGTGTTAAACATGTTATTCCTTAACCTATAAGCTTACTCACTTCTACCATTTTAGTTTTTACCAGCAGTAACTAGTTTTTTTACTCTTTAAGGGACAAAATAGTTACTACAACAGGAAAATTAAGACATAATTGGACCATTGTTGATATTTTAAATAATATCCTAAAAACCTATTAAAATATAGGTTTTTATAAACTTTATTTCATTTAATAAAATATTTTTTTTATAAATTATCATTAATGTCAATTTTGACAATATTTAATTAATTTGACATTAAAACTATGAAGATGAAGATTTAATTCAAATATATTACTTTAAAACATCCGAATAATTTTATAAATATCTAAAAAATTCATAAAAAACAATAATTCATTCAATTTATATTACTTTTAATATTTTTTAAATCATTAATTTTATTTTCCTTTTAGTTAAATAATCACTATATCAACATTGCATAAGCATTTAAGGAAATTATTTAATAACTAAAAATTAGAAATAAATTACCATAATGAATAAAAAAATTAAATTTAAAATTAATATTTATAACTAAACATATTTTGTTTTTATCTCTGTCATAAAATATTATAGAAATTAATAGCAAGAAAGTGACATTTTTTACTTTTCTTTATATAAAGTAATATAAAGCTCATAATCATGTCCATATTAAAAAAGGTCATACATTCGATTATTGTATGAATATGAATTATATATACTCATCTAGTAAAATTTAGGCATGTGTTATAGTCATTTGTACTCCTTATCATATTATTTTTTACCTCAATTGACAAATTTTATTTTTATCGTGGTAACAAATATTTACAATGATTACAATTCATAATGAACACAAATTAAGCTGAACTTATTAAAAAATATTAATCATTATTATTAAAAATATTTAAAATATTTTATCTAATTCAATTCACATAAATGGAATTATTTAATTTAAAATTAAATCAGCATACGCGATGAAAAGTTTTTTTTCAAGAAATGTATTTTTCAAGCATAAGATGATTTGATATTAAATCTATGACTAGTAATTATAATTATATGAATTTCAATTTCAATTTATAGATATATAATATATACATTTAATTTAAATAATTCTTTATTAGCGGTTATTTTAATTAATTTTAATGGAGAAACATTATGTACTTTAAAACGATTTTCAAAAAATTTATTTTTTAAACCCAAAATTAAACTTACACTAAAATATAGTATAAATATTATTGAATTAAATATAACTAAATATTAATTATGTTAATTGAAATAAAAGTTAGTACATAATTATATTTTTAAATTACTTAATTTATTGAAACTAAATGACCATATTTGAAAAATCGGTATTTTTCACTATTCACTAAAAATAAAATTTTTCTAAAAAATAAAAAAATTTCACCCAAGTTAAATTTGATATTTTGATTTTAAAAATAAATTTGATTTTTTTAGATACATTTTATAAAATCAATATAAATTAATTATAATATTTTCTCATAATAAACAATAAAAATTGTTTTTGAAGAAAACATATTTTCAAAGAATAAAATTACTTTATTAAAAATTGATTGATTATTTACTAAGAATTTATAAATAAATTTATATTTAGCAGTATATTTATATATATATTTAAAAAACTAGTTAATACTATTCATACGTGATAATTTAATGGCTATGTTATAACGATCATATTTAAATAATAATATTTTCTGGTTTTCTTAATTTCAGTGCTGCATATCTCATATGCTATTTTTTCATCCTTGAATTCCATGTGGGTTTAGAATGATGTTTTGTGGTGTTGTTGGAAAAAAATTTCACATCATAAATATACACCCACATCTCGTTAGGGAGATTTCCAACAGGTTTTACTTATAGAACTGGAAACACCCAACGGTTCTTATATCTATGATGACTCATGGACTTGATTTCCAAAGGTAGGCACTCACTGCGAAGCTTTCCCAAAAATACTTAATAACTCACATTGGTTGAGAGTATGGGAGGTTAGTCTTATCATTCCCTTTCAGGGAGAATTATTTTATACTCTGGGACTCTTATAGTTTTAAGACATATTCAAGGATCCTTTATTACTTCCAAAGTATAACGTAGGACACCCTTGAATAAGCAATCAATTATTAGAATTTATAGATATTAGAATCATCCATATATGTTCGAAGTTATTCATTAATGGATATATAAATATGTATATTATTTTCTCCATCAATGGAACCCTTTTATGAATGAATTAGATATTATTTTTTCTTTTATTATCACGATGCTGGTTTTAAGCCACATAGTGGGGCTCTCTGGGGTTTATCATCATCCAAGGATAAATGCGTTGTTTTGATGTTGGAATTAGACCCATGATATGAGATTACTACATATCCTCATGAAAGGAATCCTAACCCACATAGTTTAGTTCCACCTAATGGGACATATCATACCTTTTAAGGTCATGTGATATGGATCAAACCATGCAGTTTAACATCATGTGGAAGGACATCTAGACAAAAGGTGCCTCTCCAAGGATAGTGTGGAACTTATACTACAGCAGCCCAAGAAAATTGGAAGGGATGTGGGCTCCCATGTTGAATAAGACCCTACTATGAATGTGGCCCAGATAGAATAGGGTTTATTTTTGGTGATTGGGTTTGGACCTTATGGGGGCATCCTACGTATCCCATTTGTATGGGAATCAAAGACCACATAGTTTGGTTGTGAGGACCCAAACCTATAGAGTCCCTCTAAATGTTTGTTTGATAGGGGAATACAGACCATTGAGAGTATTGAGTTGGGTCTTACACTTGAAATGATTCCCAAGATGTTCGATTTTAGGGCTTATACAATATAAGAGGATGCCATTTTTTGAATGGTTTGGGATTATACCAAGTAGGAGGACCTTTTGTTGGGATCATGTAGATATCATTATCACCACCAACCTCTAAGACCACATGAGTCATGCTTGGTGTGAGAAACAAGAGGACATAGAAGATCTAAGAAACCACACAATCTGCTTTATCCTTTGGTGGATGAGGATTAAACCCAAAGGGAGCGGGAAAGAGAGCAGGATATGGAACCTATTCCCTCCCTTTGTTGCTCCCTGGACCCAAAGGGAGAGAGAAGTGGATTTTATGTGTCCATATCCCCTCTTATTTTTGTAACCCTAATAGTCACATTTGATGATCTATCCAGTCACAACCCATGGGTATGGAGAAGGAGGATAGAACAAAGAAGGAGAGGCACTACAAGAAATATTAATGGATTAATCTAGGAAATATTCCCTGGTATTGGTTCCAAAGAAGAGAGTAGGATACAAAATTAACCCTCAAAAGGAAACACAAGCGTGATCCTATCCCTCCCCACCTAGAACTAGATGTCCTTGGTCTTAGAGAAAACTAGGGAAGGACATGGTCCAAACCATAGTATCTGAGACCAGGAGTTCCCTGACATTTATCCTAGGTTTAGGGTCCGTGTGACCAAGAGAATTCATATCTACATGCACCCCAAGGACTCTACCCGCCAGGTAGGACAAGCCTGGGGAACCTCTAGATGAAGGAATTCATATCTAAATTGGATACACGTTGGTGTGCCTCTTACCATGGTCTTTTAAGTATATAGGTTTCAGTGGAGGTTTCTATTTGGTCCCCCTCAGATGAGGGATCCAAATGAAGAGGGGCTCGACCATTAGTATCTTGAATGAGGGCTTGAGAGATGGGGTTGTATGTGTCACAACCCAAAATGTCCTTGTCTCGGGGAAAATATTTTGTGGCACAAATCTCCATTCTTCATGGGGGTTTGTGATGGTAGCAAAGATACTGGATCAAAGGGATGATACCATAACCCGACACTGATTCCAAACAAGGTGTATGGGGGTATATCCCCTACAGTATGGACCACCAGGATTGCCTAGGTGGCTCACCTAGATAGTTTTCCTAGGTATGGGTCTCCCACGTGTGGGTCACCCAGGTGGGTCTCACCTATGTATGGGTTGCCCAGGTGGGTCTTTCTCAGGCATGGGTTTTGAAAGAAGTACCTTTCCCAAGTATGGGTCTCCCAAGTATGGGTCACCTAGGTGGGTCTCACCCAAGTATGGGTCACCCAGGTGGGTCTTTCCCAGATATGGGATGCCGAGGAAGTATCTCACCCAAGTAGTACTTGGTAAGACCGGACCACCTCACCCATTTATGAGTATCCCAAGTTTTGGTTTCCCAAGTGCTGGATTGGGTGCCCCTCCCTAGTGATGACGGGCCATGGTAGTTTGTCCAAGTAAGGATGAACTACTTGGGCAAAGGAGTTGTGCGACCAGAGCCCTTGGATCACTTCTCCATCTAGAAGTTTGTTCATCCCACTAAAATTTTAGGTAGAGGGGTCTACTTATAGACCCACTGGTGAACCTACATGATTGGGACTACATGAATGGGCATGTGTGAATGGCCTAAATGGTGACACAAATTCCTTTATAAAATTTTTCTATCTTTTATGTGCCATAACTTTTGATCTGTATGTCCATTTGGGCTCTATGACCAGTCAAATCTAATATTTAGAATATTTCTACACTTGTTGATATAGTGAATACCCCATAAGTTCTTTAAAGAAACTCATAAATTTAATTTTAATGCTTTAACACCTTTTTATCATCAATTTTATAAATCCACAACCTACTCCTATAGGGGGTTCTTTCCACTTATCCCTCATTATGAAGTATTCTTTTGGCACATTGAAATCCAACCTACGTATTATTTAGACATGAAGAAAAATCTCTACTAAAAATATAAATTTGTTGTCTAAGTTAGGGTCACATCATGAATTATGAAATAAAGGGTAGGAAACACGTTTCAGGTGTCAAAAATTATCTAACACAATTTTATTTTATATAATCTCAGGGTGTTACATCCTAACTCCCTTTAATAATTTGTTTCCATACAATTTGAACTTGATCTCATAAATAAAAGGTTTTACATTTTAAAATACCTTTTTTGAGATCCCACATCATACAAAGGGTTGATAATCTTCCTCTTGATAAGAGAGAAAAGAAAATACGAAGGTCACTTAGAATAACACATAACTAGGTTTATAAGTAAAAAAATTAGTGTGAAGTGAAAATATAGACATAGAGAAAAATTTAATACCCAAGTAATTATGGAGAGTGATAGATAGAGATAATTGATCACAAGAAAGTGAATTATCATGAAAAAGTCAACTAGCAAAAAACCATAAACCAATGAGGTGTGAAAAAGACCATCAATTTCATCAGAAATGATGGTAATATGACAATTTTTTTCAATAACCTTTTCATAAAGTTAAGGAATTCATTTACCATCTAGAATAATAATAAAAGTAAATACACTTACTTTATAAGTAAATTCAAATTCCACCACAATCTCATATTTTTCTCCAAATGATGAGAATTCAAGAGGATTTTTTAAATTACCGAATCACTAAAATTCACTTATAAAGGATCAAAAAATTCAATAAAACAATAAAAATATATTCCTCCTATATTAAGAAATTAACCAAATAAAAAATTATTGGCATTAGGTAAGATAATTCCTAAAATGAATAAACCTTCATATCATTAATCTCTAAATTTCAATAGTGATACCCAATGTTCAAACTAATTCATTGCATAAATAACCATCCTTAAAATTATTTAAAATATTATTAATTAATATTGAAACCTAAAAATAAGAAGGTTTTGATCATATATTCTTCCAAAACTTATTTAATATTTATCTCTAAATAAAACCAATTCATTCCAAAAAATGTATATTCCCTAATCATATAATCTCCAAAATATAATAATCATTTCCATAAATAACTTGAATCACCAAAAAGACACCGTAAAAACATATATTCTTTCAAAATATAATTTAACCTTTATTCCTCAAATACAATATCATAATGTCTAGTTTTCAATAATCATATAAGGTTCCCAAAACCATGAACTTCTAAAATAACATCAATCATATAATTTTATATTTCTAATGAAACCACACTCTCATGGAATAGTTATTTTATAGGGGTTTCACTGATCATTCCATGGAAGAAGGATTCTTCACCCTCCTATGCATTGTTTTGTCAACACCTTTTTGGATTTCATAAATAGAGGTTTTGAGATTTCTTATATTCGATCCCAGTTTCCTCTTCTTCCCCAATATTTAGCTAATCATCATTGGGCCTCTTCTACAACCTCTACTGTGTGTTCTAATTCTACTTCCTGATCTCATGGTGATGGCATTGGTGTTTCCATTTTCAGTGATGGTAGGAAGTATCTCTAGATCTATTAAAGATTCAGGCTTCTACTCTCCATATATGGTCTTTTATATTGCTGCATGATTCAGGGAGGAAGATTTTGAATGGTACTTGATGGTTTGGGATCATCCTTGGCCAGAGTGAGGCGGTGGGTTCATGATGAGGGTTCAAATGATAGTTTTTTTTGTAGAATATATGTCAATGTTGGTGATGGGGAGGTCTTCATGTGTGATTGATTCTTCTATGGGTGATCAACCTTTATTCATTGGCTGTGGGTTGTGGATAGTATTCTAGTCAATCACCGGTGGTTTATGATTGTTGTCTTTGAGCTTTGCTATCGGTGCCTCTGATTGATGATGGTCAATGGAAGTTCCTCCGATCTGGTGGCATGTGACTAGTTCAAACAGATATTTTTTGGTTCTTGGTTCTTATTGTTTGTCAGGATTCATATTTTATTATGTGAATTGGTTTTTCATCATTTAATTTGGATGGTGGTGCAACATTTCTCAGGTACTTATAGGTGGTAGGCCTTGAAAGAGGGATGAGTGTGATGACACCCATCATTTAGCCATCCATTTTCATTTTTGGTGGATATATGGGAAGCTTGTTTTGAATCTTTATCATTTTCTTCAGTATGATTTTTCATGGAATTTGGTTGACATTACTATGATTTAACCACATGATTTATCAGGTTGGAAACTCAAAAGAGATACTGGTGTGGTGACACCATTCATCCATCTCTCCTCCACATGTTGGTTGGAGAGGTTTTCTTCCATGTTGTGTTGATCCAACATAGTGAAACTTCTTGGAAGAGGGGATACCACATCATTTTGACCAATATCACTGAAAATAGGATTTTTATGGTTCTTTACATGATGTTTTATTCCCTATGGACTTGCAGGACCATTATGACCTTTGTGTATTGTTTCTTTAAGGAATTTTCCCCTTGATTGTAATGAGTTCCCTCTTTTACTGGTTTTAAAAAAGGTTTACTTTTTTATGTTTAATAAAAGGGGATTAACCCTAAAACATTTCATAGAAACATTAATCACCTAATCACCAAATCACTTTTCAATCCCATGGTTATCTATATGATAAAACTTATGTTTTGAAAATAAACTTAATCATTATCTTTAAACCTATTTAAGTAAAAAACAATTCTATACTAATCAGGAAATCACATAGGACAATGTTAGAAACTGAACTCTTATCACCTTTCGGTTGTGGGTTCAAGCCTTATGGCCTTAATGAATGTGACATATTGTCCTTTTTCTAAAATTGTACTAATATAATTCTTATAACATTCTCAGAAATATGATGAACATCCTAAAAAACAATCTAAATCATCAAATATAATATAAAACATAATGGTTATCAATAAATTTAAACTCATTTAAAAAAATAGGATTCTCTATCAAATATCATTTTAACACATCAAACATAAGGTTAAATATACGTTAAACATTTATTAAAAATCAATAAATGTCTCCAAAAGTACCCCCATCACATAAAACATCAAAAGAGTATTAATTTATTTAAACTTATAATCATCCTTATATCTACCACTACATCATAAATATTGAATACATATATATAGACACCTCAATCACTCAACTACATGATTTTCATATTCCTTAATACCACTTCTTACAAAAAAATCATGAATCATGTCCTAAGATTCAAGAATTTCAAAACATAATCCAAGATATAATTTATACCTTTCATATTTAATTTGAAGTTATATCATCTTCAAATATAATGGAATTAGGAATTGGAAGATATTTATCTTCATAGTCTTACTGATCCCATTCTTGAGCTCTCCCCCTAGGATATTGATTTACATAATTCCCATACTCCCCATATTTAAAAAATTCAATTGATACCATGGGATTTTTTTATTCCTCTTCATGTCTTTAACTAAATACTTCCTTTTTCCCTGGAATGTTATTTTTGTATGCCCTGATTTACCATATAAAAAACATCATCCTAACCTTTAAAACATTTTATAGGGTTATTCTTCCCACATTCATGAAACATAGGTCATTTAATATTTTTACTTTTATTATTATAACCTAAACATCCATAGAGATTCATTTCTCTCTTATTTTGTGTGTTAAGAAACTTGCCAAGGTTCATGTTGTTAATCATAACTTGTGATTGATAGTTAAGAATTACCACAAGAGTTTTCAATACAACTCACATTTCATTCAGTTTCTCATTCATAAAACCACTACATTTTACTTCACATCCATTATTCATTTAGATCATGTTGGATCTATCCATTTAATAAAACAAAAATGATGGGGTTATTGTATCAAATAAACCCTAATAAACCATCTTATATGGAGGATAAACACTATAATATCCATAACTATGAAATCCCCTATTCAAATCTTTATATTTATCCAAAATAACTATAATTTTCCTTTGCATACTAACCTTTGTGGTTATAGAGTATTTTTAATTTAAGATCAAATAACATCATAACATCTAAATTTATCTAAACTTTTCCTTTCATACAAACTATAAGGACCTGGACTTAAACTCCAAACATTTTTTTTATTTTTAAATAAATCAATTTTTGTATGAGTGAGAAAAAAACAAAGATCACTTTAGGATATGTGAGAACAAAAACAAGAATAACCAAAAACAAAGCATCATGTCCAAGAGGATCCACCATTGAAGACACGTGACCAAAAAAAACCCAAAACATCAAAACAACAAAACAGGGGAAAAAAACAAGTCAGCAGTAGAACTATCGAAGAAGGATGATCGATGGAAATGCATTCATCAATGGAGCTCCTGAATGAGAAACTACAGGACCATCAAGTAACTGTGAAGACACCACCAAACCAAAAGCGCACCCCGACAGATCTACCTTCACTGAATCCACCAAAAAAATCCAAAAAATCATGGAATCCATCACAGCCAACCAATATGGAGTCATTTGTGAAGGAGCACAATGAAATGGTAGAGTAAACAAGGAGAAACAGAGCCATCGGGGCACAAAAAAAGCAACAGACACTGGAGAACAAACTGACTGAGAATTGTGAGTCGATTTGGCAAAGAGAAGAAGCACCACTAAAACTGAGCATTCCTACAACGACCATCTGCATCTGCGTATAGGCCCAGGTTATTGATGATGACCCTGCCACATTATGACTCCAATGAAACCAAACCAGTCCACAACAAGCACACAACAAAAATCAGAAAAGGGGATCAACAAACAAAAATCAGAGGAGAGTCATGCTGGAATGAAATATCTATAGTCAACTTGCCTTATAATGATGAACGATGGAAGATTATTCTCTAAAAAATCACTCGAGACGTCACTGAGGTTGTAGATGCAAGGGAGTCGATACCACACCACACCAGGTCGACAAACTCCATCTAGACCCGATGAAACCACCAAGCATAGATCAAAACCCCATCTGAGGAAATATCCAGCATTAAGCCAATGCCTCTTCTTGAGGGCTGAAATATGGCAATGGTCGCGCTGTGGAAGGATTTGGGAGTCCCGCGGATAGAAGCACTCGGTGACGGGGATGACGAATGAGACACTGTTGATGGACCGAGATGCGGCATCGTGCGAGGGGAAGCCGAACGGTCATCAGAAACATCGCATGAGGAGGAGCTGGATGGAGGATCGGTGCTTCGACATATAGGGGGAGCCGATAGAGTCAGGATAAAGTGGGGAGGAATATGCAAGGGAAGGGTGGAGGAAACCCTAAACTGAGAGCGCTCCCGAGGCTACATCGTGCCCCTCCCAGGACCTAGACTTAAAAATTATATAATACTGAGTTTTAAGAAAATATTTCATTCTATTATATTTAAGGATTTTTTAGGTTTAGTGTTTTGATAATTCGATTATAAATCATAAATAACAAAATTATATATTACAAAGTGGAAACTTCTGATCAGTATCTATTTTCCCTATGAGAAGAATAAATATGTTAGTATATTGAAAAATATGAAAACCCATGAAAAACCTTTTCTTAAAAACATACCTTTTTACCTAGAAAGGGAATTATATTTGTTTTCAAAAGATTAGTTTTCTTACCTATTTAAAACAAATTATTTCCATGAAAACTCATTAAAAAGAATAGAAAAGTCATGTAGGTGCCTTGGGACATCATCTTCATAGAACACTAACAAAACCCTTATATAACCCTTAAAATTTAGAAAAACCATACAGACAACTTCTAATATAATTCTCTAGAGAACAAAATCATTACCCAATGTGTTATCACACTATATAGGCACAACCATTGTATAAGATGTATCAGGATTACCTATGGGATATAATGAGGCTCAACCCATCATATAAATTTTTTTAAGGACCATAACATGAATAAATAAATTTAATCATGCATATTTTCATCATAAAATCCTTGAAAAACTCTTTTAAACTAGTATGAAAAAATCCTTCAGATATCAAAATACCATTTTCTTTTAAAAACCCAATTTCAATGCCAAAATACCCATAAAAAGAGAAAGAGTATTTTTATTTGAATAAAACATGAAACCTTGTAAAGTAATCTAAACTTAAAATAATGTTTATGGAAGTATAAAATTTCATTGTCATCTTATACATTAAAATAGAATATTCTTGTTTTCCTTTGTAATGAAAGTCAAACATTTTGTAAAAAAGATTTAATTTTGGAAGACTTTGAGATAAAGTCAAAATTGATATAAAATGTCCTTTATAAACATTTTGTTTCCATATAAAAGCACTCATAAATGTTTTTAAAGATATATACATGGAGGAAAATAGTTGAAAGATAAATCTTTAAAAGAATATTTTTTTTAAAAAGAAAGCTCCTAACATAAAACCTTAAAAAATCATTTTTTTTAAATATTGTAAATAAAGTGAAGTATTTTAAAAAATGTGCATTATCATACATTTAATAATAAATAGTAATTTTCTTGAAAAATTTATAATAACATGGACATGGAATATAATTATTTATAAAATAAATCTTTAAAACATTTAAAAAAGTTTTTAAGTTAAAGTATCTCTTAACATGGGTTTGACTCATCACGTACATTCTTTATCTTAATGAATAATAAATCATGTTATTTATTTAATTTATTAATAATTTTTTCAAGTTTATTATTCCTTTTATTTCACTTATTACCATGTTATATACAATCACTTGATTAATTAAGTTAATGTTGGAAGTTTTGACGATATTCAACTCATATGTCCAAAATAACTTCAGTAGGTTGACTATGGCCAAAAGAGATAATTATTACATCATATATAGAATAATAATAGTGAAATAATGATCATATTTATACATAAATTATACTTTAACCAATTATGAATTATTTTTATGAAAAATGAACTATATTACGATCATGGAGATGGTAGGCTTTATGTATGCATGAGTAACATTTCTGTTTTCCAATAGCCATTATGGAAAGAGGGTAAATAATATTTTATAATAAAATAATAATGATAAATAAAATATTATTCCTTAAAAAACCCTTATATATATGTATATATCGTATATGTGATTTGGTGATGAAAGAAGAAACACATCATTTCATCGAGGCAATAGTCCACACATACGCACAAATGATGTTATCATTATTCATTGAATGGAAAGGTAAAAAGGAAATGATATATTAAGTTTTCATAATTATAAATATGTAATGAATATTATATATATATATTTATTAAATCTATTATTATAACCAATCATGAGAGGTGATGAAAAAAATTACATCGGTTTGTAGGGTGGCAGTCAGTCGTACACATGAATGATGGTTTCATTTCCCATTTGATGGAAGAAGATATGGATTTATGTTATTAAATTAATATAATGAAATTATATGATAGATAATATGGTTAGTATATAATCATGATTTAATAATATTTTAAGGATGCAGAAGAAGAAACAAAATAAAAACGCTCAGTTAAGACTGATACCTCTTCTTCAAACCACCTCTTTAAGATTATACCTTAATCCTTTGTAGATTGGATTTTTGATAAGAAAAACTCTAGTATGGGGGTGGGGAAGTAAGTAAGGTATTTTTCTAGGTATTGGATAAACCAAAAGGATTTGGAAGTTTGAATTAGAGAGAAAAGGGGGTGACCTTTTATAAGTGGGGAGGAATGACATTTCTATAAATACCCAAAACTACTCAATAATGGGGAGTCACTATCAAAACAAGTGACTAAAAGTTTAAAAATAATGGATTGGTGGGAATATAAGGTCTATACCAACCTCTAAAACAAAAAAAACAAGTTTTAGAAATTTTATTCTTTAACCTCCAAGGTTACTCACTTTTACCATTTTAGTTTTTACCTTTGGTAACTAGTTTTTTACTCTTTAGGGGTCAAGATAGTTACTATAAAAGGGAAATTGTAAAATAATTGGACCATGATTTATATTTTAAGACATATCATAACAAATTGGACGAATATATATATATATATATATAAGATAATTTAAATAATTTAATAAAATATTATTTATTATAAATTATCATCAATTTCAATTTTGACAATATTATTTAATTTGACTTTAAAAATATCAAGATAAGGATGGAATTATAATATATACCTTTCACACTTCCCAAAAATTTTATAACTATGTAAAAAATTCATGGAACACAATAATTCATTTTTAATATTTTTAATATCATTTATTTTATTTTCTTTTTTTAAATAATCATTGCATCAACATCTCATAAGCATTTAAGGAAATTATTTATTAACTAATAGAAATAAATTATTATGATGAAGAAAAATAATTTATATTTAAAATTACTATTAATATCAAAACATATGTTTTTTATCTATATCATAAAATATTAGAGAAATTAAAATCAAGAATGTGACATTTTTTACTCTTTGTTATATAAAGTAATATAAAGGTCATAATCATGACTATATGACAAAAAGGGAACATATTCTATTTTTGGATAAACATGGATGAAATAGAATCATATAATAAAATTTAATCATTTTTATTGTTATTTTTAGTATTTATCATATTATTTTTAACCTTAATCAACTTATTTAACTTTTACTATAGTAACAAATATTTACTACAATTACTATTCATACTGAAAAAATTAAGTTGACCTTATTAACTAATATTAATTATCATGATTAAAAATAGGAAATCAATTTTATCAAATTCAATTAATAGAATTGGTATAATTTAATTTAAAATTAAACCCACAAATGCAATGAAAAAGTGGTTTTTCAAGAAATATATTTTTTAAGTATAAGATGATTTTATATTAACTCTATTACAAGTAATTATCATTATATGTATTTTAATTAATATTTATTGATATAATATAGATAAATTTAATTTAAATCATTCATTATTAGGGGTTATTTTAATTAATTAAAATTGAGAAATCTTATGCACTTTAAAACTGTTTTTAGAAAAATGCATTTTTAAATAAAAAAACTTATACTATAATCTAGTTTAAAGATGATTAAAATATAATTAATTGGATTAAATATGAGTAAATAATACTTATATTACTAGAAATAAAATTCTAATAATAATATGAATTTTAAATTACTTAATTTATTGAAAATACATGACTATATTTGAAAACTTGATATTTTCACTATTCACTAAAAAATCAATATTTTCTAAAAAATCCCAAAATTTCATCCTAAGTTAATTTTTATATGATGATTTAAAAAATGAAGTTCATTTTATAAAATAAATTTTATAAAATATCCAGAAATCAATTATAATATCTTCTCACAAAAAAAATAAATAAAAATCATTTTTGAAGGAAACATATTTTTAAAGAATAAAATTACTTTACTAAAAATTGAATGATTATTTACTAATAATTTATCAAAAAAATTATATCAAGTAATAAATTTATATATATATTTCATAAATTAGTTAGTAATATTAATACCCACTGATAGATATAATATTTTACAGATTTTTTGTATGCATTTTAATTGTTTTAACACTCCCAATTTATCAATCTGAGTTTATATAGATCAATTTTTGATTTATGATGTGTTTTGAACATAATTGTGAAAAGTTATTAATTATGAATTTTTGACAGATTTTTACATCAAGGGTATTTTAGTTATTTACTTAAAAATATAATTCCAAATTAATTGATTATTTTTTTTAAATAATTATTTTATTTCCTTCAAATTTGTCTTCTGGACTAGGGGATGATTCAAGCATCTAGAGGCCTTAAAAAATCAATTAAGTTGAAGATTTTTCCAGGCAGAGAGCATGGACCCCACTGCAATAATAGAAACACATCTCAGCCTACACACCTCTAATTGATGTTATTATAACTTAATATTAAAAGGTACTCAATGATGTGTTCACCCATTGACGTCCATGGAGTTTGGCATCCATTAAGGTGGATTTTGAACAAACTCTATTGAAGGAAGCTTCTTGGAAATTTCATCCAAAAAATAAACCTCCAATAAAAAATTCATAAATCATACATAATGTGACCAATTATAATAAACTTTGGAAGGTATCAACGAAATATAATGAGAAACAACTTTAATGAAGTCACCAATGCATGAAGAGGCTGTTTTCATGGTCATTAATGCATGATATGTGAAATGGGGAGAGTCTGTATAAACAGAATAAATACTTTGAATAAAAAGGCTATAAATCCCTCAAAAAGATTCCAAATACTATGAAATTTTGAGGATAGACGGACAAGGAAATTTTTAAGAACTTTTATGAAGGACTCAATGCTCGATTCTATAATTAATTACTTATGAAACATGAAAAATTGTGTAGAAAAAATTATTCCTATAAAGGAGAGGATCTCCCACCTCTCAAATCATCCCATTTTCCATTCCATTCATTCAAGGAACTAAGGAGGAGATCTTCACTGAGGGATTCCATATGCAAATCTCTTCCTTTTATTCTTAATTTATTGTTTTCTTTATTTTTGCTTTATTTTTAAGTTTTAATTTAGATTTCTAATAAATTCATGCATTGTTTTTATTTATATATCCACCCATCCACCCTCTTTTCTTCTTCTCATTTTACCATCATGAACTATAATACTCATGATCATGAGTAACTGACCCAAGGAATATTCTGAGGGAGTAATCTGGTTCTTGAACCTGATACCATGTTTTTAATATTCTTTGAGTTAATTCTAAGGATAATTATAGTGGGTGTAATCCTCACTATGGTTGTCTAAAGTTTTACTTCTTAATCTACAACCATTTTCCCTTGATTGAGGAGGTGGGTGGATGGTGTGATTGGTGACCGATAAGTGTAATTTTAATTCATAACTACGGTAGACTAATGTTTGAACACATTTGATGGAGTGTGTTGACTAATAATATTTGAAGTTGGTCAATGAAGGTTCACCCTGAAATTTCTCTTGGGAGAACTTCTTTTCTTAACTAATTCCCTTCTATTTAGCATTTCATATTAATTATAATTGAATTTTTTTCATTTCATTTATTTTCATAAATTCCATTTCATTAATAAAAATAATAAAACAACAAAAATAATCAGTTTAGGTGATTTTTATGTGAGTGAACAACTAGTAACGCTCCTCAAGTGAGACGACCCTGGTCAGCCTCTATGATGCACTAGGAAGACATAAAAATATGCTTTTTTCATGCCCTAAGATAGGCATGCATAAAAAACTGGAACCATTTTTTGGGATCTAATTAGTAGTTTACTTATCTTTTTATATTTTCAATGTGTAGAAAGATTTTCATTTTTCTTTAAAAAAAACCAAAAATCCAAAAAAAGAAAATTTTATATGATGTATCCGAACTACAATTACTATGCATAGAATGAATACTCATTATTTCAATAAAAACAAGAAGAATATATTTTAGAGTAAAATATATCTCAAGTGAATGAACTTAAAGAGGCCATAGAATAACTTCAGAGTCAAATAGAAAGGATAACAAAATATATCCATACTACCCAAGAGCAACCTGACCTTGAGCCAGAGTAAGAACCTGAGGTAGTGGTGGAAGAAATCTCACCACTCATCATTGAAATTGAAGAACCAGAGGAGGTAAATATAGAGGTACCTAAAGATTCATTCATTCTCACTGAACCATTTCAATGATATAAATATCAAAAGGACTTTTTTGATGATCTACATGTGGGAGATCAACATGAACTGGATAACTTTTAGAAAAAATGTGAGGAACTAATTGATCTATCTAAACCTTGAAAATATGAAGAGCCACCACCATTGAATAAATATCTATCCTTGAAATAATAAGAAACCACCCAAGAGTTTGAATTTGAAGAACTAATGGAGGAGCTTGACTACCTACCTCAATCTAGTGAAGATCGACTTCAAGAGGCACATTTAATTGAAGAAGAGACAAAATATGAAGAAACTCAGGGAGATAATACATTCTTGAACTAAAATTATTTTAATTTTGTTGAAATTAATTTGAGTATCACTCTTAATTGTTTTGAATTTTCAGATTTGGCCAACACATATTATGACCTAGAAGAAGATGATGAAAAAGAAGATGCACCTATTGAGGAACACTTGGATATCCTTGGAGATGTTGATCATTTACTAAAGGGAGTACAAGAAGAGATCCTTGTGGATCTTCCTAAAGAACAAAATCTAAAATATTCCTATATTAAAAGAGAAGATATTGAAATTAATACTTCAACTTTAAATTGTGAATATCACTTTGATTATTATTTTCCTTAATAATGTTTGGAGAAACCAATGAATTTTAAAGATGACATTGCACAAGTATCAATGAAGAAGGAGGAGGTTCCATACTTCATCCTAGCCCCTCCATGAAATATGTACCACATTTCAAATGGGGTGGATCTAGTGTACTCTATACATGGATTCCTCCTAAATGTAGAAGAATAAGTTTAATCTGGAAGGAAACACATGTGGAGGTTCAAATCCAATAATCCCCAACCACCATCTAATTTTGGATAACAGTTAGTACTGCCCTTCTGGAGAAAGTAAAAATTTAGGGACCACTTAGGGGATTATACAATTACTTATCCTTTTTTTGATTTCTAGTACTTTCATTTTCTATATTAGGAATTTATATTTCAAATTCAGTGTTAGGAATTAGTCTAGCATGCATCCCACTCCCTCTTTTAATTTTGAGCTTAATTGAAATGATCCCTATGATTATTTGAGTAATTTTATTTTATAGGATTATAATGGCAGAAGGAATCCCCAATCATTGGAAGAATAGAACCAAATATTTATTTCAAAAGGTAGTTCACTTTTTATTATTATCATTAAAACTCCTTAATTTTTTTATTCTAAAAAACAATTTGAGATTTAATGGTAAGAATTTCATACCCACACTTAAATCACTGATTTACATGATTTATCTTGGAGACATGAGAATCTAGTGATTACATGTTTTAGAATTCAATTTTAATGAAATTTAATGAGTAAAATAGATAATTGAATGTTTAAAGTGAATCATGGATATTGAAATGATGACTCATGATCTGAGGGAATTGGTTGATTCGAGTAAATTAATTTCCCAACAACTTTTCATGCTTTGAATTTCTGAAATTCTTATGAATTGATTTTTTATTATTGATCATGCCTTTAGTGATTTCCCAATATTATATGTCTCATTCTAGAAAGGATTTCTAGACCAAGTAATTCCCTTTTTATTCTTGATCATATTTCATGAGTGATCTTGGGATATGTCACCTGCCATAACTTGCATTTGAACTTGTCAAATCTATGACTATACAAAAAAACATTTAAAATTATTGAGGCATCTTTTCAAAATCCTTTATCCTTAAATACCACCTTTAAATAAATATTTATTTAGACCATAGATTCCATGAATGACCTTTATAGGTATGAGCCATGTTTGAATCCATTTTTATCGATTTCTACCCTACTATTGGTATTTTTATGGTATTTTAATATTGAAGTGTGGGGGTGAATAGAGTCATAGTGGAAGGTATGATTTATATTGTAAGAAAAAAGTGTGGGGATTTCATTATGGGAATTGAAAATGTTTGTGGAATTATTCATTTTACTTAATTGTTTTCTCCTCTTGAATTAAAAAAATGACAGAAAAATGACAAAAATAATGAAAAAATGAGAGAAATGGGTTGTGATTTGGTAAAACAAAAAATCACTATTTTCCAAGCCGACGATATTTTTATTGTATGTGGTTAAGTGATGGATACGATGTTTTATATAATCAAAAATTAAAAAAAAGAAAAAAATAAATACAAAAGTAAAATAATCAAGAGGGTGCACAAATCATTCATTATGCTTACTTGATTATGACCTTACTTTGCGTTTTGAGGGAAGTATTTTTTGTTACATTGAAGAGGATAACTTAATTATACTTTTACTTTTGATATCATGCATTGTACTTAAGATATTAGACTCCTCCTTGAGCCTTAATTTTTAATGCATCAAATCCAACCAACCTTAAGCCTCAAATTCATTTGAACCTTTATTGCAATTCCTCATGATTTTATGTGATTTTTTTATTTATAAATTAGAGAAATTAGTTATTTTAAAATATTATGGATAAAAAGAATTTTCTCATGATATCAGCATAAATCTACTTGATTTGTATCATGAGATATGAGAGGAAAGATTCAAAGGTGAGGTAAGTCAGGATTTGGAATGTTTAATAATATCGAATTAAGGAGCTTGAATGAATAAAAGGAGAAGTTTCATCATTATTCAGAGGGGAAAAGAAAAATGCATGATTTGATTATTTATTTGAAAAATGAGAAATTGAATTGATAATTTATGTGGATTTTTGAATGTTTAATTTGATATTAAAAATTGTTAAATTTTATTACTTTGGAATTTTAATATTGGTAACATTGGTGTCATCTGAATTCCATATTGAGATTTTATGCTTCAAGAAAATCACGATTTAAGTGTGGGGGAATTGATAGAGATAATATTTTCCAAATTTTTTGTGAGAATTTTATTTATTTTAACCCTCCCAATTTATCAATTAGAGTTTATATGTATCAATTTTGGATTTATGATGTGTTTTGTGAAATTTTTTGAAAAGTGCTTAATTATAGATTTTTGACAGATTTTTATGTTGAGAGAATTGTGCTCATTTCCTTAAAAATATAATTTCAAACTGAGAGATTATTTTTTTCTGAAATAATTATTTTATTTCATGCAACTTTTTATTATGGACTAGGGGCTTATTTGTGCATATATAGGCCATAAAAATCAATTAAGTTGAAGATTTTTCTGGGAGGATAGTGTGGACCCCACCACCATAATGGAAGCACATCTCAGCCTGCACACCTAAAATTGAAATTATCCCACATTAATATGAAATGATACTCTATGGTGAGTTCACCCATTAATTTCCAAGAAGTTTGGCATTCATTAATATAGATTTTGAACAAACTCAATTGAAAGAAGATTCTTAGAAATTTCATATAGAAAAATCAACCGCCAGTAAAAAATTCATAAATCATCCATGAGGTGAATAATTATAATGAAATTTGGAGGGTGTTATCACAAGGCAATGAGAAACATCTTTCATGAAGTCTATAACGTGTTAAGAGGCCATTTTCATGGTCATTAATACATGATATGTGAAATGTGGAGAGTCTACCTAGACAGAATAAATTCTTGGAGTAAAAAGGTGATAACTCCATAAAAAATGTACAAATACTTCGAAATTATGAAGGTGGATGTAAAAGGAAAATTTGAATAACTTTAATTAAGTATTAAATGCGTGATTATATCATTAATTATGGATGCAAAATGACTAATTGTGAAGGATAAATTTTTCCTATAAAAGGAGAGGAGCTCCCACCTCTCAAATCATCCCATTTTCTAATCCATTCTTTCAAGGCACCAAGGAAGAGATCTCCACTGAGGGAGGGTGGATTAAAATCTTCCCCTTTTCTTTTAAATTTATTTGTTTTCTTTATTTTTGTTTTAGTTTTCAATTTTAATTTATATTTTTAAAAAATTCATGCATTTGTTTATTTCTGTGTCCAACCATCCACCCTCTTTTCTTCTTCTCATCTTACCATTGTGAACTATAATACTCATGATCATGAGTAAATGACCTAAGGAATATCCCAAGGGAGTAATCAGGTTCTTGAACCCAAGAACATGTTTTTAATATTCTTTTAGTTAATTATAAGGATAATTTATAGTGAGTGTAATTGTCATTGTGGTTGTCTAAAGGTTAACTTCTTAATCTACAACCATTTTCCCTCGATAGAGGAGGTGGATGGAGGGTTTGATTGGTGATCTCTAAGTGGACTTTGCATTCATAACTATGATATAATAAGGTGTGCACACATACTATGGAGTGTTTTCACTAAGAATATTACAAGCTGGTCAATGAAGGTGCTCCCTGAAAGTTCTCTTGGGATAACTTCATTTCTTTACTAATTATATTCTATTTATCATTTCATATTAATTAGAATCAAATTTTTAAATTTTATTTATTTTCATAAATTCCATTCCATTAATAAAAATAATAAAACAACAAAAGGAATTAGTTTAGGTGAATTTTTTTAAGTGAGTGAACAACTGAGAACACTCTTCAAGTGAGGTGAACCTGATCAGCCTCTATGTTGCACTACGAAAACATAAAAATATGCTTTTTCCACACCCTAAGATAGACATGCGTCACCCACCAATTCAAAAACTAGGTTATAATGGTTATATTTAAATAATAATATTTCATGGTTTGTTTAAGTTCAGTGTTGCATATATCATATGCTATCTAACATAGTTTTCATTTCTAAAATATTAGGGTGTTACAATATTCATTATTTATGGGAATTGATGGAGCATGGGATATCGTAATCAAGAACTATTTTCCTTTGTATGACAATATGGTTTCTCTTGAGTATGGGTGCGGGATGTCTGTCACTAGGGGTTGACCCTCATGTGAGAAGATTCATGGGACCTTGAGAACAGTTTTGTGATGGTAGTTTTGGATATTGTATTCCATTGGATAAAGGGAACAATGTACGACTGGATTTCTTAGTAAATTCCAAGAACAAGCTCAAGGGATGCTAGGTAATCTTATGGTTATTTTATGCTTAAATATGGTCATGTAAATGGATCTCTAGATAGGCATGGATTGTACTGAGTGACATCTAGATTCCTATGTAGGAATACCTTAGATAGACTCAAGGAAACCAACCATTTCTTTGACTTGACCACCAGGTGAGATACCACCTTTAGGCTTCGTCAGTGATTCTGATGTGTGAATGTATCATCTATGTACCAAAGTTTCACTCATAAACTCTGAAGTGTGGACTACCTTAGAATATCTCCATTCAATCCAATATTTTGATTCCAATATTTCCTTGAATTTGCAGATGGCCTCGGTTGATGGTTAAAGTTTAGAAATCCAAGGATGCTAGATTAGGATAACACCAATGTTTGTGCCAAAGCATAATTACAAAAATTACAAGAAATGGTTTTCTGAGGAGACATCACTAAAAGTTTGTTATGATCTTTGGTGAGTGTGATGGAGTTCATTGTTCTGGATCGAATGGGGGTTTTCAAGAAAAAGTCAGCATGACTAGGTTTAGTTCGGATGATTGGATTTTGATCGTTATAATCAAAATTAAAATCATAATAGGTGCATACCTAGGATTCTAAAGACATGATTCAATAAGAAATTTTTATGGTGGGAATACCAAGACATGAAATTGGCTATTCAAGATAGAACCTATGGTGGGAAGTTCCATACTCTAGTTGAAAAAATAGATGAAAAAAACCATCATGTCTCGATTTAGGTTGGATTGTGTAAGATCTATCTTAGTGTTTTCATTTGTGGTTATGTGTTCTGGTTTTATTTTTATCAATTTATATTTTTTATTCTTTAAGTATACATTGGAGGAACATTGGGAGTTCATAAACACAATATGGCCATTTGAGCGAGAATTCCTGTCCTAATAAGTTAGTGGTTGTTTCAAATGTCCACTAGGGATTCTTAAAGATGAGAATTTATAAGGTGGGAAGGTTTTAATGACCCAAATTCTCAAAGAGGTATGGATCCTTAAATTTCAGTTTAAACATATTATTTTATTCTTGTAATATCTCTTAAGGTAACAAAAAACGGTTTAGAAATGTTGAAATATTGTTCGAATCCCGAAGCTCTATTTTTTTTGGAGAGGCAGATCGAACCGCATGGTTGGTGAATGGTTATTGCTAATCATGTAGCTCAACCATGAAGACCAATGTCTAAGGGGATGTAGTTTTTTTTAAAACATGTGAAATGTACCAGAAAACTATGAAACCCTGAGAGGAAGGCACATAGGTTGTCAAACTGTGCGATGGAGGCCGCATGGCCATGAAAAACCTACAATAAACTGTAGGTTTGTTAAGAATATATGGAACACAGTTTCTTCTAACTGTGTGCCACGCATGCGAGGGGGTATGCTCTTAGAAAATACCAATGCACGAGATGCACACAGTTTTTCAAATTGTGCATCTATCCATGTAAGGGGAATGATACCATGGATAGTGAGCCTGTATGACTAGTGAAAGATTTTTCAAAATGTGTAGACAACTCATTAAATGGATGAAAATTTCCATTTCCCTTATTTTCTTAACCCTTAAACCTCATTCATCCTTAAATGCACACACAACCCTCCTCCAACTATGTGATATTTCCCTCTCCTATCCAAGACTTTGAGCTACTTCATTCATCTGACTTCTAATTAGATCACCACTCATATCATTGAATCTATATCAGTAAACTCTTAAATACTCTTACTTCCTTTATTTATTTATCTCTCTATATCAAATTCTATTATCTTGTGAGATAATATACCCTATTTTCAAGGTGTTTTTCGATATCTCTGATTTCTATCATTCCAGGTCGAATCAAATATCAATAATGGAAGAGTGAAACTTTATAACCACATATTATATGGTCTGTATGATTTTCCATTAAAGTTATATAATTTATGAGAATATCCATTGTTTCGTACACCGTACTTTTTACATGTTCCTCTTAAAATGTTTTAAATATTAAATTAATTTTCTATACTTTTACTTAGACCCCTTAATAGGTCCATTTATCTCATTATAGGTTGAGAGATCAACTATATCCACCCATGAGTGAATATTATTATATTACTATGATGAAAATTTATTGTATTGACTAAAACACCACTAGAGCGTGTTTGGTTTAAATAATGGTTAAGTTGAATTATTAAATTGGCCTCAAATATTTTTTTTTCATTTTCTGAATAAACCACTTTAAGGGTGAGTGGTAACCTCACAATACAAGAGCCAAATTTCAAACCAAAAGACCAAATTTCAAACATCACAAATAGCCTCCAAAATCCACCCCCAAAACATCAAAACAAAAAATCATATTTCATCTTCTCCTCCTCAAGCCACGTTCCTAGATTCGCAGTTCACCCCTCATCGCCATCGCCATTGTAACACTGAAGCCCTCAGGAAGGGGTCAATTCCATTGTGAAAAAAATAGAAAAACATCACAATGAGGCGTCAAACAACCACCGTAATCCTCCATCCATCCAAAATCAAAGAAATCAACAATGCCAAATCAATAAAGAACCAAACAACACATGAGCTTCACAGATCACAGATTCATCAAAAAAAAAAACAACCATAAACAACGCACTGATATCGCAGAGGATCCATAATATCCCAAAAGGTTCAACTCAGCACCGTAACCAAATATCATAGACGGAGCCACGTTGAAGCCATTGTGAATGCACAAAACCCAAATAGAATCCAAATCCAAACACGAATGAGGAATAAAAAGGTAACAGAACATCACCAGCACACCGGGAAAAAGTCCCGACGCAACCAAGACCCGTCGCCGCCAACCGGTATGCTCGAAGAGACCCCGACGAACTGCCCTATGCAACCACCTGAGTCAAGGTGGAGTCCTGCAGGTCACAGAAGCTTGAACCCGGCTGTGAGCCACCACCATGACTCCGAGGGAGCCTTATCTATAGAAGAGGGAATCGAGCAAGAAACGGCCAACAATGGTGCAATCCAAGCTCCAGAACAACCCCACCACGACAGGGGACCACCACCACGAGCTCACCGAGAATGAGGGGGAGCACCACGCCAGGTCGAGACGAAAGGAGGTGGCGGCGACGAGATGGAAACCGTAGAGCGCGATTCCCCTTACGGGCTTATCCCCGAGAAAATGGAATGGAATTATTAAATTTAATTAGTGGATTTCAAATGGAATGGTTTGAATCTATTAACCCTTTTTACCATCGAAGGTTAAGTGATAATTGGATTCAAATGAATTGTAGTTTGAGACTATTTCTTAAATGATCATAACCCTTTTCCATTCCCTTACAACCAAACCTCCTCCTAGGGTGGGTTGGGATTGGTATTTATGAATGGAGTGTATTAATTGAATTAAATGTGAGGAGATTGGTATGTCTATATCATGCGAAATTTATATTTGGGATATTATGAATTAAATGGTATATAGTATTTATTGAATTGTGTAAATGTAATATATATTATTTATATGGCATCACACCTTTTTTATTACATAAATTTTCATTACATTGTACAAATGAAGGATCTTTTAAAGTATAGTTTCTTGGAAATAAGGTATATAATACATGAAAAAATAAAAAATTCTTCTAATACACTTTAAATTATTCATCATAGGTTCATACTAAGTAAATTTACTAAATCTCATAACTTGGGAACATACATAAAAGTAAAGGGCGAGCATAAGGTTCAGTAAGGAAAATCAAGGGAAACAATTTATAAGAGATCATGAGAATTATCGATAAGAAATTGAAGAATATCAGAAAGGCATGAGAAAAAGAAAAAGATACATATAATATTAAAAATAATATAAATAATAAAATGTAAATGTGGATACAAAATTTAATTGATTCATCCATAATCATATCACCAAGGTTTATCCCCGAGGTGTCATAAACATTACCAAGGTTATTCACCAAGGTATCATAAAACATGTCATATTTAGAGATTAAATTATTTACCCAATGAATTGGATTGATATCAGTGAACACCATAAATATTTATTAATTAATTTGAAGCACTTATATCATAATAAAACATTTCATAAATTACCTGTGTAGAATAAAAGAAATGGATTTTATATCAAAATCATGAAATTTTTAAAAAGTTCTTAAAACAAGATCTTTATATCATTATTAACCCAAAAAAGGAAGGTGGGTTTCATGTATGTTAATAAAAGAATAAAATAGGTAATTTTTACATCTATGTTAATACCCCTAGAAAATAAAGAGGTTTGGTTATTCATAAAAGATAATAAGATAAATTCTTGAGGAAAAGAGAGAAATTTTGAGAAGAAAATTCGCCAGCATAACAGGTATAAAACTTTGTTTTAGAAAAAATTAAAAAGATAAGGGAAAAGGGTCTATATTAATAAAAGAATATTAATAAAGTACATTTATATAACAAAATGGAAATAAGAACATATTATGGAAATTTAAAAAACATACCACATAAAAAAGGAAACTTGAAAGGAAAAGAGAAGTTGGGTTTTCCCTTACCTTGAAGAGTGTTCCTAAAACACGAGGATCAGGACCTTAAAGGATTAAAGAAACCTTGGAAAGACTACTTGGGAGATAAAAATATCAGATATTCATGGAGTTTAAATTTAAAGTGAAAGGAAATGGAGAAATGTGTGGGTATTTATAGCAAAATAAGATGATTTGTTTATTAATTTCTTTGGACACTTAGGTAGTGGTAAATGCACAACCATGGGATTGACCATGGTATGTTCCCATGGTATTGGAAACATGGAAAATATTTTCTGTAATTTTATCCCAAAAGTGTCTAACATAATTTTTGATTACTTATTTCAGCAAGGAAATTTAAAGTGTCCAAAAAATAACATTTTTAAGTAAAAGTTCCCATTTTAAAATTTGGAAAGTAATTTGGAAATTGATTAAAATATGTTAAAATAATTGATATTAATAAAATAAAATAATTTGAGTCATTAATTATGTTTAAATAATTATTACATAATTATGACATAATTATTATTACATTAAACTTATCGAAAAACTCAAACTGTATTTTTACTATTCATGAAAAAAATAAAGTATTTTAGAAAATTATCATCAATGCACTCTAACCTAATTTCAATATGAATATTTAAAACATAATATTTATTTTATCATAATTATTATATAAATATGATAATTTTAACTTTTAAATATATAAATCCTTATTTATTAAAAATAACAGCGGATAAAAAATACATAGTGAAATAACATAGTGAAATTTATGATAATTGAAAAAAATAAAATTAATTTATAATTTATTTTTAAATAGAAGTATTTTAAACATAATATTTAATTAAAATAATTATTATTCACAAAATTTTAGTTTATTTTAATATTTATATCTTTTATGACAAGTACAATTTCTGTCCCAAAAATAAATTTATCAAATTCCAACTCAATTTTATTAAGAAAAGCTATTCTTAAAACAGAATTGATAATTTTTTTTATTTATACAATGTCATTAAACTTTAAGTAACTAGGAATCAAAAAATAACCACTTATAACACTCACAAACAACTTAAGGGTAAGGTGTGTGATGGTGATAGGTTCTTGGGGTGACTCGGATAACATCACCCGAGTGGTAATTTACACTAAATTGAACTTTGGTTGTAGGAAATTTTGTTCAATATTAACATGTTGAAGCTCATATTGGGATTGGTCAAGAGTGAAGCCCAATGAAGCTACCTCCCTCCCAAGCTCCAACAAATGGGCTTCCTAAAACATGACTCTACTGGTTAAGGCCATCATTTCTCCTTTCTGTATTAATTAACCATTATTATTTCTATTTATAACACTAATTATAATGTTGAAATTATTATTAAGAGTATTGTTTTCAATATTCATATTGACTAATGGTCATATTACAGTCGAAACTTGATGGTTATATTTCAATTTATAATCACATCATTATTAAAGAGATATAATTTTGTTGAGCATAAAAAAACATTTTTAGGAAAAATTTATTATTCAAAAAGTTTGGGTCGTTACATTCTTCCCACATTAATAAATTTCCTCCCTAAAATTTCATCTCTTTACCTCTATTTAGGAAAGGTTTAGGTACTTTTGCCTCATTTTTTTCCTCTAGTTCTCCCGTGTCTTATTAATATTTTTGGTTCCTCCAAAACACTTTAACAAGGTGGGTAGTCTTGTTGCATAGAACCTTGTCTCTATGATCCAATATCTCCACCAACTGCTCCTCATAAGATAGGTCACATTCCAGTTGTACCACCTCTTAATTAAATATATGTGTAGGGTTAGGTATGTACTTACTCAAGATATATATGCAGAATATATTATAAACTTGAGATAGATTTGGAGGAAGTGCAAGCTAATAGGATACTGATCCCATGTGATTAGGGATTTCATAGAGACCAATGTACCTGGGGATGAGCTTCCTTTTCTCCCCAAGTTTCATGAATCTCTTACAAGATGAAATTTGAAGGAAGACTTTGTCACTAACGTCAAACTCCAAGTCACCTCAATGGTTTTCATCATAGCTCTTCTATCAACTCTGAACATCCATTATGCATTGTTCAATGTAATAAAAATTTTCTGTCATCTCTTGTACAAGATTATGCCCAAGAATATTTCACTCATAAGCTTCATCCTAATAAGTATGAGTTCTACATCGCTTCCCATATAGAGCTTCATATGGTTCTATTTTAATACTCAAATGGAATTTGTTTTTTTATGAGAACTCAAATAATGGGAGATGTTGATCCCATCTAACTTTAAATTCCATTGAACATGTTCTCAGCATGTTCTCAAGTGTCTAAATATTCCTTTCATACTATCCATTTATTTGGGAGTGATAGATCGTACTGAAAATCAATTCGGTACTCATATCATGTTAAAGAATTCTCCAAACATTTGATGTGAACCTTGAATCATGATCTGATATGATAGAGAGTGTAACTCTATACAACCTTACCACTTCCTTTATATATATCTTGGAAAGTTGGTCAAGAGAGAAATATTCCTGAATAAAGATAAAATGGGAAGTCTTAGTGAGATGGTCCACTATAACCCATATTTCATTGTTTCATTTGGATGTTTTCAAGAGACTAGTGAAAAATTGTATAGTGATATTGTCCCTCTTCTTTGATGGTATGGGTAGTGGTTTTAATACCCCTTTAGGAAGTTGTCACTCTGCCTTCCCTTGTTGACACACCAAGCACCTTATAGTGTAGTCATCAATCTCCCTTTTCATGTTATCCTATCAATAATGATAATGAAGGTCCCTATACATTTTCATGCTTCTAGGATGTATAGAGTATATAGAGCTATGAGCTTCATCCATCATCTCTTTTTTTATTTCAGGAATAGATGGAAAACATATCCTTGTATTAAATTTCAGTACAACTTCTTGATCAATATTGAACATAAAAAACTTCTCATCCTTCATAGCCTCTATATTATTTTTCAAAAAAGGATATTATCTTTGAGATTTATTGATCTTCTCTAGTAATGATGGTTGAGAAATAATTTGGGATAGGGTTGAGGATGTCCCTTACTTATGATTCCCATGTCCAATTTTACTAGTTCTTTGATCAAAGGATCTCCTTGAATCCTCATATTACCAACACAATAGTTCATTTCCTACTTAATGAATTAGTGACTTTGTTTGCTTTTTTGAGATGATAATGAATTGAACAATTATAGTCTTTAAAAATTTCCAACCATCTTATCTATCTCATATTTAATTTCTTTTGCATGAAAATATACTTTATACTTTGATGGTCTATGTGTATGTCACATTTCTCCCGATAAAGATAGTGCCTCCATATCTTCATAGCCAAATAAACTGCAACTATCTCCAGGTCATGCATAAGATAGTTCTTATCATGAAGCTTTAGTTGTTAAGATGCATAAGAAATCACCTTGTCATTTTTCATGAGGACAAACCCAAGACCTTTCAGAGATTCATGTCTAAAAATAAAAAAATCCTTCTCTGATAGATGGTAGAGTTAACACAGGTGTAGTAACCAATCTCTTCTTCAGGTCTTGGAAACTTTATTCACACTCCATTATCCAGATAAAATTGACCCCTTTAAGAGTTAAATTGGTTATAGGATTAGAAAGTCATGAAAAGTTTTTCAAAAACCTCCTAAAATACCCCCCTAATATAAGTAAACATTGAATCACAATTACTATTATAGGATGAGAAAACTCCTATAAAACCTTTGTCTTTGTAGGATCAACTGAGATTCCTTCATTGGTTATAATGTTTCCCAAGAAAGAAACTTATTTCAACCAAAATTCACATTTTTTGAACAATAAAAATAGCCTATTCTTCCTCATAATTTTCAATATAACCCTTAGATGATCCACATGCTCTTCAATAATTTTGTAATATATCATAATATCTCAATAAAAATTACCATAATGTTTTTGAGGTAGTCCTTAAAGACTTTATTCATCAAATCCATAAATATAGTAGGATCATTAGTCAAGCCAAAGGGCATAACAAAAAACTCCTAATTCATATATCTTGATCAGAAGGCGGCCTTTGAAATATCTTCTTTCTTTACCCTCAATTGATGATAACCAGATCAAAGATCAATCTTAGAGATGAATTGAGCCCCACAAAGTTGGTCAAATAAATCATTAATTCATATAAGAGGGTACTTGTTATTCACTATAACCCTGTTAAGTTCTCTATAATAAATGCATAGACACATTGATACATCCTTCTTCTTCACAAAGAGAACATGTTCTCCCGAAGGAGACACACTTGGTCAGATAAAACCCTTATCCAAAAGATCTTGGTGTTGTTTCTTTAATTCATCTAGGTCCTCATTTTCCATTCTATATAGGGTATTTGAAATCATATTAGAACCATTCATGAGCTCATTGGTGAAATCTACCTCTATTTATGGGTGGGGGGTCAGGTAACTCCTCAGGAAATACATCAATGTATTCCTAAATTATGGGGAAATTATCTATTTGTATATTTTCATTTCCTTATTCATATTCATTGATAATTTTAATATATATAAAGATATGGGAGGTTCTTCTATACAAATATTGTGTTGAGATATCACTCATTTGAAAATATATGTAGGTTTACCATTCAAAAATACTGATATTTCTTTACTTCTGTAGTTTATATTATCATTATACTTTTAGAGCTAGTCCATCCCTAGTATAATGTTGAATTCCAGCATGGGAATGACTACTATATTTGTGATGCGACTATGCCCACCAATGTAAATAATAGAGTTTATATACACTATTGATTATTGGATAATCCCTTTATGAGCCTTGACTAATAGTTATACTTATAGTAGTTCAGGGATTGATTCTATATTCTTTGCAAACTTGGGGGAAATAAAGGAATGCATAGAACCATAATCAAACAAAGTACTTTCTTTATTTTAGAGAATAATGATAGTACCTACTACCACATCATTTTTAGCTTCAAATTCATCCACCATGATAGAAAAATCCCAACCTTTCTCCCTTGGACTCTGCTGAGGATGATGGTGATTCCCCTCCGTTAACTTTAGATTTGGATAATGATTGGAAAAGTTCCAAAGATGTATAAACATGAAACATTAGAATTTAGGTTGGGCCTACACCATATTACCTTTTAAATTAGTGTTGAGAATTTTATCCTTCACCTCACTATGATAGTTCTAAGAAATATGTCCATCTCTTTCACACTTGTAACATTTACCACTCCTGAGTAAGAAGTTCCTTGAATGATTCTTCCCACATTTTTTACACGTGGGAAGTTTCACTTTATTTCCTACTCTTCCTTGATCAAATATACTTACCAAGTTTGGATCCAAATATCTCTTCTTTTCATTCTATCTATTGGACCACTACATCTCTCTGAACTCTAGTTCAACTTTCATAGCACTCCTCACGATATCCTCATAGTTTTCATAGTTTTGGTTGGATAGATTCTTCCATAGATGGGGTATTAGTCCACCAAAGAATATATCAACATTTATATTAGGATCCATGACAAATATAGAGGTGTAAATGGAAAGTATTGTGAATTTAATCTCATAGATTATAACATATTCATTTTCCTTATGCTTCATCTCTAGGAATTCTTTCTCCATTTCCATTTTCATTGATCGGGGGAAATATTTTTTGAAACATGTTCCCTTGAACTCTTCCCACTCTATTTAATAAATATAACCTCTTGGCTTAGTGATTTTAATCAGTGTCCACCCATGACCAGATTCTCCCTCTAATAGGTACACATAAATGGTGACTTTCTCTTGTTCCGAACAACAGAGTACAAAAAAGATCTTTTCTATAGAGCTTATCCATTGTTCTGCAATTAATGGTTTGGTAGATCCACTGAAAAAGGTGTTAATTGAAACACAAAGGACTCAATGTGAATTTGTTACATTCTAGTAAAATCTGGTTTCTTGGATGGATTAAAGTTATTGCTCATAACTTGAGTCATTTGATTCATCATTCTCATGAAATGTTCCATTCTGGCTTCGATCAGAAGGCTGTCAGCACTTGGTTAATTGTGCTCACCATTTGCGTGGTTTCTCCTATTTCACTCCATTTTCTAAAAGAAGTAAACCTTAGTGATAAATTTGTTTCATTTAATAATCTTATAATTATAAAGTAATTTCATAAACATCATGCTTAAATATGTTATTCTTTAACAACAATTACATTTTATATAAATCATTTATAATGGTTTATAAAAATCTTGTGATTAACCAAAAATATCCCCCATGAGTATAAAAATAGGTGTTCATTAAGATTCATTGTCATGTAACAAGTTATGTTGAGTCAGGACTGACACACCTTTTTAGATTTATTTCCTATAGGTACATCCTTTCCAGAACCACATCCACTTGTTCGTATCCAGATATGGATTTCTTTGCTCTGAAATCACTTACTTGATACATTACCAAAATACCAGGATGTTTTCTTATATTTTAACTTTTATATAAGGTTATTCATAATGTTTTAAAATACTAATTTCAAAAAATAACTAAACCATCCTTTGAAACCAACTATATCACCCCACCTTTTTATTAGATAACATTTTGTTACATTGTATAAACAAAGGATCTTTTAATGATTAGTTTCTTGTAAATGAGGTATATAATACATGAAAACATAAAATACCTTCTAATAAAATTAAAATTATTTATAATTAGTTAATTATATAAATATATTTAATTAATCTCATAACCTGGGGACATACATCAAAGGAAAGGGTTAGCAGAAGGTCTGGTCAGGGAAAGCAAGGGAAATAGTTCACAAGTGATCATGAAAATTATCGATAAGAACTTGAAGAATATCATAAAATAATGAGAAAAGGTAAAAGAGACATATAATAGTAAAAATAATATGAATAATAACATATAAATGTGTATAAAATATTTAACTGAGTCATTCATAAGAATATCACTAAGATTTATCACCGAGGTGTCATAAAATTTACCAAGGTTATTAACAAAGGTATCATAAAACATGTCATCTAAAGAGATTAAATTATTTAACTAATGAATTGGAGTTCTATCAAGGAAAACCCTTCATATTTATTAACTAATTTGAGACAATTATATCATAATAAAACAATTCATAAATAACCCTTGGAAAATAAAATAACTGGGTTCTATATCTAAATAACGACATTTTAAAAAACTGCTTAAAGATAAGATCTTTTTGTCATTATTAACCCATAAAACGGAAGGTAGGTTTTATTGTTAATCCTAGTATAAAATATATAATTTTTATATCTATATGAATACCTATATAAAATAAATACTTTGGTTATTCATAAAAGATAATAATAGAAATTCTTGAGAAAAAGAGAGAAATTTTGAGAAGAAAAATTGGTAGTATAACGAGTATGAAACATGGTTTTAGAAAACATTAAAAAGAGAGAGGAAAAGGGTATAAACTTCATAAAAGACACTTAATATAGTAAATGTATAGAATAAAATGGATACAATAACATAGTACAAACATTTTAAATACATACCACATAAAAGGGAAACCTTTTGAAGACTAATTGTGTGGTATAAATATCATATCTTTGTGAATGATGAATTTTAGGTGAAAGTAAATGGATAAATGGGTGGGTATTTTAGCAAAAGAGGAGGATTTTGTTTATTAATTTCCTTGGACACCTAGGTAGTGGTAAATGAAAAACCATGGGCCTTACCGTGGTATTTGACCATGGTATTGGTCACTTAGAACACATTTTATGTAATTTTATCCAAAAATAGTCTTCCATAATTCAATATTACTTATTTTGGTAAGGAAATGTAAAGTTTCCACAAAATAACATTTTTCAAGTTAAAGTTTCCATTTTAAAATTTGGAAAGTAAATTATATATTTGGATATTGATTAAAATCTATTAAAATACTTTATATTAATAAAGTAACATAATTTGAGTCATTTATTATGGTTAAATACTTATTAAATTATTGTGACATAATTATGATGTCATTAAACTTACCAAAAAACTCAAATTGTATGTTGACTATTCATGAAAAAATAAAGCATTTTAGAAAATTATCATAAATTAACCCTAACCTAATTTTGATGTGATGATTTCAAAAATGATATTTATTTTATCATAATAATAATATAAACATGATATTTTTAACTTTTACATATAAAAATATTTATTTATTAAAAATAATAGTAGATAGAAAATGCATAGTGAAACTGCATAGTAAAATTTCTGACACTCAGTTTTTTTTCATTTCTATTTAAATAGGAGTGTTTTAACCATATAATTTCCTTAAAATAAGTATTATTCATAATATAATATTTTATTATAATATTTAAATCTTTTATGAAAGTACAATTTCTGTCCAAAAAATCAATCTATCAAATTCCAACCCAATTTTATTCATAAAAATTATTCTTAAATCAGAATTAATGGAAACAACAATTTTACTTAAACAATTTCATTACACTTTAAGTAACTAGGGACTAGAAAAATAACCCCTTATGACACCCTCATACTACCTAAGTGTAAGGTGTGCGATGGTGACAGATTCTTGGGGCGACTCAGATAACATCACATGAGTGGTAATTTCCACTAACATGAACTTTTCATGTAAGAAATTTTGTTCAAGCTTAACATATTGAAGCTCAATTTGAGATTAGTCAATAGAGAAGCTCAATGATGATGCCTACCTCCCAATATTTAACAAATGGGATTCATACGATATGAATCTACTGGTTGAGGCCATCATTTTTCCTTTTTTCATTAATTACCCATTATCATTTCAATTTATAACACTAATTATGACGTTAAAATTTTTATTAATATTATTGTTTCCAAAGGTCATATTAACCAAAGGTCATATAATGGTCAAAACCCAATTGTTTTATTTCAATTTATAACCACATCATTATTAAAGAGATATATTTTTGGGTGTAAAAAAACACATTTTTTAGGAAACATTTATTATTCCAAAAGATAGGGTCATTACACTTTCCATTAGGGGTGTCAGAAACTGAACAAACCCAATGGGTTAGACCCGACCTGACTGGGTTGGGTCTGGTTACACAAAAAAAAACTTGGGTTGGGTTTATGTTGGGTCAACCCGTTCATGGGTTGGGTCAGGTCTCGGGTTGGAGACATTTAGACCAAACCTAAATCATGACCTTATGGGTATCTTCAAAAATACAACCCCCACCTTGTGTAGTCACAGACCAAATGGTCATTCCCTCCCTCCCTCATGCTCTCGCCTTCTCCTCCTATCCTCCCTGACCTGAACTATCCCTCACATGGAAAAGATACCCTAATCCCTCCTTCCCTCGTGATCGATAGGTGACAAAACTCCACCCCTCCCTCTCCTCCTTCCTCCTCCTCCCCTGAGCTTCCCAACCCCTCAAATTTTGTTTTATATTCTCATTCCCTCATGAAAAACCATGCTTCCATCCTCCTCTAATCTTTCCTCATTTCTCACCTCCGAACCCACCCAAAAAATACCTCCTCTCTCGATATATAACTTTTCTCATGATAAATTGGGATTCCAAAGAAATCCCTCCTGGCTCGCCTCAACTCCTCCTCTTACTTATTGTATTACATGTGTGTTCTGGTCTGGTGTGGTAGTAACTGATAAGTAGTTAATTTTTTTATCATGTTATTTCTTAAATTCTTATTATGTTTCCCATTTTTGATGACAGACACCACCACTACCACTAATACCCATTTCTTCTGTTTCCAAGGGTGCACCATAGCAGACAGAGTATTACCAATAGGTTATAGGTGGAATTATTTTGTTGAAAACAGCTATCAATTTGTGTAAGGTGATAAACTAAGTGGTTCTAATCATCCATTTGGTGCAAGAGGGAAAAGTCATATGGGGTCTACTACAACTAAACATTCAATTAGAGAAATAAAAGTGGGGAGTAGTAGCATACCAGTTGAATAAACTAAGGGTAAGAGGTCTCTTAAAACGGTAATAATTCCTAAAGCTCCTTCTGATTCTAGAGTTTCTCACATTTGGGATCATTTTCATAAGACAAATGTAAGATATTTTTATAATTATTGTGGAAAATATTATTCTTTCATATCTAGCCAACATGGATCTAGTAATTTGAAATGGCATTTGACAGGGTGCAATAAAAATCCTCACAAAAATCTTGACAAAAGTAAAGCCACTATTGGTCTTAGAAAGAAGTGTAAACATGAGGATTATGGGATAGTTAAATTTTTATTAGCTCATTTTAACCAAGAAAATTATAGAATATATCTTTGTAAAATGATAATCATTAATGAGTTATCATTTAAATATGTTGAGAATCAAAATTTTAGAGAATTTATTGAAGTTTTTCAAACTCACTTTCATGTGCTATCTAGAAAAATAGTTGTTAGGGATTGGTTGGAGTTATATTTGGATAAAAATAAAAATTTAATTCTATGTTTGATATGAACTCTCACATGTAATGTCTTACCATAGACACATGGACATCAATTCAAAATCTGAATTATATGTGTGCGACTACACATTTTATTGATGATAATTGGATATTAAATAAAAAACAATCTAGTTTTGTCTTGTTGAAGATCATAAAGGGGAAATAATTGTCAGAGTATTAGAAAAACCATTGAAATAATGGGGGATTGAGAGGATTAATATTGTTACCATGGACAATGCTAGTTCTAATATTATAATGATCAATTATTTGGTGAGGAGGGTTAATGATTAGAATGAGTCTATTATTAATGGATAGTATATATAGATGAGATGTTGTGCGCATATTTTAAAACTTATTGTTATTTATGGGTTAAAGGAAATATCAATATAAATTGTTATAATCAGAGTTTATTAAATTTTTTTGAGAAGTTCACCTTTAAGATTGGCTATTTTCAAGAGCATCTATGAGGAGTTAAATATTCCTAGTAAATATGCCATAATTCTTGATGTGCCTACTAGGTGTAATTCTTGTTACTTTATGTTGGATGTTGAAAATAAGTATGAGAAAGTATTTATTCACCTTGAGGAGGATTCATGTTTTAGGAGTGTTGTTGTCTGTGAAGGTGGGGCTCCTACAACATATTATTGAGAGTGTGCTCATGAATTTGTTAAGTTTTTAAAAATATTTTATGATAGCATTGTCGAGTTTTATGGTTCTATGCATGTGAAAAATCACAATTTCTTTCATACTCTTTGTGACATATATTGAAATATCAAGAAATGGATGAAGAGTTAAGATATTTTTGTGAGTGAAATAGCTATTTTGATGAAGGTTAAGTTGGATAAGTATTGGATTATTGTTTCCAATTTTAATTATCTCTTACTTGTGGAAATTGTTCATGATCCCTAATATAAATTAGAATATGTTCAAGATAATTTTTAAATGATGTTTGATGGAGAAGATAATAATGAATTTATTAGAAAATTAATAGAGTTTTTGAATAATATTTATGAGTTTTAAAAATGAAAATATCCCATTCCTGTTGTTGTTAAATGTGAGTCAAGTTCTCATCAAGAGTCACATATTAATGTTGCTAGTACCGATAGTGAGGATAATGAGAAATGGAAATATGTATATAAATTAATGAAAAGGAAAATGAAATTGACACAGCAAAGTAATTAACTAGAAATATATTTAGAGATTGGTGATTGTGAGGATAATTTTGATGGATTTGATATTTTATATTGGCGGAAAGGAAAGGAAAGAAAGTATCATGTTCTCTCATGCATTACCAGAGATATTCTATTAATTATTTTAACTATAGTATCTTAAAAGTTCTATTTTAGTATATGAGGATATGTATTTGATCAGTTTCTTAGTTTTTTGAATCCCAACACCATCAAGGCATTAATTTGATCACAAAATTGATTTAGAAAGTCTAAACCTATTGATATTTGAAAGAAATTATAAGAAGTTAAATTGATTGAATCATGTACCATTAAAAATATTATTATTTTTATCATTTTACATTTATCAATTATAAACCTTTATTTGAAAATAATAATAATGATTTTTTCTTTCTTATGTTGTGTTTTAAGACATGCCATCATCCACCATAGTTCATGATCAAAGTTTCACTATCAAGGTTTTGTTATCCTCCCTCCAGTAGGACTTTCCCTTAGATTAATAAAAAGAGAAGGTACATGATGATTCTTCACTCACTACATCACTGTCTTTCCAAGAAGGCTATATAACCCGAAAACTATCATGAATGCATGTTTACACATTATTATATCATTAGCAGAAATTATAATGCACTACTCATGTATCTTTATTTTGAAATAAAATATATATTTCATGAAATTTGATGTTTAATATTTTGTTAATATTTAATTTAAAAAATGTTTGAAATTCCCCAAGGCAATCCTAAAATTTTATCTTTTATTTTGGTCCAATTTTTCTATATGTCGATGCTAATGAGAGACTAACTCGTGACTAGGGAAATTTGAATTGATTTTATTTGGATGGATTACTCAATAGAATAGTTAAACCATGTTTTGATATTATATGATACATATATGACCTTCTACAATTAAAATAATTTACTTATGTTTTCTATTTTCATATTGATTTTTCCCTTTATGAACATTGATGAAAGATTTTGAGAAATTAAGGGTGCATATATTTGATAGTTGATACATGGAACCTTTTCTATTATAATGTTTCAAAAATATATTTGAAAATGTTTTTTTGGGGAAAGACAAGAGAGTATTTATTTTTTTCTTTGTAATTGTTTGGGGGGTATGCTGGGGGCTAGCTGGTCTACTATAGGGGGTGGGGGTTACTGTAGGGGGCTAGGGGGAGGGGGATGCAAGTGGTGGGGGAGGGGGGTTGTGGTGGTGGTAGGGATATAGGAAAAGGTATGGGGGAGGGGAGGGGAATGGGGGATACTGCAGGTAGGGAGAAGGGGGTTGGGGGTAGGGGCCTACTATTGGGGGTGGGGGAGGGGCTGCTGCAGGGGGTTGGGGGGTGTTGGGATTTTAACCGATGGAATCCCCATAATTGAACATCCTGACAAATTATAACATATACAATCAATTACTTTCTACCCTAACATAGGATTAATAATATTTAAGTCTTCTCTAGGGCTTCCATGAATTTTACAAATCCATCATTTAATCCGTTGTTATGTTGTTCAATCTAAACATCTAGATTCAATATGTTTTTCACAAAATTAGTGAATCTTTCTATTTTCTCCATGATTATTCTTCCTCCATATATTAAATGATGATTCTATCACTACTCTTATTAATTCATGGTGTTTAGTGTTGATATGGAAACTTGATTATTAGAAGTACACTTCTCCACTTTTGTGGTAGGTTGTCTAAATAATCTCTCTATGGTCTTATTTTGGTTGATATTATATATAACCTTTGGGATCATGCTGACATGTTGTGTGCACGATATCTTATAATTGGTAATCACTAATATTTCTTAAATCCTTTTACCCATACCTTATACAGATCTCTTCTAGCCTATTGGTTATATATACCTTGTACTTTTAGCCACCAGCGTGGTGTGCCTCTATATGAACCTTGGTTAGAATCTGGAATTTTCAAACCTAGTGTCCTCAAAACCGATTTGTTAAAACTATAAATTTTTTCCAACATAGATATTATAAATTGGTTTTGTTAAATGGATTGAATTTTGAATTGCAATTTTGGAACAATCACTTGGTATGTAATCAAAACATGATATAATAGAATATTGGCATGTAACTGCAATTGGATTGAAGGAAAATTGGCATGATCAACTAATAATTAACCTGTGAATTAGTAATTGGGAATAATTAAATTGTAATTTTTTAATTTTTTATGCTAGTAAATTCACCTGGGGTATGATGTAAATTGAACATATAATTGTGACCTAAGATGTGAATCCTCTTTGGGTTTGTTGTGAATGGATGGTGGTACTAGACCCATTTTAAAGCATGAAAAGAGACACTACAGGGGGATGAGGGGAGGGGGAGGCTCTTGTGGGGGGGGGGGTGCTGCTGTAGGTAGGGGGCTAGGGGAGGGGAGGGGGGTTACTCTAGTCAGGGGGCTGGGGGCTGGGGCATGCTGTAGGGGGTGGGGTCTCACAATACCGTTTTCCCTTTTTTTCTAGTTTCGTCATTTTTTAGTCTTGAGGTGTTCATATATTATTGTTGAAATATTTTTCTCTACTAGTGGGTTTAGAATTTGGAATCACCGGTTTCTTTTTTCTATCTATTTTATATTATTATTGTTTCTATCTCCTTGATCTACTCATAGACAGATACCAATCATGGTTAATCTGGATTTCTAGATTATGTGGGAGTAGCATTATATTGGAATGGTAATAAATACTTGAGTATTCAATGTTATAATGGGGGATTTATTTTGGGATTTACAACTGAATTTTATTTATCTAGTAGAATATTCTAGGTCCGCCATGTACTAGAGATCTCTAAAATTAGGGTAATGGTTTTATAGTAGAAGGATATGTTACATTTGTTTTTTTGATAGATTTTGTGAGGATAAATAGTTCTAGTTATCTTATGGTTAGGAATGGTTTTTGTTTACATGTTTTAGGATGTGGGATATGATATTGGAAACATGGATAAAGGAAGAAAATTTGGTCACACCGTGGGGTAGGGGCTGCTATAGGGGGTGGGGGCTGCATGGGGATGGGGGAGGGTGGGGAGGCTTCTACATGGTGGGATAGGAGGAGGAGAGGATTCTATAGGTTGGGAGGGGGGACTACTAGGGGGTAGATGGGGGTGGGTCTAGGGGACTGCTTTACGGGTCTGGGTTTGAGTATGGGTCCATTGGGTTGGGTAAGGTTTTACACATATAAACCAACCCGAATTGACCTGACCCATTGTGGGTCAGGTTTGGTTGGTTCGATTGTCCATTTGTTGGGTAACCCAACCCCAATGGGTTTGGTTGGGTTGGGTTAGCTGCTCACAAAGCATGTTATATGACCCAACCTGCCCCGACCCTTTTTGATCAAGTCGGTCCTAAGAACATCCTCGACCCAACCCATTTCCATGAACCATATGTAGTTATTAAAAAAATATGCATATTATTATTTGTACCTTAAGAAATACTTGGGTTTCTTATATAGAATTCCTTGGATAGGATCATAGGGAAAATGATTCATATTACAAATTGAGTGATACTTTGATATTTGATATAGAATGTCTTGGTGGGGCTTGGGGGTTAAATTATTTATGTTACACCTTGAGTGATAATTGGGTTCCTTACATAGAACACCTTGGTCATGCTCAAAAGTTGAATGATTTATATTACACCTTTAATGACAACAGGTTTCTTGATATGAAATGCCTTAGACATGCTCATAGGTTATGTAAATTAAAGTATGCCTTGAGGGATGCCTGGATTTCAATATGGAATGCCTTGGATGATCTCATAGGTTAAATGAAATCATATTTTCTTGAATACTACCTAGATTTCCATCAATTTTTAAATATCCATTGTCCTAAAACATATAGAATCTCATGTGATCTTTATTATATATGGATGTATCAGTTTTCACCTCAAGTTCCCCATGAATAATGTTGCACCTGGAAATTGGGGTCCCTTTTTTCTATTTTATCATTCTCATGTTAAGAGACATCTGGCCTTGGTTCAAATAGGTATAGCCATCCAGATGTCCCATAAGGAACCCGAGCTTGAAAGATTACTGCCTCACTTTTATTATACCTTCACATTACTTCATTTTATATTCACTGACTAGATTATGCATTAGAAACCATTGGTGGTGGCCTACTGAGTTTTACTCACACCATTTTCGGGACACCATTGGGTACCTGTAAAAACTCAAGGCTAAAGGTTAGGATCTTGGGTTGTGTTTCTCTATTGTTGCTTTATTATGAACTAGAACATAACACGAGAACTAGGGATTGAGCATGTACTCAGGCTACCTACTAGAGTTGGTTATTTTATTTATTTATTACTATTTTAGTATATCCTTGTTGTATGTATTACTTAATGTACGATGAATGCCTCATTGTTTATGGATTAGCATGTTCGTGCATGTTTGATTTATTTGGATCTAGCTAGGATATCAATTTCTTATTACATTTCAGTTATTATTCTATTTCATTACCTCTTCATTTATTATGATCACTTTATGTTTAGTATTGATCCTAATGGTATAGTCTCCCCACTTTACCACCAATATACCCTCATTGATAGTTTCTAGCCTCTGACATACAGGGAGGTGCACTTGAGACCAACTTTCTAACTAGCATGGAGCACCGTTTTAGTGGATCCTGGGTAAGGGCATGTCAAAAATTATATTTAAATATTCCTTTCCCATTGGGGAATTTTCTTGTCTTTTATAGGGTATGTATGAGGGTGATGTCAACATGCCATTGATCAGAGATTTAGTGGAGGTATGTTGCACTAGAAATTTTATAAAGGGTTTTTTTCTTAAAATTAAAATTAATTTCTATTTTTCATGGAATAGTTTGTTAGGAATTTGGACCATAATATAGTTAGGAGTATTACATAGGTAATTGGGGAGTGTTTGTTCATGGTACCAGTAGCATGAGGTTGACCAATGAACTTTGATACATTTATTACTTTTTGAATTAAAATTTATAATTATTTCAAATTATTTAGAGTTAATTAATTAATTATAATTTGATTATAATTATTCAATTTGGTGGTTTGATTATGAAACATGGACTTAGGTTCTTTGGATGATGGTTGGGGGTCTTAGTGATCCTTGAAAAGAGTTTTTGGACTACTTGAAAACGAAGTTTCACTTTAGTTTGATGTATATGGTCCTTATGAATACACCCTTTGGTATTATGCATTTATTTATATTAATGTTGTTTATGTGGAATTTACACTTAATGAATTACATATTTTTAAACTTTTTTATGTTTTTTAATAAAAATTAAAGTCTACTATTGAATTTCACAAAGTGATGAGGGCTCCCATTGACCCTCATGTAGTTGCTGGACATTTCGGCTATTGATGGATGAGGATATAAATTGAACCATGTGCCTTAGGATTCATGGCCTAGGGGTTGGTAGTGTGAGATTACCTAGATCCATCACACAGATTGAGATTATTATAGGGAGAGTCTTCTTTCCCTACTTGGTTGTGATTACTTGGGTGGTGAGACCCTATGGAGATTGGCCAATGGGTTAGTTGTTTGGATTGACACAGGATGCCTGAGAAAGATTTTGGTCTTAAGGACATAATGCTAGTGTAAAATTCCTAGGATTCTAGAGAGGCCTATATGAGACCTAGGTTACCCTAGTAGGATCCCATGTGATTTGTGACCCTAGAATAAGGGATAATATGGGAATAAGTAGAGATAATAGTAAGTATCACTTTAGATACCATATAAATAATGTGGTCCCAAGGGGATATGGATATAGATGAGGGGTTTAGGTATTCTGAGAAACCATATCATATGTTTATACATTCAATTAGTTACTTTTAATTCATATATGGATGCCTATACATGCTTCTAGGGACCCAAACTATGGCCCCGATGTGATGTGATCGTGACATTAGGGATACCCATAAGTACTTCCAGGGATTCAACTTTTAAGCCTCATGTGACATTGGTGCGATATGATTAATGAAATGAATTCATCATCAATTTCCATATATGCTTCTTTGGAATTTGATGTTTTTTCACATAATAATACATTAGACAATGGGATTTGACCTCATGTCTATATGGGATGCCCAGGATTTCATGAGTCCCTAGGATGTCTTATATGTCTAGGATACAACCATTCAGTATTAGATATTTTTATCATTATTATTATTATGAGACACCTAGGTCATCCTTATGATCTAGCCATTTAATCCCAATGACATTACACTTACCTAATGAGGATTCCTAAAATGCCTTGGATAAGGCTAGTTGGAATGGTGACATGGTGGATGGCTTATAATTAGTGATTACCCGAGTTTCTCAAGAATTGGATTTGATCTATTCTTTATACCAATATTTTAGAGAGATGAATATAATTCATGGTATATTGCTGTTGAGATATTTATAATGATTTATTTTTCCATTTGATCATGACATTATGTGATTCCTAGGTTATTCCTTAGATTTGGTATTTATATTATTGGAATCGTATAGTGACGTGCTCAAAGAAACCCCGTTTATAGCCAAAGGAGGTATGGTTGATCAGGGAAACGTGCCTAAATATTGATACCAGTTTCTAGTATTAGGTTAGGAATTAGTGCCCCTGATTGGTTATGTTTTCCTTAATCATCATGTTTTTCTCAAAGACAACCTGGCTTTGGAAACTTTAGGTAGTATGGTGGTTATTTATTTTTCTTTATTTTTTTTTATTTCAGTTAGGTATGTCACATTCACATATATTGGATATACTAGTTATGTATGAGACTACATTAGTGGTTCCCTACTGATTTATATAATCTCACCCTGATCAAGAGGCCATAGAAGTTGGTTACCCATACAAACCATTCACTTATTATAGTTATATATTGGGAAGAGGCTCTGAGTTGGATCATTCAACTAGATAGTTGGGACAAAATTAGATATTGGGATTAGGTAAGGCTCAAGGATGAGTTGATCCTCATGTAATTTTATTCAATTATTTTATTCTCTATTTATTTTTATATGTGATTGGATTGGTTAGTGATCACCATTGTATGATTGTATTTCTTCTACATTGCACATTTTTATTGATTGAGATATTTTATTTATCCTAATTACTCTAATGTTTATTATTGATGTATGATATTATATTATTTTATCTATTACTTTTCACTCTAAATAGAGGGTATAGTCTCCCCGTGACACCTCTTTTTACCCCTACTACTAGTCAGTAACCTCTTGCATTCATTGAGACACATTTGAGGTCTTGTGGTGAATTGGGTTAGGGCACACATTGAGTGGCATACAACCCAAGATATTATAATAAGTATATAAAATCATTTCATTAGTTAAGGTTCACTTCTAATCATATTATAATGTGAAATTTTACATAGTGGATTGAGATCACTCCCTATTTCATCATTTCCTTTGTTAGGGTTCACTCCCAAGACTATCATAGTAGAAAGAGTCCCTAATCAAACTAGGTCCACTCCCCATTCTAGTCTATATTATCTAATGAGATATTAATAATTTTAAAATTAATTTTAGGGATTTAACAAACACATAAATCACATAATGAAAACCATACACATGTGTTCAACAATATTATAAAAACATTCATCAATTCATCATAGAATAACTCATGGAAAAAAATGAGTTTCAAAAACATTTCATCATAACATAATCATAATATATCCGTAGAGATAACATGGATGGTATCATTAGATCCCATACCTAGTGAAACATAAGAAACATCAAAGCATTTTTCCATAGATGAAAAATACCTTTAAAATATAATTTTAATATTTATTTGAAATCATGGGAAAATATCATTTTATTTTAGTATATTTAAAACAATAATTTATAGAATATTATGAAGAATATATTCCTTGAAAATAACCATTGAAAATTTTAAAGGAAAATTCATATAAAATGTTTTTCATGATTTTAAGAAAATTCATTCTCACGGTAAACATTTAAACATACATTCCTTACACACTTTTGTTAAAAAGTCCAAAAGTACCTCATTCAAAAAATGATAAGAAAATTCCTTTTAAATCATTGAAAATAAAGAAAAATAGGTTTAAAAATGAAAATAAACAATCATTTAATAATATAAAATAATATTATAGATAAAATTTTAAATAACCTGAACATGGAAGAAAAATTCTATCGACCAAATAAGATAAATAATATTGAATTTTATTAATTTTTTTTTATTTTTTTAGGTACCAACATTTAGAAAATTAAATAAAAATATAAAAACACTAGAAATAACTATATGAGAATAAAATAGATGTGTTTTAAGAGATAAATATCATATAATTTCCCCCAAGGAGATTCAAGAATAAACAATCCCAATTAAAAATGATATTACAATAAAAACCCTACCTCAGATCCAAAATTTCATTGTTTGAACTCTCATGTTCCTATATAATAAATTTATATTCATTAAAAATTTCTTATAGAACCATATTAATACTAATATTAAAATATAATATTAACCTATAATTTATAATTATTTATTTATTAACAAATCTTCATTAAAATCAACATTTGAATGAAAACTAGTCTGTTTTCCATGTATGTTTTTATTTGACGGTTCTGGTCCCTATACATTAGTCATGGTTTCATCATCTAAAGAATATTAATCATGTTATAAGTATAATATTTATTCATTATATAAACTTTTATAACTATCCATATAAGGTGGTGATGAAAAATCAATGACATCGCTTTGTGGAGACGGTAGTCTATATGAACACATAAGCAATGCTTCCATTTTCTAATGAGTGGAAATAAAGAACGAAAAATAATAATATATCTTTTAATAATCATAATAATATCATAAATATCATATATATTAATTAAATACATCCATATTACCATCCATTTATGGAGGACATGAGAAATGAATCACATCACTTTATGGAGGTGGTGGTCCATACATACGCACAAATGACATTTTCACTTATCATAGGATGAAAAGGAGGAAAAATATGGTTCTATTATTAAAATAATTTTTTAATAATATTAATTATATAATTTTAATCATTTTAATATGGTTATTAAATATTTATAGGATGTAGAATAAGAAATAGACTTAAAAGGATTCGGTGAATATGATTACCTCTTCTTTGAGAAAACTGTTTTGGATTACTTTTTAAGGACCCTTAGGTTGGTATTTTAATAATAAAAACACCTCTATAACATGTATAGGTAGTTTTATAATATATTTAATTAGGTTTTTTAGATAAGTGAATAATTAATGTGTTAATAATAGAGGATATATGGTACCCTTTTATAAGTATGGTGGGTGGAAAACATGTAAATGCTTAAAACATTAAAGTATAATAAAGTCATATTCAAGTGAATGTGGCACCAAAGAAACCATAATTTGAATATAATATAATTTAAGGTAGTAATATATTCAACCAATATTATTTATAAAAGGTTATGTGATATATTCAACTTATATTTTAGTTTTATCCCTTTGTAAATCCTTTTTAACCTTAACTGAGGTCACACGTTTTTATCATAGTTAATATTTATTATAAAAAAGTTATAGTGGACACATTAATATATTTTTTCATGATTATTTAAAATACTTTTTTATCAAATTCAATTTCAAAAAGTGGTAGTAATTAGTTTTAAAATAAGTACATAAAACACAACAAGAACTATTTTTAGAAAAAATATATTCTAAACGTAAAACTGAATTTATTCTCATTTATTTAATAGTAATAATTATTAAATGAATTTTAATTTTTTTATGAAATATATTTTCTATTAATTTCATTAAAACCATTCATAAATAATGATTAATTTTATTTATTAAGATAAATAACAATGTGTGTAAAAAATAATTTTTTTTAGAAAAACATATCTTATTTACCTTCAAGTGGTTTTATTTTCATTTCTTACTCTTAGTTAGAGTGAGTATATAAATAGGGGGGTGAATTGAGAACCTAATAAAAATTTCAGTTAAAAAAAGGCTTAAATAAAATCCCCTAATTAATTTAAATATAGCCTAGTTAACCAAAATACAATATCGATATAAATCTTGACCTTTTAAAAGAATTATCAAAGATTGATTAGATCTCAGTTAAAACAATATATAATATTACTTTACCCTTTGAAATGAATTTACTCAATAAAATACTTATATAAACACTAGTTAAGGTTAACTATAAAATTAATGGTTTAGTTTTGAATTTAAAACAAATTTGAATTTAAATATTCAAAAAAAATACACACACAATGGAAATGAATGAAAGAGGATCAGAATCAAGTTGAGACTTAGTCCTATCTACTTGTCAATAACCTACTACCAAGAATTTAATATAAAAATAAACTTTGATACACAACTGGGATTGGGTATAAAACAACACAACAATTTTCCAGGCCCCTCAAGGACCTCTTCAACTGTAATTGTGGGAGTAAAAAAGATAACATGCCACATAGGGACCTCTTCCACAACAATCATGGGAAACAAGAGTAAAAAGAATTTGAGAATATATGTAAGTATCTTCCAGTTTAAAGAAAGAGATAGTGTACATGTAATAAATAGAGTATACACACACTACTCGTAATGTAAAGATAAATAAACAAATAGATAAAGTAAAATATGTAAAAAGAATGATGCTATTCTATCTGATATTCTCTATGTCTTATGACTCATTGAGTGTAGTTCAAAATGTAGTTTGAGTCGTGTTTTAGAAAAATACTATATAACAAAGTGTCAAGAACTCCTTTTGTTCTAACAATAGGATCTGAATGTTTGTTATGATCCACTCTTATAGTTGTGTGTAAGTAAGATGCAACATGTAGGTACTCGTCAGGTTATTTCAATGTGGTTCAGCTCACTTCGCATGTGCATGTGTATTTCTTGTTTAGAACATCACATCTCATCACTGCATGAGAAAGTTTGCTTGATATTTTTATCAGAAACAAAAAAAATAGAATTAGCTAAACCCTATGATCCTCATACTGCAAGTCTGACATGAACTTTAATTCATCTCTACCAAGAAATTAAGGAAGAATAATTAAAATAAGTTTATGGATTAAATTCAACAAACTAGCCGTTAGAAATATTTAATTGAAAATGAAATGAAATAGTATTGGAGATTCTTTATAATAGTGATAGTTCTCTAGAGGTGTCTTGATCTGGTGGTGACTCAGATTCTGGTGCTGAGACACACTCTAGTGGTGACACACTCTAGTAGTGAGTTACTCTGGAAGTGTATTAGGCTAGCGATGACTGTTCACAGGGTTATGTAATCCCAAAACTTAGTTGAATTTTTTTCAGCGGTGACTCATTCCTAATGGTGTGTCATCTTTGGCGGTGAAACATTCCATACTTTATCAAAATTATGTTCCTGTATTGACTTAAGGTGACAATGAGCGTTTCCAATACTTATCCATTTTTCATAGCAATGGTGAGATATTTTATGGTGTCGAGACTTGATGGAGGTGACTCATCCTTAACAGTGAGTCATTTTCTGATGGTGAATCATACTTAGGAAAATTTATACAATATTTCTCATAGTATAAAATGATAATATAAAAACATAAATCTCATTAGATACCATAATAAACATGATTTTGTGATCATTAAAAAAGGGTGCTAACTACCTCAACAAAGGTTCCAAAAATCTCCCCCTTTTTGATGACCACAAATCATTTAATTTTATATAAGATGATTTGACAAAGTAAAATGAATATGGTGTCAATGAAATAAATAAGAAACAACATGGCATTGTATTAAAGGTATAATCATAGTAATCTATACTTGAAAATACTATGATATCAAAGAAAATTAAATAGTTAGTGATAGAAAGAAATATAATATTTCTCCCCCTTTTGGTATTTTCAAAAAGTACATAATAAAATAGTAAATGCATAGAAAAATAGAATATAAATAAGTTATTTTTCATTAGAAACCAACTGAAGCATAGGCCCAAAAAGTTAAAATATTTTTTTTAAAAAAACATCAAAAACATATAAAAGATCATAGTATAAGATCAATGCTTCTTATTAGGATGGGATGAGGAATCAAGGTGACCTTTTCCCTTCCCTTTATCCAAAGAAAATGGTGCAGTAGGATCTAAGGGAGATCGATGGATGGATATAGAGACACCGGTCAAAGTAGGAGTTTCTATAATGATGATAGGACATAGGTGCTGAACTGACTCTCTTATTGAGAGAGAAAAAGGCTAGAATCTGGCTGGTAAGGGTGAAATAGGATATCTAGTCACACCTACTCTAATGAAATCTAGATATGTAGCTAGAGGAGCCAAATTGGAATTAATAGGTATGGTCTCATGAGCTACAATGACAGTTCCATACACATGTTGAAATGGTTTCCTAATATTTATGAAATCTATGATGATGTTTCCACCTCTCTCCATTCCACTAAATATGTCTTTCCTCTCTTCTATAATAATATTTATTAGTGTAGTCATAACCTTCAACTATTTGACTTTATCCTTGAAGTCTTAGGAAACCTGAGGAATCCTTATATTTTCTACCAAGAACATAAAATGATAATCCATGTCATTCTTAGTGAAAATTATAAAGAGATAGTACTTGATATCTTTTTTATATTCTCCATGTCAGCCTTAATGTCCTTAAAATACTATTTAAATAACATGAGTACATGATCACTGTGATTCTAAAAATTACTCAAACACTCTTGAAATATGAAGGGTTTAACACCTAAATCATCTCTAAGATATTCTCTCATAATAGTTTTAAGAATCTCAACATTAAAAATTAGAGGAGGAGCACTGGAACTAGAATCCATAGAAGAAATATTTTCAATATTTTATGATAAGGTTACCAAGGAAGCATCAAATAAAGACTGTATCTACTACATAATTTATTTTAATGATTCCAATTCACTTTACAACCTTCTATTTTCTATTTAAACTTATTGGACATGATGCATCATTTTTAGATAAATATTTTGAATCACCGGTTTGAACAAATATCGAGCATCCATTTCACTTAACTTAGTAACCAATGTAGGTTGATTCCTTAACTTCACATCAAACTCAGATAACATATTTTCACAAGAAGCATCTAGATCTTCCTTGGTGGCCATATCCACTAGAACAGGTGGGACAAGAGGAGTAGGTAAAGGAGTTTTAGGCTCATAACCAGTTGGCACATCAGATTCAAGATTCTGACATTCACCAGTAACATCACTTTGGCCAAATAAAGATACTTTAGGATCCCTTTTATCTTGAAGACCAGGTCCACTATTATTTGGTGGAATCTTAATTTTACAAGAAAACTTTTCCCATTATTTATAATAGTTTCAATTGAACTATCATAGGTCTTACCAAGAACCCAAACAAATGAAGAATAAAAAACTGTAGAAACCACCATAGTAGGTACACCAAAAAAAGCTCTCAATAGATCTCTATTCATCCGTAACTTTCTCAGAAGGATCAACTTCTATTTTCTCAGCCATAGATTTATCAATAGAAAACATTAATCTACTCAATAATAACATGATATGAAACTATTTTAACATTTAAAACAACATGGTGATTCTCCAAACATTGGGATTTATCCCCCTCAATTAATTCTTATTTTTCTTCTCTAGAATATTTTCTCATATCCATAAGAATTCTGGGTCTCTCTTCTGATTTTGATTCTAATACTCTTGGAGAGGGAATAAGATTTTGTAGCATTTCCACGCCCTTAGATCTGATTCTTCCACTGAAACCATTAGGGTGAGATCCATCATCACCGTCACTTCCATCTCCATCACCATCTCCATTTCCATTCCTATTTTCATCACTATTTCCTTATTTATTTTCATCTTCCATTTTATCATCTTATTATTCATCAGAACCATTTTCATTCTCCTCAGAGGATATAGAACCCCTATTTAATCGTTCTTATCTAGAAACTTTGGTTTCATCCACATCACTTCATTTAAAAAACTTTCTCTTTTAGAGAGTGTCCTAGGAAGACTAAGATCACCAAAGGTTATAGCAGGAGGACTTTTGAATAGGTATGGATCACTTCATTTATCCAAAAGAAATTCCTCCTCTTCATTTATTCTAAAAACAACCTTTTCTTTCTCATCAAAGTTAGGATAGTCAAAAATATCATTAGGTTACAGACCATGATCAATAAGGTCCTTCAGTCTTAAAGGATAATATATAGGATTAAAATCAACATAAAACTTTTCATCATCAACCACCCATTTCTTTTTTCCATATATTATAAATTTACTTCATCCTTATACATATTATTCTATAAATTTAGTAACCACCACAATCCACTACAGCTTCTTAGTATTCAGAAACTAAACCTTTGGATTTTAACATAACTAAAATAAACTTCAAGTAGATCAAGGAGTTGTTTCATGAAGTAGGCCTGGTCATTTCCAACATTTAAAGTATAAGGTATCTAAAAATATTTATCTTGTTTATTTTTTTTCATAATACATAAAAAATAGGAATATTGATACCCTAAAGTAGAAAAACCACCTTCCTTGGTCAAAACATGTGATGTATTAATTTAAAAAGTAGATTAAACTCACCATCAAGATCAGAAGCTACATTCCTTATAACTATGACATCACTGGTTAACTCAGAAAGGGAATATTAATAAACAAAATAATCATTGGACTTTGGAATAGTCCCTTGATAATCATTCAACACACCATCATGTGTAATATTCAATAAACTATCCCACTAGAATGAAGAAAATTAGACTTTCCAGTTATTAATCCCTGTTCTAATCCAATATTCATACTCCTCAAAAGTGAAATCTATAAACTGGTAAAACACATAAAATAACCTTGGATAAAGAGGTATCTCATTAGAATAAAACAATTCCATCCATCCTCGGTTTTGCAACACTTTCACCAAAAAATATTTACTCTAGAAAATCCATTGTTCTTGAACATCCTTTTCGGGTACTACAACCCTCTTTGAAAGTTTCGGATTTACTGGCTATACTAGTGTAGGAAAACTGGGATCCCCTTTCTACTTCTTAATAGGATGAAACTCATCTGGCAAATATACTAAATGATGCTTCACTTTGGACATAGAGACTATCTTGATCGGTTTAGTCAAAGGCGAAGGAAGGTCGATAGATGAGAGAGGAAAGGATGCAATAGGGTTCAAGAGAAAATGAGTGATATAGGTGAACATTCAAATTATAAAAATAATCTAATTTATATAATTTGGGATTTATGGATTCAAAAAATCAAAATAAAAAAACACTTAAATCAAATCATAAATTAAATAAACTATAATGAAAATAAAATTGGTGGTTTAAAAACTTATAAGTGAAACAAAAAATTGAAAAATGCATGAGAATTCCAATGGTGAGAGGTCTTCAATGGTGAGAAGTATCAATGATGAGAAGTATCAATGGTGAGAAGTATCAACAGTGAGAAGTATCAATGGTGAGAAGTACCAATGGTGATAAGTATCAATGGTGAGAAGTGTCAATAGTGAGACATTCACAATGGTGAGACATTCATAATGGTGATACATTCACAATGGTGAGACATTCACAACAATGAGTCCCATATAATTAAACTTAACCAAACATTATCATACCTAAATCATGTTTAATGTAATTCATTATCTCATAATTCAAAGTATTAGTAAAGATATCAGTAAGATTATTTTTTATACTTATGTATTCAAGAGTGATTTTATCCTTTTGAAAATGATCTCTCAAAAAGTAATGTCTTGCATAAATATGTTTTGTTCTAGAATCTAACATAGGATTATTAGAAATATTTACAGCACTTGTATTGTTACAATTTATAGGGACATGTCATAATTGATATCCATAGTCTTGTAATGTGTGTTTCATCCCCAAAATTTGAGCCTAGAAGGTTCTTGTATCTATGTACTTATCATCGATAGTAGAAAACGTAACAAAATTTTGTTTCTCACTACACAAATAAACTAGAGACTTTCCTAAAAGGTGACATGTTCCAAAGGTGCTTTTTCTATCTAAATTATGTCTACCAAAATTAGTATCATAATAACTAAGTCAAATGATTTATACATTGGATAGAACAGTTCAAAATTAGTAGTATATTTGAGTTATTTGAAAATTATTTTTACAGTAACCAAGTGTGAATATTTTGGATTTTCTTAAAAACAAGCACAGATTCCCAACATAAACATAATATTAAGTCGGATAGTAGTTAAGTAGGGAAGAATTCTAATCATAAGTCTATAACTAGTTTGATCCACTGGTTTCCTAGCTTCATCAAGGTCCAATTTATAGGTAGTACTCATTGAAGCATCACTACACTTAGTTCTATCCAAGTTAAAAAAATAGAAAGATCCTTAGTATATTTACTTTTATTCAAAATAATTACTTCTTTATTTTGAAAGATTTGAAAATGGAGAAAGAATTTATGTTCAACCATTAAACTCATTTAAAACTCATTTTTCATTATTTTTGAAAACTCAATAAATAAATAATTTCATGAATATCCAAAAATAACACCATCTACATAAATTTGTACAACTAAAAAATATATTTGATTATTTTTATAAAAATGTTAGGATCAACTATACAATTTTGAAAAACATTTTGAAATAAAAAATGGAGCTAATACTTTCATACAAAGATCAAGGTCATGTTTCAAACCATAAAAAGATTTTTTTTTAATTTGAAAACATTATTTGGAAAATATGGATTTTGAAAACTAGGGTTTTTTTCAATAAAAACATCCTCAATTATAAACCCATTTAATAATGCACTTTTGAAATCCATTTAATAAGGTTTGAAATATAGATGAGATGTATAGGAAAGTTGTATTATGATGGATTTAATTCTAGCTACTATTGAAAAGGTCTCTTCACAGTCTATTATTTATTCTTGACTATATCCTTGTGAAACTAGTCTATCCTTATTTCTTTCTATCATAGATGATTCATCTACCTTGTTTCTAAACACCCATTTAGTTCCTATAGTCAAGGTGTATTTGGGTTTATCCACAAGTTCCTATAATTGTTTTTCTTTCAAATTGATTTAATTATTCTTGAATTTCCATTTCCCATAATTCATCATTGATTTCTTCATTGATGTTATTTGGTTTATGATATTATAAGAATGAATAATGTTCAACCTGGTTTCTGAAATAATATCTAGTATTCATACCTCTATTTAGGTATCCAAATACAACCTCTAAAGTATGGTACTTAATGGTTCTAACAGATCTAGAAAATGAGGGTTTGGTTACCTCAGGATTTTCTTCAGGTTGAAGTTCATGTTCTAGAAGCTCATCAGAACTAGATGATTTTTCAGATTACTTCATAGCAAAATCAGTAGGTTTTGAATTTAAGTTCATAGAAGACAAATCATTCTCAAGGTTTTATAAAGAGTTCCTAGGCTCATGTGGATTTTTCTCATCAAAATTTACATAAATATATTCTTCCAAAGCCTTGGTTATTTTATTAAAAACTCTATAATATTTTCTATAAGTTTAATATCCTAGAAAAATTCCTTCATCACTTTTGGAGGAAATTTTTTATATATTATCCTTAGTGTTAAGAATAAAAACTTTGCAACCAAAAACTTTAAAGTAATTATTTTTAGGATTTATATTATTCCAAATATCATAAGGGGTATTCTTCAATGTAGTTCTAATTAAAACTCTATTGATTATATAACCGGATGTGTTCAAATCCTCTTCTCAAAAATATACAGGTAAGTTATATCTATTTAGTATAGTATGAGAAATATCTTTAAGTTTTCTATTCCTTATTTCTACAAATCCATTCTACTGAGGGGTTATAGGATCATAGAACTTATGAATAGAACCATTTTGTGAGAAAAAATATTCAAAGTGTTGATTTTCAAACTCATGGACATGGTTACTTCTTAAAGTCTTAATTCTAAGTCTAATTAATTTTTCTATATATCTTGCATACTAGGTAAAGTAAGAATATTCTTCACTCCTATGAGCTTGAAAGAATAAGCAAGTATACCTAGAAAAATCATCTATTAGTACATAAACATAGTGCTTCCCATTTAAACTAGAAAATCTAGATTATCCAAATAAATCCATATAAACCAACTTAAGAGGTTGAGAATCTAAAAAATATTTAATTAATTTAAAATAAATATTGTGTCATTTCCCTTTTTGATAGGGGTTACATTATTTTTCATTTGGGAACTCTAGTTTGGGTAGATCCTTAAATAATAATTTCCTAGTAATCTTCATAAGTGAGTAAATATTACAGCAACCTAGTCTCAAATTCCAAATAAAAGATTCTTTATGAAAGTAACTCAAACACATTTTTTTGATAAATTAAAGAATTAAGATCAACAACATAAACATTTTAATTCCTTAAATCAGTAAAAACTAAAACATCTTTAGAATAAAAAACATTACAATAATTATTTTCTAATTTAACTTGAAAACCATCATCACATAATTGTGATATTCTACGAAAATTATACTTCAAACCATAAAAAAAACATTTGTAATTAAAATATAATTAGTGTTACCAATTTGGATAAGGCTAAAAATTTTCCCTTTAGCATTGTCACCAAAGGTGATATGACCACCATAAAACTTTATTAAGTTCTTGAAACTTAAGTAGTCTCCTGTCATATTCCTTGAAAATACACTGTACAAGTACAATATAATTTTATATGATGTCTTCAAGTGAATTTCCTAAAAAAACAAAATTTATTCAAGGAATGATTTTGGTACCGATATTTTCTTAGGTCCAAAAGCATTAGTAATCAAGGATTTAGGAACCCATATTACTTTAATAGGTCTCTTATAAAAATACTGTAATATTTTTTAAATAAACAATTTTTTAGGTCCCTTAGAAAAATATCTGACAGTATAACTTTTGGAATTAGATTTAGGTAAAAATGTTCTATTAACTATTCTTCTTTGTCCAGGTGGGTATCCTATACCTGTAACAAACTATGGAGCAATATGTTTACCTATAATTTGAGTCAAAGTATCTTTACTATAGGTAAAATTTTCTAAATCTTTTTTTATTTGTTCATTAGACAATTTAATTTTAGTATTTTCATTTAAAAACTGAGAATTTTACTATTTATTTACAATAAGGTCACACTTAGTATTAATATATAAAGAATTATGTTTTTAGAACTTTATATTTATATTTATGTTCATTGAAAGTGTCCTTAAGCATATTAAAATATTAAAACATTTCTTCTTGACACATATCATCTTCATTATGTTCACTTTTAGAGTTATTATAATTAATAACAGATGATACAATATGTACTTTAAATACATTAGTCTTGAATCACATGTTGGATCTATAAGAATTCTCTTTAGGAGTAGATTTTGAGTCACTAGAGCTGTCCTCATAGGAACTAAACGTTTTTTTCATGGATTTATTTAATTTTTTTTATCATTTTTCTCATATTTATTTATGTATTTCAATTTTGGATGGTTTTCTTTTACATTTCCTTTGTGCTTGCATTCATAGTAGGTTATCACACTTGTATTATCACTCATTTTCCAATATTTAATTTAGTTTTCTTTACTATCATAATTTACATTGTAATTAGCATTTCAAAAAAATATTTTCTTCCTATCAAACTCCTTAAATATTCTAGATAAATGGGATATCTCTTCATCATTGTCAGATGGTGACTCATTGTCACTGGTACTTTTAGCTTTCATATTTTCCTTTTCCTTTTCTTTTTGTTTAGATGCAGCAGACTTTAAGGATACTGATTTTCTTTTAGTATCATCATACTCTTGTCTATTGACTTTCAGTTCTTCTTAATACATCATTAATATACCAATTAATTCCTCAAATGATATTTTTTTAATATCACATGGCTCTATGATTGACATAGAAGTCCCTCTCTATCTTTTAAGAAGACATCTGAGTAATCTCATAATCCGATCTTTGTCAGAAATGAGATTTCCTAGGGAGATCAGGGTACTCACAATTTCATTGAACCTGAGATAAATATCAGAAATTAATCCACTGGAATTCTTCTTAAAATTATCATACTTAATAGTATATATATTCAATATTATCTCTTTGACATTAGTTTTTCCTTATTGAGAAATAAATAATGTATCCCAAATTTTAAAGGTTATTTTACTAGAATAAATTCTATTAAATTACTCATATCCTAAGGAACAATACAGTGAATTAATATCTTTTCAAATATTATTAAATGAAAGCTTATTAGTATCATCCCAAGTATTTCAATCAGCCTTAAGTAACTCATACTTATCTTTAATAGTTTAACAAATCTCAAAACCCATACTTTAAATATGAATTCTCATTTTGATATTCCACTGAGCATAATTATTTACATGGAAAAAAGGAGGTATATTAGTAGAAAAACCTTATTTTCTATTATTCATTTAAATAATTAAATTTATAAATAACAAAAATTTAATATCTTCAAAGAACAACGAAAATCTCACTTGATTTTTTATTGAAAAACTTTGATACCAAAACATAAAACCTTTGATACCAAATGTTGGTCATAGTGAATATCTCAAGAGGAGGGGGGGTTAATTGAGCACCCAAAAATAATTTTTGATAAAAATAGGTTTCAATAAAATCCCCCAATTAATTTAAATATTCCCTAGTTAACCAAAATAACATATTGATAAAAATCTTGAAATTTTAAAGAATTATCAAAGATTTTTTAGGTCTCGATAAAAACAATATATAATATTTCTTTGACATTTGAAATCGATTTACTCAATCAAAAAATTATATAGACACTAATTATGGTTAACTATCAAAGTAATGGTTTTGTTTTCAGTTTAAATAAAATTTTATTTTAAAGCTTCAAAATAAAATAAAAAAACACACCTAGAGAAAATGGATACATGAGGTTTAGTCCCAAGATGAGACTTAGTCCACTCCACTTGAAAATAACCTACTTAAAAGAAGTTTATATAAAAATAAACTATGATCTATAACCTGGATCGAGTCTACAATGACACAATAGTTTCCCAGACCACTAAAGGACCTCTTTCATAGTAATCATGGGAGTACAAAAGATAACAGGATACATAGGGACTTCTTCTATAGTAATCATGGGAAACAAGAGTAAAAGGGATTTGAGAAGATATCTAAGTATCTTCAAGTTTAAATTAAGAGACAATGTGTGTGTAATAAATAGAGTATACACACACTGCTCATAATTTAAAGAAAAATAATAAAAGAGAAAGTAAAAGATGTATAAAGAATGATGTTTCTATACCTAATATATTATGTGGGTTGTGACTCCTTGAGTGCTGTTCTACATGCATCTTGAGTTAGGGTTAAAAAACTATTTTAGAATAGAGTATCAATAACTCCTTTTATTCTGATGGTAGGATGTTAATGTTTCTTATGCTCCACCATCATAGTCGTGTGTAACAAAGATGAAGCATGCAGGTACTCGTTAGGTTCTTATAATGTGATTCAGATAACTTCACATGTGTATTCATATTTCTTGTTCAACAAATCAAATCTAAAAAATGCATGAGTTAGTCTTCTTGATCTTTTTATCAGTAAAAGTAGCAAAGAGAATTAGAAAGATCCCCTAATCCTCATACTATAAGTCTGATAAGAAATTTAATGCATCTATGTCGAGCGATTAAGGAACAATCATTAAAATAAGTTTGAGAATTAAATTAAATAAACTATTTGTTAGAAATATTTAATTCAAAACGAACTAAAATAGTAGCGGTGAGTATGTAGAATGATGAAAGGTCTCTGGTGGTAACTCAGAGACTGCCAGTGAGACATACTCTAGTGGTGACACACTCTGGAAGTGAGATACTCCAGCGATGTGTCAGGATGGTAGTGACTCTTATCAATTGTAGGTGATTCCAATACTTCGCCTCATTTTTGTTTTGGTAGTGACTCATCCCTTATGGTGAGTCATCCTTGGTGGTAACACGTTCCATAATTTATCAAAATTATTTTTTGGTAGTGACTTAAGGAAAGGATGAGTGTTTCCAATACTTATCCATTTTCCATAGTGATGGTGAGATATTTTCTGGTGATGAATCATCCTTAATGGTGAGTCATTTTCTGATGGTGACTCATACTTAGGAAAATATCGACAATCTGTCTCATAGGATAAAATTATAATAGAAAACATAAATCTAATTGGATACAATAATAAACATAATTTTGCGATCATTAAAAAAAGGCTTTTAAAAAACTCAACAAGGGTTCCAATACTAACCAATTGATAAAAAATGAATTCATTTTTTACATGTGTAAAAAATAATATTTAATAGGTTTAATACCCATAATTAATTTTTTGAATAAAACTTATATGCCAAAAATAATCCCCATAAAAAAAATCTGTAGAATAATTATTTACGATCAATAGTATTTACTAAATGAAATAGAAATTATATTTGGAAATTATATTTGATTTAAATACCATATAATGTGATTAATTATATAATTTATAAGTATTATTTACAAAACATTTGTTATTAAAGCTTCACAAGTTATCAAACACATTTATTTATTAAAGGGAAATATATTCCAAAATATCAGGCTATTACACCTTAGATCAACTTGGGAATAGGAGAGTGTGATGAAGACATTGAAGTGGTTAAAATAAACCTTTCTTCTAGAAAAATATTTCTCTAGAAGTTTCTTCCTAATGGGTGATGATGAACTCTGATTGAATAAGTATTTCATATAGTTCACTTCTTCTTCCTACAAAATTTTATGTAACCCTACATGAACCACCATGCTCCTAGTATTCTCCACTAAAGTTATCTTCATCCTATTAACAACTTCATTCTTCTATAGTGTCCCTGGAACAATTTTCTCAAAATGAATGCCTTTACACTAATAGAACCTCTAGAAATCCTTTCTTTCATACTTAGAACTATTTCCTAACCATAAGTAGATCAACTTTCTTCCGTTCTTCTTATATTTCATGAAACTCCATAAAAAAAATCCTCAAATACCTTGGACTTTTTATTGATGAAGTACACCCACTATTTTTGTGTGGAGTGTAAAATGAAAATCACATAATATAATGAATCTCTATTACAATTCACTGAAGTTATCCCCGAAACAATTGCATGAAGTAACTCCATCTTATGATGATTTAATGTTTCTACTTTTGTTTAGAAGGATACCTCCCACTTATTTCTAAAGGAAAAATCCTACATATTCTATACTCTATGATTTGAGACTTCAAATATCCCTTAGTATCTATAATATATATATTTTTATCACTGAGGTAGCCAAGATGACCATGCTAAAGTTTAGTGGAAATAACTTCTATGGCATGCATCATTCCTTTTGATAAACCTGTAATACATAGGGTCTTATATTTCACCCTTTTTCTATTACCATGGATCAGGGTGAAATATTCTCTATTTCATCCAAAAATATCAAATAGAAATAAGATTCATTGAGTTATCCCATAAAAATTAAGTTCTCCCTTAATCCAGGAATGAGTCACACACATTTAAATTTCAGTAATATTTTGTTCCCTTTCTGAATATAAGCATATACTAGGATAAAAATCACAAGATCCTTCCCATCCACTAGATTAAATTTCTCACATATTCTAGAGATATAACTTTTCATACATTCCCTCTCTGATATTGGGTGGCATGGAGCTACATATTATATCACCTAAGACTCAAGTGACCTTAATGTACTTAGGAGGAAACCATTACTTTCATCCGACATAAGGTTCACAGATCTGCTTCCAAAAGTATATCCTCTAAATTTATCCCTCCAATCACTATAATAATTTTTAAGGCATACTTTCTTCCCATAAGTTAAATATAGGGGGAAACCATCCATCGAGTAACTACTACTTTGACACCTCCTCCCTATCTCTTACCGGTGAATTTTCTATCCAATGGTATGCCCCCTTTCTTTATCACTATAAGAATTTCTGAAAGATATTTGAATCCCTGTATAATAAATTTCTTCATTCAAGACCATGTCACATACATCCGTGAAATTTAATTATGTAATTATGATGGAATTACTCATAGTTTTCACCATTACACCCATGACTCTAAAAGGGAAGAAAGTAACAATAGTTCCCAAATGAGGTCTCTGAAATCTCCCTTTACTAATTCCATATGACTTTTAATTATGCTGAATTAATTCAAAATGGTTGGACGAAAACCTTACTTTTGACATTCATATACCGAATTGTCTCTTTAGTAAGAAAACCTTATTTACTGTCTAGGTATTTTCATACATATCATCTAAGATTTTATGAGTTTTGATATGGTCTTCACTTCCCGGATATTGAATGTTGTATTATGGGAAAGTGACATATGCATAATTCCAAGTGATTTCTTACCCATCCTTTAATATTACTACCTTTTCATCACTTTTATATTAACTCTAATCAATGGAATATCGTCGCCTTTCTATGAAAGAAAATCCTCTATATATTTTCAAAAATCCAAAACCCATTAAATTGAACTTCTCCAGTTGAACATTGTTCTCATCTAATGCCATCCCTTTAGAAAATTTGAACTCTCACTACTAATGGTCTATGTAAAACAAGACTTAAAGATCTACTTGCTAATAATATATTATAAGGAAAAGGGAATAATCTTTCTACTAAACTGATTTCTAAAACACCTTCCCAAGGGACTGATCCTATAGAATCACTCCAACCATGAGCTCTGATACTAATCTTTAGGATCATAGACAAATTTCGATTAAACTATTAGAATAAAATCCACCATAAATTCTTGAACTTAAGAAATACGTTTATACTGAACCCCATGAATTACACCTAGAACTTGGAATATGATTTCACTTAAGTCACTGAATCACTATGTAGAACCAATAGAAGAATACTTGTAAGACTACCATAAAAAAAACTAGAAAAAAATGAAAGGAAATGAACAACACAAAGAGAAAACATGGTTCAAGTTTACACCCAAATCCATGAGATAATGTTTCTATACTTTATTCAGATAATCCAGAGGAATATTACAATCATATTTACCTCAAAATCACATGATAAATTATCATTTTCATAAGTGGCCAACCCTTTCATATATAAAAAACTCATTTTTGTGCTTCAAGTTGCCACCGCTATCTGATTTATGTTGGATGAAGTCCACTGCCTCTAAGATCAATGAATGAACCCTTCATCTAGTCAAAACCATCAAATTCATTAACTTTCCCAACCAGTTGAATGTTATCTTTATAATATATCACTGATATGAGATTTGATATATATTTCAATGAATAAACTTATGATTTATTGATTCCTATGAACCTGTATACATTATTTCAATCCAAATTCACTTTTCCACTACCGCCCAATCTTTATGCAGGCATTAGAAATAATCTCCCTATATCCGCTTCTTTTAATGGACTACCACTCCCTCCTTCCAATAAAATAGAGCTCAAAACTCAATAATTTATTAGTTTTTAGTAGTTTTAGAGGGTTTTGGAATTTATCTTAAGGTTATTGAACCCAATGTTTCTTTTTTATTTTTTTGGATACCTTAATAATATATTAATATTTATTTTGAACTATATAATTTATTAATATTAGGATATTGATAAATTTTCACAATTTTGTCTAGATTTTGGTAGAGAAGTAAAGTTTGTTTGAAAGTCATGAAGCTGATATAATTTGTGCATTATCCAATATTAAAATAGGTCATATTCAATATAAAAGGAACCACTCACTAATGGAACTAACACCATTTTTTTTGTTATTTTTAAAAATTATTATCAAATTAAAAATAATTATTATCATTTTTAAAGTGTTTCAAAGAGAAACTCAGACTATTATTTATTTTAAAATATTTTAAAATATGTTTTGCAGTTTTTTTATCATATTACATTCCTAAAATCCTTATAATAATTTCTTTATTCTGAATAATTATTTATAATATTATATAAGTGATGGAAAAAATAGGCTTAATATATTGTTTGTAAACCACATTCATAATTATTTTATTCTATAAATATACGTATTTTATAAATCAATTTTCATCCTCAAATTTAATAATTTCTTACTATTTAACAATGAATTATTAACATAATTTAGTTTTGTATCACTTATTTTAGGAAAAATAGTGTTCTACTTGTAACTATTCCTAATATTTAGAGCCACTATAATTCATTATATGAATCTTGTAACTCCTATAAGAAAAATATTGAAAGAATTAATGTAATAATTTGGTGTCATACTTGTAATTCATCTTAATCATCAACTACACCAAGGTATAACTTATATTCTCAACTTATTTTAAAACAAATCAGACTATATATAAATTTATAATTTAGTTTCCATCACAGTATATATAATTACTTAATAATCACTTATTCCATTAAAATATATTTTGAGTTAACCATATGATCACTGATGATAGTGGAATGAAATTCATGGTTTTTTTTATAAGTATATGATATAGTTTATACCTAAAAGTGACATTAAAAAAAGAAATAAATCGATTAAGGTATCTATTTTAGTTTAATTGATTGAATATTTAAATGTAAATAAAAAAATTTGTAACTGTCTTCTTTTATCATTTAAGAAAATGACGCATTTTTTGTTTCTAGTAGATCTTCATCTATTAAAACCCTATAAAATGTTAATTTAATTAGATACTTATGAATTCAACATCTAAAATCATCACCATCCATTTGATCAAAGTACTTTTAAGGTTCTATGCATCTCAGAAAATTCCTAAAAATCAGATATTTTTATAAAACATATTGTAGCTATGAAACTTTATCAAATAGAATACGTATGGTATACATATACACACTAATAAACATACAAAAATTATTTCACTTATTTCATGATTGACGGGTTAACCTATATATAATTACTACCTTTTTTTAATATATTATTATTTTTTAGAGGATTTTTTGTAGGGATTCAATGAAGAAGCTTCACCTTAATATGAAATAAATTTCAATGATTTAAATTTAGACACTGCTATAGAAATTCAGTACTCAACCTCATTGTCTACTGATTTTAGAAAAAAGAAGAAAAAAACTAAACAAACTGTCTGAGAATAGTACTATTTCAACTACTTTGTCATTGTAAGTTTTATTTCATCACGCCATTACTATTAACACTTGATTTTTATTAAACTATCACTAATATACATTATATGATTTCACTACAATATTTTTATTTTTGAAATGTATTTATGATGGTATTGTGTGTTAATAATGAAATAGTTTAAAAAAAATTAGTTTTCATTGAACATAAAAAATCTATTTTCCTTTGAATTATTAGTCACCAATAATATTTGAACTTATATTTCATTATTATATAGTAGTTATAATTATAATTTCATAATATTCATGTTTTCTTTTTTATATTCATTTTTTCCTTTTGACCTTGTATTCCTTCATTGGATTGTGATTTTTTTATTTATATTTGTAAAATATACATATGAATAATCAAATTTAATTTTTTTTGAAAATTAAACATAGAATTGTAGACTTGTGTAATCGTATAAGAAAAAAAAACTAATTTATATTCAACTAATGTATATTTTAAATGTTTATGTATATATACCTATAATTATTTATGATTATAATTATACATTTATATAATTAATGATATATTTCAAAAAATACCCATTTTCATAAATAATAATATTTTAAATATAATTAATAATTAATTATATTAATTTTATAAAATCAATATAATATATATATAATTAGTAATAATAATATATCTATTTATTATGAATTAAAAATTTATTTAAATTTAATTATTAAAATCATTTCTTTTAATTTTACACTTTCATAAATAATAATATATTTTTAACAACCACATATATATATATATATTTTCAAACAAATATATAATTAGAATTTTATTGAAATTATTTTGTATTTAATTGTAATTTTTAATATTTACTCATTTTTATGTTAATATGTATTTTTTCAATTTTCTTTAAATTTATATATTTAATATTACTTATTAATTTTGTAATATTTTTTAATCTATTTATTTTTATTTATTATTAACATTTATTCATTTTTAATATTTATTTAATTTATTCATTTTTAATATTTATGCATTCAATATTTGTGATATTAATTCATTTTTAATATTTAATTATATACATTTTTTAATTTTTAATATGATTTTGATTTATATAATTAAAATTTATTCATTTTTATTATAATATTTATTATATTTAAATATTCATACAATTATCATTTATTCATTTTTATTTAGTAATTTATTGTGAATATTTTATTTTTAAATATTATTATTCATTATTTTAATATATATTAGGTGTTTGTGAATTCTAACTTTAGCACTGGTAAATCATGATATATTAGTTCTAATGTTAATATTGATATAAGTCAGATTTGTAAGGGAAAACCCTTATGTATCATGAGCCTTTATCAGTGATTACCTTAGAATTGATAAAATAACTTTTATTAGCATTAAATTTAGCATCGATAAAGTCATTCCTTTATCAATGATAAATTTAGTACTGATAAAAGCTTTCTTTATCAGTGCTTTTCATTTTAACATTGATAAATGATACTTTTATCAATGCTTCAAGTGAGCACTAATAAAACCCATTTTCTCTTTTCAAAGTAAGCTTAAGAGTCATGGAACTCCTTCCTCCCCATTCAAAATTTCCCATAACCCAATCATTGCTACTGCTTCTGTGGAATATTTTGGATGAATCGACCCTCAAAGATGTATCTATGCTATTTGAAACTTGTTTTTAAGAATTTATCAACCGATCATGCATGAGTTTTTCATGTTTTTTACTGTTCTTACCTTAATCAACTGTAAATATGATACTTGATTATATATATATATATATATAATATTTATATATGTGTGTGTATATAAATTTATAAATTAATGATAGGATTAATTAAATCACTAATTTTTCCTAAATAGTTTAAGGATAGAGCCAAAAGGCCTCATCCTTTTATTTATAAAAAAATAAAAATACAGGAGATGTAGCTGAAAAAACAAGCATAAAATCCCCCCCACACATAGTCACACGTATATACATATAGATAAATATGTGTGTTTCCTATATTTTTATATTTATAAATATGTATTTTTTTTTGTTTATGTGTGTGTATTTATTGTAGTTAGAAAAATTTATTTTGAATGATATATACTGTTTGATGATAAATTAAAGTGAAAAATTCATGTTAAGGTTTTCTTTTATTTTGTACATTTTGTATTATATTTCATTTTCTTCATCTAGTTTACTTTTGATATTCTTATTTATGCATTCAATTTTGAATATTACTCAATAATAATGCATAGTCAATGGGTTCTTTTATATTTCTTGTATCAATATTTTTTTGATTGGTTTGTGGTTGTGAATGGTTTGATGAATTTTTATGGTATAAGAAAACATAAGAATAAAACATATGATCTATATAAACATAACAATATCCTCCTCTAAAATAATAATTACATTTTTATAGGGAACAAAAATCTATAAAAGATCATGGTCATGATTAGAATAGTTATATTGATTAGCATATAATTGTTGGGAGCTATATTTGGGGCACTAACATAAATCCCAATCTTTAGTTTGAAAAATCATTATATATATAAAATAATATTCCCTGTACTAGTAACTAAAGGATGTGATTACTATTTAATTTAACCTTCATCAATTAAAGGTCTTATAATCACTATTAATCCCACTTATTTACAACACTTATGACGGGATTCACTACCAAACATGGATTTTCATCCTTGGTTTGGTCATGATCCTTGTGTCCCAAATTCCCACTTTCCAAAGGTAGGTGGTCTTCACTACCATGGTTGATGATGTCAGCTCTATGATTTTAATGAGATAATGGGATGAAAACTCTTCTTTCTGTGGATTCCTCCTTGGAGGTCATCACCTAGTATTAGTCTCCATTATAGATCAAATAAATGTTCATGAATCTCATTCTTAGAGCCATGTTTTAGTGGAAACCATTTAATTACATCACATGTTGTCGTGGAAGGGTGACTAACAACTATTGGGGAAGATGATGACATTGATCATGTTGGATATATGTAAATATCTTCCTCAGTTATGACTGCAAGGGAATATTATGCTCATGATATAAGGAATTTTATCTGAAAAAATAAGGCATATAAGGGTCACCACAAGGCAACTTACATTCAGTGCATAAGGAATATAAGTTTCACCACATCTGGAATCTTGTTCTAGTCACACATGGTGGATCTCACTCATCATGTGAGGTATTCAGTGTTTATCATACTAGGAAAATTATTCTCTTCACCTAAGGATTTCTAGGTTTTTCACCTGGGGAATCCAGTGCTTAGTGCACTAGGTGAGAACTTAGGCCCACTACCTAAGAAAAGTATGGAGTGATCCTATGCTCATCGTATAAGAGATTCTGATGCTCATCTCATAAGATATATATTTCTCATCACATGAGGTAGAAACTTAGGATTGTCACTAGAGTAGGGAAGAAGAGATCATATTCTAATCACATATGATTTTTAGGCTCTCAACCTAATGTATCTCATGCTCCTCACATGAGGTAAAAACTTGGGCTCATCGCCTAAGTGGGGAATAATAGATCCTATTCTCATAACATATGATTCTTAGGCTCTCTACCTAAGGAATACCATGATCATAAAACTAGATATAAACTCAAGGTCTTCGCCTGAGTGGGAAAAAATAGATAATATACTCATCACATATGCTTCTTAGGTTCATCACATAATGCACACTAGGATTTCCACCTAGGGATGGGATTCTGATACATCATGAGGGATCACTAGTTTATAGTTGAGTGAAGGTGCTAAAAAATTTCATGTCTAGTGGGGGACCCTACCAACACATTGATCACATAAATGGATAAGCATTAGTTTATAGCTGAGTGAAGGAATCCATGATTTATAGTTCAATAGGGGATGCTTAAAGATTTAAAATCTAGTGGAGGGATTGTTCACTTATATACTCATCACATACTGGGTTGGGAAAAATCTAGTTTCATATGGTAATGCAAAATTCCATAAATACTTTCGATTTATGGGATGTTATGTGTACTATAAAAATATGATCAGGCTTTGGAGTTCTTGTCTCCCTAGGGGGGAGGTGAGATGGGTTAGAGATTCTTATTTTAGATATGGTGAGACCACCTTTGACTCACCACTCAAAAATGGAAGGCAAGACTGATTTTATGTCTATATTAGACCTCAAGGAGGCATCCAACATAACCTATTAGGTAACAGGGATCAAAACCCATGTAGTTTGATTCCATATTTTAATTTTATGTGATGGGATTGTATTATGCAGTTTAAAATCATGTTGTAAGAATGATTGCATGGTAAAATGGGAAATGACAAGTGATAGTGTAGGGATTATTCATTATAGTTTTCTATAGGATTATGTGATTGCATCATGATCATTATATGAGGAATATCGTTATCATCAAACAAGTAATCCTATGATCTTCACCCAAGTAATCCTATTCTCATCACATAGGGTAAGGCTCTAGGAAAACATATTACATTGAGGACATTGTCATGCAGCTTAACATCGTAGGACTTTGACATTGGTGATATGAATTTTAAAGTCTTAAAAATCATATATTAGTGTTATGTATTTTAAATTCTTTCATCACATGCATTGATGTTATGAATTTTAATGCCTTGTATCTTGGATATTATTGGGAATTATGTGTGAAGTATCCTAGAGTATGGGATGCTCATCTAGTGATCGTCTCTTGAGACATCTCAAGCTCATCACATGAAGTATCCTTTGGTCATCACATAGAGTATCCTATTCTCTTAACATCAGTTAAGGCTATAGTTTAATGTCTTATATTGAGGAAATTTTCATACAGTTTAATTTCATATGATTAGGGTGTTGGTGGTATGAAATTTAAAGCCTTGCAATAATGATGTTGGTTCTATGCAGTTTAAAGTCATTTAGCTCAAGCGTTGTTTGGACTTATGATTGAAACTGCATATTCCTAGTTATGGTGGGAGGATATAAGGATCCAAGGATCCTCCAATTTCTTATTTAGGGGGGAATGGTTGGTCTCCCTAAATTATTCCAAAGTTGGGGATTATATATCCACTTCATATATTATTCTAGAGATAAAATAACAAGGATATTTTCCATTTAAAGTGGCATAGAAGACTCCGGATGTGAGGATGCTTATGTTTAAGAGAATAAGGAAATGCGGCCTCCCATCCTATGATTGGAGCTATGTGCTCAAGCATGAGGGTCTATGATATTTTCCTTACAGATGAGGTTCACACAAGTGAACCCTATTCGAATAGGATTGGATTCCCTAGGTACTCAACATTTATGAAGTTATGTTTTATGAATAGAGGCATCATGCAAGGGCTGATGGAATTGTTTTTCATGAAATTTAAGGGGTTCATAATGACAATACCTTATCAACAAATTTTTTTCTTGCATAAGTATGGTGTCTAGGTGTCCATAGAGAGGGTTTTGTGAAAAATAAAGGTATCACAGAACACTAGGTGGTGGAACCAAGCATGTACAACTAGAATGAAAGGTTTTATTTTTGGTTAGGATATCTATGAAATTCATTTCTACCATGAGTGTATATTTTGGAGGACCCATGAGAGTTCATCCACCAAGGATATTTACTAGTTAAAATAAATGTGTATTCAAGTGGGAAAAGTTTTATGTTTCATGATTTGATATCCTTATATGGATTTACACAGGTCATATCCATTTAGAAGGAGGAGTGAATGGGGTATTTATAAGCACCTTAGAATATGGGAGATATGATATGTGAAATATCTCTGTCTTCACATAGGTTTGAGTTTTTTAGTGCTATAACACACATTCATGGATCTCATATCTTTATTAACCACTGGTGAGCCTAAGTTCTCACCTAGTTTACTGAGCACTGGATGCCCTAGGTGAAAAAATTATGAATCCTTATGTGATGAGAATAATTTTCCGGGAATGATGAACATTGAATACCTCACATGATGAGTGTGATCCACCATCTGTGATGAGAACAATATGCCTGACATAATCTTGTACCACCTGTGGGGTACAATTCCAAGGGCTGATATAATATAGAAATAAATGATCATACTAGGAATTCTTGGAGGTAATCCTATACCACCTGTGGGGTTAAAGTGTGAAGGTCCATGCACACGAGGTTAGGTTGACTTGGTTTATCACTATGTTCTTTTGGGGGTGTCTAATGGTTGTTTTCGATGCACATATGTGGGTATGGTTGATCAAATTTTCTATGTAGATGATGCTAGAAATAAAACATCTAATCAACATGGTTGTCTTAGTGCTGGTGAATCTCTACAAGTTGTTAAATAACATCAGTAGAAGGAAGCAACCCCTAAATTTCAACAAACCATTCCATTACTTGTATTGGTGGATTTTTATATATATGGGGGTTATGAGTATCCTAACTCCATTCACCCTACCAATGAAAAATTCTACCCATCTCTACTAAACATCACCAGGATTATACCTCTATAACATGAGAAATTATAGGTACTTTCAAGATTCAGATTGTTGTATAAATTTATTTTTCACCCCTTCAAATTTCATTCATTATGAAGAATTAAATGGTAATCATTAAGAAGAGGTCATATTTATAGGCCTTACAAGGTTGAGTTTTGGTGGCTCAGATTGAAGGTAGGGTTGTTTGTGAACTATACATCCCATAACGGTATGCTTTTTAGTTTTGTTGTATCCAACTAATGACATAGAGGGTGTATATTGGGGTAATCCATGAGTTTCATCCCATAATTCTTTGATATACTTGGTGTTTTTTCTCATGTGAAGGCAGTGGAGGTAGAATTTTTTTTTCACTGAACGATGATTCTTTTGGCATTTTCTACCCCTACACATAGATTCAGGAGAGTTCCTACCCTAAGAATATTCTAAGTCAGTTAGTAATGTGCTCAGATTCCAAAGAAGAGGTCCTGTGATAATGCCATCAGAGGTGTTTTGTGATGGGAGGAGCATGTCAAACATGAATAGGAACACCTACAGGGATATTAGAATCAGTGGATCCAAGGTATCCTACACCTTCATAGAGAAAAAATCCCATGGGAGGTATATTAGGAGGACAAATAATCCTATTGAAATGAACCTCAAAGTAGGGTGAAGCTTCTAGAGAGGATTTGAGAGAAACTAGTGTGGTATTAGGGTAGCATTTGTTCCACACAATGGAGATTCTTGATAATTTAGTCTTCTTGGACACATGGGAGAACTGGTATAGCCTACTTTGGTTCAAATCCTCCCATGAAATGTGTAATTAGATACAAATAGATGAGATACTTCTACCTAGGAAATACCATCTCAAATCTAGTTTCCTTACTCAAAAAAATGGAGGATTTACAATACCTAAAGAAGTTAGAGAACATGATTTACTCCTGTGACATAGAGAATCCTTTGACTAATCAAGTTTAAGTGTTGTAGGAAATTCCCTCTCCTAGAGATTTCCCAGGGGTCAAATCGGTTAGAGGTGAAATATAGAAGGAATATATTGGTGAGGAGTTTTAGGGAAGTGATGCATACCGGGATCCACATGAGGGAGAAGAAATCATCATTAATGGGGTATGCCTCCTTGTTTCATAGGCTTAAGATGATTTTAAACTATTTGGATTTACTAAATCATTTCATTTGACTTATGAATGAATCAACAAGTAAAAAATAAGGCGATATTTATGATGAATACTAGAGAGGAAATGAGTAGGTCCCATGCCACCAAGGGGCAGAAGCAAAGCCTTCCACTAACATGGTAATTCCTATAGTTTATGGGATGAATCAACTTCCACAAGGGATCATATGGTATCTATAAATACTCCAAATTTTATGTACTTGTATTCTTAATACTTTGTGATGACATGTTTTCTTCCTCACAATAGTACAAGTGTATCTGATGACAAGGTAACCCTCAGAGGATATTGAAGTTCCCATGAATATATAGATTCTTTCATTAGTAGATCTTACTTCAAGTGACTTGAATCTTGTCCTGTTGGATGTCATGGAAGATGAGTCCATCCATAGTCCAATGAATGGGATTGAAACTGGTGGCTCACCCAAGGTATATGACCTATAACATGCTTAAAGATTCAATCTTGTTTCACTTTATTCTATTTTCATGTATCTTCCCCTAGTTTATTTTTCATAAACCATATTTTGGACTTAAATGACATACCATATAAATGTTAATGATCCCTTAATTAGGGAATCAATCAACCAAGGAAATGCTTGGTCACATGGTTCTTGTAAATAATGCGAAGACCACCAGATTTGGGATAAAATCATATGAGATTGATAAGGCCTTAAAAGATGAGGATATACCTGAGGTTCCATACAATAATGAGGCCATTAAAATCCATGGGGAAGGCCCATATTTTGGAGATGAGGCAGTGAGTGGTGCTCATTTTCCAAGATCAATGATGGTATCACCACATATAATAAATAATTGGCCTTAGAAGGATAACCTACTTTGGGTGGAGCTGAGGCGACACCACTTGAAGAGATAAGAGAGATAGTGACACCATAATAGGTGTATTTGGAATGGATTCCCCTACATAAGAGGTTGAAGATGTTATCATATAGGATGTTGAATTTGTCTCTTAATTGTATGAGGTTGATCATGTTGTGGAGATACTTGTGGCCTTACCAGAATTTGAGCCTTCCCCAAAAGAGATGGATGGCCCCGAGTCAGATGTAGAGGATGAGAACCATGTAATATGATGTAGGGAATTGAGAAGTGTCTGAAACATCATTACTTACACACTATTAGGAATGTTATTTGGCCCGGTGATATCTCTCTATAGTTTATTGTTAAACTTAAGGATAACCAGAGTTGACTATAATGAACTCCGTGAACTTGAATAGGATTTCTTAATTTAATGGGTTCATTTGGAGTGGAAACATATTAGTGTTACCCATCATGAGTTCACATCTATTGGTGTTTCCTACCTATGGTTAGCTAAGTAGGAGTTCTCCAGGATTGAAGAGTATATACTCCGGTAGAGAGTCATCCTTTCTGCCATGGAGGAGAAGCTCTGCCACTTGGTGGTTCAACTAGAAGCTTATTAGAATGAATTATATCATATTAAATACCAAATAATGAAATATAAAGTAGAAAAATTTGGATCTATGTATGGATGGACGAAATTCATCTTTGAGGGTAGGAGGATATCATAGAAGTAGTCAGGATGAAAGGAGTCATGGAATTGACTCAGAAGAGATTGATCAAGATCGAACAATCCATAGCCCTGGCCAAGCCATAGAGAATATCTTCTTATAACAAGGGAGAGGTTTTTACATGTGGATGCCCCTACATACTTTTTAAATAAATAAAAAACATTTTTTTTTCTAACTTTCCATGTTGATCTTTACACCTGATTAAAATTTTAAGATAAACAAACATAAACCTATAAGAACCCATGATCCATGTTTAGTATGAGAAAAAAAAATGAATATAAGACTTCTTGATTATAGGATAGTGTTAGGTAGGGTGGATGTTGGGATTTGAATATTTCATTGACTACCTCTAGGGAACCATGGGTTTTGTGAGCTAGATTGGTGTGATTCCATGGGTCTAATATTCCCTATTGATTTACCAGATGAATGAGGGTAAAACCCCATGTGTGGTGAAGTTCCACATGATAAAGGGGGAAGTCAAGATAGGTAAATTGTGACATCAATATTTTATATCAATTAATGGAGGAGGTAGGTGGGTTGGTGGTGACCATTAACCATGTTCAAAATATGGGTTCCATGACTGTTCTACTAAATCTCTCTCTTATAGGATGTGTGCCCTTGATGGGAGGAAAATACATTTTGGTAATACCCCATAAACATAGGGGACTCTGTTTAGAGACGGTGAAGGTGGATCCCTCAGGGCATCTGACCTGAATGGGTGGTGAGGTTATTTTATCCATGCACTATCACCATAGGGGAGCCCATTTTGACATGAAAGATGGATGTTGGTCCAAATCAATGGGACAAAAATATTTTTGATAAAGGATTAGGATTCATAAGAAGATTTCAAGCACTCTTAATGATATAACATCATGAATTAATCTTAAGGTATACCAAGCATATGGAAAGCATGAAATCCAATGATGAAAATGAAAATGAAAACTGAGTGGGAGATATAAGAGTATGGCTCTATCATTATCCAAGGATGGTATTGGAAGTATCCAATGTTATTTAATTTAAGGTTGCATAACTTTGACATAGGGGAATTCCTTTTAAGGTCATATGGGTTGAACTATAGGTTCATGCCTTAAGGTCATACAATAAAGACCGGGGAGAGGGTGAAATGGTTTTTTAGTTGGTGACAATGAACTCGATGTGAATAAAAGGACCCTTAGGGACATAATACCAGTGAAGATAGTATCATGTGTGGGGAATAATTTCTCGTTGGTACTAAGATAGGGTTATAGGTGTAACTACATATTCCATGGAATATTATTCAATCTGCGTGAAGTTATATATGAGTTTTGGTACATGACCAAAACCCAATGTGGCATGTAGATTAGGGATAACATGATACCAAAGATACCCTCTAAAGCAAGGACCCAGATGTCACACAGTTTAATGTCATGTGATAGGGACATACCATATAGTTTAATATCATGTGGTAAAAATATAAGGCAAAAATTTTAATGTCATATGGCTAGGATAAAAATAAGGGAAAAGGGTAAAGGGATAGACATCACTTTTACTTAAACTAATGTGTTTTATTAATTAGAACAGTGATTCTTCTAAGGTCCAATGATGAATTTTACAAGCTTCAAACCTTTTTACTTTACATTATACATTTTTTCTGAGACATGGAAGGATAACTTGGGAAGTAAAGGATAAATTATTCCTCAGGATACACTTTATAGGTCTTCAACTGTATGTGCATTAGTGCCTATTTTCATAGGCAGTTTATAGTCACACCTAATGGACTATAGTATTATATAGTTTAAGCTTGTATAAATTTTATAACTGTGTGATACCAGTTTAAGGTTATAGAGATTGTACCAGGATGTGGGAAAAACAATTTTTCTGTTTAAGGTGAGAAAAACTCAATGTGAATTGAAGGGCCCTTGGGGGTCCTAGGTTTCCATACATCATCAAATCAATGTGGGTGACATATAGTTTAAGGTTGTGATGCTTATACCATTTTGGGGATTACTATTATATGGTAAAAGTATACAACTCACTACAAGAGGGGGTGGGGTAAATTTTAGTTTATAAAATTCAAAATCACACTTTTTACAACCCCAATAAATAAATTTATCTGATAGTGTTTACTGGAAAAAATTTATTCATATGAAATTTATAATCTTATTTAGTAATAGTTTATAAGAAATAATATTTAAAACAAAAACAAAACATAAATGTGTAAAACTTTTAATTAAAATGATAAAAAAGAATTATATGTTTTATAAATAATGTAGAAAAACTTGTAGAACCCTTATATTAAAAGGTATACACTTTAACCTTAAGTGTTATGAAAGTATCTAAATTCAAATTTAGTTATCCACACCTTAACCCTTTGTAAGGTCTATCTTCCTAGCCTCAGAATCCATTGAACAAAACAATTAGAAAAACCCTATTTCCTTATCCTTTTGAACTCTTGATCCATATATTTATATGTACTTATAATACTCAAACCATGTGATCCCTTGATCCACTAGATCAGACAGACAAAAATTATGACAAAATATCTTAATCCATTTAAAAAGATCACCACACAAGTGATGCCTTAAGAAAAAATATCATAAAGTTACAAAGAGTTGTTAGTAACAAGATGATACAAATACTTCAAAAGAAACTTTATATTATCAATGTGAAAAAACTATTCTCCTCAAGTACGTGGTTCAATTTATAGATAAACTTCAACGATCATATTAAAAATTTCATAGAAGTAGTTGAAAATGTATCAAATGAACTATTTCTTCATTTTATTGATGCAATGTGACAAATATATATCCTATGGTTGTCATGATATAGAACCATTAAAATGCTCAATTGTTCCATCTGGTAGACTGAAATTCTTTTATGGTAATATTATTCATTTTCATTAAGTAGGCTTATCAAGTGTTCGTCTGGAAGACATGTCCATCTCCATATAATAATGTTTGTCTAATAGTCTTGGTTGAACTTATTCTAATGGAATTCATTTTACTCTATCCACTGGACTTTATAAACCTTATGTTTTATGAACTTGTATACATCCATCCAATGTACATAGTACAAATCCTTCCAATATACTAGTATATATCTCCATCTTATGGAAACAATATTTCCATCTAGTAAAACAATAAAAAATCATATAAAACATCTTTAAATATTGGAAAAATAAATATTAGAAACATATACAAAACTAAATTTTGAACTGTGATTTTCAAAATTAAAGATAGAAGGTGGTATTTTTACTCATCAATATTCCCTTTTTGAAATGCATAATACACTATAATTGAGAAAAAATAAATCTTTGAAATGCATACTACCCCTATCATACATAACATTGCAATAGTTTTTACTTTCCACCAAGTTATATATTTATAAAATTTCATTTTCTTACTTGATCCCTTTCTACCCCTTCATGATTTTTAAAAAACATAAATGAAATTGATAAGTATAATAATTTTCATAAAATTTCAGGGAAAAAAATATTTACAAAACAGTTGTTATGCATGTGATAAAATATTACATCCATCCAAAAAACATAGAAAAGTATCATCATCTAATCAAATCTAACCAAAATGTACGAGTTTGATTATTAAAAATCACTCAAGAGTCAATTTGTTTTATAATATTTCTTGGATATATTTTTAATAATAACCTTCATCTTTCTTAGGTTATCTTGAATATTCTTTAGTTCTACTAAAATTGATTCGAAATTTTTTATCTCATCTTACAACACATCGATCTTCTTAGTATTCTTATAAAGTTATATATATTATTGTATGGAAAGTGATTTCAGATCATCAATAATCCTCATATAGTCTTGAACATCAACATTAATTATATTATCATACTTTGAAACAATTTTCTTTTACCTTTTAATTCCAACAACTTGATCATTAATGAACTTTATATTTCCCTCAGTATGGTTCATAAAACATGTAATAATTTTTAATTTTATGAATTAAACTATGTATTTACCCTTGAAATCTTTAAAATAATATTTATTTTGGATGATTGTTTCAATTAGTTGTTTCAGAGAGCTCAAAATTTTAAAGACATCAACATTGTCCTGAATGCATTCACAATAAGTTTGGATATCCATAATGATTCCAAAAAATTAATTCAATAATTTTTATTACTTAATTAATGTAATTAATTTTCATTTACATTTGGTTCAAGTAGTTCATGAAGCTGAATTTTTAGATTCACTTGGTACTAATGGAAATAAAGATGTTATAACTCTTGACTATGTGGATTCTTCTCTCTAATTGAACTTTGATTGAGAAATTTCCATAATATTTGTCTCTTCATCAGACTAAGCATGTACTAATGGATTTTTTGACTCTTTATATTAATTATTTTAAGATTATTATTTAGGATAACTCAATGAAAATTATTTTTATGATTTAGATGATAGAGATGTAGAAGTATGGGCTGAAATTTCCTCAATACCCAAGAATTCATTTAATTATAGAACAAATTATTCTCTCTTAGTTATTTTTATCTTCCCAAGTTCTATAGAAGTCCCCATGGAATGAGAATACTTTACTTTAACTTCTTTTTCGTTTTCAATATATTCAATAACTATCTCACTAAATTGAAAATTGTCTTGATTATCCTCAACAAATTTCTTTCCCTTTTCCTTTCTATTGGACACAATATTAACTTCTGTTGGAACATGAGAATCGGCTGAAGGATCAATTGATTCTTCTTCCCAAGAATATATTGGAGGAATAATAGATACATGATCAATGGAAAAATAATATTTATTTTATTTAAATATATCATTGGTAGAAGGAACTATTTCTTGATTTCTTTTGAACTCTAGATGAACTGACTCAATTTTCCTAAGGAAATCCCTAGAAACATTTGGTTTCTTTTCCTTCACTAATTATTTATTTTTCCTCTCTTCTTATTTAATATTATCAATTTTTTTAAAAAAATATTCACATTATATTTCTCTAGTCTATAGATTGGATCACCTTCATTTTTATGTTGTTTCATCTTTAGGAATTTAGAGAATGATTCATTGGACATAGTCTTTGTTTTCTTTCTTAGTATGTATGTATATTTATGAGAGGTATAAGAATCATTCCGTTTATCAATACCTTTCTTCTTGATAAATTCACTATCTTAATTATTCATACTTTTTTTCCTTTTTTATGTAATTTTCCAAAGTAGGAACAAAAAAAATCATTATATTTTCTATAGTCTCATCACTAAATTAAGAGGTTTTATCTTTGACCAGTACCACCTCATTCATAATTTTTTGATCTTTCCAAAATTTGACCTAAAATTTGTTGATAAAAATTTTATATAAAATAATTTTCATCTTAACTAATTTGGTATTAATCTCTTAAATAATTAATAACTTTAACATTACTATTTTGAAATTTTTCATGTTGCAAAGAAAATTTAAAAAATAGATATTTTGATCCTTGAAGGTTTCCCTATCACCTTTTATTAGAATATGAAAGTTATGAATCTAGAGGGATACAATAATTGCTTCCTATGAAAGGAGTTATAGATTCATTAATTTTTTAAACAAAGAAAATAAATATGACTTTTCTCAATCTTCCTCAAAATATCCAACATTCTTAAGTAGCATATGAGTTACAAAAAAAGATTCCTCTTTCAATGGTATTTCAACTAGCTCATCAATCTTCTTAATGTTGAGATTATAAGGTTTGTTAAAGAGTTTTAAGGATATGTTCATTAAACCAATTACCTTATTAAAATCATATGATATATAAAATTACATTACTATAGTCAGATAATGTAAATTGAAAACTTCTTTATAAAGAAAACGAGATTCCCAACCTTGGAATAATATATCCAACTTCAGAAGAGAGTTATAACTTTCAAAACATATATTCTAAATCAACCTCTCTTTAACAACATTCCTTGTCACAAAATAATCAAAAGATTACATAAAGATCAATAATTCAATCTTGAAAATGATTAGATTAATAAATAAAACAATCGGATGTAGAAAAATTAAACTAACAAGAGTTCTTGACAGATTCAAGTAGTAGAGAAGAACTGGTGAACCACTGATTCTATATATAGTCAGGGGTGAGAGATAATTTAACTTACTTAGATCTGATGCCTTTTAACAATATCAGAAAATCCAATATATAAAAATCGATCTTTGAATAATGATAGTATAAGGACTTTAAAAATTTATAGATATTGAACACTCAAAAGTTTGTAATGTTTGTTAGAAAAAAACGTTATTTTTATCGAAAAAACTTCAACCCAATAAAACTTAAAATTTTTAAGTAGTTTTTATAAAATATTTTATAGTAAAAATATTATAAAAATTAATAAAATGGAAATATATATTCTAGATATTCCTCATTATGATAAATCTATCTACTTTCTTAGGAAAGTTTGATTAGTGAAATAACGTACTTGGCTACATAATAAAGTTATAGGAAGGGTTCTGTCAAATGGAAATTTAGAAAAACATCAAACAGATATAATTTTAGAGGTTTATTATAAAATTTAAATTCATATATTTTTTTAAATAAGGTTAGAAAAACGAAAAATTAAGAGAAAAAAATATAAATAGGAAAATAAAAAAAATAAGAAAAATTTACTTCCTCTTATTTTGGTTGTTTTTCACTATAAACAGATAGTTAAAATAAGAAGTAGATAAATTATCACTTTAAATTAATAATTAAAAATTTATATTTAATATATTCAAATATATCAAAATTGAGGGGTTTTAAAAAAAAGTAATTTGATCTTGTATTACAATAAAATTTAAAATAATATATCATTTATTGTGTATAAACCTTAATAAAGTGGTGCATTATATCTATGTTCTTATATCATAAGTGATGTGATGCTTTTAAATTAAATATATTGAATTTGTTTTATAGCACAAAATTGGAGTTTTACTAAAAATCATTCCAAAACCAGTGAGTGTCTGTCGAATCCAAAATGGTTAATCAAAACAACATCTAACTACTAGATATTAAGCTTTAGTAGTGGAATGTGCTATTGAGTATTGGTTCTTATAAGATCAAGAAACTTAATATTATTCTATTAAATTAAATGTTCTATATATTCTCTGCCTTTCCATTTTACATCCTCTTAAGTTAGAATCTGAAGAAAAATTAGTTCGAAATCATTTCTAAAAGAATAAAATAATCCATGATCCAAAGATCCCTTTTGATAAAGAAAAATTATTTTAACAACTTTAATATGAGATTAATTAATATTTTATTGAAATCATGAACATAATTATACATAAAAATTTAAATCTGTCCAACTAGCAGCAAGATATAATAAACTAAAAATCATTCCTATGAAAGATTTTTCATCTATCAGTTCCACAGTTTAACAAGATTTTATGTTTTTTAGTTTATAATAAGAGTACTTATAATTTTAGCATATACATAACCAAATATTTTAGGTAAATATTTTATATATTTTGTTGAGATAAAAAAGTTTCTTTTGGTTTTTGAGAAATTTGAAAACCAAGGAGTCACCTTAGTTTTCCCATAAAGCTCATTTAAAACTAATATTTAATATGTTCTGAAAAGGAATATATGTGATATTTCTAAGTTGAACCAAATATAATCTCATCTACATAAATTTAAATAATGATGGTTTCCTTATAAAAATTCTTAATAAAAAAGTGTTTGATCAATAATTCCCTTAAAAAATTTGTTTTGAAGTAAAAATATGGTATGTATGTCATACTCGGATCTTAGAGGTTGTTTAAGTCCATAAAGTGACTTAGTATGTTTAAAAACATGGTATGAGAGTTTTTTTTGTTTCAAAACTAGGATTTTGTTCTAAATAAACTACCTCTTGTATGTATAGATTAATAAAATCATACTTTACATCTATTTGATAAAGAGTAAAATTAAGGAATACTGAAAAGGATAGAAGTATATGAATAAATTTAAGTTTATCTACTAGAGTGATTGTTTCTTCATAATAAATTCCTTCATGTTGGTTATAACACTTATCAACTAGAATCAACTTATTTTTTACTATAATACCATTTTTTATCATTTATTATGGGAAATCCATTTACTCTAATAAAGAGAAGATATTATGGATATTTTAACAAAGTAAAAAAAATTCCTCTCAAATTCATTAAGTTCATTATGCATTAAAATTATCCAATATTCATCACCTAGAGTCTCATTAAGAGTTTTAGGTTCAAACTAAGATAATAATACATAACTTTCACATTCATTTCTTATGGAATTACTAGTTTTGACTAGTTGATCTATATCTCTAATGATATTATCAGGGGGATGATTCATTAAGATGGTCTAATTTCTTTGGTTTTTAAAATGTTGTTCTTCAACAAAAGGGTGGGTTTATTCTAGATGAATGAATTAAAAATAATTTCTTTAGTTGTTTTTTCATGTGAAAATCCAACATGGGTTAAAAAATAGTTTTAAAAATATAATTTGAAGATGTTGTTTAGTTAAAAAATAATTGGATCAGTTTCATAAAATTTTACATGCATTATTTCTTCAACAATGATTATTATTTTTTAAAAAACATCATAAACCTTACTTGTTTTGGAATAGAAAAGAAAATTCCTTCATCATCTTTTAGAGAATTTTTTTTAAATTATATTTAGTATTAAAAATTAATAACTTACATAAAAAATGAAGTAATAAAGTTTTAGATTTCTTCATATCCACAAATAATAAGGATTATTATTAGAATGTTTTCCAAGTAAACACAATTTATAGTATAACATGTGGTACTAATAAATTTATCCTGAAAGTGTTTGTAATTTGAGTATTAACTCAACATGTTAGTAGAAATTTCTTAAAAAGTTATATTTATTCATTCAACAATACTATTTTTTGAGGTGTTCTATGATGTGAAAAGTTATGTGCAATACCTTCCTTAGGACAATATGTTTTAAAATAAAAATTTTCAAATTCTCTACCATGATCAATATGAATAGTAACTGAAGGTAGATTTTTCTCATTGTTAACATGGGTTATATTTTTTTTTAAATATAATAGGGATTATAACCATTTAGAAAGAAAATTGACCCATGTATATCTAGTGTAGTCACCAACCAAGACATATAAATAGTATTTGCCACCAATACTTCAATTTTCATTGGAAAAAATAAATCAATGTTCACTAACTATAAATCTTTAGAAGCTGGTACTACACTTATAGATTTAAATCATGACTTATGTTTCTTACCATATTTACAAGGATCAATTTTTTTTTAAGAGTTAAACCTAAGCTTCAGTTGTTCTGTAATATATCATTTTTAGAACATTTATCTAATGTCCTCACATTACTATGTCCCAAACTTATATTCCATAACCAAAATTTCTATTCCACTACACTTAGGAAAGGTATATCTTGGATCCTAAGGTCCTATAAGTTTAAAGTTTAAACATTCTCATTTCTATCAGCAACATACTAAATTTACCTTATGAACTTTGAATAGTACATCTATCATTCATAAATTTTGAAAGATAAAATTCATCACATAATCGACTTATAATGATGAGATTATGGTTATTTCCTACAATATACAAATAATTTTAAATTATGTATTTTTTTTATAAGTTCGATATCACCAATATCATAAATCTCTCCTTGATGGTTACCTTTAAAAATTACTTTTCTATATTTTATCTTAATGTGTGTTCTAGAATAATTTTGCATTTCTAGTCATATTACCGGAGTAACCACTATTCATGTACCAAATGTTTTGGTAGTTTGAACCCATACTTTCTCTCAAAAATATAAATATTAGGATTTTTGTACCTATACCAGATTGGGTATATAATTATTATCAAAAAGAATTTTAGGAATCCACATCTTCCCAAATTTCTTATGTTAAACAGATGTTAATTATTTATGATATTTTCTTTATGAAATCCAAAAGATTATAAATTATTCAAAGAATATTTATTTTTCCAATGAACACCTATCTAACATTTTGTATAGAAGGATATACTCTTTGGAATAAAATAATTTTATTGAAAATGTAGTTTTTATGAAGTAAAATAAATTCCAAAAGTATTTCAATGTATCTTCAACTATCTGTAAAGGCAATAAAAACCTTTTCCCTTATCTCTTAAATATGATTAGGAATAAGAAATAAATAAAGAAAATAATACAGTGATATATAGTGCTTTGGTGCACATAGATCCCCTAGTCCACTCCACCAAATATCTCTCTCATATCTTGGTGATTTTCACTAGTAAGTCCTTTTATCAGGTACTTCTAGAACTATGTACAGGCAGTTGACACCTTTAAAATAATGGTTTTTATAAGGTATTATAGTTCTTGTATATAGAACATAAAATCCACATCTTAGTTTGAGAATCTAATACTCTTTCACCACCAAAATTGAGTCTGAGTATATGATTCCCCAATAAATCAATAGAGGTTGACTTGATTGATAAAAATAGATTTTTCTCAGAGTTTTAATAGAAACTGATAGATTTGTTGGATATTTGAAAACATTCGAAAATATCAATATAATATTTAACATTTAATAGGATTTCTATAATCGGAAATAGAGAAAACACCAGATAGATGAATAAACATGTATGTCTACAAAGTGTAGCTCTGAAAAAACACTTTACTGATCTTATAGAAGAATATTTAACAATAAGATATAGTAGCGGTGACAAAAAAATATTGATCCTATCAACTAGATCAAAACATGTATGTTTATAAAGTTCAGTACTGAGATGATGACACATTGTTATTTATAAGCACACAACGTTTTCGTTCCAATGAATATATCTATGTCGTTGTATATTCAGAAGATGAACATCTCAATATTTATACTGTTGGTTGAACAGATCTTGGTCAAATGATTATATAAATACCACATAATAAATCAAGAATATTTTAATTCAAAATAATTAAAATAGAGTCATAAATTCCATTATAAATAGGAATTATTTAATATAATAAATATGAGCCTTTAAATCAGTCATAAAACAAATTTAAATAAATATTTACATCTTGAGATACCATTATAGAAAACATAGATAATATATTTAATTTAAAACCTCATAATTGAATAATAAAACATAGGGTTCCTTATCATAGTGACAAACTCCAAAAGTAGGGTTGACAATGTAAGGTTGTTTAAAAAATCAGGGTTGATGAACCATATGTTTATTCCTCAAACATAGGGTTTCTTCCAGATATAGGGTTGTTGATCCATACTTTTTCAAAAATGTATGGTTTCCAAACCATATGTTATACTTACAAATTTAGGGAATGAAAAATGATTCCAGAATACTTTTAAACACATCTAAAATATTTTCCACTGAATAAATGACTTATGTACGCTTCTTGAAAAAAAAACTATTCTAATGAATATAATTATCCTAAAATTCACTTAAAAACAACATTATTAGTAATATAAACTTCGGTGTTTGTGAGCATCAAAATAAAAAAAATTAATGAATGTTTTGAATCAATACATGCTCAAAAATACTATCATTTTTTAATGATAAAAAACCCATAAAATAAATATTAAAATTAAAACAAATAATCACATTTCTTTAAGAACAATTCTTTTCTTACTCTAATAAGTTTATCATAATGTTATTACAAATTTATCCTAAATAAAATTCTCATAAATTTCACCCCATTTTTGTGATATAAAAAAGGTGAGAATATAATGAAATAATAAGGGTTTGTAATAAATTTATTAAATCATTTAATACATTCCATAACACATGATTAATATTTAAAATAAGTCCCCTTAAAATATAGCATGATTCTGGAAATTAAATAAAACTATTTCTAGGGAAAAATAAAAAATATTTAAAATAACTTTTACATATTGTATAATTGATAAAAACATTTTAATCTATAAAATAATTTATTACTTATATTAATTGATTAATTTACCGTGCATAATGAATTTTAAAATAGTCAAACATTAAAAAAAATATTTATACATAAGATAACCATTTATATAAAATCATAAGAGAAGAATAATTTTAAAAAAATTATGAAACAATTTATAACACATAATTTTAATAAACACAATATTTAAACAAAAATATATATAAGATATTGAATTTAAATAAAATATAGATATGAAGTAAATTCAGACTGTAAGGAAAGATTAGAAAGTTCATCTGAATTTTACAAACATTAATTTTTTCAATTAAATTATCTTTAAAACTTGATAGTTATTCTATTATGCCTTTGAAAATTTACAAATCTTTGGTACAAAAAAAATTGAAAAGTTTTTAACTAAAAATTCTTTTAACTTATCAAGATCTAACATAGTAAAAAATTCCCTTCTGATTAAATCAATCTAACTTAAAATTTCTTCTTTAAATGCTTCAAACTCTTCTTTTTTAAATAAAACTTTATTTTACATTTTGATACTCTATTTGAGGTATATCAAAAACTATTTTTCAAACTGGTACTTTTTTTAGATCTTCATTCAAAATTTTATATGCATTTAGTTCATTATGTAGCTTTCTTAATTCTTCATTCAAGGTTTTAACCATAAAAAAATATCTTCAGATGATATTTCACATATAATCATTTGAGACAATGAAACTTCTAGTTCTAAAATCCTTTAACTTCCTTATCTCTTTCAGAGGATCTTTTAAAAGAATCCTTAACATTAAAAACTGGGTGTTTTCTTAATTGACCAGAAAAAGGATTTCTTTTTTTTCCTTGTGAGAAAGAATTTTCTCTTAAATTGAAGTTCTTGATTGCATCATCTTGATCAGATTGGTTTTAGAAGTCATTGAAATGTATATCTAGAAGAAGAATAATAATAATAAATTTAAGATATTTGAGGAAGAATATTATATGTTTATAAAAGAATATGATACATTTTTTCCGAAATTTTTTAAATGATGCTTCACATTATTGTGTCAAAAATAAAGGATAATCATTATGTATTTTATCCTTTAAAAAAATTATGTAAGAAATATATTCTAAAATATAATTTTATGTAAAATAATTTATAAAATTTAAAGATAATAATAAATTTAAAAGCTTAAACAATATATATTGTTTTTAATAAACCTATTTTTATAGAAATTTGAATATTTTAACAATTAAATTATGCAATTATATAGACTAAGTTATAATAGGTTAATTCAAAGTGGAAGGAAGAATTTAAAAAATTTAGCATAAAATATCTTTGTCCCCTATATAAAACAATTAATGAAATAAGAAAAAATATATAAAAATAGTAATGAAATACTTATTGGGTTATTATTTATAGTTCTAAGGATTTTTCAATAGAAATCTACTTTAGAGTTGATCACCCCTTTTTTAAAATATAAATTTCCATAGACTTCTCAGAATACCACTTAATGATTTAGTGATGTAGTTCATTGGTTTATTCCAGGAAATAAATCAAATAACAATTCCTTTTGGTACCCATATTCTTTTGGGTCTGACAGTGTTAGTAAGTAAGGTCTTATATAACCAAATATCTTTATTTTTTTGTAGAAATTTTACTATTATAGCTAGATAATTTTTTTTAATAATAAACCTGTTTAACAAAAAAAAATTATTTTTTCTAAATCAACTATCATTTACATGATTTCCATTAATACCACAATAAAAATATTAAATAGCTAACATGATTTTTGAATTTAATCTAGGAGAAAAATAATTCCTATATAATTTTTGTATTTCACTATTACTACCTATTCTAATTTTTCCATTGTAAATTTTATTTTTACTAAGGATTTGATTTAAATATTATTCTATTTTTATAAGAATACTATAATATTTCTTTGAAGTGTCAACTTCATCCATTAATTTTTTAATTTTAGTTTCATGTAAATCACAAGAAATTTTATAATAATTAGATTTTAAATATGTATTTATTTTGAAAAACATTCTTTATCTAAAAAAACATCATAAGGTTTTCTAAGTTTTATATGATATTTATTTAAGGATTCATATTTATATTAAAACATGAAGAATTAATTATTTAATTAATTATAAGAATGTTTTTTAGAATTAGGGTTTTGAAATAATAATATTATACCTCATCAGTATAATCCATAAGACATACCATTTTGTTTTTATGATCAGCCTCAGAATTTGTAGAAGATTCATAATTTGGACCAGAAGAATCATTCCAAGTAGCGTTCATAATTTTCATTCCTTTCCTTTTATAATAGGATTTTTTCTGATATTTAAGTAAAGGATTATTGAACTTTGTATGACCTTTCTATTCGAATTCAAAACATCTATTCTCTTTAACCTCTTTCTTTATTTTGTTGTATAGTTTTTTAAACCTTTTAAAAATATTTGATAAATCTTTATATCAATCTATATTTTTTGAATCCAATGATTCATCCATAATAGTTTTGAGAGAAACTTATACATATTTGATATGATTTTCATATTCGATATACATCTCAGCTTTATACACCATCAAAGTTCAAATTTGATATTTCATTTCTAGTTCTTTAGCTAGTGTGTATTATCATCTTGAAGCAGATATTCCATTACACTTAGAGGTTGAAACTCTAAGTACATTTAATAATTTATTTGATTGGTTAATTGGATCTCCCAAAGAAGCAAAATTATTGATAATTTATATCAATATCTCATTAATTTGGGTGATATTTTCATCATCATACATTCTGAAAGTTTCAAACTTTAACATTGCAGTATTATATCTCAGTTGTATGATATTATTAGTTCCTTTATAAGCAATATAAATATTCGGCCTTATCTTATATGAAATAGAACAATGAGAAACTCGATTAAACTCAAAAGTACCTAAACCACAGACAATTGAATTCATTTCTCCTAAATTAAGATCATATTAATTTTCTTGATCATCACTTCATTTCTCCAAATCTTCCTTAGTAATTTCATAAGGCTTGAAAAACTTTAAATAAACTCTTATTCCAAGATTTTTCAAATAAATAATCATGTGAAGTTTCTAGAATCCATAATTATCACCATTAAAGTAAGGAGCATGGATCATTGACATAACTTCTGTAATATTATTCGTTTTGAAATTTTTATTCATCCAAATATTTAACTCAGGCTTTGTTAGATCCAAAAGATACATTTGATAATACTTGTTGTTATCAGATAGAAACAAAATTTTCATAGATTTCCAAAAATAGAATTATTCCAATAGAGCATTGCCTTTGATACCACTTGTTATGTTGGATAGATCTAAATGACTATGATGAAGACACAGGGGGGGGATTGATTTTCATTCTTTAAAACCTTTTACGAATTCAAAAAAACCCTCTTGATATGCAGTGTATCTTTCTTTATCTCTTAAATATGAGTAAGTAATAGAAATAAATAAGGAAAAGAACACAACTATATATAGTGTTTCAAGGAAAAAAGATCCCCTAGTCTACTATACCAATGCTCTCTACATGAGTTTGGTTATTGTCAATAATATTTCCTTTTAAAGGGGACTTCTACTACTACATATAGGTAGTTTACAACTTTAAAATAAGGATTTTACAAGGCCTTATGGTTCTTTTACAGTGAATAATAAATCCATAATTTATTATGAGAAGTTGATACTCCTTCACCCCTATGATTGATTCTAATCATCTGATACTCCAATAAATCAATATAAATTGATTTGATTAAGAAAAATATTTTTTTTCTCACAATTGTAGTAATAATTAATAGATGTGTTTGATATTCAATAATTTATAACATTAGAAAGATAATGTTCAATGTTTCACAATATTTATTTAATAAAAAATAGATAAATCACTAGAAAAATGAATAAACATTTATTCCTCCAAAGTGTAGCTCTGAAAAAATATTTTTCAATCATTCAGAAGAAGATTTATCAATAAGATACAACAAAAATGGTAATAATAGTAGTGAGTCGATCAAATCGATCAAAAGAATGTATGTATCCAAAGTGTATCTCTGAAGATGATGACACACTCTCATTTTCAAGAACATAACTTTTTATTTTCAATGCATATATCAATTTTATTGTATATTCAAAAGATAAACATCTTAGTATTTATATTGTAGTTCGAACAATTCTAGGTCAAATTATTTAAGAAATACCACATAATAAATCTTGAATATTTAAATTCAAAATCATTAACATAGATTCATAACTTCCCTTAGAAATAGGAAAATGTTTATTTGATGAATATGATCCTTTGAATAGATTATAAAATATATTTAAAAAGATATTTACTTCGTGTGGGACCATTCTCAAAAACATGGATAATATATTTAATTTAAAACTTTTTCATCAACCAATCAAACATAGGGTTCTGACTCATAGAAACAAACTCCAAAAGTAGGGTTGATAGTATAAGTTTTCTTAAAAAAGTAGGGTTTATGAACCATACATTTAATCCTCCAATTTATTGTTTCTTTAAAATGTAGGTTTGTTAATCCATACTTTTCCAAAACTATAATGTTTCCAAACCATACATTACACTTACAAATATAGGGTATAAAAAATGGTTCAAAAATACTTTTAAACATGTTTAGAATATTTTCCTATGGATAAATGACTTGGGTACACTTCCATAATAAGAATAAATATTCTAATGAATATCATTATACTAAAATTTACATAAAATCTACTTTATTAGTAACATAAATGTGGGTGTTTTTTGAGAATAAAAATCAAAAAATAAAATAAAAAACTATTGAATCAACACAAGCTCAACAATTTCTTACAAGCCTCAGAATCCATTGATCAAAATGATCAGAAAAACTATATTTTAATATCCCTAGGAACCCTCAATACATAAATCAAACTAAACTATGCTTCTATAAATGTGAGATCCCTAAATCCACGAGACCATACACAACAAAAATTACAATAAAAGATATTAGGGAATTTACAATGATCACATCACAAGTGATGTATTAAGAAAAACTCTCTAAAAGTTACAAAAGACGCGTTCTTAGTAACAAGATGTTATAAAAACATCACATGAAAATTTATATTTTTAATGTAAAAAAGCTTCTTATCTTAGATAATAAAACTCTATTTATAGATGAAATCTAATGGTTGTATGCTAAATTTCATATATATAGTTAAAAAAAACTCAAATGAAATCGTTCTTCACTTGATTGGTTCCACATAACAATGTTATGTCCAATGATCATTATGATGGATCACTATTATAATTCTTGAATTTTCCATTCGGTAGAATGAAAATCTTCTCTTGGTAAAATTATTTGTCTTTTTTAGTAGGCTTGGTAAGTGTTCATCCAATAGACATGTTTTTTTTCTATCCGATAAAATATGTCTAGTGATTTAGTATAATTTCATCCAATTTAATTTGTTGTAATCCATCTACTAGACTTTATAAACATTTCTTTAGATGAACTTGTATAAATATATTAGATGTACATAGTATATATCCTTTTGATATACTAGGTACAAATATCCTTATGATAGAAAAAATATTCTTCATCTAGTAAATATATACACTTTCCTACAAAACATATTTATATCTTGGAAAAAAATGTTAGAAACATATAATTAAATAAAGTGTGAATTTTTATTTTCAAAGGTAAAGATAGAAGGAGGAATTTCAACTCAAAAATTACTAGTTCAAGGCCATGAATTAGACCATAGGGGAACATCCTCTCAGGTGCGGGTTTGAAGTGTCGTGTAATTTTTTGTCATATAATGAGGAATAAACATTCCAATTTAACATATTGTGGTAAGTATGAGTTATGTAAGACAAGGTATTTTTTCTAAAAGATATACACAAAAAACCATGGCGATACCAGTTTAAGGTCATTGGGCTTAGATCGAGGGGGAATTGAGACTATATATCTAGATGGAGCAGAGAAAATCTATCATGAATATAGGTCTCAAAGAGGTCCAACATGACTATTTACATGATATTTTATCTCATGAAAAGGATATGTGAATAGTTTAATGTGTTATGTCCTGGATCACTGAATACTATATAGTTTAAAGTCATGCCTCGAGGACAGTGATGGGCTCTCACCCATAAATGCAGGGCTACTCAATCATCTGGGAAAATAATATCCTAGGACTTCTAAGTTCATATAATATATACTTTATTTTGGAAATAATAAGTACTAGATAACAACCCATTCCACTTGAGAGTGTGTAATAGGGGTGGAAGGGTTGGGTTTGGAATTTTTCATCAACCATTGGGAGTGTCCTGACTGGAGAGAGATTAGTCAAGGAGAGGCCCTTCCGGGATGAGATGCCTTTTCGACGTGCATAAATTCATGAGTGAGGTAACACTGTGACACTTATATTCTACCCAAATAAGGGAAATTTGGGGATTAAACTAAGATTTTTAAGACTTGAATTATAAAGGGTGGAAAAAAGTAGGTTGAGGATGACTTTAGACCATGTTCAAATATAGGTTCCACTACCGTACTACTAAGGATGGGGTGAAAATGTTTTTGGTGAACCATTGACCATGTTTTTTAAACATGGGACAATTCATGTCATTTTCATAAGTCCATAGAGTCATGTACTTTAGATGGGAGGTGAGAATATTTTATCCATGCACCATCATCGCAGGGGATTCCATTCAAATGTGGAGGGTGAATAAGATCCAAATCAAGGAGAACCTAAAGTGTGAAGATGAATTAAGGAAATATTATTAGGGAGTAAAATTCTATAGGGATTATACCACTATGAATTTGAAAAAATTAAAGGGGTGTATCAGTATAGGAAAGGTTCCAAAACCATCCCATGAAGGGAGCATCACCTTGGCCATCAATAGAAAATAAGGAACCTAAAAGAAGGGAATTTATTAACAATGGAAAGTAAGGATAGTGATTTTCTAATGAAAATGATGAGGGAAGTTAGACCAATGATGTGAGATTATGTATACCATTGGTATGATAATTAACCGCCCACAAGGAATCCTTAATTTCCTACATGTCTAGCCAAATTTAATAATTTATAAAAGTAATAAAATAGTGTGACAAACTAATAAAATAAATTAAGTAGTAAGTTCAACATTAAACCCATATAAATAAATCAATTAGTATTTTTAGAATTAAAAACAAAAACAATTGATTTTATGTTTTAAAGAAAGAGAGATAAGGAAAGAAGATTGGGTTTTGATTGTCAAGTTGGAAAACATGATAATGTTTTATATATTTAGGGTTCATGGGAAAATGGGTTTATAAATTAAATTGGTTGATTTATGATTATTTTCAGAGTCCAAATGAGGGAGATCCAATGTTCATCATATCCTATCCTTAATATAAAAATCTTCTATTTCCCACAATTAGGAAATTTATGATTTTAATTAATTTAGTTTATCCTTATATAATTTTCAAACAAAACTACCCTAGACTATTTAATGGTCATGAAATATTTTAGGGTAATTAGTTTCACATTTTAAAAAATAAATTCATAAATTCCATTCAAAGTTAATGAGGAAGAAATTAGAAAGAAATATAAATTAGTTTATTATTATGGAAACCCAAATACATGAACAAAATAATAAAATAAAATCCAAAACACCTTCCCCCTTTTTTTAAATCACCCAACATGGAGTGGGAACTACCCCCTCATACTAGTAATGAGAGAGTAAGGGGGTAGGAGAAAAGAAAACAATTTCATAATTGAAAAAATGGGAAGAATATTTGGTTGAGGACTATATAACAAATCACCTCACCCCATGATTTGATTTTTTGATTGGTATATAGTATAAGAAACCCATATCCCTATTTATAAACATTTTGGATTCTTAGTTTGGATTTATTTCATCCACAAATTCATCATTAACGAGTCTTAGGACAATCTCGATGTTGACTGAATATTCTGAGTAAAAAATAGGTTATTTCATTGAATGTTACATTGAATTTAGAAAAAACTGGGTCTGTCTGGATACTTTCATGGTGTTGAATATATGTCATTCCATAAAATTTACAACCTTCTCCGTGGGATTTTTTCCTTCATGTCTTGAATTTTTTTATTTATACATTATGAATAGTACAATCACAACCTAAATGATGTTTTTCTAGTTCTGGAAGACTCGTTTTATATTTTTTATTTAGTTATGATTCTCAAAATCATCCCATGGTCCCCTTACATTGTGGAAAAGCCGTATTTCAGTGGAAATATTGATCAACTATGCTCTGTTTTCATGTTTTCAACCAAACATTGTATCCTGCCAAAGATGAACAAATCATTATGTATTCAGAAAATCCTTAATAATGAAGCTAAAATTTTAACATTTTGTATAATTTAATTAAATGTAATTAAACCCACCATAGTATTATTTTATGGGAAATTGTAACATTTTTAGGTTTTAGAAGTATTTTGATCTTAATTGTAAGAAAGGCCTAATTTTGGAATTTAACTATTTTATTTTTATTCTATATTCCAGCTATAGCTTTTACTAATCGAAATACAATTGTAAAATTAATTTTTTTAGGATTTATAAAAAATTGGGAAATATTTAATTATTTTTGATTCAAATCTCATTCCATTATTTGGAGGTCCTAAACTATCTCACATTCTAGGCCATGAAAACTGTGCACATATCTGATGATTTTTTATTATGGTCCAATATCTCTTAAATGTAAAGATAAAATGAGCTCAAATTAAACATTAAGATATATGAAATCCCTAAGAACTAATTTTATTAATATTGATATGCATGATTCCTTCATTTTCAAGACCATAAATTCACTGTAATTTGTATTTGTGTAATATGAAGAGTCACCTGGCCAAAATAAATTTCTTAGAGTAAAACATAAATATCTATCTCCACATGTATAAAAAGATGCTAAAATTTTGTTTCAAGAAATAAAAGGAATAAATAAAAACATTAATGAAGACACCCTATATAAATTCATCCATTGAAGTGGAATATCATGTGCAATATTTCAGAGGAAGATTTTAGATTCAATTTTTGACCCCCTACCCCTATAAAAATGTATCCCTTATTCATTTCAAGGCGTTATAAACTTAGTGGAATATTTTGTTGTAAATTTACATCAGATCTTTAGTGACTTTAATTATTTAATTAAATTTATATTTTAATATATTAGTCTTCTTATTCATACCTCCATCTTCAATTTCTTTTATTTTTTGTGTTCACTCAACGTTTTCTATTCTCAAATCCAATAAAAATGGATAACTAACCTCAATGCTTGTTCGAGGGAGGGAATAATGATTTGATTGAGTTTTATTGTTCCTGATTTATTATCTATTTATTTAATTTTTAGAGTTTTGGAGATTATTAAAATAATTATAATGAGTGGTCATCCCGTTTTATCTATTGTCCTAATTCTTTTTCTCATTTACCATTTTCCCTTCCCTTCAATTTTTGTGTCATGCATACGGTTGAGTATGGAATGGATTATGATGTTCAGTGAAGAGGTATCCTATATGACTTAAGGAAGATCATTACCCTGTAAGAAAATATCTTGTTATGAAGTGATTACAATTCAAACAAGAAGGTTGTGTGTGACATGTCTTGATCACCTCATTGAGTTGAATAATGAGATTCTTTATGAATAGTGATCTGAATCACCGTGAACTCCTAAAAACATTCTTATTTTTTATTTCTTACTAAATTAATTATTTATTGAATTTTAATATATATATATATTATTTATATTTTATGTATTTTAACCCTCCCCATTTATTTTAGTTAAGTTGTTTTTATATTAGTTAGATTATAAATAGGGATAATATAAAAATATGTGTGTTTTAAGAGGCATCCTTGTGATCAACCCGAGTGTGTGACACTATAGTGAATTATTAAGAAAATAAAATATTGACTAGGGTAAAATTACTAAACCTATACTCTCAATTTAGCGCCCTTTCTAGGGATTCCAAAAGCTTAAGTACACTATTTTTCACAAAAAACAAAAAAAATAAAATATTTCAAAAATTAAAACAAAGTCCTTTATTGATTTTTTTCTTTAATTGGTAAAGATGGATTATTTTTTTTTTATTTTTTTTATTTTACTTGTATTTAATTTCTATAAGGGAAGAGAGATTTATTTTTCATATGGAACAAGATATTGTGATGATTCAAAATAATTTCAAAATACTTGAAAAAGAAAGCAAGATGGTAGCATTATTGGAAGATGAGGTTGAAGATGTCAAATATATATATATATATATATAATGAAAAAAAAAAGATAATATTTTAAGGTTTAAAAGAATATTAATCCCACATTTGATGTTTAATAACCCATGGAAGACTTGAAGATTCAAATTGAAGATCCAATTATCTCTCCTTGTCTGTTTCTTGAAGAGGTTTCTGAAGGAGAACCTACTCTATAACAACTTTTATACCATATATAGGAGGACACCACATAACTAAATAGGGATTACCCCTATCCTATTTTCCCTCCCCCTATGTACCTCAAAAAATTTCTTTCATCTCTTCTGGGGATTGGGGTTATTTTTATTTTCATTTGGGGTTCTCACTCCTAGAATCTACTAATAGATGTTGGGAGACATAAAATGTGGAATTTTATAAGAAAGAAACCACACACACTTTTTTATTGTGGTTAAACCACTAAAACTTCCTGACTTGGGGTAGTAAAAACCTATCACCCATATAGGGGGTTCAAATCATGTTTTATCCTCTTTTCCATTTCTCTTTATTTTTCATTATTTTTCTTATGCTTTAATTTTTTTTAATGATTTATAGGTTTTGTAGAAATATATATAAGATTAACTTAAGGCTTACAGTTTAAAAATAATTTCAATTTATATCTTTCATTCCCTTTATATTTCTTCCCTTATATTTTTTTGTTGAGCTTAAATGAGGGGTAGTGAAATTTAAGTGTGGGGGGAGTGTCAACCCGGTTAGTTGTTTTTGTGTGTGATTTTTTCTTTTTGTTTTTAATTTTTAGGTACCTTGAGATTCAATCAATATTTTGATCATTTTTAAAACATCAATTTATTTTGAGAAAATTGATATGATTTTTGAAAAAATTGATTTTAAATGATTTTTGATGTGAATTTTTTTCCTTGAATTGTATTTTCAACCTTTTTTTGAATTTGACTGATTTTTGAAATCCATTCCCATGAAACACTAACTCAAAATATTTTTTCAGTCCCCTGATGTTATCTAAACCATTTTGAAATATTCTTCTTAATACCCACACTTTCTTGAGAGAAACTTGGATTTTGTTTGAGAACCATTGCCATTGATTTTTCAATTTCAATGATTTGGATCTCACTGAAAGTTTTTGACATGATCGGGGAACTTCATTGGATATAAAATTTCTAACTTAAGGCCCAAATTTTACATTTATCCTTCATTATACCTTATATTCCATGAATTTAATTATGGGTTTAGTTTATATTAAAATGAAAATTTTCCTTACCTACACACACTCTTGGTATTTTTTCATGGATATTTCAAGATTGAGTGTGGTGGAAGGTCCTTTTGTGTAAGTTTTTTGGGATGTGTTTCATTTGTGGACGGTGTGAGGTGTGTGTCAACATTTTGAACAATGGATAATGATAAATTTTGTATTGATTCATAATTTTATTGTTATTTATTTTTTTCTTCCGGATCTCCTTCAAAAAAAGATTTTTTTTTGAAAAGACAAAAATACAAAAAAATGGAGATGTACTTGAATTTATCATTGTAATTTATTTTATGACTCGTGTACCTCTATGAAATAAAGTTAATTATAGTAATTAATTCATTATATTACATTTTCACCTCATTATCCATGAAAAAAATAAAATAAAGATAATAAATTTTTTCCTTTCTAGAGTTTCAAAAAAACTGTGCATTTCTAGAGATTTACAAAAAAAGACAAAAAAAAGTGGGATAACTTGGATGATTTTATTCAATTTAATAATTTATTAGCTTATGTCCCATGTCATAAAAATTGATTTTTTGTTGTGTTTCATATTTTTTACATTTTATTGAGTGAGGTTCATTTTGTGTTTTCACTTGGTTATTCATGCATTGTACTTAAGAGTCAAACCTCGTCTTTATAGTTTTAATTTTTTCTAATCATTTTAACCACCAATACTAAGGCATGGAATTTACCTGTAAAATACCTCATGATTGAAAATATTTTCATGTATCAAACATTAGAGAGATTATAATTTTTATAAGCCTATAATGGTACATTCAATTTCCTAGTATGAGAAGAACTCTAGATTTAATTTCTCTTCAGTGAAGAGTGAAATAAAATTAATTGTGATGTAGGTTGTGATTGGGTCATGAATGGATTTTGAGGTTGAAAAAATTAAAATTTGTGTAATTAAAAATATATGGAATTTTATTTCATATATGTGGTATGATAGAATTTTGTTTTGGATAAGATCATAGAAGTTTTCTCATTTTTGATTGTTGTGTGGATTTTGATTTGAATATATGACGATTTCTCAGGAGTGAAGTGGTTAAGTGTGGGGGATTGATGAAGCTATCATTTTCAGATATTTTATAATGTAATTAAATGTTATTAAAACCACAAAAATATTATTTTATGGGAAATAATCTCATTTTTTAGTTTTAGAAATATTTTGAGGTTAATTGTAAAAAATGGACTAATTTTGGGATTTAATTGTTTTATTTTTATTTTTTATTTTTGACATAACATTTACTAAAATGAATCTAATTGTGATTTTTTTGGTTTTATTACATACTGGAATAAATTTAAATCTTCTATACCCAAAGTTCATTCCATTATTTATAGGCCCAAAACCAGATTACATTCTAGGCCTTGAAAACTATGCACAGATCTAGATATTTTTTTAATATGGGCCCATATTTCTTAAATAGACAAAAAAATGAGATAAAATTAGATATAAAGATATATTATATCTAGATTAACTATTTTTTATGGTTTATATGAATGATTAATTCATTGTCAAGGCCATAAATGGGCTTTAATTCAGATTGGTTGAATATTAAGAGTCACCTAGCCAGAATAAATGTATCTGAGTACAACATCAATATCTCTCTCCAAATATGGAAAAAGAAACTAAAAGTTTTTTGTAGGAAATATGATTAATAAATGAAAAACTTTTATTAATACACCCTATCTAAATTCGGTCATTAATCTAGGATACAACATGTAAAATTTAGGAGAAAGATTTTGGATCCAATTTTTCACCCCTCTCCCTATAAAAATGTACCCCTTCTTTATTTCAAGGGGATTTAAAATTAGGGGTCTACATTTTTAGAAATTTACAGCATATTTTTAGTGTATTTTATTCTAAAATTTTAATTATATTTTAATATATTAGTTTTCTTCTTCATACCTCCTCCTTCTATTTCTTTTATTTTTTGTGTTCTCCCACCGTTTTCCCTTTTCAACTACAATAAAAATAGAGAACTAACCTCGACACTTGTTCTAGGGATGGAATGGTGATTTTATTGAGTTTTATTATGCTTAATTTATTATCTATTTATTCAATTATATGATTTTGGGTGATGGTTAAAATTATTATGGTGAGTGTTCACCCTGTTTTCTCTATCATCAAAATTCTTCTTCTCATTTACTATTTTCCTTCCCTTTACTCTATGTCATGCATATGGTAGAGCATGGAATGTATTGTGATGGTCATATAATAATTATAATAGTTTACATAAGGAATATAATTACCCCATATTCAGAGGAAGATATATGAAACAATGACAATTCAAATGAAAAGGTGAGGTATGGCAGGTCTTGATCACCTCATTGAGTTGAATAATGAGATTCTTTTTGAACAATTATTTCAATCACCAAAATATCTTAAGAAAATTTTCATTTTTATTTATTAATAACTTCATTATGTATTTTATTTTCATATATATATATATATTATTTATATTTTATTCATTCCAACCCTCCTCCATTTATATCTATTAAGTTAGTTTTATATTGGTTAGATTATAAATAGTGACAATAAAAAATATGTGTTTTGTATGCGGCCTCCTTATGATCAATCCTAGGGTGTTCCACTATGGTAAATTCTTAGGATAATAATAAATTAGTTGAATAGTGGTTCACAACAAATGTCTATCATCAATTAACCATTTAAATCCCAAATTTAATGTATTTTAATATCAAAAAGGCTTGCATGAAATGTAATATCAACGCCTCACAAACTTGAATTAAGAATTTTCTTCTTGGATGCAATCTTAAAATATTAAAAATTATGATCACATTACCATGATTTAAATGAAATTTCAATAAAATAAATTTATAAAATGAGGAATTAAATGTTTGAGAATCACACATGGAAATTTAATTAACTCCCCAGTTTTCAAAGGAACAAGTCAATCAATTATTTTATTTGTCCCCTTTTGAATTAACCCGAACTCTTCATTATTCCATTATTATTTTTAAATTAATATTAATATGCATTAAAATTTTAATTTACCTCACTTTAATTTTTCTACTCATCAACATGGTAAAAAATTTGGTGAAATGTTTCTCATTCCTCAAGTACATGCCACTTACCATAGGATTTCAAGGAATCAAGAATCTCTACTATGTAAAGAAATAGATCGAAATTAATCATGGGGAATTGTAATTAATGTTAAAATGTCTATGAGGCTTATGATTGGTGGGTGATGAATAAAAATAAGGATAAAAAGGAGGCTTTACTATAGATTATAGTGTATGATACCAAAAGATAAGCCTGATAAAATACTCTTATAAAGATGAATATATCATATCCCTATCCCCAAATCTCAAAGTGAGAACATGATAAAATTAATAATAATGAATGAATCTCCCTCTCATGATTTTTTTTATTTTTTTGAAATTTATGTTTAATATAAATATCACAACCACCATTCAACCCCATATTATCAAAAAATCATCGGTCTGGAAATCGTTATTTTTGATCCTCCCAAGACACAATATATTTTTTTATTATTTTTATTTTTTCTACATAAATAGAGGTAAATAATAATGTAAAATTATAGAATGGACTCTCCCTAAAACACAAGGAAAATCCCCAATTGAAATCTTCCCAATAAATTATATCCTTATCCACTATGGATATACTCCCCCCACATTTATTCTTTTTAACATCATGAAAAACACTGAGAGTGTGGTAGGAAATGATATAATATGATTTAAACATGGATATTTTCCTATAATGGTCATTTATGAATTCTACAGGAAAAATAGGTTTCAATACCAAGGTGGGTCCAAGTATAAAGGGTTAAAAGAAAAAATGCCTCACTCATAATAAAAGTGATTCTACTTGGTTATATATTTGATAAGATATAAAGAAATTTCTAGGATAGAATATTCATGAGTCTCCTAATAAATATACTATAGAAATAATGAGGAAATATTGGGCCCATATAATGCCTAGAGAATGAGATTAATGGTTGGGACAACTTATGAAAATGAATAAAAATAATAAAATCAATTAACACAAATATCAAAAATTGAAGGTAGGTACAATTTTAGAAAAGATTAATTTACAAAAATTAACCTATCTATATAAATTATGAATTGTTAAATCAAAATCCTGATGTTATCTTTACTTATTATTTCACCTAATTTTCCCATTAAAATTTAATAATAAATAAATTTAAAAACATGGAATGATAAGTATCCTAATTAGTTTATGTTTCCTATATGAGTTAATTAAAGTAATAATTCAAGGTAGGGATTATAATCAACATTTTAAATCACTAAATAAAATTTATATAATACCATATAAGAATAAAGAATATTAAATACTTTCTTCCCTTTCAATGAAGCTCATGGGTTGGGTTGCGCAGGTTCTCCCATCACCAGGTTCACGATGTGAATTTGGATTTTATGGTATGAAATTATTTCACAATGTGTATTGTCAACATGAGAATATTCAATTTCATATTTCTACTTTGTAGTTATTTTAACATGGAATTAAAAAATTAAAAGTGAAGGCCCCTTTTAATGAAATTTTACTGATTTAGGGGAGACTCTGTGTGCACTTAAAAACAAAAAACTAAAAATCCAAAAAATCTGAGGTTTCCACCTGGAATAACTTTATTTTAACATAATTAGATAAACTATACCTTTTTAGATCAGGTTATAGGATATTATAAAGGTTTTACCTAGTTTTATTAATAAATGACCTTAGCTATAACCTACCTATATAGGTTGGCCCCTGTGCTTCCTCTGAAAACAACTAAACTCTTCTTGATAGAAGAACCTGATCAAACTCCATTGAACTGATACACCAATGTTTCTTTAATCTAGAAGAACTAAATTGAATGTTGTGTACCAACCATACCAGTTTCCCCTTTTCAAATTTTATGGGATCAGATTCACCTTTGTTACTGGCAGTCTGATCTCTATACTTCCCTTCCTTATTTTCAGTACCTTTACATTTTATAACATATTATATGATAGAAGCTACCTCATGTGATCATTCAATTTTAGAAACATATTTATATTCCTGTATTCTATCCTCTACTTGATCATTTTTATCTTTTACATCATAATTTTTCATCACCTGGTGAATGTTGAAACTTACTTGTTTACTACCAACTCCCATATAGAGTTCCCTGCTTGGTAAATTTATCAGTGATTGTATGATATCCCATAATGATATTCCTAAAATGAGAGGTTTCCTCTATTCCTCCATGTCATACAATAATAAATATACTAGGAATTAGATATTATTGATAATGACTTTGATATATTCAATGCCCCCTTAGGGTATTTTACCATGTAACCTACCAGTTAGAGTGAAACTCTTATATTTTTCATCATTTCTAAACCCAATCTCATGAATGACTTGTATTACATGTTATTTAAGTTGGAAAACAAATCACACAATGCTTGTATAATTTCATTAGACCTGATATAAATGTTAATTTAAAACCTACCAAGGTCCTCTTTATTTTTAGGTAGGTTATCCGATACAATATTTGAGCACTCTCATGTGAGTAGAATGATACCAATTTCCTCCAGATTTCATTTCTTAGTCACCATATCTTTCATAAACATATCCTATGTTAGCATGTTGGTGAGAGATTCTTTAAAATGGATGTTAATATTATTTTTAAATGTTCAATAAATTTACCATTTTGTGTGTCAATATTCCCTTTCACTATCCTCTCTGGAAAATGTAGCCTCGAATTATACTATGGTTGTTCTAACTTTACTTCTTCAGTTGTTTCTTCCTTCTCTTAAAATTTTTCTTTAGCTATTTTTTATTTTCATTTATTATATTTTCTTGTAGATTACTTGTATTATGGATGTCATATGTTTTTTCCCACTTATAATGGTTATGTATTTTAAATACTTACAGGGATGAACTTCTAGGAAAGCTATTAAAACCCATCTTTAACTCTCTTTAAGATTCTCATTGATTTGGAAAACATGAAACTCCAGATTTTGTACTTCCACATTCTAGTTCATTTAGTCTTATTTTTTCTCTTTGATCATATCCCTAATTGTGGTTATAAATGTGGATAATGTATCTTCCAAAGTATAGATCTGAATTGAGAGTGAGGGGAATTGAGGTGATTGTTGTGGATATTATTGTGGCCTTGGTTAGAATCCTTGAGCTTGATATTGTTATTTAATATAAAAATAAAATTGGTTTTGTCTATTATAATAAACATAATTGTCTTCTTTAGTGTACATACCATGGGTGTTTTGGAGAGCCATCATCACATCCATCATTCTTATGATGGTTTCCATTTAAGAAACCAACCGAATTTTATCCACCATATTCAAACCTATTCACTGTGTCCCTTCACCTTACCATTGGAAGATGTTGTTTTACATTTCATTTAGTAGATTATAGATCTCATCAAGATACTACTTCATCATGGATACTCCATCTACAACATCCAAAATTTACTTTTTCCCTTATAAAAAACCCATATAAAATGTTTTTATTAATAACCACAATTAAATACCATGATGAGGGAATTTTTGAGTCATGTATTTAAAACATTCCCTAGAATTATATGGGGAGTCATCCTCAAATTTATTCGTATTTAAAATATTTATCCTTATTTACATAGATTTCGAAGGAGGAAAAAATCATGTTATTAAATTTTATGCCAAATCATCCCATGTAGTGATGGAAAGGGCCAAAAATATCTGAATATACTCCTGAGATCAATCTCTCAATGAAAATTTAAATAGTTAAAGCCTTATTATGTCACTTAAGACATTCTAAAATTGAAATGTGTTGTAGAGTTTGATAAATCTTCCCAAGTGAGAATTTGGATATTTATGTGGTAGGTCAGTGAAGAACATAGTGATTGAGATTATCTGGATGATGGAAGGTTTGATCTCAAAATTATTTTCTATAATAGAAGGAAATGAGATACTCAGTTATAATACTGTGTTCAATGTCTACCCGTAATCTATGATTGTTCGATACACTAGATCTCATGGTTGAACTCCTAAAGTATCTAAATGCTTCTACATTCCCTCCATGGCCACTTCTTCTTTATTCTTCTTTCGAGAATTTTCTTATTCACGGTCAAACTCGAGGGATTCTTTTCCTTTGGACCAAGTGTGAAAAGTGTGCATTAAATATTTAAAATCTAAAACTTCACCCAAAAATCAACCAGTGTAAATAATGAAATAAATAATAAGATAAATTAAAATAGAAATTTTAAAACATAAAGGCTAAAAATTAACTATCATTGGCAATGTTGGAAAATCATTAACCACCCATAGGGCATCATTAGTATCCTATAGGGATAACCTAATTTAATAATCTATTAAAGGAATAAAATAGTGTGAAAAACTAATAAAATATATTAATAGGTATGTTTTAGGTCGAACCGACATAGAAAATTCAATTAGGTTTTCAAGAATTTAAAAGAAAATGATTGATTTGAAGTTTTGAAGAAAGATAGAAAAGGAAAGAAGATTGCATTTTGATTATCAAGTTGGAAAACATGTTAGTGTAACGACCCAAACGTTCATTAATGCAAATTAATCTTCATATAATTAAATCTTTTATTAGGGTTATATAAAATGTGAACTTCATTGGTTTTATGTTTCTGGATTTTAAAATACCGTTAAGAATTGTGACCGATGCTAATATATCCATTGAACAGTGATCACATGATTAGTATGAATATAGGTCTTTAACAAATCCAATTTACTCAGACAAAGGAAGCGATGGCCTCATCCACCAGACTTTCCCCATACTAAGCCCATTTGTCAGAGCTCAGAAAGGAGGTGGTGTCATTTCACTTCACTCTTGACCAATCCCAAGCCAAGCTTGAACACGTTAAGATCGAGCAGAACCACCTACGAGAGAAGTGAAAGTTGACAAAGATTACCACCCGAGCGATGTTATCTAATCCACCTCAAGAGTCTGTCACCATCTCGCACCTTAACCTTCAGTCTTATGTGGGTGTTATAAAGGGTTATGTAACAATACCCTAGCACTATGACTATGTACATTATTTTTTTATAAATAATGTGCATTAATTTTATTGTTGTTACTTTGTAAATAGTTTTTTAAATCAAAAATAGAATTTTTAGTTAATATTCAACTAAGAAATCTATTTTGTTGAATTAATGTATTTTTGAATTAAAAAACATTTTAATAAATTATTATTATTATTAAACAACTTTTTATTAAATAAAAATGATCATATAATTTTATGAATGTAATTGTAATTTTTAATTATGGTTTGAAAGATGTTTTTATCAAAACCCATGAATTTTCGGTAAATGTCAGTTTTTATTTTAAAATTAAAAAAATTAAAAAATTTATAAAATTATTTAGACAAAATGAATATTATTTTTGGAATCAGGATGTCGAAATTATCCAACAGTGAACTTTTCATAATTTTCTGAGGCAGTCGAATTTTTGGGTAAAAATTAAATACTATTTAAATATATAATGTGTTTTATGACATCATCATATACCAATATTGATGTAATAAAATAATATAAACATTATGACCGGCCAATATATGTTTCACCATTAAAATAATGTGATTTTGGGTTTGTTTGATTTATTTTACAAAGCTTTAGTGGACCCTTCAAGGCTTATAAAAGATTTTGTCTTTTTAAATTGTTTTCCTTGAGAGTGTGACTCACCTCCACATAAGAAACCCTATTATTTTAAGAATTTCGGCCATTGTACTTATAAAATATTGTTTTCCACTCCCCTTTGGAAAAAACTATGAGCAAAAACCATGGGTTTTTTTTTGTGGTTTTGATTAGTTTAATGTGAGGTGTTCCAAACCTAAATAATAAAGAATTCACTCTCCTTTCTGATATAAACCCACCCAAGCTCCCACTTCCTCTTCACTAAAAGCCTTTAGAGTTAGTCCAACCTCTGACCTCCTCTCTCTATAATCATCCCAAGATTCCCCAAGCTCCCAAGAATCCTCTCTCAAGCCTCTCCCAACCCTTTGGGATCACACTTCCAAGTAAGGGATTCCTACCTTTCTCTTTTTATCCAAGTTTATTAATATTATTATGTCCTTTTATTTTCAATTATAAATGTTGGGGTATGATTTTTCACCTCCCCCATACTTCAATATTCATATTTTAATAATGATATATCCCCTTTCTCTCTCATTAATTCCTACCATGTAAACCTGTTACCATGACGAAATTTCGTAAGGAGTTTCTCTCTCCTCATTTACATTCAAGAAATTATTTTGTATTACATATCTAAATTCCATTAAATTTGTTGGGACATGTATCTATATGACTCCCCCTTACTATACATTTCATGTACATATTATTAGACACCCATTTATCTCTCATAAACCATTTTTATGAATTCTTATGTCACGCTGTTATGCTGCCAAAATTGCATCGTGTTTTTCCAAGCTATGATCATTGTGTAGTGAATACCATACCCATATCTCTATCAAGGGTATTCACCTTTATGAACATATACATATTGAATTTTAATTTCATGTATTTATTCCACATTCCTTAATCGTGAAATAACTTATGATGTTGATTGATTCCATATTATATGATCCATGTGGCACACTGCATGAAATGAAATGTTTATGAAGGGTGAACCATAATAGTGCTCCAATGAATTGGGTAAAGTATAGTATCATGATACATCATGTCCAATGAGTGTTGAATAATTCTAATTTAAGTGTAGTGAGAGGTTAATCATGCTTCAAGTGCAATAAGAGTTTACTCATGCTCCATGTGCAATGATCTTTGGATCATGCTAATTCCATGTTAAGTGTTGGTGCCACATTTCCATATTATGATTATCATGCTTTATAATGGCTTTATATTTATGTTTCTCTTGTTATATATTGATATTCCTATTGAGTAACGTATATTTTATTCCTCATTTTATTCCATGTTTATTCCCTTACTAGAATTTATAGCTCACCCTTTTCTTATGAAGGTCTCTAGGTTATCCCATGCAATGCTAAGTACGAGGGAATGTAGTGGTCATGTAAAGGAAGTTTTCAATAAAGATGTTATATTTCATGTTTTCAGTTGTTATGTAATGATCCTAAGCCCCAATGACACTAGTCCTCTTTATCTTCATTGTCGTATCAAGTCAAGAGTTTATGTAATAAATCATGTTTAATTTTTTAATGAAATCAGGGTTGTTATAACTGGTATTAGAGGACATGTTTAGTTATTTTTGGGATTAGGATTATAAAAACCTAGTGAATACTTAGAGACAAGAATAAGTATAATAAAAATATACCTAAGTATTAATGAGTATTGAGTAAGTGGTTTATCAAGAAAATACATCCCTGTCTGGATACGAGCAGGTAGAGGCGGCTCTGACACAGATGTATCCTAGGGGTAAAACCTGAAAACACCGCTTTGATATAGACTCAAATGGGAAATGGTGCATGACAATGGGCCTTTCTTCACTCTTTGTTTTGACACCCCCAGGGGATATGCTTTGGTAAATTCACAAGCTTAATATGAACCCTTATTAAGGGAATTAAAAAAAGTCCCCTACGAATATATGTTAGAAAGTAGATAATGAATAGCATAGATTGAAGCCTATGGATTCATAAGTTAAGGAAATAAATGTTATTTATAAGTAATCGGTTTTTTCCTTGGATTACCCTTTATGTGTTACCCCTAACTTTCCTTTTATTCTATCCAATTTCCAGTAATAGGAGGACTCGAGCTAACAACTGATGGGAAGATCAATGTGATTATTATGCTAATGAGATGCCCAATCTGATGGGAGTGGGAATCGCGAACTTTGTCATGATTCTCTCTCAGTTAACTCAGGATTTGAATAGAAACATGGGTTAAGAGTAATGTTCAACCCCCCCCCCCCTCTGAAGAAAGAACAAGTCACTATCGAGAGCTTCATGAGACAAAGGCCACCTTCTTTTAATGGATCACCTGATCCCTTAATCATCAAACAATGGATCAAGTCCATTGAAAAGATATTATACATCCTTCAATGTTCTGAACAAGAGAAGGTTCTCCTAGCTGTTTATCGTATGGAGGGTGAAGCTGATCAATGGTGGATGTTGATCAAAAATACAAAGCCTGAGGAGGAGATCAAGGCGTTGGAATAGAAGGATTTCCAGAAGATGTTTTTCAAAAAATATTTTCCACGCACCCTCCAACTTAATATAGAAAGGGACTTCCTTACCCTCAAGGTTGGATTCTTCTTTGGTGGGATGAAACCAAGCCTATTGAAAGTGCTGGAGATTAGTGACTTCGACAGCTATAAGTAAATTGTTTGATGTGCCCTCAAGGTCGAAATAAAGATTAGAGAATCTCAGGGGTATCATGGGGATAAGAAGTGTAAGGTGTCCTTCAATGATGGTGGTCCAATGGATAAATCCAACGGTGCTAAGAAGATCCAGCACCCCACTTTCCAAAGGTGTATAAAGAAGCACCCCATAAATTACATGAAGTGGATTAGGAAATGCTTTTGGTGTGGGAGATAAAGGCACCTAGCTATTAACTACCGACAAGAAAAACCCACAGCTACAACAGAGGAGAGGAACACTCCGTTTGAACCTCAATGCATTGTTCATTACTACAACTGCAAAGAACAAGGTCATCTTGAAAATCAGTTCCCTAATCCAAGGGTTTCTTGATGCAACCAACAACATCCAAGGTAGCAAGGGTGAGCTCTTTTCCATCACTACTGTCGAAGTGAACCCCAACAACTAAGTGGTGACAGGTACGCTAGTTATTCATTCAAGAATAGAAAACTTAATTTTTGATTCAGTTTCTACACATTATTTTATATCCCAAAAAGTTTAGTATAATAATCCTAGAAGCACCACAAATCATGGAAGTAAAGATTTCGGTGAGTACAAAAAATGGGGTAATCATTGCATCCCATGAATATAGCTCCTCCCCTGTCATAATATGTGAATTTAATTTCCCAAAGAACCTCGCCATACTCCCTTTGGTGGAATTTGATGAAATTCTCAGTATGGATTGGTTTTCCTTATATAGAGCCAACATAAATTGTCGTGAGAGGGAAATCACTCTCCATGTGGAGAATCGACCCCTGATTCTGTACAAGTGAAAGGAGGAGGAGGATTATTCTTTAACTCCATCATCTCAATTGTGGATATTACTATCCTATGAGTACGTGTATATGGCTCAGATGATTGAGTCTAAGGAGGAAACCATCATTGAAGACATGCCTATTATGAGGGAATTCGTTGAAGTGTTTCCCAAGGAATTGCATGGTCTTCCTCCAAGAAGAGATGTTGAATTATCAATTGATTATATACCTAGGGCATTTCCGATATCAAAGACTCCGTATAGAATGGATTTTGTAGAGATTAAGAATCTGAAGAAACAACTACAAGATAATCTAGATAAAAGGTTTATACACCCAAGTGCTTCACCTTGGGGTGCACCAGTCCTCTTCATCAAGAATAAATATAAGTCAATGTTCCTTTGCATCGAGTATCATGAGCTTAACAAAATCACGATAAAGAACAAGTATACTCTCCCATGAATTGATGACTTGTTCGATCATATACATGGAGAACAATACTTATCCATGGTGTATTTATAGTTGGGATATTATCACGTAAGGGTGAAGAAGGGATATATCCCCAATACTACTTTTTGTACAAGATACATGCACTATGAATTCATATTAATGCCTTGAAGACTCACTGATACTCCAGAAATCTTCATGGACTTGATGAATATAGTCCTTAGGGATTACTTTGACAAATTTGTGGTAGTCTTTATAGATGATATTATGATATACTCCAAAAACAAATAGGATTATGAGGAGTATATATGAACTGTACTAGAGACCTTACGGAAGGAGAAGCTCTATGAAAAGTTAAACAAGTGTGAGTTTTGATTGAAGGAGGTCTCATTCTTGGGCCATATTAGCACAAGAAATGGGATATCTATGGATCCCTCCAAAACAGATGCAATTGAGGTATGGAAAAGGCCAACATTGGTAACAGATATTCGTAGCTTCTTGGTGTTAGCTGGATATTATCGATGATTTGTGAGAAATTTCTCATGATTGTCCAACCATCTTACTAAGATAACTCGGAAGGGAGTAAAGTTTTCTTAGAGTGATGAATGCAAATAAATATTCAAGGATTTAAGAATAAGGCTTATCAATGCACTCGTGCTCACTTTACCCACAAGTGGAGAACTTTTTGTGGTATTCAGTTATGTTTCGAAGAAGGGCATGGGCTGTGTGTTGATGAAAAATGACAAATTCATTGCCAATTATTCAAGGAAATTGAAAGTTCATGAGTAAAATTATCCAACACATGTTTTGGAGTTGGCTGCGGTAATCTTTACTTTAAAAATTTGGCGGCATTATCTATTTGGGGATAAGTGTGAAATATATACATACCACAAAATCCTCAAGTATATATTCACATAGAAAGAGTTAAACATGCGCAAATGAATATGGTTAGAGCTAATCAAAGACTATAAATGCTCAATCCATTACCACCCTGGGAAAGAGAATAAGGTAGCAGATGCTCTATGTAGAACGGACCCGACAATTCTATCATTGATGATAATTGAGAAGGATCCAATCTTCTTAGACTTGATGAAGATAGATATGAGAATCATAAAAAAGGGAACATCTTAAATCATTTCACAAATGATTTCTCAACCCTCTCTTTTGGAAAGGTTAAAGGATGGTCAAAAGGATGATGTGGGAATTTAGAAGAAAGTGGAAGCTATCAAAGAAGGGAAATCCTCAGAGTTTAATGTTAATGAAGAAGGAATTGTGAGATTTGGAAAAAGACTATGTGTTCCATCAAGTCTGGAGCTAAAGAAGGAACTTTTGGATGATGCACATAGTTCAAATTTCTCTATTCACCTAGGAAACACAGAGATGTATCAAGATCTCTAATAGTATTATTCGTGGGATAATATGAAAAAGGAGATCGTTGAGTATACATCAAAGTGCTTGGTGTGTCATCAAGTGAAGGAAGAGAGACAAAAGTCTAAGGGGATAATGCAACCATTACCCATACCAGCATGGAAATGGGAGAACATCACCATGGACTTTGTCACTGGACTTCTGAATACATTCAAAGGGAACAATGCAATTTGGGTTGTTGTGGATTGTCTTACAAATTATACACATTTCATTGCAATTCGGGAGGATTTCCCATTGGATCAACTGACACAGATATACATCATGGAAGTGGTAAGGCTTTATGGAGTACCACTATCTATTGTATCCGATTGAGATCCAAGATTCACCTCTAAGTTTCGGAAGAGTCTTCAACATGCTCTGGATACTGAACTGAACTTCAGTACGGCCTATCATCCTCAAACTGATGTCCAATCTGAGCGAACTATTTAGACACTTAAAGATATGTTAAGATCATGTTCAATGGAATTTAAAGGTGGTTGGGATCAACATCTTCCTATGGTTGAATTCTCCTAGAATAACAGTTTCCACTTATGAATTAGAATGGTACCTTATAAAGCCCTATATGGGAAGAGGTGTACAACACCAGCATGTTAGGATGAAGTCAGTGAGCGTAAGCTGCTAGGACCAGAAATGATTTATGAAATGGTGGAGAAGGTTAAAACCATTCAGCAGCAAATCGAGGCAGCCCAGAGTTGACAGAAGAGTTATGTAGATAGCCATCGATGAGACCTTGGGTTTAAAGTTGGAGACATGGTATTTCTACACATATCTCCATTGAAGAAGGTCATGAGTTTTGGAAAGAAAGGGAGGTTAAGTCCTAGGTACATCGGCCCCTTTGAGATTCTTGATCGTGTCGGGGTTGTGGCCTATCAACTAGCACTTCCACCTACCATGGCCAAAGTACATGATTTCTTTCATGTATCCCTCTTAAGGAAGTATATACCAAACCCTTCACATGTACTCTCTTCAAAGTTAGTATAGCTAGAGGATGATCTTTCTTACGAGGAGCAACCAGTGAAGATCTTAGATCATAGAGAAAAAGTTATAAGAAATAAGACAATACCCCTCGTCAAAGTGTTGTGAAAAAACCAAAATTTTGAAGAAGCGATGTGGGAATCAGAGGAAGTGATGAAGCATAGTTACCCACATTTGTTTTAGAGTGGGAAAAGAAAATTTTGAGGGAAAAATTTCTTAAGGGGGGAAGATTGTAACAACCCAAACATTAATTAATGTAAATTCCTCTTGATCTATTTAAATGTATTATTATGGTTATATAAAATGTGAAATTCATTGGTTTTATGTTTCTGGATTTCAAAATACCGTTAAGAATTGTAAATGTTTCTAATATAGTCATTGAACAGTGATCACATGATTAGTATAAATATAGGTCTCTAACAAATCCAATTTACTCAGAAAAAGGAATTGATGGCCTCATCTAGTAGACTTGCCCTGTACGAAGCCCATTTTCGGAGCTCAAAAAGGAGGTGGCATCATTGGGGTTCACTCTTGACCAAGACCAATCTGAGCTTGAACAAGTTAATCTTGATTGGAACTGCCTATGAGATAAGTGGAAGTTGATAGAGACTACCATCTAAGCGATGTTATCTGAGCCACCCAAGAGTCTGTCACCATCACCAACCTTACCCTTCGGTCTTATGAGAGTGTTATAAGGGGTTATGTAACAATACCCTATCACTATGAATATATATATTTTTTAAGAATGTGCATTTATTTTATTATTGTTACTTTGTAAATAGTTTTTTAAAGCAGAAATTGAATTTTTAGTTAATATATTACTAAGATATATATTTTGATCAATTAATGGATTTTAGAATTAAATAACATTTTAATAAAATATTATTATTATTAAATTATTTTTTATTAAATATAAATGATTATATAATTTTATGAATCCAATTGTAATTTTTATTAAAGTTTGAAAGTTGTTTTTTTCAAAACCCATGAATTTTCAGTAAATGTCAGTTTTTATTTTACAAGTAAAAAATTCACATATTTATAAAATTTTTTTATAAAAAAATTAATATTATTTTTGGAATCATGATGTCTTAATTATACAACGGTAAATTTTTTGTACTTTTTTGAGATAGTCTAATTTTTGGGTAAAAATTAAATACCGTTTAAATATATAATGTGTTTTATGACATCATAATGAACCAATAGTGATATAATAAAATAATATAAACATTATGTTCGTCCAATATATGTTTTAACATTAAAATAATGTGATTTTGGGTTTGTTTTATTTATTTTACAAATCTTTAGTAGACCCTTCTAGGCTTATAAACATTTTGTCTTTTTAAATTTTTTTCCTTGAGAGTGTGCTTCACCTCCACATAAGCAACCCTATTATTTTAATAAGTTAGGAAATTGGACTTATAAAATATTTTTTTACAATCCCTTTTAGAAAAACCATGGGCTTGTTTGTGGTTTTGATTAGTTTAATGTGAGGTGTCCCAAACCTAAATAATAAATAATTCCCTCTCCTTTCCTATATAAACCAACCCAAGCTCCCACTTCCTTTTCACTCAAAGCCTTTTTAGTTCGTGCAAACTCTACCCTCCTCTATCTATAATAATCCAAATGTGCCCCAATATCCCTATAAGACTCTATGAAGCCTCCCAAAAGCCTTTGGAATCACACTTCCAAGTAAGGGATTCCTACCTCTCTCTTTTTATCTAAGTTTCATAATATTGTTATGTCCTTTTATTTTCAATTATAAATGTTGGGGTATGATTTTTAACCTCCCCCATACATCCATATTCAGGTTTTAATAATGATATATCCCCTTTATATCTCATTAATTCCTCCCATGTGCACCCGTTACCATGCCGAAATTCCGTATGGAATTTCTCTCTCCTCATTTACATTCAAGAAATTATTTTGTATTGCGTATCTAAATTCCATTAAATTTATAGGAAAATGTTTCTATATAACACCCATTACTTTCCATTTCATGTACATATGATGAGACACCAATTTATCTCTCATAAACCATTTTTATGAATTCTTATGTCACGTCATTATGCTGCCGAAATTGCACTACTTTTTTCCAAACCAAGATCATTGTGTAGTGAATACCATACCCAGGTATCTATTAAGAGTATTCACCTTTATTAACAGATAAATATTTAATGTTACTTTCATGTATTTATTATACATTCCTTAATCATTAAACAACTTATGATGTTGATTGATTCCATGTTATATGATCCATGTGGCACATTTATGCATGAAATGAAATGTTTAAGAAGGGTGCACCCTAATAGCGCTCCAATGCATTGGGTAAAGTATATTATCATGATACATCATGTGCAATGAGTTTTTACTCATTATAATTCAATTTAAATGAGGTGTTACTCATGATTCATGTGCAATGAGGGTTTACTCATGCTCCTTGTGCAATAAGCCTTGGATCATGCTAAATTCATGTTAAGTGTTGTTGCCACATTTCCATGTTATGATTATCATGCTTTATCATGACTTTATATTTATGTTTCTCTTTTGATCCATTGATATTACTATTGACTAAAATGTATTGTATTCCTCATGTTATTCCATTTTTATTCCCTTACTGGGCTTTATAGCTCACCCTTTTCTTATGCATGTCTTCTGGTTATCCCACGCAATGCTAAGTACGAGGGAATGTAGTTGTCATGTAAAGAAATTTTTCAATAAAGATATTGTATTTCATGTTTTATGTTGTTATGTAATGATCCTAAGACCCAAAGACACTAGACCTCTTGATCTTCCATGTCATATCTAGTGAAGAGTTTATGTAATAAATCATGTTTAAGTTTGTAATAAAGAGCAGAGTTTTTATAGTTAGGGTTTTATAGATTTAGGGCTTAGGTGAAAATGGATTTATAAAATAAATTGGTTGATTAATTATTTGTGATACATTCAAGAAAAGGAAGATCCAATGTTTATGGTATCCCCTCCTTAATAAAAAAAATCTTTTTTTCTTATCATCAGCTAATTTATGGTTTTAATGAATTAAGTTTATCTAGATATTGGTTTTAAACATAACTATACTCTAATATTTAATGGTCATGAAATATTTTAGGGTAATTAGTTGTAAAATTTAAAAGGGTAATTCCCATATTCCATTCAATGCTCATGAGACAAAAAGTGGAAAGAAATATAAATTGGTTTATTATTACACCATCCCAAATATAGGTACAAAATAAGAAAATAAAATCCATAGAACCTTCCCATTTTACCTACATCACCCCTAAAAAGATGGTAACTACCACTGCATATAAGTAATTAGAGAGTTAGGGGGAAGGATAAAAGAAAATAATTTCCTAATTGAAAGTATTGAGAAGAAGAATTAGTGAAGAAATCTCCAGTGCAACACCTTGACCAAATCTTTGAGCTCTAGATTAGTATCCACTAACATTATTCTTTCTCTATATTTACAAGCATTATGGAAGTTTTTTGGGATTTAATTCATCCATAAATGCATCCTGAATGAGTTCTTGGTCAATCCCAGTGTTTAATGGCTATTTTGGGTCATAAATAGGGTCTTCCGTTAAAAGTTATGTTGAATTTAGGAGAAACTTGGTCTGTTTGGAAATTTTCATGATGTTACATATGTTTCATGTCATGAATTTTGTAGATAATCTATGATCATTTTTTCTTCATGTCAGGAATTCACATTTTTAATTTATTACATTTTCATGATGTTAATAGTAGATTCATAATGTGAATGATGTATTTACTGGGGGAAAAGATTCATTTCATCTTATTTGTTTAGTTTTGATCCTCAAAATCATCCTATGGTCATTCTACATTATGGAAATCCTTCTTTTAGTGGAAATACTGATATAATTTTCTCCCTTGTCTTATTTTCAATCAAATTTTGCATGCTGCCATAAATGAACAAATTATTATGTATCTGAGAAATAATTAACCATTTAAATCCCACAAGAAATGTATTTTAATATAAAAACATATATGAAATTTATGTATCAAGAATAAAGATAGACATAGTTCTTATTAGTGGTGAAATAAAGGATCGATTTTATTAGGAGAGCAATTTTACTCCCTTTTGAGGATGATTATCCAATTCTTTAGTTTAAAAAATTGTATAAGAAGATTTTATCTATGAAGTTTTTGTTCATTCATCTAGTATTAGTGGTTGGAATATTTTTAACCTCTTACAACCAAGGAATTGATCATGTAGTTAAATTCTGTATGGCTAGGATGTGATTGATGTATTTTAACATCTTGTTGTGAGGAATGGTGTCATATAGTTTAACGTTGTTTGTCTAGGACATGTGTTGTACATTTTAACATCATGAGAACATGATATTGTAAACTGATGTTTATGTTGTTTAGCATGAAAATGTTCAGGAATACACAAAAGGTGTACATAGAGGATATGTCCTCATGGAGGAACTTGATAAGAGACAACAAGTACGAAGGATACACTCTAAATATTTCTCGAACCAAGGGGATTAAATGAGTAAACTCAAGGTTTTTCTAAGCTCCAATATGAAACTATACAAGATTTACACCTTTTCCTTTACACTCTAACTTTTACCTAATCTATAAAAGGATATATTGACTCGTGGAGGTCTGAATTTTTCTTAGGCTTCCATTTTTTGGTTTTTAACTTGATGGATGTCTACGAATCTTTCCAAAGGTAGGTTAGAGTCATTTCAGTTATACCATCAAGGGGATATGGATTAAGGTCATACAACTTTAACCAAAAGTGAGGCGGTGTTTATGGTGACATTTGCAAGAAAAATATGATGTGGATTTAGTTCCCAACATCAAGATTGTAGATAACCTTTAGGAGTGATGAATATAGATTAAAGTTAAAATGGTTGGAGTATTAGTTTCTGATGTTTTAGGTGAAATAATTTTGACTACATAATGTTATAGTTTATTGTCTCATAACATTGACATAAAAGGTGGGTGAGATAGTCCATATGACAAGAGAAAGGAGAAAACCAATGAGAATGAAGGTAATGATGCTAGTATATACTATCCTATAAGAATAGGGGGATTTATTTTATTTTTATAAATCTTGGACCATCACATGTACTTTAAGGTTGTATGACTTAGGCCAAAGGGGGTAGTGCCTTCTAAGTTTCTACGATTGGGAAAAAACTGTAATGAGGTATATTATATGACATGAAAGGTAATATAAACTAGATATGAATAGAGGAAATGATAGTTCATACAACACACAATAATCTCTAGGAAAGGGCATACATAGTTTGAGGTCATAATACTTAGACCACATCCATCTGAGCACCACACCACCCTGGTGTGCAAAGATTCACTAAAGTTCAATGAGTGAATGTGAAGTGTCAAAAGAGGTGAGAGTGGTGGGTAACCTATGGATGGGATTGAGATAGGGGATATGGGAATCCCTATATATCCCATGAAATGGGAATCAATACACATATAGTTATAGAATGAAACATGCTAGGAGACTCACATCAGAAATAGGGAGAATCCTCTCAAGTGAGGGACTGATGGTGCCATGTAGTTTACTGTAAAGTGATATGGACTATAAGTACACAATTTAAAGTCATTATGATTATACCAAAGGGGTAATATGGTCTATTTAGATAAATAATATTATATTTGATGTGAATAGAGGGATAAAGGACCCAACAAGATCATTGTCAAGATAAGTCATTACACGGAAGGAGGGGAACACACTTTAGGGACATGATGCATTGGACTATTATACATTGTTTAATGATATATATATATGAATAAGGGGATACTACCCATTAAATTTCATGGAGCATGGAATAGGGGGTTGATACTGGTTTAAAGTCATGAATCTTGAATGAGGGGGCATTTCATAGAATTTTTCATGGAACGAAAGATCCTATAAACTCAATGTGGATAGAGGTCTAAGAATGAATTGTGCCAAACAAATATATTCATAATGGGATGCACATAGTTTAAGGTCATTATACTTGGACCAAAATGATTTCATGCTTGGGAATGTTTGTGCATCTTGATCATATTAGGGAGGTCCCACCAAGATTCCTACATTAATGCGACTCATGCTCGATGTGGGAAATAAAGAGTGGTGGGATATTTTCCATGTCACACAAGAGCATGTGATAGTGTAAAATAGATGTAATATTTGGAAGGTTCCCATGACACTGATTTTCTAAACCAACACATGAGGTTACATGAAGTTTTTGGGATTTGAATCACCAAGTGGATTAAAAAATGGGTGAGGGGTGAATATTGACAATGTCTTCGAATCACAGGCCCCACCCCCACATCATCAAGTATGGGGATATAAAATTTAATATTGACCATTGACTATGTTTGAAACATGGTAACCATCATTTGTGGTGATATTTTCTTCGATATGTGTTCTCTAGATAGGATGCGAGCCTATTTTGGCCATGAACCATCACTATTTTGGAGCCTGTTTAGATGTCGAGGATGATGGAAGATCCAAATCGAGAAAGACCTAAAGTGTGAAGGTTAAAATGAGGGTATGTTTACGGATATTTCAATAGTATAAGTGTCATTACATAATGAATTTAATCCCATTTAGTGTGTGTATTAGTGATCAAAATTTGAACCTATCTAATAATTGGAAACCCTAAAACATGTTATTGGCTGGGATTGGGTTGATACATAAAATAATCCTTTTATTTCCCATAAAATGAGAATAAATACATATATAAGAATTTAATTTGGTGTGGTAGGTGACCATCACAAAAAATGGAGGTCCTCTCATGCGAGGGTTGGAACCTCACCAAATTTTACATCATGTGATGAGAACATGGACTATTTATTTTTACATCTTTCATTGAGGTTGTGAACCCCATAGTTTTATGTCTTATAGAGAGTATTTTTTAAATACATTTTAACATCATGCATTGAGGAAATTGGACATGTAGTTTAACGTCATGTGATGAGGAAGACATGTCAAAAAAATTAATGGATTGTGAATAAGAAATTGTTATATAGTTTAATACCATGCAAATAGGATGATAGAATATTTTATAATGCTTATGAAAAGTACCATTTAAGGAACCTCGAATTGGTGGGAGGTGTGATCCTATCCCCATCCAAGGAAATTAATGTGTGTGCACCATTATATTAAAACTTATAAATTATTAAAGGACCCTAACTATTTGGTTCAATCTTTGGTAACTTCCTTGTAAGTATCATTAGTGTCCCTAATGGCAGTGCCATGTTTCCTTGATAGAAGTAGTATTGGTAGGACTTTTTATTAAATGCTTGTGCTACCTGATTCTAGTGAACTTTGAAATGAATGTCTATAGAGATGATATATGAAACTCTATGGGAAATATTTCCTATTTTCCATATACTAGGTAGTATGGGTTCTCTTGGGTGGAATTCTAGGTTGGAATTTGATATACACATAGGAAATTCGATAGGTTGGTGAGATAATTTTTTTTATTTTGACCTTCTAACTTCTAAATAATGTTAGAGATGGTTTTATTAAACTTATTAATCTGTCTATTTTCATGTTCATTATAGTAGGAGGAATGATTGGAAAAGATATTATACTTGGTGTATAGATTCTTCATCTCAATGACCTAAAATTCTATACCAATGTCTATGGGGGGTATTTTAGAAACTTAATCACAAACTGGGTTTCAAAATAATTGTGGATTTTGGAATCCACACACTTTGAGAAGAATTCAGTAGTAGTCAAGATGAACCTTTACTGTTGATCGTTCACTTGTATATAGGGACACACCATATAATGTCCCCATGCAGTGAAGATCTAGGAGTACTTGGTGGCATGTATGAGTTCCATAGATTGATCTATGAAGTAAGCATGGATCTATCATGCATGACACTTCTTAGTGAATTTGATGTAGTCACAAACCTTGGTGGGATAAGTATTCCTCAATCTTTACATCTGATGATGGCGCTTCAACCCTACTTCATGGTCCCCACATAACCTAACATGGAATTATTTTTGGAATTGAGTAACCTTATTCCCTTATATGAAATTAATAATTATTATGTTTAATCAGCACCTTTAAAGGACCTACTATAAGTTGGGGTCATCACAGAGGGTAAAATTTACCGTGCATCGGTGGATTTTCTCACACTCAGCTCAATCTGGTTGGAGAGTCCCATGTTGGAGGAACTTAAGGAATAGAGTAATTAACATGAGTGATTCTTTTATCACTAGGTAATTTGATTATTTTTTCAAGAATGTTCCAATGACCATTTGGTTAACTTAATGGTCATGTTTGTCATAAGGGATATGGTAAATGACTTTATGATGCACCGTATGAATGACTAGGTCATATTGGTTTAGCTCTATGATAGATGCAACCAAACTTACCAAATAATAAAATCAATCATTCTAGGACCATGGGACATGAGTCAATTTCATATTTTAAGGTAAATGAGATATTATCTCATGTATTAACTCAAAAAGTTAATGAAATCTCTTTTTCTGATGATGTAGTAACCATTGATTTGATTGATGACCAGCTCTAAGACCCCATTCGTATAAAATTATAGAACCTCAATTTTGTGAGATAGCATGAGACCAATGTTAAGTGAATATTAATCATATTCATTTTTAATACATCCTTTCAAAAAAAGGAACAAGTATGACATGAGGGGATATGAGGGAGTGATGAAGTCAATCCTGAGACCAACCTGATTTAGTTTAGGGTTGTTGAGTCTTCTCTCAATCATTATTTCAGACGTTCCATCAAAGTGAACCTAAAAAAGTGATGTACAATAATTGATAGAGAGTATGAATTCTTCTAGTAATTTTACATCTAAGGGTATCTCTTAAAATTTTGGAAGTATAACCAAGAAATCTACTAGTTCATGGCCCTTGAAAACCTTATGGGGGATGAATTTGATGCTGAACTAGTATAGGATTACTGACCATTGGGAAAAAAATTTGGTCAACATGGTATTATTTAAGATATAATTTAGTGGGTCTACATGGTATTATAGCTATATCTTATGATGCTTAAAGTAGTTCTATATTTTATGAACCGTGAAGGCCAAGGTAAGGAATCTATTCTCAGTTGGATAATATCCAATCTCAGTTTCATGAAACCTGTGAATGAGATACTATAGACTATTCTACTTACTCTTGTAATTATTAAAGACTAAGAGGGTGTCAAGGGATCATTCTAAGGTGGTCATGTAATGTATGAAAGGATTTATTAGGATGAGTAACATAAAAATGGAGGATGTTGAAGATACCACTTGATGTTAATGAACATGGTCTGACATTCCTCATCCCATTTATAATTGATTCCTTTCTTCATGAGTTTGGATATGGGATTACATTTTACAACTAGGTCTGTGAAAAAATACTATATGCAGACTAGATGTACATAGAGTCCCCAAAAATCTCATATATTGCAAGGAGGGGAATTTAACTAATAGAATTAATCTTATCTAGGTCTATCTCAATCCCCATTTACCCATAAACAATACTATGAAAATTCACAGAGGTGAACCTAAAATGAAACATTCATGGTGTTCATCTTTAGGTGATGAGAACATATCATTTTAAACACTCTCAATATCTTTGATATGGTCCTATAATTGGTTGGATTTGATGACCAAATCATCTACATAACACTACACCAGATTTTTGGGGAGTGACTTTAGGATGTGGTTCATGGAAAGTTTATAAGAGACTATAATATTATTCAAACCAAAGAGTATTAATTGGTAAAAAAGGTCTATGAGGTGTCCTGAAGGTGGAGTATTCTTCATATATGGGGGATATATGGATTTTATTGTACCTAGAATAACCATTTTCAAGGAAAGATCCTAGAACCCAATAGCCACATCAATCACTTGTTCTATCACTAGGACGAGGAGGTCATACTTTGGGAGGTGATCAATGAAGTCTTGGATGTCAATGTAGACTTTAATATATTTGTTCCTTTTCCTAAATAGGATAATATTTGCTAACCAATTTGGGGTATTTGAATTCTATAACAAAGTTTTCTTTGATGAGCTTAACAAAATTTTCGTTTTCTAAGGAATCATGGGAGATACACATCTTTTTGGGAGCCTATTTGAACCCATGGTGGCCAATATAAAGTCTAAGGAAGTAGGAAAAACATGAAGATTAAGCCTTGGTTTTTTTTGTAATTTTAGGAAAAAAATATCACAATTTGGATTTTATAATGGAACATACTACTATTGTTCCTCTAGGTTCATGACTATACTAATCAGCATTGTCCTTAGAACTTCCTCGATGCCAAGATTCCCCTATTTCAATTCATTGATAGTGGTGAAGACCCCTTCATCAAAGGTGTGTGGGGATTAATCCAAATCATATTCATCATCAGAAACATGAGGATCAAATAGAGACTATCCTACAAGAAGATAAGGGTAAGAGTTAGTTTTGTTATATGCTTTGGCTAGGGTATCATATTAAGTAGTGGATTCTTATCTGTCTATATTCATAGATATCATGGAAATAGAATCTGATGATCAAATTCCATGTGTTTTCTATGATAAGGTACACCTTTTATGTTGAAATGATTATTAAGGGTTGAATTATATTAGGTTAATCAAACCCTTCAAACAAAATGATTCTAGCACATGTTAGTGACCAGGGGATGGAACTTCTAATATGTGATGGAATTTTATCATTTTGGATTCAACGGTGCCTGCCTCTAAAATTAATATGAGGTGATCTATGAGAATTCAATTTTATTGGGGATAAAGAAATATTTTTCAAGGTCTAGAGTAATTTATTCCATTAAATGGATTTAAATTTTTAATATGAACCTCAAATATTCCCAAGGATCCACTAAAGTGGTTGTTACGTTATTGGGAGGATTGAAATGCTTTACCATATCAATATAAAGCTATTTCAACCCCCTTTTATAATACCCAACATTGTGTTAGTGGGATTAATTGGATTTTAAGGGGATAAAATCAATATAAATTAACCCTTATAAACCATTGATAGAGTATTTGATACACTAATGATAAAAATAGGGGACTTCCACATACAGTTGAAGTCATGGACTTCCAAGAAAATCATTGTAATTAGTGCCCTATGAACAATGATCCTTCAACCTAATGAAATTTGTATAATCATAATCATACTCTTATTCATCTAAGTATTCAATATATGGAAGTATTATAGGGCCTTATCTCAATTTAAGGTCATAAAATCATTGAGTGATATAATTGGTTTTAGTACTGGTGGTGGATCATGACTGCCTTGCCACTTCTGGCACCATTTCTTCTAGATCATGGAATTCTATGAGGTTAATGGGGGTAATTTAAGAGAATTCTAAATCACAGGAGGTGATGGTTGGTTTAACTGATCATGAATAATTCCATAGGCATGGTTGAATAACATAAATTCTAACCAATCACCCAACATCTGAACACCTTGACCAGAAACTAGTTTCCATTCACTAAAGTCTTCATCATTACCATTCGGGGGTGGCAGAGACACATGTAACCTACACTATGGAATCACCTTACCCAAACATACTATAGTCTACCTGGTACTAAATATAGTCCTTTAATACAAATAAATCTTTTATATTGTTCCCAAGGATCTTGTATTTTGGATATTAGTCATTCTGGTTCATTAGATCAACCTCTTTTGTCCTTCTGGTCTCTAGAAATTTCAAAAGGTTCTTCTCCATGGAATATAGAAATTAACATGGTACTTTATCATCCTTAAATGAGTATAACCTGTTCTTTAATCATATTAATGGAAACTTGGAATCTAAGTCTTGATGTGGTCCTTCAGTAGCATTCACATAGAGATGTTGTGCTTAGCGAGAAATGTTCTGTGGTGACACCTGAAGTCGAACTGGATGAGGGGCTTGGTTTTTCACCGTGGAAATTATCTATTTTCTCACATGAATTTTCACTAAATCCAAAAGAAGGTAATGAGCGTGAACAAATCTTGGTTCACTATATGTCTTTTTTAAGCATTGATCTCCCTCGGTGAATTCTAGAAATCCACCACTTCAGGGAGATATGTGTAAGAATTAGATTTTGTTGAACATTCTCCATGAACATCCTAAATAGTTATTCCCAAGGGAGATAAAAATCAAGGGAATATATGAACCCCTTATAATAGTTTATGAATTCAGAAACATGCTCATTGTCCCATTTATTTCACTTATAGAGGCTAGTGGAACTAGTTTTGTGCAAGGTGGAGTTGGACTGACAGAGGAATTTATAGTAGAGATATTCCTAACTGGCAATGGGCCATAGTGCCAATTGACTATACCAGACAACGGTAGGTCCTTCCAAGTTCTGTATAAAACATTGGAGTCTAGTTGTTTCTTTTTTTTCTATAGAGTTTCCAATATTTGGCCACACTAAGAGGAAAAGTAGGAAAAAGGTGGCGCCAAGTCACATATACCATTGAACAAAGTGAACCTCACATCACCAAAGTCTCAGGGTTGGAGGAGTATGATCCACGCTTATGGGATATTCATTCCTTTTAGTATATACCAAGGATTGTTTTGTATATATGGATTGAAGATGTGTGGTGAGTGAAATTATCACATTTTTGGGTGAGGATTGGTATGAATCTCTCACCATACTGGACTATTAGCTCTTATCACAGAACGACCATGACCTAGATGTGGGAAGTCATGCTAATGAATAGGATAAGGAGCCTTGAGGAACACATGTATTATTTCTATATTGAGAAGAGATACCAAAATATATCCTTATTGGATGGGTGGGACTTCCCACCTCAGTCCTAGATGGTTGAAAGAGGGGGATTGGTTATCTAGACTCCACTATGGAAATGATAGGATCCTTCATGAAATCTTTCCACTTTTAGTGCTACTCACTGAGAAGTTTAGTCAATATCCTATTGTATTTCTTGAGATACCAGAGTAAATAATCTATTATATAATATTTAAGAACTTTTTACTTGGTTTCATATGGTCTAAAAGGTTTATAAATTCCCTTTACCTTGTTGAGATGGCAACTAATAGGCAGTATCACCATTGTGGGACTCTTGATTCCTAACATCTTTCTCTACTGATGTGTGCAGGAACCTATCGAAAGGTCTACCTAAAATTGTGTTTTACCTTATGGTGGTTATTCTTACTTGTTATATCCATCAAAAACCTAATGTTCCTAATAATATGAAGGATTTATTGTGATAACATTCACACTGCAAGTGATTAAAGAGACACTTTCACCAACGACGGGTGAATTGTCCTAACAGAATTGTTGTCTCCGTGAGATAGGTTTGAATTAGAGGGTAGTATACTAATCTCAACCGATGATCTATACATGAGGATAGGTATCCTCTATGATATAGTGATGAATATTGAGGCTCTAGATATAGTTTTTCAAGAAACTCTAAAGATACCCATACAAATTGAGGTGTTGAGTCACTGGGGTGATACAATTTCAACCTTTTGAAACTACTTATGGAAGGGATGTAGGTGTTCATGGTTTCTTGAATAGGTAATATAATAGTTATAAAGGTTATTTCACATCACCCATAAATTTTGGAAGAGTAATGTTATGTAATCCTTAGAAATAAGCTTTGGAATGGTGAAGTATAGGGTTGTAGGAGGCTATAACATAACCGGTAGATAGTTGGTGGATAATATTTTCCAAAAAAAATCATTCTCCTATTCAATATTTAGGGTGGGGTGTATTCCTTCTATTTTTCTCTACAAGATCCTATTAATGATATTCATGTTGTTGGGCAAGGAAGCAATACTGATCATTCCTGTTGCTAATTTTTTGTCAGAGGAGGCATCACATGAAATAATATTTTCTACAATGAGTGAATCTATTCTAGAAGAGGAGTTATATTTATGACCATATGCACATAGGTTGGGGTATCTATTACCTATTATTGTTTGGGTGGATTATTGATCACCTATAGCTCGATAGGGTTATCTCCTTTATCAATGGATGCCAAACCAAATCCTAGCATCTCTTATATTTCCATGGTGGAAGTGGGGAGGAGGGAAGTTCATAGTGGAAGGTATGGATACATGGATAGTCCATGAAGGGAAGATAATCCATCCTCCATGTATAAGTACTTTTAGAGGGATTTTGGAACCCCATGGTCCTTAACCATAGAGATGGTTATATTCAATTAACAAGATATTGCCCCCCATATTTGGTAGTAGAAACGGAGGAATTTCCCTTGATTCTTCACTTACCTCAGATTCTAGAAGGTCAATGGTGACATGATATTGATTCCCACAACCCTATGATTGGAAGTGATGTAGGAGAACCCTAAGAATGATCCTATGTGGTTCATGAATATTTCTTCAATGCATGTTTTTGTAGGCACTGTGGGTTGGGTCTTCATAATGGTTAATTATTATTCTTCCCCGGGAAGAATCTTTAGTGAATTGGAAGTATTCAGCATGGGAAGTTCCTCTATTTTATTGTAATTAATTGTAGGTATGACATCCATGGTGGATTTTATCATCTTGTGGTGTCCCCCCCTATGACGGTTTCTGGTGGAACCCATGGTAGGGAGGGTCGACCCCTCCTGTCAGGTGGGTGATTTGGGTCTCAATCCCAATATTCTTAGGATGCACCCCAACCCATTTTTCAGGATGGTAGGGGATGTGTCTTTAGTGGCATGGTCCACATGAGTTGTTGAAGCTACCTTTCATCAGGAAATTCTGGTGGTCTTCCCCTTCCCAATTTTTAGGATGATAGGGGTTGATTCATTGGTGGTGGGGACTAAGGGTGCTATTGAATATACCTATCAGGAACGGTCTATGGTCTAACCCTAGAGTGGGTTCCATACATTTTTTACCAGTTCCACTGGTGCAAGGATAGGATCAAAAAAATAATTGGTCTATGGTATCGGTGATGCTAATTGGTAGGATCCCTCTTATGATAACTCAAATGTTGGGTATAGAAGTTGTGACCAATGCATCTCCTACCTCCTTGTAATAGGGGAGAAAAAAATTCAGATAATTCTGAGGAGATACTCTTGAAATAGTTCACCATGGTAATGGGGGGGATGACTTTCCCCATGTTCTTATGAACGACGATGATGCTGCGATGTTACAACCTATAGTTGATCATGATACATTACTTACATGGAGATTACTCCTTCATCATCATATCAATAGATTAGGGAATCAATAACCCACCATTTAATGATCTCAGAGGGATATATGTTATAAGGGTGCTCTAAATCCACAAGAGTGGTTTTAATCTCATTATAAATGTCATTGTGTGGTAATACAACATGATTGGGTCTTTTCCCCCATGTCTATTGGTGGAAAGCTATCGAACATTTCCTATCATATGAACATATGAAGAAAACCGTTAGTACATTTATGGTGAAGGTGATTCCCAATGTGCTAAATGCTACTCATCCTCTCCTAGGTAGAGGGGAATAGATTCACACCAATGATTCTTAGAACATGAGATACCCAGTGCTCCTTATACTCTCCTAGTTATAGGATAATAGATTCTCATCAAGTTAAATACTATGTTTTCCAACACTTCCACCAGAATATTCGGTCACACTGGAATATTCATCAATGGACCGGTCAAAATATTCATTCCCTATATTCCCTATTTTTGAAGTATGAAATAATTCAACACTATGGTTAATGATGTCAACTAAATGATCTGAATTAAATGATGGTATGTCATCTATTTCTTTTGGGGATATCTCCTCAAATCTCATCCTATAGTCTAATCCTATCTTGAAGATCTAATATATTTTTTTGAATCTCACTCTCGATGCCATCCCCTAGTGAACACCAGTTATTTATTCCTCTTACTGCTATGACAAGGTGGATACCTATGGTTGTAGTTAATAATAATGTTAGACAAGTTTAGAATATGTATAAGTCTTCCTCATTTAAGTTTGTGAGGTAATCTTATGGTTATGACATAAGGAATATCATATGAAAAATTCAAAAAAAATTGTGGTTTCCAAGAGGTAAAATACATTCAGTGCGTAAGGTATCCAAGGATTGTTGCCTTAGGAAACCTATACTCATCACACTAGGAATCTCACACTCATGATGTGAGGTACTTAATGATAATAACTTCAGGAAACTTATGATCATCACATATGGATTTCTAGTATTGTTACTTGAGGCATCCACTGCTCATCACACTAGGTAGGAACTTAGGCTCATTACCTAAGGAAAGGGTGGAGAGATCTTATGCTCATCTCATAGGTTCTTCTTTTGGTAATCATATAAGGAATCTCATGCTCATCATATGAGGTAGAAAATTAGGATCCTCACTTTATTGGGGAATAAGAGATCATATTTTTGTTACATATACTTCTTACTATCACCACCTAAGGCATATTATGATCATCACATAAAGTAGAAACTTAAGCTCATCACTTGAGTGGGGAAGAAGAGACCTAATGATCATCACATATTCTTCTTAGGTCGACCCCTTAAGGTTTTATAATGATCCTCACATGAGGTAGAAACTCTGACTCGTCACTTGAGTGGGGAAGAGGAGATCATATTATCATTACATATACTTCTTAGGCTCATCACCTAAGGAACCCAAGACACACCACCTAGGGTTAGGATTATAATATATCAATAGGGGTTATAGGTTTATAGCTGAGTGAGGGTTCTCATAGATTGATAATTTAGTGGGTGACCCTCTGAATATGCTCATCACACACTGAGATAAGAACATGTTTACAGTAGAGTGAAGCCACTCACCATTTATAGCTCCATGGGGGATGCTCATATATTTAAAGTCTAGTAAAGGGACACATCCCAAATATGCTCATCACATACTAAGCTAAGCATATGTTAGAATCCTATGGTGATTCCAAGGTCCATGGGATCTTTGAATTTAGGGGAGGTTTAGTGTGCTGTAGAAAGATGATCAAGCTTCAAAGTTTCTCTATCCCTAGGGGTGATGAGATGGGATGGTGATTATTATTTTGGAGATGGTGAGTCCACCTCTAATTCACCACCAAATTTTAGAAAAAAAATATTATTTTAATGATATAATTGGATCTTGGGGAGGAATCCTATGTACCCTATTAGGGAATAAGGATTAAAACCAAAATAATTTTATTATAAAGTTTATAGTCATGTGAAAGGATCATACTATGAATTTTAACAGTATACGGTAAGGATGATTTAATTGTAAAAGGGGTGATGATAAGGTATGGTTTGGGGATTATACATCAAATCTACTTAAAGGATGGGGTGATCTCGTCATGCTCTCTATATGAGTCATATCATTATTGGCACATGATACATCCTTTAATCATCACACAAGGCATATTATGTTATTCACATTGGCTAAAGAAATAGTTTAATGTTATACATTGAGGAAGATGTCATGAAATTTAATGTTGTGAGACATAGAAATTGTTACAATCCATTTTAAAGTATTTATTATTAGATGTTGGTGTTATTCTATTTAATGTCTTATAGCTCAGATGTTTTTGTGATTTATTCATGAATCTACCCAAAAGATGGGGTGATCATCTCATTCTCATCGCATGAGATATATCATGATCACCAAATGAGGCATCATATTCTAATCACACTGGGCATACTATTCTCTTCACTTAGGGTAATTCTAAAATTTTATGAAATGTGCTAGGTACACTGTCGTGTATTTTAACATCGTATGACTAGGATGTTGGTGCAATACAGTTCAATGTCTGGAAGCTCAAACATGGGTACTATTCTATTTAAATTATTTCTTCTCAGATGTTTTTGATACCTATTCATTAATATTCAAATTTCTAATTAGGTTTGTAGTAGATATTAATTGAGGGATATTACACATGATAATTGAGGAGGATAATGGCCAATTTCCCTTAATGATGCCATGGTTAGGGAATATATATCCACCACACATGTGATTTTGGATAGAAAAATAGATTGATATTACCCATTTCAAGTGGTATGAAAGGGTATTTTTGTGAGGATTATTATCCTTAGGAGAATAATTAAATGAGTCTAACTAGCCTATGGTTAGACCAAAGGGCTTGGGCATTAGGGTCTATTATACTGGTCAAGCAGATGAGGCTCAAAAGTGTGAACCTGGTTCGAATATGAGTGGAGTCCCTAGGAAATAAACTTTCATGAAGATATGTTTTCTAAAAGGGGTAATCATACATGGGTTTATTTAATGGGTTTCATAAATTTTTGGGGTTTCATGATGTCCAGGTCTTCGTGAGACATTTTTTTCTTACATAAGTATTGTGTCCGGGTGTCTATGGAGTGGGTTTTGTGAAAGATAATGGTATTGCATAACCTTATGTGGAACCAAAAATGTAAAATATATACGAAAGGTATTACTCATGGATGAAACTTTTTTAAAATTAATCTTGATCATGAGTTTATAATTTGGAGGATCCATTAGTGGCAATTCATGAAGGATATCAACTTGTGAAAATCCATGAGTCTTCAGGTGTGTAAAGGTACGAGTTTTTCAAGTCTGGAGATTCGACCAGAAGTTGAAATGCCAGATACCCAAGAATGGGGTGAAGATGAGGTATTTATGGGATTTGATGAATCCAAGAGATATTTTTTCAAAAATATCATTTTCTTCCTAGAAGTTAGAGTTACACGACACTCTGACACACATTCACAGAACTCCCATCTTTCAAAAAGTGTTGATACTTAGTGAATCCAATCCCTTAAGTGGGGTTTGAGCCTTGGGTGGAATAGTTTTTCACCGATCAACCATTGGTGTCTTTTATTTCTTACCTAATTTTTTTACATTTACACCCACAAAAAAAAGACACTTCTTGGTAAAAAATTCCAGCAGAGTTACTACACTAGAAAATTCATGCACAAATATCTAATAATAACTAGCTCGACCTATGAAATTGTGTACCTCTAAGACATAATTTATAAGTTTCTAAGATATTTCAACATAAATATTGTTTATATCCATAATAAACCCATATTAAAAGATACCATGAATAATAAAATGAAATTAACATGTTTATAAATGAAATAAGGAAATAATTCCATTTAATTGATGTTGCTGAGTAATTCCTGATCATGTCTCAAATATTTTTCATGTTATTATTTTTTTAAACAATAAAGAATATTTTTAATAAAAACCACCATAAAATTATCTAGGTATTGAGGAAATACCAAATTAATTAATCCTATATAATAGCTAGTGAATTTGTAAAACCTCATGTTATTACAAGTTATGAAATTTAGAGGGAATTTGAATTTTTTTCATTGGAGAGGGGTGATTTTAAAAATTGTGATTTAGATCATAATTCTTAGAGTTAGAAAATCTCAAGGATATGTTTTTGGATATGAATCGAGGCTCAATATTTTTATTGGGTTCTTGGATGAGCATTGGAGTGGGTTTAGGGTGACCCTCCGATTAATGTTTTTGGTTGCAAGCAACCAATCACATTGTGGTGGCCTTTCCACGAGCAGTGTCCTAGTTGAAGCATAGAAATGTAAAAGGGAGTGTGGTGTATCACAACATGAGGAAGGGATACTATGCCAGAAGGATTTGTTTCACCATTCCATGATCCAGGAGGGATGCACTGTGATAGTGTCTAGCTGAGGGGAAACCTATTTACATAGGAGTAGTTTCATTTTCACCCATATGGGTCAGTTTGTGATAGAGAAAGTGATGGGTTGGGCCCTATGACCTAGGAGAGGTCAGACCATATCCCTCATGGACTCACTATGATCAATATATTTTCAAGTTTTTTAAATGGGGGTAAAACTCATCATTTAAGGGTTTCCCCCTCAGGTTTTAGGTTGTGTGGATACATAAGGAGGGACATTTTGGTCGACTATGCCTTTATTCTCCCATAAATTTCACCCTGAATGGGGAAGATTTATTAGAGTTTTATATAGTGGTTTTAGATGATTTATTATATTATTTCCTTCATCCATATTTCTTGTTGAATCTCTTTTATTTACAACAATTTTGAACTGGGTTATACTGCCAATTCCGTTGGAGTTTGAGTATTTGAGCAAGGGTGATGGGTATTTTACTTTGTATGGATAGTGGATGTCTCATGATGATGAATGTGTTCCATCATTCACTATTTTGGGTGAGTTATGGTTTTATGTTGGGATTGGAACACACCTCATTTCTAGAGGTTTTGAAGAACGAAAGTTTCCGAGAGCTTGAGAGTTGGTATGAGCTTAGATGATGATGAGTGGAGCTGTGATAGAATTATTACTTTGCATATGAGGCAGGCAGTCCCTAAATATCTTCCTATGGTATATGGATCATGTTCATGTATCATATGATATGTGGTCTTTCCACATATGGTTGATCAACCTTAAATTAAAAATAAATTATTTTTTAACACTTTGGGATATAATAGAGGTGGCATGGGCCATGATTGACACTTCAAACACTATTATAATGCCTCATACACCAGTGGTTAAGGTATTGATTATAACTTTTTTATCATAAGGTATGTGGTTCTATGAGGGGTAGTGTTTTAGGGAATGAACTGAGTGGGTCTAAGATAGGTTCCCTTTATTCCCATGAGTATGAGCAAGTGATGGATTAGAATAGTTGTCCTAGGATATTCCATATGAAACTTGAGGTTTATTTTATAATTTGAAAAAATTAACTAGAGTGGGGTGAGTTTCCTTACCCTATGGGTATGTGAAATCCTGGGTGCATATACTTTGGGTAGAAAATTATGGAATGGTTGTCTGTGAATTGACCGACCTATGATGAATTGGTAGTTAATATGGGATTTAGGACATATTTATAGGATAATGTCTATATGGTACTACCCATGAGTCCAATTAGTCCATGATACGACCATTGTGATGTTGAGGGATGCTATCATCTCCGAGTGACAGTCTTAAACCTTGGAATTTGGTAATAGGACAATAGAGCCAATGTAGGGTGTTTGGGTAGAGATGTGACCTAGGGGACCTTGGTGGGTGACCTAGTGTTATGTTAACCCTTGATAGGGTTTGTGTAAGGGATAAGGTTTCATCGATATTAGGTGTCATAGAAGAACCTAAGGTTTAATAGGGATAACCTATCATGGCTGTAGTGATTGGGATGAGTTGTGCACTAGATAGGCCTTGTTAGGAGCCATGTTCTAGGTTCAGGTAGGTGGACAACCCATGTGGTGTGACATGAGGAATAAAGGAGGATATGTCTCAAGGTATTTGTGATATATATATATATATCTGTGTGTGTGTGTGTGTATATTTTTGTGTAATATGTGAATTAGGGTTAATGCAGTGAGGTATATATGTTACCCATATAATATAGGCCTGGTACTTTTTCTAGGTGGGAGATGTGATCCCATGGGCATATTCTTATATAGTTACTGGGATAGATGTGGACCCCCATGGGTAGGATTTTCATGGTTCTGAGGTTGGATGTGGGTACCCTTGGGTAGTATCTTCATATTCTAGGGAGAGAGTGTGCCCCCCGTGTGTATGTGATAGGAGGTTCTAGGGATATTTCCCCCTAATTGTATGTTGTATATGGTTCTAGGGATAGATAATCCCCCCAAGTGTATGCACATAAGATTTCAAGGATATTTTACCACAATGTTTATGTGATATGTGGATTTTAGGTGGAAAATTATCCCTTTGGGTGGTGTGACATGCTTAGAGACATCTAACACTGACCAAAGAAAGTTTGATATTCAAGTACAGATTTTGGGGTTGGACATGGCCCCCCTTGGTGATATTCTAAAGAGGTTTCAGTTCATGATATATTTCCCTTCTTTGTGGTTAATGTGACATTCTCAGAGACACATTGAAACTAAAAAAATAAGGTTTTTTCAACACTGGGAATCACCTTAGAAGTCTAGGGTAAACAATGATCATTTCTTTATACTACCATACTATTTTATTATTATAAACATATCATAAGTGTATACAAATGATTTTCTGATTATATTAGGGGTGCTATTGGTTGTGGTGTATTAATTTTTACTCACACCCTACTCAGATGGCCCTATCACTTTGGTACTCAGACAAACCTCATTTTCACAGTTTCAAGTAGGGAATACCACTAGTGTTTCGTCATCATAATGTATTAAAAAATAGATATCAGAGACCATAATTTGATGAGGCCCATTGATGGTGGAAGGACTCTTTTTATTTTTATTCTTTTTTATTTGTAAATTCTATCAACCCAATGAGTAATAAATTTGTATGCATGATTGTATGATTTCTAATTACATTTTTTATATAATGATTATTATTTATTAGGTTTTTAAGTACTTTTATGTTTATTTATGGATGTTTTTGTGTATTTTTGTTGGTTTCTTTACTCTAATATGAGGTTATAGTCTCTCTAAGGTAACCACTTCAACTATTGTTATTAGTTGGTAGCCTTTGGTGTATGGGGAGTCATGCCTGAGGTCATGTGACACCCTCATCCTAGAAAATGGTGAGTGGTCAAGGGTGGGTGAGGTTTTATAAAGTGGGATCAGAGAATCTTTCTCTTTGTCTTAATATTTGGGGTATAGTAGACAAGGAATAAGGTCATGTCAAATCTTGTGATAGATATCATATTTTTACATCACAAATAACTTTTTTGATGGGATGACTAAGTTACTAGGGATATGGGATTCAATTTTTATTTTCTTCTATTATGATTTAGATATTTATTCATGTATGATGTGTGTAATTGAGATTGTTATTTATGGTTTTTCCACTTGGCCCATTGGAAATAGTCCAATATACATGAATCATTTTCAGAATTTGGGGAATACATGACATTCATGTGATTTTTTGTGATTGATATCACTAATGATAGAGGTTTTAATTTTTTAATTTTTCAAAAATAACTTATATGATGTTTTACTATATAACTTTTTGGTTCAATTATACTCATCTAAACAATAGTGTTTCTTCTAATGATAGGTCATTTCAATCTTATGATGATATTTCTTTGATTATGACTATATATTCCCTCTATTATAGGGATATTTAGTGACCCCTAGAAGGTCAGTATAGGGTTTTGATACCTTATTAATGGATACTATGTGATTTATTATGATATTGGTTTTATTACTTAAAGTATTAATAAAAACCCTATTTAATTTTTCTACATATATATTTTTGGTGGAATTATACTTAACTAAACCATATAACCTTGGATTACTTGGTAAAAATTATTTAATGACAATGTTGTTATATGTCTATTGATGTGTCTTGGTCCTTGAGATGGGTAGTCTGGTATGTTGATGGCCGACAAGGATGGGTTTTCGAGTAGGGGTGATTTAGATTGTGATTACTTATATGTATATGAGAAACTTGGAGTGGGTGTGTTCCCACCAAAGATTATGTTTTATTTTTAATATGGGGGTAGTGATGTTTATTCATGAGTTTTAATCGAGAGGAGACAAATTTTATGGGCCATGTGGGAGAATGATTGGACTTTAGGCTATCACAACCATCAAAATTTTATTTAAAAACCTTAAATAGTATTACAGTGATGGTTCAAACCTAAATTAAACAGGTTTAGTGATCTAATGTTTTTATTTTAATCTAACTAAAGAAATCATTAAAAATGTATTTATGTTCAAAGAGGAAGTGTGCATTGTGTTGGAGTGAAAAAGGTTGGTGTGTTGTGTTAATACTGTTATCCAAAAATGTTATAGAGTATGAGACATTCCCAAAGGTGATTGAGTGGGAGTTAAATTGAAATAGAAAGTTAAATGAACAATCTCTTGAAAATGGGTTCAACTATACTTTAAAACTTGATCACATAAATTTTTATAATCTCTATCAATAATTAAACTACTATTGAACTTAACTCAATCTCCATCGATAAGGGTTTATTTATAATAATGAGAAATTAAGAGATCGAAGGGTCATTCCAAAAAATAAAATATCAATTGTTTATGAATTTTAAATATTTATAATACCAAATGATTAATCTACAGATATATTTTAGTAATAAATTTATTCAAAATGTTCTTGATATTGGTTTTAATCCATCAATACATCAAAAAAATTGAATCAAAATAAAAAATTTCAAGATGAATTAATTGTAGTTTAGAAAGAAAAAACATGGATAGTAATGAATTTAAAAACCAAAATAATCAATTCCTCTCAATTAATTTAATCATATTTAATATTTTCAAGTACATTATACTCATACAAGTATAATATAATAGAAATACAAAATAAAAAAGATTAAGTAAAGGTATAGTTTATTCTCTATAAAGATTACACCTCTATTCCCCCATCAATTATCAACATTCTCTCCCTAATGATCCCTAGCTCATTATTTTTACGAATTTACTACTATCATTATATTAACCCATTTAAGTTGTAAGTTTCTCTATTTTCCAATTAGATTATGAATCCATTTTAGTTTGATGATATCCCTTTTAAATAAGTGTACACACCAACATAGCTCCACCACCTCAATTCTTAACAAACTCTAAAAATACCACTGCCTAAACATGACCAGGATAATTTTCATTACCCCTATACTATAATTTCAACATGTATTTTTCTATTTAATAGTTTATTCCACCCTTTATAAAAATTCATTTATTTTATTTCTAATTATTTCCTCAATCAAATTCTTAGTCATCCAACTTACATGGATAGTTACCATTGGAAACCACAACTTGGTCAGCTTACTCATTTTACTTTAATTTAGATTACTTTTATATTGTTTCAAGGATTTATCATCAAAGAATTTAATTTCCTTTTTATTGAGTTCACTTTATTTTATATATACATATACACATGCTTACTTGATTAGCTCAACTTCTCTGAACTCATACATTGGTATTCATCAAGATCAACTTCAACTTCAAAAATAGTGGAAGAATTATACTACACATCTCAAAATCAACAATACAGACATGAGATCCACTATTTTATGGTCTTCAATACACAAAATTGATCAAATCATTTTCTCCGGCCTTAGTAATCTTGGCATCGAGTTATTTATCAAAAAAATTCATTTACAACTTCAATAAAACATTCACTCAGTCGATAATGCTAAACTCTAGTTGAGGAATATATAGACTCAATCCATATTTAATCAGCTAGTTGATTTATAAATTTTATCAATCATAAGGAACACACTCGAATTAATCCATATAATTATATTGATTGAGAAATTGAATTTCCAATTATGAATTAATTTTAGTAAAAAAAATTAATTAAACCAGTGATCAAAATATTTTTACTTCAAATCTAATAGAAATTCTACATTAGATGACTATTAATCAATTTACAAGTCGGATTTCAACGACTCCATTTTTTCCTTTTAAAACTTTGTAATATTTTATAGAAAATTGTTTAAGATTAGCGCTGAGACAATAAGGGATTCCGAGGCTCGGGGAGTCTCAGTAATGATATAATAAAAATATTAAATATATTATATCACATGTATATAGATTTATTGAAATAATGGATTAAACATGAAATGGATTCACAGATGAGAAACATGATAACACCATTAAATCTAAAAATACAGGTTCTACCCTAGGTGCAATATAATATTTTTTCACATTATATTTTTGGTTTAAGAATAGTCATGGATGGAATAATAATTAAAGAAATTATTTAATTAATTTATTAGTTATTTAATTTCCATGAACTAGATCTCCTCTATCCAATCTTTCTTAGGGAAAATCCTTTGGTTTATTTGAATAATGGTAGGGATTAGAGAGGATCCATTTGGAGGAGAGTTCTTAGAAAAGCGACAATGAATCATGGTGTAGCGATTGCTTTGAAAAAGAGTTCATGGATATCACCAATGAAAATGATATAGAATCATTCTTTATCATTGGTCAATAAAAACTCTTGGTAGGATGTTTTTTATTTTTTATTTTACCCTATTTGATTATGTTGTGTTGAAATACAATCAATATTTCTAAAAAATTGATTCGTGGTTTGATCATTGAATTATGGGTATGGATTTATCTTCTTAGAATGAGGAAATGGTATTATTTAATAATTCTTGACTATTTATTATTCGTTAGTTGTTTTCATAATAATATATTAAGGCCAACCTAAATAATTACTGAGGTTTATTCCACATGTTTCTATTTTTTGTATTTATCCCATAGTTATTTAGCTATTCATCATCAGTGTTTCCTTTAGCTAGTAGTTAGAAAAATACCATGTGAGCGATCATTACAAATTTATTCTTTGGTGCAATGGATCATTACAACAAGTTCCGAATTAGAATATAAAACATGGTTGCAATGTATAGAGATGATAGAGGTTTGGGGATGGATCAAGAGTTCTTGTTTCATGGATTATGGGTGTTTTAGTGATGTGGCATAGTGATGTATGTTTCCTAAGTGAAAGGGGTTACCAGAATCTAGACTCTTTTAATGATTATATTTCAGTCAACCCAAATACAATTTTTATAATGAGTTTCATGACTAAAGTATAGTTATAAATGGTATGGGCTAAAGATGCATAAAAGTTATTGAATTCTAGAAAATCCTTACATTAACATCATGTAGCCCAAAGACCATACATGTTTTAGTTCCATAACTTCTACGGACAGTGTTTCATGAAAATTAAATATCATATGTCATGTATACCCTACACAGGACCCATGGATGGTAGCTCAATGTGTACAAATGAGGTACATAGGCATGTACATATCTAGGTACATGGGAATTCCATTATATATGGGAACAACCCTGGTAAAAAGGCATGACCAGGTACTAGAACACAAATGATGCACACAAACATGGCTAGAGTTCATAGGCATGACCATAGTACACATGCATAGGCTAAAGTACACAGACATGGCCAAAGCACACAAAAACATTCCAAAGTACACAGGAAGACCTGGGGCTAACATGAAACATTGTGTACTCCTAGTTAATGCTACCTTCTTTTCCCATGGTAGGTTTATGCCCTTTTTATCTTTATTATAAACTAATATCTATAGGGTGAGTTCCCTTGGTTGATCCTTGTAAGGGTACAGTGAGGCATCATTTCCTAATTATGGGGTGTGATCCTCTCTATGATATTAGTCAAATATAGAGTTTATTAATCTATACATGTGGCCTAGGGTTTTATCCTATATAATTTGTTTCCCATTTTTATGGTTAGGAATCACATAGCCTATATTTTAGGATGTTCAATCCCATGCCTAGTGGGTTATCTAGTTAGGTTCAATAATCCCCTATAGGCCCTTTCTGAGATCCCCTATCTATGTATTGATATCTTCAGAGTTAAAACATGTACTTCTTCATGGAAAATATTGATCAACATGACCTCTAAAATGAGAACCATCAATGTTAGAAAGACTCATAGAGTGAGTTCTCCCAAATGAGTGTTACTTTTAATCCTTGATCATAATTCGAAGCTAGAAGTATGGTTGTGTCCTTACCTTGAGATTCAATTTCTATCTTGAGTACATATTGGTTATTGTTTTAATATATAATATTGTGTTTGATGTGATATTGTGATGATGAAATGTCCAATATCTTGATGCTTTATGTTTGTTTATTTCAAGGATTCCTAATGGCTATTGTTATACACACCTGATCAAGTCATGTATTATGCATATGAAATGCCTTATGATGGAGTCATATGTAGACCAGGATTAGGCAGATCATAGTTGAGTTAGAAAAACCGTGGTTAGTTCTAGGATTTTCATTTGAAAACAGTCCCCTCCTTCCTAGTATGTTGGAATATTTTTACACATTTTTTGGGATTCTTTTTTTCCATTTATGATTTCCTGTACTTTTTTGGTGCTCTGATGTAGGATATATATGTATGCATGCATTTTTTATCATTTTTTAACCTTTTGATATTGTGTGGGTATTTGAAGATGTTTGTATGTAAAATTTCAATTGACTAAGGTCTCCCAGGTGTGTAATATTCCTACTTGGTACTCATTTCTATCCCCTCTCCCATTAGAGGCAGGATTGGGGTGTCACACTCTGCTTAACTCCAGCCAGGCTAGCCCCATTGGGTCAGGTCATGACATAGTAGAATCAGAGGAGGTTTAAATTAAGACAAGATTTTTGATATTTTATAGCTATAATGTTTATTTTAGGAACTAGGGAAATATTAATAAAGTGTTTCGAGTTCATCTCTTAGGATAGGGAATGTAATGTTAGTACAGAAGCTGAAGTATCAATTCAACAAGACTCTAATAACATATTTTTTGACTTGGTATATGTATAAACTAGTCATAGGGAAAATACTGGTACATGTATCATATACGAATGAGCTATGGTTTCCATGTCATTCTTAAGTCGGCTCTCTAGATATACTCTTTGACCATGGTACATCTTGAAAATTTTCAAGGTGATTCCATGATGACAACCAGCTATGATTCTATAGTAGGGTCACGAGGATGATCTTCCTAGTGATGAGGCTTTGGTATAGGGTCTTGTACTACAAGTGGTACCTTTGAGTGGTTTTCCAGTCTTACCAACACCTGTTGAGAAGTAGGTTTTACCGATAGTACCAACTGATGATGTGTTATTGCTGAGTGTACTTCATGATTTTAAGAGGTATAAACTCCTCACGTTTTAGGGAAAACTATACCCAAAGACTTATAAATACTTGTTTGAGGTGTTTATAAAATTTTTACACATATTCTGGACCCCTCTAGATTAGATGGCGGTCCTAGAGGTGATTCTTCTTCATGGATCCATAGAAAAATGGTGGAGTCTGATGACCTAAATGTATGATGATATGACTCTTTATTGTATGGAATTCATGAATATTTTTAGATATGAGTTTTACCCAACTATATTTTTAGATGTACGCATCCAAGAGCTTCTAAATCATCCACATAAGAGCATGAAAGTAGTAGAGTATTCATTGTGGTTCACTAACCTTTCATGATACTCCATAGATATGGTTTGATATGTGTTATTGTGAGAACAAACCTTAAAGTGTGTCCCCTAAAAATATATTAGGGATGGTGTGATATCTCTTTTCATTTTTATTATGCTAGAGTGCTCAAGTGACCTTTGGTGGTGGAGATCTTCTTGGAAGATCAATCACTAACAATTGGTGCTGGTAGTGGTCACCCTAGAGATGATACTTCAGAAGCTAGTATCCAATGTTATACATAGGGACCTAGGTGAGCTATGTGTTTATAGAGATAGTACTAGGATAGAGGTTCTATATTTCATGTATCATAGGATGGTTCCAATCAGCCGAGAGATAGGTGGTGGTACTCTTGTAATGGTTAGGTACCTCTCATGTAGGATTGTCTGACATGTCATGCAGGTGACAAGGAGAAAATATTTGGATATACTAGTAAGATAAAACAACTATATCTTAGAGGTATTTGTGTTGGAAGACATGGAAGAGGAGTTGGTAGAGAAGAATGAGGTGGTTGATGATTTGATATGTTTCTTCTACCATCCCAAGTGTTCTACGCCAGACTGAGGGATCTGGTGGTCAGGGATGAGGAAAACTCAAAAAAGGGGAGTACAAAGACCCAGAGGCTCCATGGATGATTAGAGGCATTATATGTGTCTTAACTAATCTAGATACACTACTGATAGACAGAATAGTAATCCACTCTTTCCTTGACACATCCCTTTTTCGATATCTAGAGATTCCATTTGAGCCTTTGGCTCGACCCTTATTCTTAGAGACTCCCAATGGAGGGGATTTAGTAATTAAAATTTTACATCAATAGTTTTAATTGACCCTTGGAGGGGATAAATTCATTTTGGATATTTTCATGGCCACAATGAGATGTTATGATGTCATTCTAGGTATGGACTATCTCTTCACAGTTCATGTGTATATTGACTATTTTAGCAGGAGGATGGTGTGCCTATGCATATATGGGATGGGGATTTCCTTCATTTATAAGAAGGAAACCCAATAATATTATGATGGGATCATACTCATTAGGATAGGAATTATTAATCATAAGTTGTCTAGTATCATCCTCATAGTAGTAGATTTAATGTGCTTTTAACTTCCTGTAATGGTGGTGGAGTATGAGTACATCATCCCTGAGGATGTACTAGGCTTACCTCTATATCAAGAAATAAAAATCTATTTATAATCTCACCCAGGGAATTCCTATATATATGTGCCAGTATATCGGATGGCTCCCACAAAGCTTCATGAGCTGATAATACAGTTATAGGATTTGTAGGCGAAGGGATATTACAAACCTAGTGTGCCGCCCTAGGCAGTCCCAGTTTTGATCACCAAGAAGATAGATGGTTGATTTAGGTTATGTGTAGATTATCATCACCTCAATCAAGTGACTATAAATAATAATAATCCACTTCCAAGTATCTACGAACTCTTCAACCAGTTGAAATGGGAGAAGTGGTTTATGAATATTGACATCATGTCATGCTATCACCATTTCTATGTTCAGGATGCAGACATAACAAAGAAATCATCCTGATTACCCTAAGGTCACTATCAGTACTTGGTGATTACTTTTTTTTTTTGTGAAAAATTCCCTAATATTATTCATGAGAATCATGGAATGGGTTTTACCACCCTTCTTAGATCATCTCATGGTAGTCTTCATTGATGAAATCCTATTGCACTCAGTATCAGAGAAGGAGCACATGAGACACTTGAGGATGATCTTAGATATACTCTAAGGGAACTAAATTTATTAGAATCTCTCGAAGTGTCAACTTTGGATTTAATAGTTCCACTTCCTGGTACATGTCATCTCAAAAGATGGAGTAGCAGTGGACCTGGGGAAGGTTGAGGAGGTGCTAGCTTGGGAGTCACTGAAGAGTGTGACTAAGGTGTGGCGCCCTCTTGGGTTGGTAGCCTATTATCAAAGTTTCATACCTGATTTCTCAGGGATTGAATCAACCTTTACTAATTTTTCTAGAAATGGAAAACCTTTCTTGTTAAAAAAGAGGTGTCAGAATGTTTTTTTTGATTTATGTATGAGGTTGATGAGCACCCCCATATTGAGACTTCTAGTAGAGGGTGTTGAGTATGTAGTGTTATTTTATTCCTTTGAAAATATACTTAGATGCGTTTTGATGTTGAGGTAGGTAGTGATTACCTATGGGAACCAAAAGTTGATACACCATGAGAATAATTATACAACCCACTATCATGGGTTGGTAGTAGTGGTATTTTCTCTGAATATGTGGTGAAACAATCTTAAGGGTGAGAATTCTATCATCTCTATCAAACATATTAGTATCAATTATATCTTTTCACATAATAATATTAACTTGAGATAAAGGATATGTCACAATTTTATCTAGGATTATGAAATTGAGATAGTCTATACTCCCAGGAATGTGAACATGGTGGTAGATGATCTTAGTAGAAGATCGTATTCACATTAGTTAAGTGAGAAGTCAGAGTAGTTTACCTCATTATAGTTGTACCTAGTAAACAAGTATGGTGAAACTTACCTCCATTCAATGGTTGTTACCCCACCACTTATTCATCATGATAGGGAGGATCATCTTGGAAATATCTATTGTGAGACCTTATATGTTAAAATATCTACAAGATTCACTCCTAAGGGATTTTCTAAAGGTGGGGTGCACATCATCCATTTTTAGGGTGGATGGTGGTGTTAGTGACGCTGTGAAAAGAGGTTTTGAAGGAGTTTCATACACCCACTTATAGGTAAATCTTATTGTGGAAAAGATGTTCCAAAAACTTCAACATTAGTTTTGGTGTCCAGGGATAAAGAGGTATATAGTAGAGTTTGTCTCTCAATGACTCACTTATCAGCATGTTAAGGCTATGCACTAGGTTCTAGTGGGTTTGTTCCAACCCCTTGAAGTGCCATAGTGGAAGTGGGATGGTATCTTTATGGACTTTGTGATGGATTTTTCATGATCTTCTATAGGGAATGATGTTCTCTGGGTGATTGTTGACTAACTTAGCAAGCCATCCCACTTCCTATCCATTTGAGAGAAGAGTTTAGTGGAGATATTAGAGTGCTTTTACATATAGGAGATATTTTAGATTCTTGGATTTCCCTTGATGATCATTTTAGACCATGATGTTTTATTCATTCCATAATTATGGATAATATTGAAGGATGCCTTTGGGAACTAGCTGCATTTTAGCACGACATTTCACCCCCAGACAGATGACTAGATTGAGCTGACTCTTCATGTTCTGGAGGACATGTTTTGGGAATGCATGCTTGAATTTTTTCGTAGTTGGTAGGATCACCTACCCTTGGTAGAGTTTGTGTATAAAAATATTTTACCCCCACCATTAGTATGAAACCATTAAATGCCTTTTATGGGAGACCCTTATAATCACAACTATACTGGAATGATCAATGACTGTTACAACTCATAGGACTAGTGTTTCTTTGAGTAAACAAAAGAGAAGGTGGAGATCATCCATAAGTGGATAAGACTACCTAGATCCATCATAAGTCTTATGAAGAATGACGATGGATGACTTTAGAGTTTTACTAGGGAGAACATGGATGTAGCATGTTATATTTGAGAATTATAGTCCCCTTCTAGATATTACTTAGGGTTGTTGAGGTGGAGAAGCACTTAGCCCCACCAACATAGTTAGACTAGGTACACAACATCTTCCACATGTCACAACTAAGGAGGAATGTACATGACACATCACATATTCTCAACTGGGGATATATGGACATCGAGGATGGAGCTACCTTCACAATGTACACATTAGAGATCGAGAATCGGTAGGGGAAGATCCTCTATGGGTGAGAGATTACATTGGTGTGTGTCTGGTTATAGTATAAGAATCTCCAATAGATCACCTGAGTGTGGGAGAACAAGATGCGATCCTAGTACCCTCATATTTTTGGGTAGGATTTTGTTTGAGATAAAAATATTTGAGGTGGATATAATGTAATGGATCTAATTTTTCTTTGTAAGGCTTCAGAATATTTTTAAAGAATATTTTCAAAGATAGGAACTGAATTAGAAAATGATTTTGGGTCATAGGGATTCTCAGTATTGATATAATGAAAATATTAAATGTATTATATCATGTACATGATTTTTTATATAATGGAATTTCTCCCAAATGGAGTCTTGGATGGGAAATTTAAGATTGCCATTAAATTTGGAATGTGGGTTTTACCCTAGGCGTGATATAATCATTGTACGTATCAAATGTTTGGTTCAAGAGTGGTTGTGGGTGGAATAATAAATAAATAAATAAATAAATTATTTATTTATTTAATGGCCATGAGCTAGAACTCCTCTATTTAATCTTGGTTATGGAAACATCCTATGGTTAGCTACATAACCATATGAACTGTAGAGGATCTATTGGGAGGGGAGTTCTTGGGAGGGGAGTTATTTTATCATCTTTGATTATCTTGTGTCTAATTCATATCAATATTTCTAACTAATTGATTCACGGGTTGATCATTGAATTATGAGTATGGGATTTTATTCTTAGAATTAGGAAATGATGGTGTGTGATAATTTGGGATTACTTCTTATTCATACATAATTCTTAGTGAAAATGATTGTGTTAAACATGAATAATGGACAAGATTCATTCCTCATGTTTATGTGTTTTATATTTCTCTGGTCATTCTTTTATAGTTTATCATCAATGTTTCCTTTGGATTATAATTTGGAAAATAACCTATGAATGATCATTACACAATCATTATTTGGTTAAATGAATTTTTACCATGGGTTCATATTTAAAATTGATGGAACGGTTGTAGTATGTGATGATAATGAAGGTTTAGGGTCATATTGGGAGTTCTTATATCATGGAATTTCGGTGTTTCAGTGATGTGGCATGATGAACGACATTTCTCGAGTAAAATGGGTGTCCGAAATCCATCCATTAGTGATGATTATAGTTTTTTCGACCCATATAAAGGTTCTACAGCTAGTTTCATGGCTGAATCATTGGCCGTGATAGTGCAATGTGAGGAAGAGAGAAAGTTATGGGATTTTGTAAAATCTAGAAATACACAACATGTTGTTCAATGAACACATGTTTGGTAGTCCCCTAGTTGTGGTGGATAGGGTTACACAAAAATTAAATATACCATGAATTTTATATCCTATAAAATACATATGACCCGTGGTTAGTTACTTAGCATGTACTCTAAAGGTACACATGCACAAACATGGCTAGGTACACGATCATGGCCTTGGTACATGGGAACAAACCTGGTGAATGAGCATGACCAGGTAGCCAGACATATCTAGAGAAGACATACATCACTAGAGTACACATGAATGTCTATAATACCTAATCATGGGATGAAGTACATAGGAAGGGGATTAAGTACACATGAATGGGATAGAGTACATGGTAAGACACATTGTTCAAAAGACTTGATATGTATATGAAGTACATGCTGTGTACCTTTCCTAGAATAGGTTGAGGCCCTCATTATATTCAATATAGACTGGTACTTATAGGGTCTGTTCCATTTTTCTATCCCTGCAAGGGTATAGTGATGCATTACATTCTGCGTATGGTGTGTGATCCACTCTATGGGATTAGTTTCTGATAGAGTTAAATAACCCCTCTGTGTGTCCCAAGGTGTGATCATCTATCATTTATTCCTCCCTTGGTAGGTTTAGAAATAACATAATATACATACTGAGATGTTCTATCCCTTGTCTAGTAGGTCATACAGTTATGGTTATTAACCCCCCATAGGCCCTGGGGGAGATTGATCATACCATGATTCACTGTTTTATTTCACCCTTATACCATTTTATTAAACTGGTTTTGTATTGAAAATTATAAGTATAAAAAAAATTTCACTTCATTATTTATTAAATTATTTTTGGTTTTAACACTTTTAAAAAGGTAAATATTACTTTTTTGATAATTACATTGTAGGTGGAGGTGATTTGGAGGGCCCATGATGAAGTCCAAGAGGAATGGGTCAATCTGCAGAAGATCCAAACACACTAGTTGAATAAACTGCATACTAATACTAAAAATTGCATCCAAATTGGCTGAAATTTTGTGGGATTGTCCAAAATTTAATGGGTTACATTTTATATAAAGTAACCCAATCCCAATTCGGCCTCTACGAAGCCCATACGAATTGATCTATCCACATAATCAAATCTGCACAAAGTCAAAATTGGTGTTCTGTATTTTATCAATATCTCGAGCTGTATTTGTCCAACTGGTAACAAATATTTTGTGGATATGTGGGGATAAAACTTTTTATTTTTCTCTAAAGTGAGAAAATATTGTCTAATGGTCGAAAAAAATGGGCCAATTAGTTTTACACAATCTGTGTGCCCAAAACCACCTTCTAATTTGCCTATAAAAAGAGACCTTGGGCACCCCATTTGGAAGTTCAATCAGGAAGAAAGGTGAATCCATTTTCGAGTCCCAAAGGGGTATTCTCATCATACCTAGAAGTTATGGAGGCTATGGAAATTTCTAATTCAACAACTTCTTCTTCCTCCCCTCCCATGGATTTCTAAACCCCTTGTGATCACCTGGGGAGGAACGTGATGTAATCTCGGGCTTCATGTTTGTATTATTTTGAATGATATTTTTAATTAAAATTTTTATATTGTTTTTATTCATAATATATTCTTATTTAATTTATTTATATACTTTTATTTTATACTCAAACTCAAATGATCATGTTTGGGGGCTCACCCTTTCATGTGATGTTTCACACACCGTTCATCCATTTTTCTTCCCTCATTCAATTATGGTGTTTGTGTTGTTAATATTGGTCTATTAAACTCTCATAATCACGGTCAAGTCCATGTAAATTTATTTCATGGTATCACAAATAAATAACATATAATCCAAGACAACACATCTAGTTCTTCTTGTTTTTCCTTGGTGAGTTTCGGCTATGAAGTCGAACACAAATCACCCAATCATCGACGGTGTCTGGTGAATCATTGTTTGTTTTTTATTGAACCCTAGGAGGTATCATAGTATAAACTCAGTAACATTATGTTAATAGGTGTTAGAAACTAGGTATTAAAATACTTATACCCTTTCTCTTGAAGCGATTAAGGAAGAGCATCACAAGACTTCCCTGGGTTGATCACGTTTAATTAATCTTGTTCATTTCTACTTTGTTTTATCACTTTCAATTTCTATTTTCATATTTAATCATTAAACAAAATGTTTTCCAAAATCTAATTCCCCTTATATTTTCATAAGAAAAACCCTCTTTTTAAATTAATTATCTAAGTCTCCATTGAGAGACGACCTAGGGTTGCTGCTATACTGCAGAAATTCTACTAACAATCAAACAACTAATTTGATGTGCTCGAAAATGTGATCAAATTTTGGAACTATTTATAGTGATAAAATATAATTTTTATTCTTTATTTCCTTTTATTTATTTATTTAACTTATTAATTATTACTCCTTTCAATATCCCGCCCCCATTTGATTGTTTTTATTTTGGGTTTTTGTGTTATTTTTGTTTGTTTTTTGTGTATTCTAACTATCTCTCTCTCTTCTTCTTCTCTCACTTTCTCATTATGTATTAAAAAAACCTATTTTATTTTCTCCTTATAAAATTATTAAGATCTTTTATTATATCCATATTCAATTATAAAAAGTAAAAAAACAAACAAACAAACAAACTTCACATCTTATTTGCATGACCCGATCAGAAAACGAAAAACTACTAGAATATGACCTCAAAATTGAAAAGACACTTCACTCACAAATTAGGTCATCTTGAGTAGGAAAATTAAGCAACACTGAGAAAACAATTTTGGAAACCCAAGTGGTACTAAACCAATAAGAAATATAACCAAAAAAACACAATAAAACATGTCTGCAAATAATCGAACTTTAAAGAATTGACCACCCCAAATGTGGAGTACCAACATGTGTACATCAAATGTCATAAAAAAGCATCAAACTTTGAGCTGAGATCATGCCTCATCCACTTACTTCCTAAATTCCATGGTCTTCCCAGTGAGGAAACTCATAAAATACTTAAGGAGTTTCACATAGTGTGCTCCACCATGAAACCCCAAAATGTATCTCAGGTCCTAATTAAGTTTAGGGCCTTCCCTTTCTCCATTTATGGTGTAGCCAAGGACTAGATATACTATATGGATACCAAAATTGGGGGATATAATGAAATTAAAATACTCTTTTTAGATATGTTCTTCCCTGGATCTTGAACTACATCAATTAGGAAATAAATATGTGGCATTAGGCAATCAAAGGAGAGACCCTTCCGGAATACTAGGAGAGATTAAAATGACTTTACTCAAGATGCCTCTACCAACAGATTAGTGAAAAACTGTTAATCTAATAATTCTATGAGGTACTTATCCCCATGGATTTTGGAATTATTTATGCTATATCCGGTGGTTCCCTAGTTGATAAAACTCCTTTTGTCGCTTGTGACTTAATAGCCAACATGGCTCAAAATGCACAACAATTTGGTATAAGAGAAATTGAACCAACCTAAGGAGTTTATAAGGTAAGTCATTAATCCCTAGAAAAAAGGTAGATAATAAACTTGATGAGATTCATACCCTTATAAGAAAATTATCTAAAGAATAAGGTCACTCACAATCTCCTCCTATTCCATTGCACTGTGGTATTTGTTCTGATAACACTCAATTTTCTGACCAGTGCCCACAAATTCAAGATTCAACTAAGTCTTATGCAACAATATTCCCTAGGCATCCAATCCAAAAAGCACCTCCCTTCAATAAAGAACCATTTAAGCCAAATCCGAACCTCGGGTGGCAAGAAAAACCATAGTAATGACAAAGAGGAAACTCAAGCTACCCTAAGAAAAACTCATATCAACAAGGACAAGGTATGCAACCTTATTATCCATCAGCATCTCAAAACAATCCCCCTCCTCCCAAATCTTAACCAAGTCTTGAGGACATGGTAAAGGAAATGTAATCCCAGAACCTCTAGTTCTAACAAACCACACAATTGTCTCTTCAAGACCTAAGAACTAAAGTGTGACAAGTGGAAAACACCATCGGTGAGTTAAATATGAAAGGTTCTTGAAAATTACCATCCAAACCAATTTCTATTCATAAGTACAAAGGTAATTTATGTGAAATTACACTTCCTAGTGGTAAATAAGTTTCTCCTTCTATTGATTCTACACAACAGGTCAGTCCCTCACCTAAAAACTCTATTCCCCTACCCTCAAAAGATTCAATTAAAGAAAAAGGCAAAAAGGTAAACAAATTATCATTGAAGATTCCCATGAACAGTACATTCCTCTTTATTTCCCCCAAATACTCTTTAAACCCAATAAAAATTCTAATAATGATATTAATAATGAAATAATTGATATATTTTAAAAAGTTCAAGTTAATATTCCTTTATTGGATGTAGTAAAAAAAAATTCACATTATGCCAAATTTATTAAATAACTTTACACCCATAGACAATGTTTAAAGGGTAATAATATATTAAAACTTAGAAGAAATGTCTTTTCTTTGATCTAACCATCAACGCCAACCAAATGAAAGGATCTAGGCACCTTCATGATGCCTTGCACCATAGGTGAGACATTCTTTTCAGATGTTATGCTAGATTTTGGTGCTTCAATTAATGTGATGCCTTACTCTATATAAAATTCTCTGTAGGTTGGAGAGATTCAACCAAAATGCATCATAGTGAAACATTCCAACCAAAAAACAACACACCCATCTGGTGTGGTTGAGGATGTCTATGTAAAAGTGAATAATCTAACCTTTCTTGCTGACTTTTACATTATTGAGATGGAGGATACCTGAACCCAAAGACATGCCCCTCTCATACTTGGTAGGCCATTACTCAAAATAGCAAAGATGATCATCAATGTTCACAATGGTACATTGTCCATGTAGTTCGGTAGAGAAAATGTATGTTTTAACATCCTTGAAGCTATGAAACACCCCATTGAAGACCACTCCACTCTTCATGTCTATTCGATGAAAGTTCTCTCAAATGATACACACACAAAATTATATCCTTAACCCATACTCTGATTCATTTTCCTATTCTTCACCTTTAGATGATATGATATTTGATTCGTGTTTTGGGTATTGTGTGGGTTCTAAAAAGTGTACATTTTGTGATTTAATTGATGGTTGTGTTCATTTTGAGGTACTCATAACTATTGATGATTCATAAAATCTCATTTCAATAGATTCTATATCCTTAGAGATTGAACATGAGAAGACAGATAGTTTTATGGACCTCACTCCCCCTAAATCCCCTCCCTCAATCCAAAAACCACCGGTGTTGGAATTAAAACCACTTCCATCTAATTTAAAATACAAATATCTTGAGGTTATTGACCAATTTCCCATCATTATTCCCAATAACCTCTCTCTACAGCAAGAATAAAAACTTCTTGACCTTTTAAGAGTGTGTAAAAATGTTATTAGATGGACTTTGGAAGATATTCTTAGGATTATACTATATATTTGTATGTACCATATAATTTTGGATGACGTGGCTAAGCCTGTAAGGAAGGCTCAACACTAGTTGAATCCCACTCTCCTTGAAGCAGTAAAATTGGAAGTCATTAAATTACTTGCTGATGGGATCATTTATCCTATATCTTATAGTAAATGGGTTAGCCCAGTTCAAATTTTGCCTAAAAAATGGAATAATAGTAGTGTCTAATGAAAGGAATGAATTGGTTCCAACACGTGTGAAAATAAGTTGGTGAGTTTGTATTGACTATCATCAAATGAATCAATCCACGAGAAAGGACAACTTTCTTCTACCTTTCATTGACCAAATGTTAGAAATATTGGGTGGTAAGTCCCATTATTGTTTCATTTATGGATATTCGGGTTATTTTCAAATCCATATATCCCCTTAGGATTAAGAAAAGACAACATTTACTTATCCATTTGGCACATTTACATACAGAAGGATGCCTTTTGGTCTATGTAATGCTCTCGGTAATTTTCAGCGATGTATGTTGAGTATTTTTTCTGAGTACCTAAGTAATTTCATGGATTTTTTATGGATGAATTCATGGTTTATGGGACTTTGATGAATATTTTACTCACCGAAGTTCTATCCTCCGTTGTTTCATAGAAAAATATCTTCTGTTAAATTATGAGAAATTCCATTTTATGGTTAAATGGGGGATAGTTCTTGGGTATATTATTTCAAAAGATGTAATTTAAATGGATAAATCAAAAATTGAATTAATTTCAACCCTTCTATATCCAAAATGTGTTCGTGAGGTATGATCTTTCTTGGGTCATGATAGTTTTTACTGCTGATTCATTAAAGACTTCACTAAGATCGCACATCCCCTGTCCCTATTATTTCAAAAAGATTATGAGTTTTTGTTTGATAAAATGTGTGAGGTTTATTTAAATTCACTAAAAAGGAGTTTCAAATCACCTCTGATCATTCAACTACCAAGGTGGGATCTCCCCTTTGAGCTTATGTTTGATGCCTCTAACTTTGTAGTCGGGGTAGTTTTATCAAAAAGGGGTGAGAAGGATCCTCATGTCATTGTGTATGCCTCACATACCCTTGACCCTACCTAGTAAAACTACACAAACCCTGAGAAATAACATCTTTCAATTGTTTTTTCCTTATAAAACTTATGTTCATATCTTATCGGATCAAAAATTATTTTCTTTTATAATCATTTTGCCCTTCGTTTTCTTCTAAAGAAACCTGAAGCTAAGCCCCACCTCATTCGATGGATGCTCCTCCTCAAAGAGTTTAACCTTTAGATTAGAGATAATATGGGATTGGGAAATGTTGTAGCTGACCATATTAGTAGGATTTTTCCACCACTAGACCACCATGTTGACTCATCCCTCCCCATTAGATAATTCTTCCCTCAGGAGAACCATTGTGATGTTGTTGACCTTAACCCTAGTATGCGGACATTGTGAAATTTATAGAAACATCTAGGGTCCAAACTGATTTCAAAACTTCAGAATCCTAGAGACTTATGCATTATTCTCGATGGAACATTTGGGATGAATCATATTTGTGGAGAATTTGTAGTGACCAAGTTGTTTGTAGGTGTGTCCCTGACCATGAGTTCACCTCTATTTTGATCTTCATACACACTTTGGCTTGTGGGGGTCACTTTAGCTCTCAACGTATGGCTCGAAAGGTCATTGACTCAGAAATTTATTGTCCAACATTTTATAGAGATACCCATCAGTTTTTTAAGTTGTTTACTTGATGTCAATTCATAGGGAATATCTCCAAGAGGAATGAAATTCACCAACATCCCATGTTATTTTGTGAGATCTTCGATGCATGGGGCTTTGACTTCATGGGGACTTTTCAAAATTCATTTCTATTTGTGTACATATTATTGGTTGTTTAATATGTATCTAAATGGGTGGAACTAAAGGGCACCCTGACCAATAACTCTCAAGTGGTTGTTGATTTTGTGAGGTCCCCGATTTTAAGTAGGTTTGGTTTTTTGAGATTTATCATTATTTATTAGGGTACACATTTTTGAAATCTCAACATGAATTATTTTCTTCGTAATTATGGGGTTTTTTATATAGTCTCCATATAATATCACCCCCAAACTAACGAACAAGTAGAAATCTCAAATTGGGAAGTTAATAGAATCTTGGAAAAATGGTACAACCCAATTGGAAAGATTGGAGTTTTTACTTGGATTATACACTTTGGGATTACTGTATAACTTTTAAAACCCCAATAAGAATATCACCATATAGTATTGTTTTTTTAAATACTTTTCATCTCCCAGTATAGGTGGAGCACCGTGCGCATTGGGATGTTAAAAAATGTAATATGAATCTCTCAGATGTCCGTGAGCATAGAAAGTTTCCAATTGTAGAGTTGGAAGAAATTATACATGATGAATATGAGAACTATAGAATATATATATAGAATACAAAGGCTATCAATGATGGAATGATTCATTAGAATAAGTTTTATATTGGTGAGAAAGTCCTCATGTAAAATTCCTAGCTAAAGCTCCACCTAGGTAAGCTTCATTTTTTATGGCTTGGTCCTTATACTGTTACTAATGTTTACCCTTTTGGTTCTATATTGGTTTTTTATGAGAAGAGTGGATAGAGGATTACTATTAATGGGAATAGGATCAAACACTTCTATACAGATTTTACAAAGAATATCGTGGAGGAAATCCAACTGATAGATGCCACATATGACACCATTTAGTAGGTTGTACCTTCTCCCTACCGTTATTTACATTTCTATTTATTTAAAATAATTTCATTGAGGACAATGTAATTTTCAGGTGTCGGGGAGGGTAACATGTAATAGTTAGGATTAACAAAACAAACAAAAAAAAAACAAAAAAAAAACAAAAAACTAAAAAAATGTGTTTTTATTTTTGCTTTATTTTTCTTTGTTTTGTTTTTTTAAACATTGATCTTAAAATAAATATCCAAAATAATTTTTTCATGCTTGAGTAGAATGTGTGTAAAATTACATGGTTTTTTGGAAAAATATTTTTCAAATGAATGTTGATATGGAATATTTTTCTAGAATTTGTATTTTCAAATCATTCTATGGTGTTTAATGGATTTTTGAATTCCATGCCCAATTAGCACTAACCAATATTTTAATCCCTTACCCAAGAGACAATCTAGTCCCTTAATTTCATATTCTTCCTTTTAATCACTTTCTTGAGTCTTAGGTCATGTAGAGAAACGATAACTTTCCTTGATTATGATTTAATCCATAAGATTCGAGTATTCTACATTCATGATAGAGGTGATCATTCATTGAAAATTCCATTTTACAATTAACCTATATTTTCATCCACCTTGGCATTTTGTCATTATTAAGCCTTAGATACCATGAAATTCTTATTAGGTATCCACATTACAATATAATTTATCCATACCTACCCATATATTGTGTATATTATTGTTTTATTTTTAGCATGTGTGAGTGAGAGGGGTTTTACATGGCAATTCTGGGGCAGAATTATTGTTATGGGTTGATATAAAGGGTTCTTAAATTTTTCTTCAGCAATGGGTTCATAAAATATTGCATCATTGTTTTACACATGTTTCCCTCTTTATATAAAAAAACTATATATATAAAAATATAGTTCTTTACATCGAAAAAAACATAACAAAATAATAAACTTGACAAAAGAGGATGTTTACTCATTATTATTCACTGCTTGGTTGTTACTCACACAAATGGACAATAGGGATAGTGAGTTGGAGGTGATACAATTTGTGAGGGGTTGAGTGTGTACATTCATTGTGAAAACTCATAGAATTTTCAAATTTGTTTCACATAAGATATTAAACACTCATCATTTGACTCATATTTTTAATCATTAAATCCTAACAACCCTTGAACCTCAGAACAACATGTTGGAAGTCCTCTTGAGTAGCACACTAGTTTCTGCTGGTAGAGAACTGATAATCTTCACAAGAATATGGTAAGATCAGATGAACTGTAGGAAAAGAGAATAACTACACTTTAATATTTTCCTTGAGTAAAGATGGAAGATATCTAGGTTAGGTAGGTAGCGATGTGTTGCATGTGTGGAAAAATGATGTTGAAAAAATTAGAATGTGAGATAATAAAAATGATCGAAAAATTGATTTCATAAATGGGACATGATGAATTTAATTTCAGAATAGTATTAGAAAATTTATCACCTTTTATTTAGGAATTAAAATTTATTAGGATATAATATTTTTTTAGGACTGAAAATGTTTAGGTGTGGGTGTGTGATCGTACCACGATTCACTGTTTTATATAACCCTTATACTAATGTATTAAACTGGTTTTGTATTGAAAATTACAAGTATAAAAACAAATTTATCTTTATTTTTTATTCAATTATTTTTTTTAACACTTTTAAAAATTTCAATGTTACTTGTTTTGATAATTACATTATTGGTGGAGGTGATTTGGAGGGCCCATGATGAAGTCCAAGAAAAATGATCCAATCTGCACAGGAACCAAGCACACTAGTAGACTAAAATGCATAATTATACTAAACCATGCATCCAAATGGGATGAAATGTTGTGGGAGGATCCAAAATTTAATGGGATACATTTTAACTGAAAGAAAACAAGCCCCATTCGGCCTCTACAATGCCCATCTGAACTTATCTGTCCATAGAATCAAATCTGCACAAAGTCAAAAGTAGTGTTTTGTATTTATTAATATATCAAGATGTAGTTATCCCAACGATGCCAAATTTTCAGTGTATATATTAAATATGTGAGGATACAACTTTTTAGTTTTCTCAAAATTAAGAAAATCCTATATATAGGTCTAAAATAATGGTCCAAGTGGTTTTACACAATCTGTGTGCTCAAAACCACCTTCCAATTTTCCTATAAAAAGAGACCTTGGGAACCCCATTTGGAAGTTCAAACAGGAGGCAAGGTGATACAATTTTGTAGTACCAAATGGGTCTTCTCATAATCTATATAAGTTTTGGAGGCTCTGGGAAGTTCTAATTCAACATCTTCTTCTCCCTCCCTCCCATAGATTTCTAAACCCCTTGTGATCACCCAGCGAGGAACGTGATGTTATCTCAAGCTTCATATTTGTATTATTTTGAATGATATTTTTAATTATAGGTTTTTTGTTATTTTTATTCATCCTATTTTCTTATTTAATTTAGTTATATACTGGTATGTTATACTCAAACTCAAATGTTCATGTTTAGGAGTACCCTTTCATGTGATGTTTCACACACCGTTCACCCCTTTTTCTTCCCTCATTCAATTGAGATGTTTTTGTGGTTCATATTGGTCAATTTAACTCACATAATCACTTTCAAGGACATGTAAATTTATTTGATGGCATCAAAAAATACAAACAAGGACATAACACCGAGTTCTTTGTGTGTTGCCTTGGTGAGTTTCAGTTATGAAGTTGAACACAAATCACCCAATCATTGGTGGTATCTGATGAATCATTGTGTGTTTTTTACTGAACCCTAGGAGGTATCCAAGAATAAACTCAATAAAATTATGGTACTATTTGTTACAAAAAAGGTATTAAAAGATCTATACCCTTTATCTTGAAGCGATGAAGTATGAGAATCATGAAGCTTCTCTAGGTTGATCATGTTTAATTAATCTTGTTCATTTCTACTTTGTTTTGTCACTTTCATTTTCTATTATCATATTTAATCATCAAAAACCATGTTTTAAAAAATCTCATTCCACTTCCTTTTTCATAATCAAAACCCTATTTTTAAATTAATTATCTAAGTATATATCGAGATACAACCTAGGGTTGCTGCTATACTGCATAAATTCTAGTAAAAATTAAACAACTAATTTTATGCGCTCGACAAAGCGATCAGAGATCCCCCTATATCTATAATAGTATATTCAGAATTCCGGTTCATATTTATTCATAGTGAGGCATGAAATACATGACCAATCATATGAGTTCCATCAGTATTAAAAAGGCCCATGGAGTTAGTTCTCCAGGATGAACATTACCTTGAAGTCTCAAGCATAATCCCAAGTTGGTAGTTTGGTTATGACCATACCTTGATACTTTGTTACTATCTTGAGTATATTTGGGTTATTATTATTATGTCTCATATTATTATTATAATACCCTTATGATTATGAGATAAATACTCTCCTTATGTTTTATGGTTGGAGATTTTGAGGTGTCCTACTGGGTATTATTATACTCTCCCATGCATGGGCTCTTCTTATACGTGTCATGTCTTATGTAGATGATAGTCCTTACAACATATTCCTAGGTATACTAGAAATTGGCATAGAATAGTTAAGATAGATAGACATGTAGGACCCCAGATCACCCTGAGAGGTGAGGGGAGAATTAGGGTATCAACTTTTTTATTTTAAAACAACATATCTTGTTCCCATTTTGTTAGGAACTTGTTAAACATGTCTGAAGGAATCATACAATAATTAAACATTCAAATACAAAGATAAAATACAACCATTTTACTTGGTTCACCACTAAGGGATAGTCCAAGGATCATATACTGAAAATTTATTGGTTATACCTAAATCAACTAAGCTTCATTAGTTATTACAAAATACAAAAGTTCAGATTCAGTCACTCTTTTACAAGAACACTTTCTTTACAAGATTTTTGGGACAACAAACTGTCTCCCTTGGAACACTTCTATTGACCCCCTAACTCTATGATTTTGGTGAATCCTTACTCTTTTTAACTACTTGAAGGTCACTTCATTATATTAGAATTTAATTATTTTCACCTGACTAGTATGAGACTCTTCTTGCAACTTAAACTTCATTCGATTCACTTGAAATCACTTCCCAAACAAATTGGATTATCAAAACCTACTAGTCACACAAATCAAGCACTGGCATGAAACACCATTACTTGAGAACAACTTTTGGGTTTTTTTTGTAGTTAAACCCTTAAATTTTTCACAACTAGACCTTGAGTTTCACTTGGTTTTGATAGACACAATGAACACTCTACGTGTAAGTTTTTGTTTCCTGTAACTCTTTTGAGAACAACTCTTTTGCACAACAAAGATACTAGATCTTCATTGAAAAGGTTACTTTTAATGAAGGGGTGGTTTCCTATTTATAAACATATAAGGACCTATGTAAAAATTACTTATGTTCCTTCCACTAAGTACTCAACTCTTATTTTAATGTTGTATTTGGAATGTTAGAGTCTTGCATGCCTTCCCTAGAATGTAGCTTTCCTATCACAAAAACTTTTCTTTCTCACAATTAAAAATCTTAAACTAATTTCTTTACTTTTCTGTATTTTTTTGTGTTCTTCCAAAAAATTCACTTGCATGCAACAGTTTGATTTACCTTCATAATTTCACACAAATTTATTTTCATAAAAAAAAATTCTTCATCTTTAAAATTTTAGACCCAATTTTTTTTTGAAAACACCGAGAAACATCACCACCTTTAACATTGAAGGTATCTACATCATAAAAAAACTTTTCTTATAGAATCCTTGATCAACCCAGTGTGTATTGCAAATAAACACAAACTAGACTCTTTTTCTAGATACCAACTATAACATGTATTGGTTCCAATAATACCATGGTTGGTTCTAGGTGTTTTATTTTACAAAAATATCCTCCTTTATAGAATGTTAGACTCTTTTTAAATCTTTGGGGGACTTATATTTTTCCCTTTAGGCTTTCCCATACCTTTTAATACTATGACGTGGGATATAGATGTATGCATGCATTTTAGAATCAGTTATTTTTTTACCTTTTATCATTGTGTGGGTATTTATAGATGTGTTTATGTTTATAATTACCTTAGTATATGGAATCCCATGTGTGTGATATACCTTCTTAGCACTAGTTTCCAACCCTTGTATTATTACAGGTGGTATTAGGGTGTCACACATGGATCACCACCATCTAAGTGATCCCTAGTAGGACATTTTGTGATAATGATTAACTTTTTTAATAGTTGAATATCATCCTCAACTTTTTCCTCTTTTTCTACCAAGATCTGGCCAGTTCATCAGTATTGAAATCTCTTTAATCTCGATAAATCTTTAAAGTTAGAGGTTTTTTATTATTCTTCAATTGAGTGATGTTACTTATCTTTAAATGTCTATCAACATTTTTTCAAAGATCTAACCTTGAATAATCTCTTTCAATATCATTAACTAGGTAATCAAATATTCTATTTTTTTTTTCTAAACATGGATTGGTTTTGAAAATAGATTTTGAACTCCCTTATCACACTTTGAATCTTGAATAATCTCTTACCCAAAAAAACCACAACCTTAGATTCTTTATCTTGTCTTCACTATGATATGATCTTAGCTTTGAGTTTATAATTCTCAGATGGTAAATTTGTTAGTTGACATGGAAATGTAAAGGGGGGAGGGGTGAAATATTTCACAAAAATTAAAGTGATAAATTCAAACAATAAATTTAGAACGAAATTATTTTGGAATGATAAAGAAATTCAAGTGATGAAATTGATTAATAGATAATTAAATAATTTGATATATATTAAAAAGTTATTATCAAAGTAGAGTAAGAATAGAAATGACTGTATATAATTTTTGTAATTATTTATATCAATATTTAATGATTCAATGTATTAAATTAAAAAATAGAGAAAAAAATTGATAAGGATTTCAACAATCACACACAAGGTTCTGTTATATCTCCACCCCTCAATTGAAGAGATATGTTTTATTAAGACCTCACTTTGGTTTTAATGTAAACCTAAGAACCTATTACCTTGGTTTTAATTAAACCCTAAGAACCTATTTCCCTTGGTTTTAGAAGAAACCAAAGAATCACTTCCTTTATTTGAACAAAATCCCAAGAATGAATTCCCAAACCTTTTTTGGTTGTGTTAATAAACCCTCTTAAAGATGACCCCTCATGTTTTTGGTTGTGACTATATGCCAATCAATTGTTTTTGTGTGCACATTGAGAAAAGATGGTGTGAATAGAGATATTTTATTATCATAAATGATCTAAAAATATAGTATCCTATCACTTTATAAATATGGTTATAGTTTTATTGAGAGACATAGATACTAAGGTTAGTGATTTAAAGAATTAGAAAATTATGTTCGCTCTTTGATAGAATGTCTTGGAGAAGCTAGTGATTCAACATCTTGATTTGATGAAATCATTATTGGATGATCCATTATATTTTCAAAGACACATAGTATCTCATTTTATAGGCTCTATGAGGTTTGGTAACATTATAGAATCCTTTTTGTATAGAAAATTGAGAGAGAGAGATATATGAGAGATAAAGAAATTACGTTTAGGTGATAAATAAAACTAAAGATATCAAACAATAATTTTCCCATATAGACCAAGTATGATTTCCAAATTACCCTAGAAATGAAAGAGTTAGGATACCCCTCAATTGGAGCATTAAACAATTAGAATTATATGGAAAGAGTTGATCAGTCATTTCAAGGGATAAAACACCATTTTTATTGAGAAGATGCCATATAGATCAATGAATCTTAGTGGTTTAGTCTTATAAAAACATCAAAATAAAGTCTATTTTTTCTTCCATTGAGAGTCCAAAAATGTTACTAATAGATATTGACATGGGTAAATTTTTTTGGGACTACTATTATTGGTTAATAAGGATTTATGAACTTAAATTTACTTGGAATGAGAATATATTTTAGAAATTTTAGAAGAAATAAGAATGGATTTAATTCTACCATATTTATCATTTTTACAATTACATTCATAAATTAAATGTCCAAATTTTCAACAATGATTAAAAAAATTATTTTGGGAAACACCTTTCACCAAATTAGTATTTTTTAAAAATATCACCTTTTGAAAAACTAAAACCATGATTATTTATTTTTAAGATTACCATATTTTAAAAATAAAATATTGATGAAAATTAAAAATTTATTTCTCACAATAATAAGATTAGTAAGAAGAGGAATTCTTTGATTAAGTAGAATCATGAGAAAAAAGAGTGGAAACTAACCAATTCAACTACCTTGACATGAGATATGAGGAAATTAGTTATTAATTCAATTAATTAATTTATTGAAAGAGAATACTTTTTGGAAATGAATTTTGAAACTATTAAAGCCTTTTTAACTTTATTTTTAACTTTGGAATTTTGTTCAAGGGATAATCCAACTTGATGTCGCCTTTATTTTTTGCAACCGAATCAAGTTACTTCTGAAGATTCAATTTGATCTTTCTTTTTGTCTCGTCAGAAATTTTTCTTCTTTTTATCCAACTTGTTCAATATTATTCTCAAGTGATTAATTTCACTTTCATAATTGAAGTGTCTTTTGGAATAATCATCATATTTGATTTCCTTAAAATAAATTATACTTTTAGATTCTTTATATTACTTAACTTCTTTATTACTTTTTATCTTTATCATTATTCCATATGTCATAAAGGATTTGATGAGTTCTTCAAGTGAAATATTTTTTATGACTTTAACATCTTGGATCAGGGTGAATTTGGGAGCACATTAACTTGGTAGAACCCTTAGGATTTTCTTTACAAGAATTTCTATGGGGAAATCATCATTGAGAGACTTTATGCCATTGAAAATGTCAGTAAACTATATAAGCATATTGATAATAGATACATTTGAATACATGTAATATTTAAAAAAGTATTTTACAATCATATCTAGTCTAGTGTCTTTAAATTTATTTGTTACTTCATGTGTGACTACTATGAGCTTCCAGATTTCATGAATAGTTTCTCAAGAAGAAATATGATTAAATTCATTTGGTTTAAGATCAAAATGGAATGTGTTTATGGAATTTTTGTAAAGTTCAAAACAAAAAATATCTTGATTATTTTATTGATCCTCTAATTCATTTTTTGGGGGTATAAACATGAATAACCATTTTCCAAATAGGATAAAATATGCTACTAAGAAAGGTAGATATGCAATTTTTCCAATATGAATAATTTAAATCATCAAATAAAGTTTATAATCCATAATAAAGTAATTTAGTATATTTTTTAAATTCATATTCCATTTAAAAAATATTGATCTTTTAAATTAGTTAATATTGTGAAAATTAAAATCAATTTTGAAAACTATTATTTTTTGGGAAAAATAAAAGGATGTTCTTTGATACCAATGGTTTATCGAAGTGGAAATGGACGAGGGGTGGATTTACTTTTAAAAATAAATGAGATAAATTCAAAAAAAAATTTTAAAATAAAATGATTTTGAAATAATAGAGATGTTAAAGCAATGAAATTGATTAAGTGATAATTGATAAATCTGATATGTATGAAATAGTAAATATCAAAGTATCTTAAGAACATAAATGATATTATAAATTTTATGAAATTATATTATTTAATATTGAATTAAGCAATGTGATCAAGTAAATAAGATAGAGGAAATAATTTGATAAGGATTTCATCAATAGCACACATGGTGCCCCTACATCTTCACCCCAAAATTATAGAGATATGACTTATTAAGACCTTACCTTAGTTTTAACCAAAACCCATGAAATAATTCCCTTGGTTTTAATGGAAACCTAAGAACCATATTCCCTTGGTTTTAAAAAAAACTCAATAACCACTTCCCTTTATTTTTATAAAAACATAATAACCACTTCCCATGCCATTTAATGGTTATGAAAAGAAACCCACTTGAATAAGATCCCTAACGTTTTCAATTGTGAGTACATGTCCCTCACTTGTGGTTGAGTACCTTGAGAATTTATTATAAGAATAGAGATATTTTCATAGTGAAAATTCATTAAAATACAATATTTTATCTCTTTATATATATGGATACAATTTTAGAGAGATAGAGATAAAGAAAAATGTGATAGCCTTCAAAAATTTTAAAATAAGGGTTTCACTTTGAGAGGATGTATTGGATAAGTTAAAAATTCGACACCTTGATTCAAGAAAAGTCTTATAAAATGATCAAGTAGATTTTACAAGTAGCCTAGAATCCCCTTTTATAGGATCCAAGGGTTATAAGAACTTGTTATAATCTTTTGGGCCCATTAAAGCTAAATAAGATGATCAAAAATGATATTTTTACTCTAATAAATACCATATCGAAGTACCTATCCCAATGCCATCAAATACCTGGTATCCTCTACCAAGTATCTGGTGATCTACCTAGAGGTCTCTGCTTCTAGAAGTCTCCCACCTGTAAGCTGGTGCTCCTCCACCAGTTGGCCTGTAGACATCTACTTGTTGGGGAACTACTATCCATGCCACCGACTATCCAATGTCACTTCACCGGGGAGATGATTCTTCCTATGGGGAAAATAACACCATAATGGCTTAAAATCTTACTCCAATGGTCTTTAAAGGTTCTTCCAAAATCCTCCCATGAATTAAAAAAGTCTATTAAGACTCATTAATACTCTAAACAAGATCAAACATTATACTTCAATAATATTAAATATTTCATTAAATTATGTTACTTTATTCATTAAGATTAAAAATTGGATTCTTGAATACATAATTGAGAATCACTCAATGAAATCATTAGATATATAAATGATTGTTTTTTAATAAAAATACCATGAGAGAGAGAGAGGTACAAAAAAATTATATAGTGGTACAATCCTAACTTAATCATATTGAATTTTGGTATATGAACCTTATGAATATTTTCAATTACCTTATGAAGTTTGAAAAAACATTATAAAGATGAGAAAATGATCTTTATGAAAATAGAAGTTTTATAAATATAGTAACTGAACCTTACTATTTTATGACCTTCCAAATCTCACAAACTACTGTAACCTTATGATAGTGAAAATTAACACTATTAAAATTGATCAAAAGCTTACAAAGTCACTTTTAAACCTTATAAATAACATCTACACCTTATGAAGGGTTTTTACCACCTTAGGAAATGTGGAGTTTACAAAATTTAAATATTATAGTTTCAAGAATTATAAGAAAGAGTGTTTTAAAATTTTTTATTACATTCTAAAATGAATTAAAAACATGATAATACTTTCCAACATATTTTTCATGAATTTTAAATTTTAATAAATATAATTAAAAATTGGTTCCAACAAATAATATTTAAAATAAGAACATGAAACTTTAAACATATTACTTCCAAAATTCAAAATACTCAAAATCAATTTAAAATTATATTTCAAAATTGATTCACTAAAAATAATGAACATAAATTTTCATAAATTATATGAAAATTTAGCAGAGTACAATTTATTAAATAAAAAAAAATCACATTTTAATATAAATATTCAAAGAAATACATTTTTAACCGGAAAAGATAAAAAATTAATATATTTCAAATGAAGAATAATTTTATAATAAAACACTAGAATTTTATACGATATATGTAACAAACATGTATAAAAATAAAGTCACATCAAATTACACCACTCTTAAAACCTTTAATTTCCTTGGGAAATCAGTTAAACATATTTAGTGAAATCCAATTTATGTCAAAGTTTAAAGGATCATAATTAAAACCAAGAGGTTATTTTCAAAAGTGTTTCCCTCATGGACACTTTTAGATAAAAATGAATGATTTATTTCAAAAATAAAAATGGGTTTGAAAAATATTTGGTTTCCTATTTTGAAAAAATATGATCAAATTTTGAAACTTTTGAAAATAAATTAACAGAACTAATTTTTTATCAATTGTTCTTAAAAAATTATCTTTTTTTATCCTTAGTGAAATACACACATAATACAGATGCTCAAAATAATTAAAAAAAACTAGTTGTATTGGTGACTAAAATAATTAGAATCACATAATAATCACCTCATCTAATAGTTTCAACATAAAATTCTCAACTAGTATTAGGAGTTCATTTTAAAACCACTTGAACACAAAGTTTATTAGTTTAAATATTATTAATAAATTCAAATTCAATTAATATTATAAACATTACTCCCAAAATTTCACAAAAAAAGTATTGTAAAGAGATAAATGGAATAATATTACTCAATTAAATCCTTGGAGAAAAATAAATTATTAATAACCGTAATGTAAGAAAAAAAAATATTCAATCTTATGAAAAATTTAAAACCAATATATATGATAACTTATATATAATAAATAAAGATAAAAAATGACCAGTTTGGAAAAACATTGAGGTTATTTTGAAATGTATTTCCTAAAATACAGTTTTGCACAAAATAATAACCCTCCCCCCACATAAAACTCAACACTTTCTCCAATTTTAAACTTCAAGGTGGAAGATACAATAAAAAAATATGTTCTAAAAGTTTTGAAAACATTTATTTTAAAAGAATATGAAAATTGTTATAATATAACATAAAAAGAAAAATTTCTACACAATAGAACCAAAAAAATATATTTATATTATGAAAAGAGTCACCCAACCATTCAGTATACATAATATTTAATAAAAATACAATATTTATAGAAAATTAAATGCTTAAAGTTAAAGTTAAAAAATATCTTCAAATAAGAACAGAGATAAGAATGTGATGTAATAATTTAAAAAAATATATATTATAAAACTATATAAGAAAAAAATAATTATTTTAATATTTCAGTATGATTATAACACTTGCTAAAAATTTCAAAAAATTTAATTCACAAAAACAGTAAGTAATAAATTTAAAAAAGTAGAAGAAAAATAAACATAAATTGTATAGAAACTCTCTTGAAAGTGAATCCTTATTCATTTATGTTCACCAAAAAAATATTCCCATATTTTGATTTTGAGAATACTCAATTGTTTCCCATTTCTATCTCTTAAAAGATAAATTTTTTAACAAAATATTAAAATAATTTTTACTCAAAGAATATGAAATTAGAGTTTGAGTTTAAATGGGATGAAATGAAACAATTAATCCAACATTAAAATCCTATTATCTTTGAAAAATAAGGTTCTATCATTCCTCTCTCAAAATTATTGTACAATAGGTTAAATTTCTTAATTCATATTATGGGAAATTGGAATTGAAGTACCCAACAAGTCCAAACACTAATATTTATCACAAATAAATTTTTATGTTTCTTAAACAAGATTTCAATTATAATTAAGGAATATTTTCAATGAAATAGATTTAATTAAGTAAATAACCCATAAAATTTCCCCAAATTCATCAAATACTCATATTCAAATTGTTTATTCATTTCCCCCCACACTTAGCTTCATGCTTTGAACATTGTTTTAAAAAAGTCACATAAAACTTTAAAATAAACTTTCCTGGAAACATGCAACAATTTAAACATATATTTAGATTCAAAGAAGAATAAAGGGAATTATAAATAAAACTCCCATGATAGTTTTGTATTGGTCCCTCATGAACAACCAATTGACCACTATCATTTAATAAACTTTTATCCCCTTTTGGTTTCTCAATTAAAGCACCTATACAAGTAAATCAAATAAATACTTAAATCTAATCATTCAAGATCAATAATATAAAATCAAGTAAAAAGGTGAGATATTGTTTTAATGAAGTTATAATCAACTAATGATGGAGTTTTTGTAGTGCTCTAGTGGAACCGTGTGATTCTATTTTAGCTTAGGGAATATATGAGTAGGTGAGAAAGTACAAAGAAAAAATGGTGAGGGACTTTTATTTCAAAAAATAAATATAAGTTATTTATTAACCATGGGTTTCCTCATGTGAAGTGCAAAATTTATAGTATCCAACTATAATTCCCTAAATAAATAATTGAAGTTTGATGGAATTGGTGGTTTTATAATTATGAACCACCATGTGTTAACAAGAAATATATTTTTAAGTAAGAATTTAGTTATTTGTTATTCTAAAATTCTAATAAAACACTCAAATCCTTTTATGGATGAAAATCCTCTTTGGAAGAGCACCTTGTTAGTATTGGAAAAAATAATATTAACTTATTGAATTATTTTTGAATTGATATATTTCATGAATTATTTAAGGTATAATAACATATAGGGAATTTCTACTAGTGTAAAATGAAACTCATGGATTTACTCATCATTTGATACATCGTTATTTTTATAAATAGATGTGACTTGTTTTTGAATTTTAGTTTTGGAAAGAGGTTCCTCAATTTTACATTGAAAACATTTTAGTTCACTTAAAACCAATTCTAATTCGCCATTCTAATTTTTATTATTTTAAAAATTATATTCAGTTAACCCTATCTCCAGTTTATAATACATTGTAAATTAGTAAATTAAAAAATAATTAAATGGTTATATTTCAAATTCAATTAAAATATACTGTATAAAAAGTTGTTTACCCACTTAATTTTCACACTTTAGAGATATAGGCTTCTCTTCCATCACATGGGAAATTATTTAAATATCTATATATTTCATTTTTTGAACAAATTGACTTTATTGTTTATCTAAATATTGGAATTCAGTTTTAGTTTCTTGAATTATTTTATCATTTGAGTACAAAAAACATTATTAAATTAATCACTTATTTGAAATATTACATTCATATTAGATAGTAATACATTTAATTTAGAATTTTAGCTTCTATAACTTCATAAAATACTTTTCCTTCAATGACCACCTATTAAAATGTTTTTAAATTACTCCAAAAATAAGGATCTATGATTAAAAATCTGAGAATTATTCCTTTCCTTTCTTTTTAAATCAACCCAAATTTCCTATAATTATTCATAATTTTTATACACTAGAAATATATTTTTAGGTTTGTCTAAATAATGTTCCTTATATTCATTTAATCCTTCATAAAAACATTGTATAACCACTCTTAATGTAAATTCATTATCAAGAGACTGAATAAGAAGATCATTGAACCAATTTCATTCACCTCAAAAATATTCCTCATTACCCTTAATAAAAGTGTCGATCAAATTCATGTCACATACCAAAAACCTTATGTATTTTTTATTTTTATGACCTATGAATAAAATTAAAAAGTATTAAATAATATAAAATTTACTTAAATGAACAAATATAAAACCATAATATTTTAATGTGAACTACGATAAAGAAACAATTGTACGAGGTAGTTTTTTTTTGAATTTTTTGCCCAAAAATAATAAAATAATGTTATTTTTGTGATTTTTATTTTTTTAAACCCTATGAAACTCAAATAAAAATCATCCATTAATATATTTTCAAATTATAATTAATTTATATGACATCACAACCATAAATATTTTATTTATAATAGTGAAGGGTTGAACCCCATAGAAGAAGCATGAGTGGTCTATAGGATTTATTTATCTCTAACTAAGGAATATAGTAAATAGGTGTTGATATTCAAGGAGTGAGTTTGTATTATTATATAATTAGTGAGGTGATTTTGTGGTGTTGATAGTTTTAATGAAAAATTTTATGGAGTAGGAGACATTCCAAATGATGATTGAGTGGAAGTTCAATTAAAAAATTCAATTAAATGAATGGTATCTTGAAAATGGGTATAAGTAAAGATTCAAACATGGTCAAAAAAAGTTTATAATATCTATAAATAACTAAAACTACTTTTTAACTTAACTTAATATTCATTAAAAATGGTTTTTATATATAATTGTTACATAAATCGATTGGTGGTCCATTCAAGAAAATGAACTGGCATTCATTCATGAATGTCCATTCTTTATAATATTATTTATTCAATCTATTAATATATTACAGTTAAAAATTTATTTAAAATATTATAGATATTGGTTTTCATCGATTTATACATCTAAAAAAATCTATAAATAAATCCAAATAAAAAATTTCAATAAGAATGAATTGTAGTTTAGAAAGATATAATAAAACAAGAATTAATTAAAAGACTGAAACAATAAAATCCATCAATTAATTTAATTATAATGAATTGCTTATGCGAAAAAGTCCCACATGATCACAATATAATAAAAATATATAAGAAAAATGATAAGGTAAAGGAAGTGATTCTTTTCTGTCAAGATATCATATCCACCCCCATCTATCCTTGAATTTCACTCCCCAAGTAACACTGAATCATACTTTCCCTAAATCTCCTTTTTTGGTAAAATAATCCCTTTAACCAATTAGTTTATCTATATTATATATAATGAATGAATCCTCTTTATGTTTATACTCTAACTTTTAAATAATTCTCCCCACTGTCTTATCTCCACTGCCTTACATCGTAAGAAATTATAGAAATGTTATTTCTAGCACATATATGGGTGAATTTATATTATCCCACGTATGTGATTTCAACTTATAGTTGCCTATTTAATATTTTATTACACCCTTTCTAAAATTAATTTCTTTAATTTATAATTATTACATCCTTAGAATAATTAGTTTATAAACTTTCTATATGTTATTTTTCATGGGAGTGATCATGATCTAGTGGTATGACCTCTAAGTTTAGTACATAAGATGGGTCTTGTATTCACTTTTTTAGTAGAGATACTTGGAACACATCATGGACTTGATAGAGGTTTGTTTTAAGCTCTAAATAACAATCAACAACCCCTATTCAATCTTGAATCTAAAAAGTTAAAATATACCAAAGGCTCACCTTTAGTTTTTTTTTTGAATCTCATAGACTTATTCCATGGATAAATTCATAGAAAAACCTTCTTACCAACTTCAAATTCAAGATTACATTTATGATTATCAGCATAAGATCCCAGACTTCAAAGAGTTATGTTTGTAAATACCCTGACCCCAATAGCATGGAGTCAATGTCTTACTTTATTACATTGCCACAATGAACAAGAGTTCGCATCCCAAGGGAAATAATAGTTTTATAGATTTTTAAAACAAGATAAAAACATAATTTTCATATTACAACTTTTAAAGGAAAAAAATCCATTAGAATCACCCATAATTCCTATATTTTCCCTAAAAGTCTTTCATAGTATACATCTTCACATCCTGTGGAAAAATAAAACATAATAAGGGGTGATCTAATATTCTCAGTAAGGTTAATAAATATAGTAGAATATATCATAAACATAAACAATAAGTCAAGGTGGATAATTAAAAAACAAATTTCATTAAAATATAATCTTGTGTATAATATGGTAAAAATAAAATCTGAATAAATAATTTCATATAAATAATCATATGAGAATGAAATTTAACCATTGATATTATAATAGTGGAATAATAAAATTCATTATTAGTTACTAATATCATAATGATAGAATACATAATGTCAGACATGATAAACATACCGTCAAGAGTTCTTCCAAGACACCATACATAAATGGTTAAAAACCCAGTCTAGTTTGTATCATGAGATATACTGATGTATCAAGGGGCTATAATGGGCATGTCACGTAACATTCTAAGTCAATGAATTCCTTATATGAAATGGGTGAAATATAATCAACATATACATTTATATTGAAACTAGCATATGAAATGTAAATAATATCCCCAATCAATAAACTATCCATAGTAATATAAAGAATGGTATCAAGATAGTACATCCCTAACAAAACTAATCATAATAAATTTAATAAAATATGGTAGATAGTAATATAAGATATAAATCTCAATTATTTATAATATTCAAAAAATTTTATTGAAATAGATGAAAATAATCTAATAAAATCATTGAGAAATTCTTGAGAGAAATACCCTTTTACTTTGGAAAGAAGATTTATTTTGGAAAATCATTTATATTTGTCAAAAAAAATTAAATTGTAAACATTTATACACTATAATATAAAAAAAATGAAATTATATTTGTTTAATATTAAAAGAAAATTCATACTAAAATTTGGAAACTGAAGTGAAAGCATGTAAAAAGAGTGTTTTAAAAACCTTATAAATGAGCCACTTTAGTGCGGTTTAAGGAAAAATATAAAAGATACTTTAAAGAGGAAAAAGTTTTAGTTGTTTTCATAAAACTATAAATGAAATAAGATAGTTTTTCATAATAAAAAAGAGTTATTTTATAAAATATTGGGTTCTTAAAACAAAATATGGAGTTTACTTGAAAACTGGTAACAAATTCGGAAGTTCCCTTTAATCGTGCTTTCTTATCGAGAGAAATTAAAAAGATACCTTATAAATCATGAAATTAACCATCAAAGAAAAAATAATTAATCTATATAAACATATTTTGAACATACACATAGAAAATAGTATGAGTAAATAATAATAATTAAGAATTACATTGAGGTAAAGAGAGAGAAATCATAACCCAAATGGAAAAGGGAGATTCAGGGAGAATACCTTACCTTATATTCAAAAGTGTTCTGAACTTAAACTTAATGTAATAGTTAATGAAATTATATTAATTAATAGTTTAACTCAAAACCTCTTAAATATTTTTTTGATTTATTATAATTTTATTAAGTTTATTTATCGTGTTTTTGATGACTTATAAGATTGAATTTCCTCATTCGAGAGTGTTTGTTTCCTTACCCTAAATGGAACGAAGGCCTTCTATATTTATTTATTTTTTTGATAATCCCCTTTTAAGGGTTGAATGGGAACCCTAACATGGATCGTAAGCTTTTTGACATTACATGACCTGAAGGTATTAGAGGAATTCATCTAGACTATAAATACTTGTAATTTTTCCTCCCTAGTGTCTTCATCATGATGTTAGCTCTCCACCTTCGCATTGCTATTTATCTAGGATTCCCATGCATACACAGGTTGGTCCTGATGGTATTTTCCATACCCTCTCATTCTTCCAAATATGTTAGCTCCACTTTGGTGAATGTGCCTGCTCTGATTCCTCATTTGGAGCCTTCCCCTTATAGAGTTCTCCAAGTCCATTTTAATCACAATTTCATGTGGCTCAAAGGCCTTGAGGTGGACCGAAGGCCTTACTATCCCAAAGGTTGTGGGTGTCCCAAAGTCCTTGAAGGAATCTAGGATCGAATCGATGGCATGAAAGCCCAAACAGATGAATAGTTCCAACTGATATAGTACTGAATAGTACCTGCTACAATACCTGCTAAAATAATGCTATAGTAACCCAGAATTTTGTCTCCTCTCGGATTTTATCTATGGTCTATTGGATTAACTTACTGAGTCCTCACCAACCGGATTGAGGCTTTTGTGTGAAGTGTTTTTCCTTATATTTCATGATTGGTTTTCTTGTATACAAGTATGGAAGATGATGTAAAATATGAATAGTTATCTAGAATTTAAGTTATATGTTATTAATGAACTTATAGAATATTTAATGGTAATATATATATATATATATATATATTTCTAGATATTAGAATTATCCATTATATAAAATGTTAATGATACTGATTGAAAGTTATTTTTTTTATTAAGACCCCTTTTAAGGGAAGAGGGGAAACCCAACATGACTTCAAAGACATCATATGATCATCATTTCCCATAGTCCAAATACCAAGGCCAAAACAATTCAATACTAGGATACAAAAAAGGCCCCTCCCTAGAACCAAAAACATTAATACCAACTTCCACCTTCTCATCGCTACTCCGCTATCTTTCCTGTGCAATGATACACGGGCTTGGTACTAATAGAAAATGGAATACCCTCTCAATCTTCCAATTCTAGATAGAAATGCTCAGATGAAAGCTCCCTACTCTAAAACTCTTCTGGAACCGTCCTTTGTAGATAAAATGAATTCATTTTCCCATAAACCATGGACTGTAGGGGAAAAAATCAAACAAACATCACAAAAACCTTCCCCATGAATTCACAAAATCATCTACAACAGACTGAAACTCATATCAACCTACAAAATCTGAAGTGATCCTCCACCATGGATCCTTAAACAATGAAATTTCCAAGATACCACAAGTTAACCCGAACCGATACCCCATAAACCTCGCAACTGGATCGCACCACAGATTAAATTGAGGCCATAACACGAACATTAGAGCCGACCGAAGAACAAAATGCAGGAAATCCCAAAAACCAACAAACAAACATTAGAACCCAACCAATATAAAAAAAATCTATGAAAAAAAAATAGAATTTCAAGAGACCATCACCATATAGATGGCTGCACCATATCCATTGGAATCCACTGCAATCTAGAACCTCAAACCTATCAACACTAATTTATATTATTTTGGATTTTTTTTTATCACACACACTAGTTTTGTTTTATTAATTAATAATATATTTTATACTAGTTATAGAACATTATATAACTTATAATATGTATAATACAATATTATTTAACCATAATAATGGGTTTATGACAATCCTTTAAGGAGTTATGAAAAATCATCTTCCACTAAGGTGGTGAATTGATACCTCATGAATGACATTTTGATTTTTAGAACAAAAGGGAAAGAGAAGAGAATTGATGGTGGATATCTCATTAACATAATAAAATTTTAGTACATATAATATGCTAGATTTATCATGTGTGTTTGGATATAATAGGTAAGGAAACGATAATAAAAGAAAATAAATTAAATGAAAATTAAAGGAACGAAATGATATTTTACCTCTTGAATTCCTCTCCTTGAGAACCACCTTAAAGAAACTTTGAAATAGTCTTTTGGGTGAGAACAACAGGATTAGAATGTGGGGGATAGGTTTGGAAGAGGGATTGAGAATAAATTGGAAAATATTCAAGGCTTTTGAGGTGTTAGGAGTAGAGTTGGTGAGGGTGATATTTATAGTGGAGGAGGGGAGTATTTTTTAGGTAGTTCTTTATTGTCAATTCCTATGGTTTCCACATCTCCTCTTCAATTTTATGATATTTACAAAGTAACTTTACCATCCAATTCATCCAGTTCCTCAACACCTATTCTCTAGTGTCCATAATCGTGACAGGCTCTTCACAGTAAGATAAATCATGTTTCAATTATTTTCCTTTAGAAGTGAGAACATGTGTTGGGTTTGACATGTACTTCCTTAACATAGATATATGGAACAAATCATGTACTTTAGAAAGGCTAGGTTTCATTTCCAAACAATAATCCACAACTCTAATTTTCTCTAGAACTTCAAATTTCTGATGTACCCAGGGCATAGTTTTCCTTTCTTATCAAACCATATGAAACCCTTCCATGGAGATACTGTTAAAAAACATGATCTCCCACTTTAGACATCAAATTATTTCTTTGGTTATGATCATAATTTTTTTTCTACTTTGAGATTCTTTGATATGGGTTTGAATATTATTTACCTTTGTTGTTGTTTCCTCAACAAGCTCTAGGACTATAAGATTACTTTCACCAACTTCATCCCAACAAGCTGGTGTAAGACATATCTTCCCATATAATGCTCCATGAAGTGCCATTTGAATACTTGAATGTAAACTATTATTGTAGGAAAACTATACCAAAGGTAAATACCGATCCCATATACCTTGAAATTAAAGTGATTATAATCTCAAAATGTCTTCTAATATTTGAATAGAGCTTTTATATTGCCCATCAGTTTGAAGGTGATAAGAAGTTCTCAAATGAATCTCATTATCCAAAGATTTATAAAGAAATTTCCAATATTTCAATGTAAATCATGGATCATGATCAGACACAATTGAAAATGGTGCACCATGAAGTCTTAAAACTTCATTAATATATAGTCATTCAGGGCGCTCTGATGTAAAATATTCCCTTATAGAAAAAAATGTGCAAATTTGGAAATTCAATCAACAATTACCCTTATTGAATCAATTTTAATTGGTGTCCTTGGTAATTCAGTGACAAAATCCATAGTAATTTCATCCCATTTCCATGTATTTATAGGAAGAGGTTACATGACTCCTCTAGGATGTTGTTTTTCAACCTTCAACTATTGAAAAAATAAACAACTTGATACATAATCGAAAATTCCCCACTTCATATTATCCCACCAAAAATGTTCCTTCAAATATATATACATATTAGTGATACTTGGGTGTATAGAGAAATTCGATCTATGGGAATCATCCAATAATTTCCTTTTTAGATCGGGTATAGATGGAACATAAAAACTCTTCCCAATTTTTAAAATTCTATTCTCATACATGAATTCTTCCAACTACCCATCATCCATAGATTTAATTTTCCTTTTAAAATTATCATCTTTATACTGATAACTTTTAATCATTTCCAATAAATATGGTTGGGTAACCAATTAAAAAAGTAGTGATGTTTCACCTTTCGTAATAATTATCGTATCCATATTTTCTAGATCCATGTATATTGGATCTATTTCAATCCTAATTTTGTTCAAAAATCCATGATCCTTAATACTCAATGCATCTTCCACCTTATTTTCCTTCCTTTAGTGGTAGTGTATTGAACAATCATAATCCTTGAGTATCTCAAGCCATCACCTTTTCCTCATGTTGAGTTCTTTTTATGAGAAGATAAATTTAAAACTCTTGTGATTTGTATATATCTCACATATTTTACCATATAGATAGTGTCTCTATATATTAAGATAAAATATTATAGCTCATAACTAAATATCATGAGTCAAATATTTATATTCATGAGTTTTTAGCTTCCTTGATGCATAGGAAATAACTCTATCATTCTGTATATGGAAAAAACCAAGCCCTTTCTTTGATGCATCATTATAAATAAAAAATCCACCATTTTTTATGGTAGAGTCAAGATAGAAGAATTCAATAATCTCCTCTCCAATTCCTCAAAAAATTATTCACATTATTTTATCCATATGAACTAAATCCTTTTACGAGTAATCTTGGTTAAAGGGTTAGCTAATCAAAAAAAAATTCTAAATGAAATGTCAATATTAACCTTCTAAACCAATGAAACTGCATACCTCAGTTATGTTTGTTAATATATTCCATTCCTAAACTACCTTTCAATTTATATGATAAAATAATATTACATCCTTAGAGACAATATATCCAAGAAAAGGAACTATTTAAATCCAGAATTCAATCTTTCCAATCTTCTTGTATAACTCTTTTCTTATAAGAGTCCCGAGAAAAATCTATAAGCAGTTCTGATGGTCCAAATAGATTTTGGAATATATCAAGATATCATCAATAAATAAAACAAAAAAATTTTCAAGATATTCCTTGAACACTCTTTTAATTAGATCCATAAAAAAGGGGGTGAATTAGTCATCCCAAATGGAATTATTGTAAACTTATAATGTCCATACCTAGTTTAAAAACCTGTCTTTGGAATATATTCCTTCTTTACATGAAATTGGTGATATCTAGATAAAAGATCAATCTTTTGAAAAATATTGATCTCTATGGAATTGATAAAATAAGTAATAAATGTTAGGTAGTAGATACTTTTTCTTTATCGTGATAACATTGATCTCCCTGTCGTCAATGTGCACCCTCATAGATAAATATTTCTTCTTAACAAAAAGAATAAGAGCTTCATAAGGTGAAATACTATGGCATATAAGTCCCTTATCACTCAATTCCTATAGTTGTTTATTTAAGTCTATTAACTCTCCTATGTCCATTCTATAGGAATTATTTGATATAGGTCTTTCATCAGGGATTAAATCAATAGAAAACTCAACTTCCCACTTTGGAGGATGTCCAGGTAAATACTATAAAAATAAATCAATATATTAATGTATAATAGGTACTTCCAAAATTTAATATTTCTTTCCTCATCCATAGATGATGTTTTCTCTTCTTCCCCAAGAATTTAATTTATAAGAGCTACTGGAGGTGGATCCAGATATGACTCAGATGATGAAGTCTCCCCTATAAAGATGAGAAATTTTATAACTTCATCACAAATCATAATTTTATTCTCTTTGTAATAAATTTTTTCATTATATTTTTAAAACTAGTTCATGCAAAGGATTATATTAAAATTAACCATAGGTATTATGATAAAATCTGCAATCAGAGCATGTTTATTTGTCATAATAGGAACTGCTCGACACATCTTTGTTGAAATAAGGTTTCTTTTATGAGTATTTATTAATAACTCCCTTGTATAGGTGAATTGGAAATATCCATTTTTTTAAGAAAACTGGGAAGATATAAAGGAATGTGATGATATTGAATCAAATAAAGCTTTATCTAAATTTGAGGAGATAATTAAAGTAACTTTCACTACATCATTAGGAACTTCAACCTCAACTATTTTGATGGCATAAACAAGGCCTTTTTACCTTGGCCTTTTCTGGGAAAACTTTTATTGACTTCTAGGATAATCATTTTCATAGTGTCCCAACTCCTTACAGTTGAATAATTTAATATTTCTATATTCTTTCTTTCCTCAGCAATCATGGGAATAGTGTCCTTTTTCTCAAAATTTGTAACAAACTCCTATTCCCAATAGGCATGTTCCATAATGTTTATTTCCACATTTATTTCAATCCATAAATTGTATCCTTCCCTTGTCCCCTTTTTTATTTCCTTTTCCAGAGTAATCATCACCCCTCCTCTTATCTTGCTTCCATTCAAATCCCTAAGGCTTGGAAAATTATTTCTCCATCTTGACAACACGTGATATTATATCCTTATATGATGATAATTTCTAAGAGACTAGTTCCTTTTGTAGAATTGGTTTAAACCCATCAAATAAATGGTCAATATTTCCCCTTGGATTACTTATGTACTCTGTGGCATGCATTTATAACCTTGTAAAGTTTTCTTCATACTTGGAAACATTTTCATCGCCTTTATGTGTGAGACTCAAGAATTACCTCTCCCTATCCGCTTTCTATTCACGAGGGAAATATCTTTCTATGAAAATTTTATTAAAATCGTTAAATTCCATATTTTCAATTTATTCCTCCTCTTTTGTGTTTTGAATTAACAACCACCACTAATCTGCATCTCCTGATAGATGATAAACTTCCATGATAACTTTCTCCCTTTCATTACTTTCCAAATAGAGAAATATCTTCTTTAAGGAAAATATCCATTGATCATCTAAAAATGGGTTTCAGTCCCATTGAGTGATGGATGTTTTTGTCACATTAAGTGGTCTATCATTATTGCATCACATTGCAGATTTGGATGCTCCTTGTGGGTAAGGTTATTGTCATAACCTGGTCCAATTATCCTAATATAGTTATAATTTTTTCAGCTCCAGTTTTAGATCCATCTCTAACATCATTATCTTATATAGGAGGTAAATACCTACATGGGATACGCATGTTGATACGGTTTCCATTCCTTACACTAGACACCATTTCTAAATAATGACATACACTAGATTAGATCATAACATTATGAAACATAATGTGTAATCAAAAAATTAATGAATTAGATAATCCTAAATTGAAAATTTAGTAATAAATAATATCTAAATCATAAGCTTGGTTTCTTTGGTAATATTTCAAAAAAATATGGTTTCCTTCTCTATCCTATGTTTTCCTAAATCTAGTTTCTAATGTTTCTACTAAACATCCTCCAATACTAACTGTAAATACCCTGACCCCTGTAGTATGGATCTAGTTATTTACTTTATTACATTGGTACTATGAACAATAATTTTCATCCCAAAGGATAGAATAGTTGACTAGATTTGTAAAATTAGATACAAACATAATTTTAACATTACAACTTTGAAAGGAAAAACAACATAGAAACTCTTTTAAAATAACCCATAAACTCATATATTATCCCTACAATTCATTCATAATATACATCTTTACATCCTAGGAAAAAATAAAACATAATAAGGGGTGAGATCATATGATTAGTAAGGGTTAGAAATACAGATTAGGGTATCATAGACATAAACAATAAGGGAAGGTGAATAACTAAAAAACACATTCCATTAAACATAATATTGAGCATAATATGGAAGGAATAAAAACTGAATAAATAATTAGATATAAATAATCAAATGATAATAAAACCTAACCATGGATATTCTATTGGTTAAATAATCACATGGATTATCAATTATTATTATCATAATGATGTAATTCATAATATTGGACGACATAAACATACCATCAATGCTTCATCCAAGACACCATACATAAATTGGTAAAAACTCGGTCTAGTTTGTCTCAGGAGACCTACCAATGCATCGAGGGGCTATAGAAGGCCTCTCCCATAACTTACTAAGTAGAATAAATTCCTAACATGAAAGGGTTGAAATATAATAAACATATACATTCAGATTAAAACTATAATATGAAAGGTAAATAAAATCCCCAATCAGTAAACTATCTAGAGTAATATGGAGAATGGTATCATGATAGTACATCCCCAATCAAAATAATCATAAATCATCCAATAAAATATGGTAGATGGTAACATAAGAGATAAATATAAATTATTTATAATATTCAACGAAGGTTATTGAAATATATTAAAATAATCTAATAAAATCATAGAGAAATTATTGAGATTAATACCCTTTTACTTTGGAAAGAAAAGTTCTTTTGGAAAATCATTTGTATTTTTCATAAAAATCATATTGTAAACATGTATATCCAATAAAATATAAGGGAATGAATTTATATTTTTGGAATATTAAAATAACATTCTTACTGAAATTTTGAAACTGAATTCAAAGCATGTAAAAAGAGTGTTTAAGAAGCCTTAGAAATGAGCCACATTAATGTAGTTTAAGGGAAAATATAAGAGTCTTTAAGGAGGGAAAAGTTTAATTGTTTTCATAAACCTGGAAAGAAAATAAGACATTTTTCATGATAAAAATAGTGATTTTAAGAAAATATTGGGAGCTTAAAAAATATTATGGTGTGTACTTTAAAATGGGTAATAAATTGGAAAGGTCCCTTTAATCGGGATTTCTTATCAGGAGAAATTGGAAAATGAACCTTATGAAACATGTAATTATCCATAAAAGAAATAATAATTGAGATACATAAATATATTTGGAACATACACAAAAAATTTAGTATTAGTACATAAGAATAATTATTAATCTCATTATGGTAAAGAGAGAGAGAGAGCATAACCCGAATGAAAAATGAAGATTTGGGGAGAATCCCTTACCTTATGTCTGAATGTTTTTTTCACTTTCAATTAATGTATGGTGTAATAAAATTAGATTCATTAATAATTTAATTAATAACCTATTAAACATTTTTTTTGATTTAGTATAATTTATTATGTTCATTTATGGTCTTTTTGATGAGTTATAAGATTCATTTTCATTGTTTGAGAGTGTTCATTTCCTTGGATTTCATGATTAGTTCGCTTGTATACAAGTATGGAAGATCATGTAAAATGGGAATGGTTATATAGAATTGAAATTATATGGTATTAATGAACTTATAGAATATTTAAGGGTCTTATTTATCATATTTTTTCCACATATTAGTATTATTCATTAGATAAAACATTAATGATAATCCTTTAGATTATTTTGGCATTATTTCGATCATCACACAATAGTTTTGTTTTATTAATTTATATTATGTATATATAATGGTTTAGAACATTATATAAATTATAATATATATAATAAAATATTATTTAAATATAATAATGGTTTAATTACAATAATTTAAGGAGTCATGAAAAATAATTATCCACTAAGGTGGTGAATTGAGACCTCACGAATGGCGTTTCCATTTTTAGAACAAAGAGGGAAGATAAGAGAATTGATGATGGATATACCATTAACATAATAAAATTTAAGTATACATAAGATAATGGAGTTATAATGCATTTTTTGATAGATTAGTTAAATAAATGATAAGAAAAGAAAATAAATTGAAATAATATTAAAATAACAAAAGGTGATTTTACCTCTTGAATTCCTCTCCTTGAGAACCTCCTTAAGAAAATTTAAAATGGTCTTTTGCGTAATACCAGTAGAAAGAAAACCTGGTGAAAGGTTTTAGATAGGTATTGGGAATAAATATGATAAGATTTAATGTTTTTGATGTGTGAGGATAATAGGTGGCGAGGGGTGGTATTTGTGGTGGAGGAGAGGGGTGTTTTTTGATTATTTTGTTCCTTAGTTTATTATCTCAGATCAAGACTATAAATAGTGTGAACCTTACCACTAAATATATTAAAATAATGAAGGATAATTTGAGATTATGGTATTAAATAATCCATACTTTTTTATGAATCAATAATTCATGTATTTGTTAGATACCGTAAATTATAGTATTTCACTATTCACAAAAAAATCAACCATTTTAGAAAAATCCTAAAAATTCAACCTACCCATTTTTTGATCTATAGAATTCAAAAAACAGACTCCATTTTATGAAAATAATTTTCTAAATATGAGAAATTTATTTTTTTAATTAAAATCATCATTTATTTGAAAAATACCGATTTTAAAATTATAACTAATTTTATGAAAATTGGAAAAATTAATGAAGGTATAATAAAATTATATAATAATAATAATAAAATAAAATATTAATTTATAAATCTATTTTATGAAAATATTTTTTTAAAATCATTATATTAATTATAAAATTGTAAATAAACATTTATGTTTCACAAAAAATATCAACACTTAATTTATCATTTTTAAAACATTCATTTACTTATTATATGATGTAAATATATCATTTTTTCATTTATAAGATACCCAAATTTTATTTATGCTTTCATAGGTAAAGTTACTATTCTATTGGTCATATTACTATTCCTAATGGTCATATTACTATTCTAATAGTCATATTTAATAGTATACTATGGTTTTAAACTCGATGTTTCATGAAGCATAAACTATCAATGATATTAAATTTTAAAATAGGCATACCATAAAATATTGGGGTATTACAATGTTCCTATTTAAATATTTTTTAAAATCCCTTAAAGTGGTTAATTAAATGTTTATAAGGTGTCTGAGGAAGTTCGGGGGTGTCCTGGGGGTTCGAGACATGAAAGAAAATGGAATCGGTCCATCTTGTACATGTTTCACAGTTGGTGCATGGTTAGTAGTAACTATGCACCTAGACCATGCTATCTTGGAGGAGGGGTGCATAGATAAGTAAATTGTGCAAGGGGGAGGTCAAACCGCGTAGTTTTGGATAGAGCCATTCTGCATGGCACACAATTTGTTAAACTATATGGGCTGCCAAGGTAACCATGTGACCTTTCCCACTTTGACAAAGGCCAGTGAACAATTAGTGCATGGTTTGGAAAACCGTGGGGCCAAACCACGCACCTCATTAAAAGTGGGATTTTACTATTTTCTCCCTTTGTGATTAATTTCTTCTACCCGATTTTTCTTCCTCATTTATTCTCTAGTAACCCTAAAGATGAACCAAAATTTCAAAGGCTTCCCAAGGACTAGTCTCCTTAAATTATAAGTCGTTGGGAGCACTTTTTAGTGTGAATCAAAGATCAAGGTGAGACTAACACTCCTCTTTCTTCTATTTTTTAGATTAGGTCTTGTATAGTTGTTTGTATTCTTCTAAAGCACTAAACCCCTATTTTTCCATAGGATATTAGGTTGTGACTTTGAAGGGTGTTTGAATCTGAATTAGGGGTTATTACTAAGAGATAGTTCATCTTTTAAATCAATTTAGGCGGTCTACAAGTTATATCCCATAGTCTTGATGTTTTATTTATGTGCATGTGGTTGTGATTTGGTGTTTTCCTTGATTTTCATTTGATTCCTTAGTGAGATTTAGTAAATTGGTTGGCTGAGAGATGAATTTAAACCCATACGGTCCCCATGGGATGCATTCAGGTAGATTAGACCCATTATAAGGCCACCCATGGGGTGCGCCATTGCCCGAACAATGGAACAACAATGTTAATCATAGGATTGATTTATAATGAAGTATATCCCATGATAAATATGATGACACATTTTCTTTATTAGTGAAACAATATTAATGGTGGTTATACCTCATTATTGAAATGACATAAAGGGTTTTTTGGAATATCATGAATGGGTTAAATGAATTAAAGTGAATGTGTTAAATGACGTATAGTTATGAATGAGAATGTATAAATGGGTAAGACATAAAGATGATTTATCCAATGAATGTCCCATGAATTTTTCATTTTATGTGTATTGTTTGATTATGGTTTACTAAAATGTTTTATATGATGAATGGATATAAAATCATGTGCACATGGCTTGGTGGTGTGCGGTATATTGGACTGAGGATCCTCCCATGGGTTAGATTGGATTGAGGCTCTAAACCCCACCCCTAGAATGCATGGGTTAGGTAGTCAGACTGAGGCTCTAGGACCCTAATGGTTTCATTTAATGAGACTACCTTGGCTAGGGATCCAAGATAATTATGATGTGAATGGTTGTGAAATGGGTTCTCTAGTGAGAGTGGGAAATTGACTTATACCCTTGTGTATAGTATTTGAGCAGCATAGGTTGTTGTGTCATAAATGAATTTCTTAACCTTGGGAACAAATAATGAAATGGTTTAAGTTAATAATGTTAATAAATGGCACCTAGATTTTATTTTTTTCACCTTTTCATTATTTTAGTACATTACTACATTATCGATTTAGACTGGATATTTTGTAGACACTGTTGGTTGTAGACAACTGAGTTGTAATCACACCCTGCTCGAGCTGTCATTAGGTTCCCAAGTGGATTTCATAGTTGTGAGTTAGGATAATTGAAAATTACATATGAAAGAGGGTTAATTTGGAAATGGGATGTGCATGAATTAGGGGATTGGACTTGGAGTTAGGACCCATTTTGGGGATTATTTAGTTTGTCTTCATTTTAGGTTTTCCTTACGCTTGACAGTGTATTGACATTACATAGCATGTTTACTTTTGGTTGTGGGCTTGTACATAGTTTTGGGAAATAGGTTTGGATGCATGGTATTTGTTTATTCCTTTTTTACTTTTTTTGTTATATATTGTGGATTACTATTATAATTAGGGTATAGTATCCCCACATATTACATTATACCCTCACTACTAGTCGGCAACCTCTGGTATACGAGGAGGAATGCCTCAGGTCATGTGGTGACTTGGATCAGGGTACTAGTTTAGTGGCCTCCAAGTTGGAGATGTTACAAAGTGGTATCATATGAGTTTATTTTTTATTGTATTACTATTTGGGGGTGGTAGGAAAGAGATTAGGATGTTTCAGGGTATCAATAATGAGCTCGTTTTTGGGAGTAGCTAATGCATGTATGGGAGAAAACCCAGTTTTTTAGGGTGGAATTATTGTTCATGATGTGTGTTGTTATAGTTGAATGATATTTCACCATTGGGTTACGCACTTATTCTGTAATGTGAATATTTTATGGTAATTTTCTCATGGATAGAATGGAATGAGTTTGTACATTCATGCATAACATTATGAACCTAGGGATATAGGTGGCATGCATCATGGTAGGAACACATGGGGAATATGTGTCAGACATGAGGGATAAAATAAATTTCATTGTATTTGAAAATATGAAAGAAGTGGTGATTAATGAAGGTGATGTAAATGGGTAAATAGAAAAAATGTAAAATAATAGTTAATGAATTATGCTTAATGAAAAGTTATAAATGGGTTAATATTTGTTTTTGATAGTTTTGCAGAGAGGGTAAGGAACCTAAGTGAGAAAATCTTATTTTGTGGTGGTAAAATGGTTCAAAAGGGTGTCTAATGAAAGACTTGTGATTATGTTAGTTTCTATACCCCATGTGGACCCTGATCCATGGTATGGATAGATAAATATAGTTAAAGAGGTGTGACATCACCCATTTGGATAATGTATGTGGAGTGGATTTTTTATTGATATAAGAGAACTTTTCTTTGAGAAACTATGGATGATTTGTGTTATGTGTATTTTGAGATGTTTTTTTGGTATTATAGGATGATTCCACCATGATACATGCGACAATTGGGAGACAAGAGGATGTCACTGAGAATGATCCTCCAAAAACAAATAAAGTAAACCCAATGAACTAGGGTAATTATAAGGATCTGGGCTTAAAACATTACATAATATTGAATTAAATGAATAATTCACATTGAGGATATTTTCAGGTTTAGAGTTTTAGAGAATTAGGACATAACTATTACATCTCAAAAGATTACAAAGTAGAAACTTCTACACAGTTTCTATTTTTTTCATAAAATAAAAACTCTTGAAAAAATAAGTCATGACTAGTTCCATGTTTTAGACAGCATGACTTTTCCATGATCCCATCCTTGACCCAATTCATCTTTAAGTCTTCTGAAAACATTTCAAAACTTGGGATGAGCATAAAAAACTCAGTAGGGGTTATAAAACAAAGAAAGAAAACATTTGTTCATAAATACATACAAAACATGAACTCTTTTACTTACCTCATGAAATCATAGGATTTTATGAATAACATATAGAAATCATAAATCATAAAGGTAACTTGTGGAATCCATAACATACTTATATTATAAATATCACAGCTACATAGGGAGTTAATTTGGAATACCCATCACAGTATATTCCCTAAATCTCTTAGGAGAAACATTCATGTTTACCTCCGTCACGTTACCCAATGTATTGGAGAGCTAACTCAGGCTCACCCTCCCAAGGTTTATCACGGAACAACCTTTATACATAAATAATTCCCAAGAACCATAACATGATCCTAACAAATAATATCAGCATAAAGGAAAGATAACATTTCCACATTTCAATAAAAAAAATATCATTTCAAGATATTGGAATAATAAATCCATTCTCAAAATAATTTTCAATACCAAAATACGTAAAAAGAGTATATGGTATTTAGTTTTCCTTTTAAAAACATTATGGCTTGTTAAGGAAGCCATAGACCAAATAATACTCGTGGCGGTAGACAGGTCGTTGTCACCACTTACATAAAAAAACATTCCTTTTTGTCATTTAGTAAAACGTTCCGTATAAAAAAATTCTCTTTGAGTAAAATGAAAAGTCAAAGGGGTTTATACACCATATAAAATAAAGTTGTGTATAAAACTAAATATGCCTCAATGAAAGGATATTGAGACGAAGTCCCTTACCTCGTGTCCCACTTGACCCGTTCGTTCTTTAATATCCTGAATAATAAAATAAAGTTAATTTTTAATTTCTTAATAACTGTTTTCAAGTTTATTATTCCTTTTATATCACTTATTACCATGTTATAAACATTATGTAATCATTCAAGTTAATAATGTTCATTTTGTCGATATCTAGTAATAGATTCACAAATGAACACCATATAGTTACAAGTTGTTCACATGGTAAAAATTTTCATTATATCCAGAATGATATTAACTATTTATATATTATATACATCATATATATCTAGTATATATATGTATTTATAATATTACGTAACATTTTGGAGACAAGAAATGGAATGCATCGTTCATGGAGACGGTAAGTTGTACGTACACATGAACGTAAATTTCATTTCTATTTCTTATTTTAATGGAATTAAAACATAATGATACATAGGTATATTATAATTCCAGTATAATATCATATAATATAATGAAATCAATCCTTTATACATCCCACGTATGGCATGAACGAGTCATATCACATTGAGGGAGCGGTAGTTCACACTTCCTCAAATGAAATTATCGCGTTTACCCATTATGGAAACCATAAAGGTATGCTATAAATGGAAAATACAGAAGCTTAAAGAAAAAATAAACATAATATATATCATATATAAATAAAGTTCCATCTTAATGGCCACCATGAGAGGCAATCGGAGATAATCGAACAATCATCGTTTCGTGAGGCGTTAGTTTTCCATCCACGGAAACAGTATGTTCTTCACCCATTAGAGGGAGGTGTGTGTGAGTTTAGCTCAAATACATCTCATAAAAACATTCTAGTATATTTAGGATACTGGTGTTGTTATAAAATAAAGGAATACAAATATTTTAGGGGTAGGATAAGGAAAATAAAAGAAAAGAAGTTAAGAGAAATTGTTACCTTTAATTTGGGTAACTTCCTTTGGTTTGAACCAAAATGGTTTGTTGAAGTGCCCTATGCCTAAGGTAAGGCTTCTAGGAGGAGGAGAGGGATGTAGGGAGCTTAATTGGGCAGAGTTTGGACGATACAAAAGTCTTTAGAGGTGTGATGAATTGGTTAGAAGTGAGGTATTTTTATAAGGGGGAGGAAGGGCTCTTTAGGAAAGTCTGAAAATATTATTTTATTATATAATGATATTCAGTTTCTAAAGGTACATAAATAATTAGAGTTGAAGATAAGATGAATCATGGTCGAAATAAAATCATCTAATAAGAATTGGACAAGTTTTTGATGTTATTTTAATATTTATAATCTTATTTATTTAAATGATTTATTAATGAGGTGAACACTGCATCATTATTGTGTCATAAATAATTTAACTTATTCGATGTCTAAAAATTATAAATAAAATACCATGATTTAGTCAATATTTTTATATTTAAAATTAATATTTATAGTCAAAAATATATCTCATATAACACCATGTAAAAATTAATTTACAAAGAGATATTTGTTTATGTCATTTTGACTTTAGATTAAATTAATTAATCAAAAATGTCACTATCATTCATAAGTGGCTCCATGGGGTCCCAAAATCAACCCAAGGATTCCCATGGTCGGTCACTACTCATCCAATAAGGTTAGGACAAGTGTTAAGGTAATTTTGAATTATTATAATATTCTTTTTATTTTGAATTACCTTATTTACCTTTAACCGCTGTAAATAAAAGTCAAAAGTTACTATTCACCAAAAATTATTTTCATTTTATTGAACCACATTTTACTTACTAATAACAACCATGTATGTATGATTTTCGAAATTCAATTCACAGAAGTGGTAAAATTTCATTTAAATGAAAGGTCGGTCTTTTAACTACTACTAAGTGGTTTCACTATTCATCAAAAATTGAAGTTTTTCAGAAAAATACAAAAAATTCAGCCTAAGATTTTTTTTATATTACAAAATCAAAAATGATGTATATTTTAAGAAATTATAAACATAGAAGTTGCATTAATTAATTTAAAATGAATTCTCATTGCTAAAACAAATTGCGTTTTTTAAGAAACAATAACTATCAAAAGATTAACACTTGTTTATATCCAATTTCAAAGTGAAATTAATTCCAATGACCAAAATTGGATTAAATGGTTAACATATATTCTAATTGAACTTTAAAACCAATTAAAAAGATAAAATAACCATATAAATAAATTATATTAAAATGCAGTTTTGAATTAAAATACAATATTTTTCACTATTCATTAAAAAATGAACTTTATCAGAAAAATACAAAAAATTACACAAAGTAAATTTTGATGTCCCCATTATAAAGAAAGATTTTATTTGGTCAAATAGAATGTATTAAAGTGAAAAAAACTAGATTTAAAGATGATTCACTTTTAAAAGGCGGTGAATCGACCTTTTAATGTAAATTATGCTTAAAATTAGATTCATTTACATTTTAAGCATCTAAATTTTTATTGGATAAATTTAAATACATTTAACACACATGTATAATCATATTGTAGTTAGTTTTGTTCATTCCCGCCAATACAACATCTAGGAGTTAACTACCATTTAAAATAATAATATTATATTATTAGTGTGCAACGTAATATTTCAAAGAAACTCGTTGTTGCATATTGGGTACGCTATCGAACATATAAACCCCTTTAAAGTATAATTAATATTTAATTAAAAAATATTAATAAATATAAAATATGTCTTATTCTTTATTTATCTCGGATGTTACATCCTTCCCCCCTTTTTGGAATTGAGTCCTCGTAATTTTACTTATCAAAATAAGTGGGGGTATTTATCCCTCATAGCATTTTAAGATTACACATTGCCTCTTCAACCATATGGGTTTTCCAAAAAACCTTTACCTGGTGAATTACCTTATTCCTCAACACTTTCTCTCTATGGTCAAGAATTTGGACTGGTTGTTCTTCATAAGAGAGATTCTCTTCCAACTGAGCTAGCTCTGGGCTCAAAACATGAGATTGATCTAGTATATATTTTCTCAACATCGAAACATGAAAAACATTGTGTACATGGGATAAACATGGAGGTCAAGACACTATGTACACAACTAATCCAATATTCTCCTGGATTTCATAATGTCCAATGAACCTCGAACTCAACTTTCCATTCTTACCAAAATGCATCACACTTTTCCATGGAGAAACTTTGAGAAAGACATGATAACCTAACTCAAAAGAAAGATCCTTCCTTCGGTTATCTGTATAACTTTTTTTTCTGATATGAGTTGTTCTCATGTGATTCTAAATCAACTGAACTTTCTCTGCCATCTCTTCAACCAATTTTGGTCCCATCAGCTTCCTTTCACCTACTTCATCCCAAAAAGCTGGAGTTCAACAACTCTTTCTATATAATGCCTCAAATAGTTCGATCTCTACACTGGAATGAAAACTATTATTATTAGAAAAATCAACCAAAGAAAGATATTGGTCCCAACTTCCCTGGTAATCCAGTGAACAAGAACGTAGTATATCCTCCATGGTATGAATTGTTCATTTTGACAGCCCAGCTGATTGTGGATGAAAAGTTGTACTAAAATTTAATTCAGTACCCAATGACTTATGAAGGAATTTCCAAAAGTTATAAGTAAACCTAGGATCATGATCAGATACAATGGAGAGGGGAACTCCATGCAACCTGAATATCTCTTTAACATACAACCGGGCAAGTTGATCTAGAGACAAAGTATCTCAAATAGGAAGGAAATAAGAAGATTTTTTCAATCGATCAACTATAACCCAGATTGCATTATTACCTCGAGATGTCTTCGGTAATCCCACAACAAAGTCAATAGATATATTATCCCATTTCCACTATGGCACCAGTAAATACTGAAGAATCCCTTTCGGTAACTACCACTCTACTTTAACTTACTGACAAGTCAAACACTTCACAGTAAAATCAGAAATATCTCTTTTCATTCCATCCCACCAGTAATACCCCCGAAGATCTATGCACATCTTAGTACTACTAGGATGAACTGAAAACGGATAACTATGAGCTTCACATAACAACTCATTCTTGAACTGTGAATCACAAGGCATACATAATCTCTTCCCGAACCTCAAAACACAATAATTATCAACATTAAAATCTAGCAACTTACCTTTATAAACAAACTCTACCTTTTTCTGCAACTCACTATCTTCTTTCTGCGCTTGCTTATTCAGTCTGATAGAGATGATTTCACTGACACCTGAAACAAAACAGAAGAATTTTTTGTACCAACAACTTTTATTCCAAAGTTCATCAAATAAAAAACCAAAGGATATCGTTCCAAACGTAGCATGGTCAATGAGACATTACTTTTTCAACTCAAAGCATCATCCACTTTATTTTCTTTTCCTGGATGGTAATGGATCGTGCAATCATAATCCTTGATTAATTCCAGCCATCTCCTCTATCTCATGTTCAATTCTTTCTAAGTGAATATATAATTTAAACTTTTTTGATCAGTATATATTTTATATTTTACTCCATACAAATGATGCCTCCAAATTTTTAGAGCAAAAAAAACATCAGCTAATTCCAAATCATGTGTAGAGAAATTTAACTCATGTGGTTTCAACTGATGTAAAGCATAAGCATTTACCTGATCATTCTGCATTAGGACACAACCAAGTACTTTCAATGAAGCATCACTGTAGATAACAAAATCACTATTTCTAGATGGCAGTGCCAAAACTGGAGCATTCACCAATCTTCTTTTCAATTCCTGAAAACAATCATCACATTCTTTTATCCAAACGAACTTAACACCTTTTTGAGTTAACTTAGTCATTGGACTAGATAACCGTGAAAAAGTTTCAACAAACCTATGGTAATAACCTAAAAAACCAAGAAAACTACTAATCTAGGTTATATTTGTGGGTATTTTCCATTCTTCAACAAATTTTGTTTTAGCAGGATCAACAGTTATCCCATTTTTTGAAACAATGTGACCAAGGAAAGAAATTTTTTGTAACCAAAACTCACACTTGAAAAATTTCCCATAAAGTTTATTTTATTTTAAGGTTTGCAAGACAACACTTAAATGACTTTCATGTTCCTATTTACTTTTGGAATGAAACAAAATATCATCAATGAACACAACCACAAACTTATCTAAGAACTCATGGAAAATTCTATTCATAAGATCCATGAATACCGAAAGTGCATTGGTTAACCCAAAAGGCATAACAAAAAATTCATAATGGCCATATCTAGTACGAAACGCGGTATTCTGAATATTCAATTCCTTTACTTTCAACTGGTGGTACCCCGATCTCAAGTCAATCTTCAAAAAGTACTGAGCTCCTTGGAGGTGATCAAACAAATCATCGATATGCGGAAAATGATACTTGTTCTTAACAGTGATTTTATTCAATGATCTATAATCAATGCAAAGTCTCATTGTACCGTATTTCTTTTTAACAAACAAGATAGGATCACCCCATGGTGATGTGCTAGGTTGAATGAAACCTTTATCTAGTAACTCCCGCAATTTATTTTTTAACTCTAAAAGTTCAATTTGATCCATTCGATAAGGGGGTTTTGAAATTGACTTAGAATCAGAAAATAAGTGAACAGTAAATTCAACATCCCGATCAGGTATAATACCAGACAACTCATCAGAAAAAAATTCATGGTTCTCATTTTCCACTGGCACATAATTAATGTGAACTGTTCCTTTATTTTCAAAAATATGTGCAAGGTAACATTCATTTCCATCTTTTACTAGTTTCTCAGCTTCCTGATATGTTATCAAAATCAAGGGTTCATTCTTGTATACAAACTGAAAATAATTCTAAAAATAAATCTATTTAGCTCTGCAGTCAATCTTAGCATGATAAACAGAAATCCAATCCATACCCAAAATAACATCAAAATCTACTAGAGGAAAAAAATAAGGTTTGTAGGTAGATTCTTTCTGCACACAAGGACATGAATGTTCTTATGTTTTCTTTTTGTCTCAAAATTTCCTCCAAGTGTTTTTACTGTATGTTAGGTACTCATATCTTGATATGGAATTCAAAATTTACTAGAAAAATTCTCTGAAATGAAATAGTGTGTAGACCCTGAAACAAACAACACATTGGAATAATCTGAAAAAACAAATAGTGCACCTGATACAACTTCATTTGATGGACCAACATCTGCTGAACTACTTACAAAGGATTTCACCACCCCTTTCTACTTGTAGTCTGGACTCTTTCCTTAAGTTAAGTTCTTTGTTGGACACTCATTTGAATAATGACCCATTTCATTACACTTTAAACATTTTGCTGACTGTAAATCCGATTTTGTCTTACCATTACCCTGATCATTTTGAGTGCAATTACAAGCCTTATGTCCCATTTTACCACATCGGTAGCACTTACCAGAATTCAAAAGACATTCCCCAGCATGCTTTTTACCACAATTTTTACAAACTATAAACTTATGTTTCTTACCATTAGGCTTTTTTGAAGAGTTCTTCCCTTTTTTCTTCTACCTTGACCTCTTATTCTATTGTTTTTCAAATAACACATGATCATCAACAAACTCCATTTCCACCTTCTCCACATAAAGAACATGTTTTTCATAACTTTTGAACTCAAGAGAAGATAAATCCCTTCAATACTTTGGCTTTAATCCTGAGTAAAAATGGTTGATTTTACTATCAAGATATCTTGTGAAATTTAGAGCATACCTTGCCAGTCAAGTGAATTTTGCTTCATAAGCAGCCACTGAGTCATCCTCCTGCCTCAATTCTAGGAATTGATTTTCCATTCTAAGACGAACCACCTTAGGAAAATATTTCTCAAGAAACATACCTTTGAATTCATCCCCATCGAGAGCATCAATCTCCTCACTATCCCTGATATTTTTCACCATCGACCACCACTGATCAGCTTCACCTTCAAAATGGTAAACAGCGAGACTAAACTTTTGAGGTTATGAACAACCCATGAAATCGAATATCGTTTCTAGTGATTTAATCCACCCTTCTACTAGAACCAAGTAAAATGATCCTTTTAATGATGGGGGGTGTTTCCTCATGAAATGCTCAACTACTGACATGTTTCTATGTGGTTAATCTGACTGATCTTGTGCATGGATACCACCACCATTTATATCCTAAGTGAAATATTCCACCACTGCAAAAAACTATTCAGTTCCGATTCCAACCATCTCAAGTTGCTGATTTGGAAGGTTGTCCTCCTCCTGATGTCGTCCCAACATAGATGCCTTGTTTCCTCTATGTAAAACCATTCTTAACAAAGAAATATCTTAGACAAAGAAACATGGTAATCTTTAATTTCTATATGATTTCAATATTAACATAAATTAATTTAACAATACCCTAACTACTAAAGTTATCTAAACTGACCTCTGATACCAACTATAAGGAGCCGTCCTTAAAACATTACATAATATTGAATTAAATGAATAATTCACATTAAGGATCTTTTCAGGTTTAGAGTTTTAGAGAATTAGGACATAACTATTACATCTCAAAAGATAACAAAGTAGACACTTCTACACAGTTTCCATTTTTTCATAAAATAAAAACTCTTGAAAAAAAGTCATGTCTAGTTCTATGTTTTAGACAGTATGACTTTTCCTTGATCCCATCCTTGACCCAATTCATCTTTAAGTCATGTGAAAACATTTCAAAACTTGGGATGATAATTAAAAGCTCAGTAAGGGTTATAAAACCAAGAAAGAAAACATTTATTCATAAATACATACAAAACATGAACTCTTTTACTTACCTCATGAAATCATAATATTTAATGAATAACATATAGAAATAATAAATAATAAAGGTAACTTGTGTCATCCATAACATACTTATATTGTAGCTATCACAGCTACATAGTGAGTTACTTTGGAATACCATCACAGTATATTCCCTAAATCTCTTAGGAGAAACATTCACGTTTACCTCCATCATGCTACCCAATGAATTGGAGAGATATCTTGGGCTCACCTTCCCTAGGTTTATCACGGAACCACCTGTATACATAAATAATTCCCAAGAACCATAACATGATCATAACACATAACATAAGCATAAAGGAAAGATAACATTTCCACATTTCAATAACAAAATATCATTTCAAGATATTGGAATAATAAATCCATTCTCAAAATCATTTTCAATACCAAAATATGTAAAAATATTATATGGTATTTATTTTTCCTTTTAAAAACATTACGACTTGTTAAGGAAGCCAAAGATCAAATAATACTCACAGTGGCAGACTGGTCATTGTCACCGCTTACGTAAAAAAACATTCCTTTTTGTCATTTAGTAAAACGCTTCATATAAAATATTCCATTTTAATGAAATTAAAAGTCAAAGGGGTTTATACACCGTATAAAATAATGTCGTGTATAAAACTAAATATGCCTCAATGAAATGATATTGAGATGAAGTCCCTTACCTCCTGTCCGACTTGACCCGTTCATTCTTTAATATCCTGAATAATAAACTAATGTTATTTCTACTTTCTTAATAACCTTTTTATAGTTTATTATTCCTTTTATATCACTTATTACCATGTTATAAACATTATGTAATCATTAAAGTTAATAATGTTTGTTTTGTCGATATCTGGTAATGGGGTCACAAATGAACACCATATAGTTACAAGTTGTTCACATGGTCAAAATTTCATTATATCCAGAATTATATTCACTATTTAGATATTATATATATCATATATATCCAGTATATATAATTATTTATAATAGTACGTAACATTTTGGAGATAAGAAATGAAATGCACCGTTCATGGAGATGGTAAACTGTACGTACGCATGAACGCAACATTCATTTCTATTTCTTATTTTAATGGAATTAAAACATAATGATACATAGGTATATTATAATTCCCATATAATATCATATAATATAATTAAATCCATCCTTTATACATCCCACATATGGCATGAACGAGTCATATCACTTTGAGGGGGTGGTAGTCCGCACTTCCTCAAATGAAATTATCATGTTTACCCATTATGGAAACCATAAAGGTATGCTATAAATGGAAAATATAGAAGTGTAAAGAAAAAATAAACATAATATATATCATATATAAATACAGTTCCATCTTAATGGCCACCATGAGAGGCGGTAGGAGATAATCGAACAATCATCGTTTCGTGAGGCATTAGTTTCCCATCCACTGAAATAGTATGTTCTTCCCCCATTAGATAGAGGTGCGTGTGATTTTAGTTAAAATACTTATTATAACAACATCCTTTTATATTTAGGATACTAGTTTTGTTATAAAATAAAGGAATAAAAATATTTTAGGGGTTGGAGAAGTAAAATATAAGAAAAGAAGTTAAGAGAAACAATTACCTTTAATTTGGGTAACTTTCTTTGGTTTGAACCGAAATGGTTTTTTGAAGTTCCTTATGCCTCAGGTAAGGCTTCTAGTTGGATTATAGGTATGTAGGTAGATTAAATGGGTAGAGTTTGGATGAGCCAAAAGGATTTAGAGGTGTGAGTAATTGGTTATAAGTGAGGGTTTTTTATAAGGGGGAGGAGGGGCTCTTTAGGAAAGTGTGAAAATAGTATTTTATTATATAATGATATTTGGTTTCTAAAGGTCCAAAAATCCTTAGAGTTGAATATAAGTTGACTCAAGGTCGAAATAAAATCATCCAATAAGAATTTTACAGGTTTTAATTGTTATTTTAATATTTATAATCTTATTTATTTAAATGATTTATTAATGAGGTAAACACTGCATCATTATTCTGTCATAAGTAATTTAATTTATTATATGTCTAAAAATTATAAAAAAATACCATGATGTAGGAAATATTTTTAGATATTGAATTAATATTTATAGTCGAAAATATATCTCATATAACACCATGTAAAAATTAATTTACAAAGAGATATTTGTTTATGTCATTTTTGTCTTTACATTAAATTATTTAATCGAAAATGTCATTATCATTCATAAGTGGCTCCATGGGGTCCCAAAATAGACCCAAAGATGACCATGGTCGGAAATTACTCATCCAAAAAGTTTAGGACAAGTGTTAAGGTAATTTTGAATTATTATAATATTCTTTTTACCTTGAATTACCTTATTTACCTTTAACTGCGGTAAATAAAAGTCAAAAGTTACTATTCAACAAAAATTCTTTTCATCTTATTGAACCAAATTTTACTTACTAATAACAACCATGTATGTAGTATTTTTGAAATTCAATTCCCAAAAGTGGTAAAATTTCATTTAAATGAAGAATTCAGTCTTTTAACTACTACTAAGTGGTTTCACTATTCATCAAAAATTGACGTTTTTCAGAAAAATACCGAAAATTCAACCTAAGATTTATTTGATATTAAAAAATAAAAAATTATGTCTATTTTACCAAATTCTAAATACATATGTTGCATTAATTAATTTAAAATTAATTCCCATTGTTAAAACAATTAGCGTATTTTTAAGAAACAATAATTATCAAAAGATTGACACTTGTTTGTGTCCAATTTCAAAGTGAAATTAATTCCAACGACCAACATTGGATTAAATGGTAAAAATATATTCTAATTAAACTTTAAAACCAATTAAAAAGATAATCTAACCATATAAATAAATTATATTAAAACACATTTTTGAATTAAAATACAATATTTTTCATTATTCATTGAAAAATGAACTTTATCGGAAAAATACAAAAAATTTACACAAAGTAAATTTTGATATCCCCATTCTAAAGAAGGATTTTATTTGGTCAAGTAGAATGTATTAATGTGACCAAAACTATATTTAAAGATGGTTTACCATTAAAAGGCGGTAAATCGATCTTTTAATGTAAATTATGCTTAAAATTAGATTCATTCACATTTTAAGCCTCTAACATTTTATTGGATAAATGTAAATACATTTAAAAAACATGTATAATAATATGGTAGTTATTTTTTTTCATTCTTTCCAATACAAAGACTATGAGTTAACTACCATTTAAAATAATAATATTATATTATTAGTGTGCAATGTAAGATTTCAAAGAAACCCGTTGTTGTGTATAGGGTACGCTATCAAACATAGAAATCCCTTTAAAGTATAATTAATATTTAATTCACAAATATTAATAAATATGAAATATGTATTATTCTTTATTTACCTGGGATTTTACAGTAATAGGGGAAATAATAGTTCTGGGATAACATCGCTCATTTTATGCAGATGATGGAGTGGGATCCGGGTCGTGCTATGCCAAGTATGATTGAGTTAACTAGGCAGTTTCAGCAACAACACCCTTGAATTTTTATCAAGAGGGGGACCTAATGCAACAAAGTTTTGGATAGAGTCTATTTATATGATCCTTTATCACTTAGAGACTCCTCTTGAGAAGAGATTCAATTTGGAAGGTCACATGCTGCAAGGTCAGGAAAAGCACTAGTGGGATGTTCTGGTTCAAACCCAATAGGCTGAAGATATGATATAGAATTATTTCTAGGAATTTTTTTGCGAACATTTCTATCCTGAGACCATGCGATAGTAAAATGTTGTAGATTTTATGAGGTTGAACCATGGGCCGATGTTAGTGATGGATTATGATGTTCATTTCACTAAATTTCAATACTTCATTACAACATTGGCAGGGGATGAAGAAGCTATATAAATACATTTTCAATATGGAATTAGACATGAGATTAACTCCCAAGTGAATATATTTCATTTGAAGAGGGTTTCCGAAGTGGTGGATCAAGCCCTTATTTAATAAGGGAATATCAAGGATGCTTCTGGTGGTGGATAGATAGTTCTATTTGGGTGACTTGGTGGTGTTGAATCTGATAGTAGGAATCATTTCTTTGAGAGTTTACACTAGGGAGGTGGTGTACATAATGGTCAGAAAAGGGAACCAACCTCCCAGTGTAGTGATCGAGTTTTTTGATATTAGTGTAGTTGGCCAAGACACATGTGCAGTCAGTTTCCTTGACCATCAGTTGAGTGTCAAGCATGTGATGGGTTGGGTCATGTACGGATGTTCTATTGGAACACTCAATAGATGGGTACTGATGGGGGATTGAGAAAAATGTAGAATATAGGTAGGGGTCAGTTACCTCATATCAGGTAGGCAGTTGAAGCTCTATCATCTATACCAATGGGATTCATGGACAAGGTACTCCAATATGAGAGCATCCATATCAGTAGAGTAGTGAAACACTAGGAACTCAGACCAGATCCAAGGTTATAGGGGTGAGTCAGCTTCACACAGTTCAGCCATCACCAAGATCCCGCAAGGTTAGAACATCGATAGTTTGAGGTATGACTTTTGTAGCTTTCATGATTGATAGTGTTTTATTTGATACGGTGATTCAAATTATTTTATATATGCCCATTTTGTGAGTGTATTGGGCCTAGATGTGGATCATGTGTGAAGGTTCATGTCGATTAATACACTGTTAGGTGTGTGAGGAGAAAATATTTGTAAGTGTAAGGAGTTTGATCTCAAGTTTCACGTGTACCATTTCCTATCAAACTTGTTGGTGATTGAAATGTCAAGTTTTTATCTAATATTAGGGATTTATTAGTTAGTGTTGTTTTAAGACCATATTGATTGTTACCTGTGTAGGGTAAAAATTATATCCCCAGTGGAGAATAATTATGTTCATCATGGGGAATGAGATATTCAAGCAGGTCGTGCAAGGCCAGTTTTTCAGTAGTTGGGTGAACTCATAGCCCACTTGGCCTGTATTATGCTTGATGATGGGGGAGTAGAGTAGCTTGTATTTCCTTATACGGTGTATTAGTTTCAGGATGTATTTCTTGAATAATTCTTAGGGCTTCCACCTTAGAGGTATGTTAGGTTCATGATAGAATTACTTCTGAGGGAAGAACCAGCTTCTATTCTACCATACAGAATCACACTGACATAACTCCAAGAAATTAGAACTCAGTCGGAGGAACTAGAGAGAAAGGGTTTTATTCGTCTGAGTACATAACCTTTGGGATCTATAGTGTTGTTTTCCAATAAGGATGATGGGTCTTTGCAGTTGTGTGTTGATTATAGGAAGATGAATTAGATGGAAGTTAAGAATAGATACCATCTTCCACAAATTGATTATATTTTTGACTAGTTGATAGATGTTTTAGTGTTCTCCAGTATTTATCTAAGATTAGGGAATCATCACTAGAGGGTGAGACCTTTATATGTACATTGGAATACCTTTAAGAGAAGGTATGGGTTGTATGAGTTTATTTTCATGTCATTTAGTTTGACCAATGTATCATCAGTGTTTATGTACCTAATGAATAGAATATCTCACCCTTACCTAGATTAGTTTGTAGTTTCCTTTATTTATAAAATCTTAGTATACCCCAAGACTCCTGGTGATCATGAAAAAAATCTTGACATCATCCTAGGTACACTAAGATAGAATAGGATATATGTAGATCTATCCAAGTGACATTTCTAGATCAACAAGGTACATTTCTTGGGTAACATAATCTTTGAGGAAAGTGTTTCTATGGACCCAGAGAAAGTAAAAGCAATTGTATCTTCACAGAATTCCAAGAATTTCATTTATGTATGAAGTATTTTAGGTTTTTTGGTCTATTATAAAAGTTTTACCAAATTATTTTCCTCTTTAGTAGAACCACTCTCAGTTTTGTGAAAAATGGCAATCAAGTTTGAATTGTTTAAATCTTGGGACAGTGATTTTTAGAAGTTAAATAAGTGGCTGAAAAATACTCCAATTTTGATCCTACTTGAGCTGGATAAGAAGTATACCTTGTTTTATGATGCATTCGGTGTTAGTCTTGGGGAAGTACTGATACATGATTATCAGGTTGTTGTTTATAGTTCATGGAAATTGAGGTCTCATGAACGAAATTACCATACACATCATCTTGAATTGATTTTGGTGGTCTATTCCTTAAATGTTTTATGGAATTACTTGTTGGGAGAGTGTTTTATTGGGTATAATGATCATAAGATCCTTAAGTACATTTTCTACCAGCGTTATTTGAATCTTTAGCAGTGAAGATGGTTGAATACATATAGTCCATTGATTGTGAGTGAGTATACACATTGGGTAATGGAAATTATGTTTCAGATTATTTGATTTGGAAGACTCAAAAGTAGGCAGTTCAATAATCCAATTCTGAGTGTAGAATGATGGAATTGTTCACTGAGATTGAATCTAGAGGTTCAATATGGGAATGGAAAGATGGCCCTTGCATCCTTGGAAGTTGATTCCAAAATTAGGATCCAGATAAAGGACTGGAAAGTATGAAGATCAATAGTGTTTTCCTTGAGGTAAAGTCTTGAAGGTGGGGAGTCACCTTCTGGTTTGACTATTGGTGATGATGAGATTGTCCATGTTCATGGTCATGTTGTCGTGCCTTCATGTATGTAGGATGAGATAATGCATGAGTTCCACACCTCGAAGTGGACAGTGCATCCTATATTGACCAAAATGTATCATTATCTTCATATATAGTATTTTTGTCTAGGGGTGAAGAAGGAAGTTGCGGATTTCATGGTGTGATGTTATACCAGTCATCAAGTAAAATCAAAGCATCAATGACTAGGTGGTTTGTTACAACCATTTCCCATTCTAGAATGGAAATGGGATAAAATGAAGATGGATTTTTTATGGGTATTCTGAGTATTACTTATAAGAATTATGTGATCTTTGTAGTTGTGTATTGGTTGACCAAGGTTGCACATTTCATACCAATTTTATAAACCTTCGCCATTGATCAGTTGGATGAGTTGTATGTTCAAAAGATAGTGTGGTTGAATGGGGTTCCATGAACCATAGTGTCATATCATGATTCACATTTTACATTTTTCTTTTGGAAGGGGTTACAAAACACACATGGTACCCAAGTATTTTTAGTACATTTTTCCACCCACAAATGGATTGACATTCAGAGCATACTATTCATGTTCTAGAGGAAATGTTAATGGATTGGGTTTTAGATTTTGGTGAATTGTGGGAGAAACACTTGTCACTTATTTATTTCTCTTATAATAATAGTTACTAGTCGATGATTCATATGGCACCATTTGAGGTTCTCTATGGTAGACCACGTAGAACTTTGTTATATTGGATAGAGGGTAGGTAATCAGAGTTGTTGGGGCCAATTCTCATGTGGGAGACATCAAACTAGGTTGAGTTAATCCATAATAGGATGGATACGACTTAGATTAAGAAAAATTCATATGAAGATCAGTTTCGTTGACATCTTGAGTTTTTGGTGGGTGATCACATGTTCCTTTGGGTGTCTCTAAGGTTGGGTCACTATCAGATTTGAAAATATAGAAAGTTTGCACTCAGGTACATGAGGATATTTGAGATAGTATATATGATTGGACTGGTGGCATACCAATTATCTCTTTTACAATAATATAATAGTGTACATGAGGTTTTTCATGTGTCACAACTTCAATAGTATCTCCTGGACCCATACCACGTGATTGATATTGATGACGTTGAGCTTGACGCTAATGCGTCCTTAGAGGAGCATCTGGTTCTTATTGTGGATCAAAGTGAGAAAGTCTTGTGGGGAAAGATTGTGACTTTGGTTCTGGTGTTATGGAATCATGATAATTTTTAGGATGAAACTTCAGAGAGGTAGACAGATATCCGGGCCCAGTGGTCCAACCTCTTTTCTTTGGAAGATCAGTGATTATTCGGAAGTGTGGCTCAAGGACAAGTCATTATAAGGTGGGTAGGTTGTAAGATCATGGACTTCATAAAGGCATGTTTCTTTTTAAATATTTTTTTTAAATCCATTAAAATGGTTAATTAAATTTTTACCCGGTATATGAATAGGCTTGGAGGTGTCCTGAGTGTTAGGTACTACAAGTTACATCACATATTCTTGATGATTTATCTATGTGCATGTGGTTGTGATTTGGTGTCTTCATTGTTATGCATTTAATTCCTTATCCAGATTTAGTAAATTGGTTGGATAAGAGATGAATTGAAACCCTTATGGTCCCCATTGTATGCGTTGATGTTGATTAGACCCATTGTAGTCCACCCATGGGGTGATCTATTACCTGAACAAAGGAAATGGTAATGCTAATAATGAGATTGATTTTTAATGAAGTATGTCCCATGATAAATATGATGATGTGTTGTATTGCGTTTTGAAAAGGCATTAATGGTGGTTGTACCTATCAGTTCACATGGTATAAAGGGTTGTTTGGAATATCGTGAATGGGTTAAATGAGTTAAAGTTAATGTGTTAAATGAATTATGTTTATGAATGAGAATGTGTAAATGGGTAATACATAAAGATGATTTATACAATGAACAACCCATGAATTGTGAATTTTATGTGTATTGTTTGATTATGGTTTACTAAAATGGTTTATGTGATAAATGTTTATTAAATCATGTGAACATGTCATGGTGGTGTGTGGGATATTGGACTGAGGCTCCTCCTACAGGTCAGGTTTGACTAAGGCGCTAAAACCCACCCCTAGAATTTACAGGTTAGGGAGTCATACTGAGGATCTATGACTCAGATGGTTGCATTAGATGAGACTACCTGGACTGAGTCTCCATGGTAAGTATGATGTGAATGATTGTGAAATGGGTTCCCTAGTGAGATAGGGATCTTGGATTATCCCCTTATTCATAGTGGTTGATCATTATAGGTTGTTGTGTTATAAATGGATTTTCTAACCCAGGGAACAAATAATGAAATGGTTTAAGTGAATAATGTTAATAAATGGAACTTGAGTTTTATTTTTTTAAACATGTTATTCTTTTATTACATGAATACATAATATGTTTAGACTGGATATTTTGTAGACATTGTTGGTGGTGTCCTAATGAGTTGTAATCACACTCTTCTCAGGCCGCCATTGGGTACCCAAGCAGATTTCATGGTTATAGGCCAGGATAAGGGAAAATTCCCTATGCTAGAGGGTTGATTTGGGAATGGAATTTTCATGGGTGAGGGGCCTAGAATTATATTTAAGACCCATTGTGGGGGTTCTTTAGTTTCCCTTAATTATGGGTTTTCCTTACACTTGTCATTATATTAACATTACATAGCATGTTCACTTTTTTTGTGGTCTTATACCCAATTATGGGAAATGGATTCAGATTCATGGTATTTGATTATTCTATTTTTCTTTATTTATATTTTTTATCTATCGTGTCTTACTTTGATAATGAGGATAATGTCTCCCCAAATATTACATTATAACCTTTCTATTAGTCAGTAACCTCTAGAATACAAGAAGGCATTCCTGAGTTCATGTGGTGACTCGGCTCGTGGCACCGATTTAGTGGACTCTGGGCTGGGGATGTTACAATTAGTATAAATTTTCTATCGACTTTCTATTTCCTTCTATGTTACTAAATGGTTATAAAATTATATTCCATTTCTTTAGCCAGATCAGGTACCAATATCTTTCTTTCCCCAACATCATCCCATCATGTTGGAGTTACATACTTTTTTCCATATAGGGATTCACAAGGAGCTGTATGAATGATCGAGTGAAAGTTATTATTGTAAGAAAACTCAACTATAATAAGGTGTTGATACCAACATCCTTTTTAATATATAGAAAATGATCTTAGAATATCCTATAGGGTTTTAACTTTTCTGCTAGACTAACTATCTATTAGAGGATAATAATATTTTCTAAAACTTAACTCTATATCCAAAGCCTGTTAAAGACTTTCCCAAAACTTTGAGGAAATCCTTAGATCTAGATAAAATATAATAGAATATGTTACTCCTTAAAACATTACAAATTCCTTAAAATATATTTTGGAAATATAATACACAGAAAAATATTCCCTGATAATAATGAATTGTGCTTACTTTTTAAGGAGGTCGAACAAATCCCATGCAACATTATTCCCTTTAGATGTATTGGGGAGTCTGATGAAAAAATCCATAGAGTATTTCCCATTTCCATTCAAGTATGGGTAAGGAATATAGAATCCCATAAGAAGTTTTTCACTCAATCTTAACTTTCTGACATTCCAATCACTAAGATACATATTCTACAATATCTCTCTTTATGTCATCCCACCAAAAATATTCTTTAAAATATCTATACATATTTTTACATATAGGATTAATAGAGAATGATGAAATATGATCTTACTCAAACATTTCCATATTTAAAATGAGTATGGATGGAATATATACATCGTTCTTGAACTTTATCATTCCATAATAATCAAGGTTAAACTTAGGAACATTTCTCACTTTCTTCTATAGCTCCACATCTTCCTTCTACTCCTCTTTAATCTTCACTTGAATAGATGGTTGTACACTTATTTGATAAATATAATATTTATCCCCTTCCATTAATATTTCCATATCCATACTTTTTAAATACATAAATATTGGATCTTTTGTGATCCTAATCATAGATAATCTAGCATGATCCTTTTGACTCAAAGCCTCGACCACCTTGTTCACTTTCCCAGAATGGTAATGTATTGAGTAGTTATAATATTTAATCAGCTCCAAAAATATTCTCTAGCACCTATTAAACTATTTATTTGTGAATATATACTTTTTAATTTTATGATTAGTATATATGAAAAACCTATCTCCGTAAAAATAATGAGTCTGTATCTTTAATGAAAAAATTACAATAGATAACTCTAAATCAGGAGTTGGGTAAATTTTTTCATGAAACTTAAATTTTCATGAGGCATAAGATATCACCATATAATTCTACATGAGGATTCATCATAACCCAATCTTTGATACATCAGTATAGATTATAAACCCTTCTCCATTATAGGGTAATGTAATCATATATGCACTGACTAACCTTCTCTTTAATTCTTTGAAATTTTATTCACATTCATCTGTCCGAAGAAACTTGTCTCCCTTCAGAGTAAAATTTATAATTGGATTGTATAGCCATGAGAAATTCTCCAAAAAGCATCAATAATATCCAAATAAGCACAGAAAACTATAGATCTTAGTCACCATGGTTGGTTTGGTCCAACTTTCAATAGCCTCCATCTTTGATATATCCATCGATATACCCTCTCTTGAGATTATATGACCCAAAAATAAAAAATTTGGTATTCAAAATTCACACTTTATAAATTTTTCATATAATTTATCCTTTATTGGGGTCTCTAACACAATTCTCAAGTGATCTTCATGATCTTCCTTTTTCTTTGAATAAATAAGAATATCATCTATAAAGACTGCCACAATACAGTCAAGCTAATCTCTAAACAACCTATTCATTAGATACATGAAGATAGTGGGGGGATTAGTACAAACAAAATCCATCTCTTTATATTCATAGTGCCCATACCTTTTATGAAATGTTTTCTTGGGTATATTGTCACGACCCGTCCTCAGGGCCCGTGTCATAACTACCCCAAGCCCGCCTTCCATAGGTCAGGGGCTGGCGACTAGCACCAAAGGCGTAAATCCCGATAACTGGGAAGACATTGCCTTATAAAAGTAAACAAAACACCACAGAGTACAAGCGGAAGTAAAACACTAAGTAAAACTGAAACAAGCTGTGCTGAAAGTAAAGGTTCCGGAAATACAATCCCAACTGTAAAGTACAAGGAAAAAGATAAAACAACCGGAAGGTGACAAGCAGCTCCTAGATCATCCACCAAGGATCCTACCAGAAGTGTAGGTATAGATAGCGCAGCTCCTGGATCGTCCACCACGGATCCTACCTAAAGGGTAGGTACAGATAGACTCCACAATGCTCTCACCCATCAACCTCCTCCGAGTGTCGTCTCGTCGTGAATCCCACCACCAGATACTGTCTCGTCATGAGGTCCACCTCCGGGTACCGTCCAGTCCTCGAACACTCAACCTCTGTCTGCGTTACCCTTCATCTGCAACCCACACAACGAGGTGCGGGCATAGCCCGTGTAGGGGTGAGTATAACGATACTCAGTAGGGACCCCGAGACCCTCAAGGTCTCACTAAATACAACAAGGATAACCATAAATAAGATCTCAAAAGATAAACTATACCTAGTTATATGCCCATACATATACCCAAGTTATCAAGTAACCCATCTCAATCATGAGGAAACAAAAAGATTATGAAATCAACGGATAACCCAGGTATTTTCCCATACATATATCTAAGTTATCAAGTGACCTATCTCAATTATGAGGTATACACAAAGGTCATAGACTCAGCTCAAACCAGGATTTTTATTATCGAAACCGTAACTGCTGAAGAGCCCCGTCTCTGGAGTGTACAGTGGTCCTGTCACGACTCCGAGGTACTGCTCACTAACCTAAGACTACTGAGATACTCCTCCTGTCGAGTACCGCGGGTTAGCCACCCAAACATAGTAGTGCTTCCCGCTGGGGTATTCCACCGAAACACAGTAGTGCACACCCCCTATTATCCTGTAGAGGTACTCTCCAGACGAGTATCGCGGGTCTTCACTGTCACACAGTAGTGCTCCGTCCGCCATGGGTCTGCACCCAAAAAAATTAGTGCTCTATCCACTGGGTTAGTCGACTCACTCCAAGTCGAGTCGGTCAAGCAGTCGTCAGGTCTCAGCTGGCTACATGGTCTCTGTACTCTATACGCTCGTCTCCGGGAGGGTTCGCTCCACGAGCTACAGGTCGATACTCCAAGTATCTCGAATTCCCACGAAGAAGAATCTCAAAGGACCGCCTCGTCATAGGGGTCTCAATGGAACAGACGACGCGTCAATCGGACGTCTGGTCTGTGAGTTATTAACCTTTTCGTCCCAGGGGCTCGGTTGGTTTCATGTACGAACCAACCCGGCCGTATATCAACTATACCCCGAACTCTCATAGGGTAAACTCATAGGGACCGTTTCTCAACGTGATAACCAACGTTGCTGACGGTTCATCAAACGGACGTCTGGTCTGAAATTTATGAACTTTTCCGTTCTAGGGGCCCTGTTGGATTTCGGGTACAATCCAACCCGGCCATATCCCAACTGCGTCCAAACCTCATGTGAAGTATACCAAAAGAACCGTCTAAACAAGAGGAATCTAACATAGTCGACGGAACATCAATCGGACGTCCGGATCTCATGTTATAAGCGTTTTCACTCCGAGGGCCCGGTTGGATTCATGTTCGATCCAACTCAGACGTACTTCAAATGACACCAGTTAACCAAACCGGTCACACCATTGCGATCCATACGGAATAACACACGAGATGGACTACCCATTGATCCAAAACAGATAGCCGGTGAAAAAGTTGCATTTCACCACATCATACGTGAACCGGGCCTCATGGGGCCCGCGCCTCAACCTCGACTTAAATATCCAAAATTGGTTTTGAAACATCCGTCTTAATTCCAGGGTCACAACGTCACAAACGATTCATCATTCCGATACCATATGAGAGAGATATGTCAGATACAAGATCCCATAATAATAATAATAATAATATTCAGTGTTTCATGGGCCTGATCCAAGAACCAGAATTGAATATCCAACATTAGACTTAAGTCGACCGTCTTAAAGACAGAGTCACATCGCCGCTGACGGCGAGTCAATCGGACGTCGCACGCATGAGTTATGACGGGTCAAAGATTTAATAATAATATTAAATCTATTATGTACCAGTGTTTCGGGTACCCGATCCAAAAACCTGAAAAGGACATCTAATATTGGACTCATAAATTCCGTCTTGAAGCCAGGGTCGCACTTCCACTAACGGTTCGTGAAACCGAGGTCGCACGAAGAAGATACCGTCAAAACACGGTTTTCCCGACGAAAATAATAATAACATTATTATATTATTATTATTTTTAATTTAATTTAATTCTTAACTTAACACACCCAAAAGCCACGCACCACCCAAACTAGCGCCACCTCTTCTTTACGCATGGCCACCACCTTTGGCTGCCCGCCAGCTGCGCCTCCAGATCCTTCTGCACTCCATTCCGACTTCAATTTAACTCGGAAAAAAGATACGAACGCATATCCTTGATCCTCGGGTTGAGATCTTCGCGTATGTATGTTGCGCTCAGGGAAACATTGAGTTTCTAGCGTCAATAAATATTTGGACATTGAAGAACGCACAAAGAACATGTGAAGAATAAAAAGAAAAAGAAGAATGTTTTATGTGCAGGACGATGATCATGTTCATTTGGTCATCATCGTCGTGAATTTAGGATATGAAGAATCAATAAAACGAATTCAAACATATATAAAAAACCCTACAGTTTTCCCCGCAAACAGGAATTCCCAACCTGTAAACATATTCTTCGTGGATCAACATAATATTTAGTTGATCCGCATTCTTTGTTTTCAAAAGGGAACATCCATGGAAAAAGATATCACTCTCAAAATAATTCCCTTCAACCTCTTAAATAAAAAGAATCATACCAATATTCCCCTTCCTTGATAACGAGATGAAGATCGAAGAGCGTCACAGAAAGCGGCGTCATGGGGTGAAGTTCCGTTGTTCCGTAGACGTTGTCGCAGGATGACAGCGTCGCTTCGTCAAGCGTCGAGAAAAAGGACACCGAGGTTGGCACCGGCCTTCTTCGCGTTCTTCAATGATGAGGATGGAGTTCTTCGTGGAAGGATGAAACTCTTCAAAAACTAGAACTCTCCCAAAAACTCAACTCCAAAAGCTAAAACACAGATAAAATAAGACACCTCTTATTTTATTACTTAAGACATCCATTTCAAAAATCCAAAATTCAAAACCTAAAATACATAATTAAATGATCTTAAGTTGTCATATTAATTAGTGTTTAGGTGGCATGAATTAATGTGGGAGGTGAGGAGTCACTCAATTAAAGTTTAGAGGGGTTAGGGAATTTGAAAAGGTGGGGGCTCGTGTGGGCCCCACATCATCCTTAATCCTCTCGTAGGAAGTTAAAAACCGGTGGGTGCTACTCTAACTCCCACACCTAGGATCTAACACCTAGAGAAGAGAAATTAAGTTGAGACACAACTTAATTTTCACTTAAACTGCTTAGTGAAGAAATAAAAATAAAACAATTATATTTTTATTACCCACTTTTTTTTACACCAACACCCGAGAAAACGCTCCTTCAGAAAAGATGTTCCTAAGCAATTACCGGTGCTGCGGTTTCATCAGTGCCCTCAGATTTCGATTCCGAACACTGGTTCAAAAGATAGAAAAACTCACACGTACGTTTACTAAACGTACCCGAAAAAAAGTTCGGAAAATTTATTATCAGTCACCCTCGACCCGCGCTTGTCAAGGTCAGGCTCTGACTAAGTGAAACACGCCCCAACAAATCCAACGGTACTCTCGGGTTTTCAATCCGAGTTACTGTTTAAAAGATAAGAATTTTACAATAAAATAATTGTCATTTAATTATTTTATTTGTGGCTAAAAACTAACTTTTTCTGGTGGCCCGCGCCGGCCGAAGTTAGTATCTGCCTAAATAAAACATGCCCTCATGGTATCAGCAGTTGTCTCAGATTTTTAATCTGAGCTGTCGTTTGTGAGTTATAAGCATTTGAAAAATAAAATAATTTATTTAATTATTTTTTTACGGTTAAGCCATTTTTGGAATTTCTCACAGGAGACCCGCGCCAACTAAACTTAAGTTTCTCCTAGGGTAAACCTGCCATCCTAAGCGCAACGGTGCCATCAGATTTCTGATCCGAGTAACTATTTAAGATTTATTAAACTTTTTCAGTAAAACTGCTTACGCGCGTTAATTTAAGCTTAACAAAACTTTAGAAATTGATTCCGGGCACACCGAGCCTCAGAATCAGGTTCCGTCTGAAACAGCGTTCTTGTAAAATCCCAAAGAAATTAAGAAAAAAAATTTCCTTGAAATTTTCAGGTCTTTACATTACTCCCACCTCAGGGCTTTACGTCCCCGTAAAGCTTTAACAAAAACTAGGGATACAAAAGCAGTACTGAGCACGCATATGTGCCTTCCGCTCCCATGTGCTCACCTGGAGGTTCCCGTGCTGCCTACGAAAATGCACAAGAGGAATCAACCATCCTCATAGGTCCCTCTCATGTCTATCCTCAATCTCTTCTGGAACCTCCGTGCATGTCGCCCTGTCATCGACGTCCAACTCCCTGTGGTCGATGATGTGTGAAGGATCAAGCACGTATCTCCTCAGCCGAGGTACGTGGAATATTTCATGCACCCGGTGCAACTGAGGTGGATAGGTGAAGTGGTAAACCACCTTGCCTATCCTACTGGGGACCTAGAAAGGTCCATTGAACCTCGGAGATATCTCTCCGCCTCGGTTACATCTCCGTAAACCTCATCGAGGTGAGACCTGTATAAGAACGTGGTCGTCATCCTCAAACTCTAGAGGTCTCACTTTCCTCATTAGAACTGAAACTCAAACTCCTGCTGCCATGATGGTAAGGTTGGCCGACCCAAGAATGATCGGCTACACCCTCCCATGCACGAGTTTAACCTGTTCTGCCTGGGGTTTCCTTTTTTCCGACCAAGGAAAACCCATCCCGACGTTTGCCTAATACCGTCAATTTGAGTATGAATAGTGATTTCCCAATCCATACTCAACCTAACGTCGTAAGGCCTCGACGTTTCCACCAAGAGGTCCCAACCGAGACTCTCGCCTCAAGGGTCAGATCACACCGTCGGCGTAAGTGTGACTATCGAGTCTCCTCCCAAAGGTATCTCCAGACGTGAGGGTCAAGTCAACGGCTTAACCGGAAACTCTAGGTCTGGGACTAGATTCATGGAAGGATGGGATGATTCGTATCGATGTCTATGGCTACAGAAGCTAGTAGAAGACAAAGTCCGCACTTCGAATCATCCTTAGAGTCCTTTCGGTCGCACTCCTTGACCTCATGCAGCTACTCTTTTCCCATGCCCTCCAGCTCCCTGAGCCTGGAGGGGAATACAAAGGCGGGTGGTTGTAACATGTTGAAATGTACACCACCCCATGCTTCTCTCCTAGCTCTGCCTCCACATCTGCTGCTCTGCAGATTTATCTGTCCTTAACATTTCCTCTTCTTGAAACATTCGCACGCCCAAGTATTTGAGACTGGCACCAGCTCGCTGCGTTCCAACTTCTAACATTCTCTAGCTATATTCGTTCAACTAAAGAACATTCAACCTCAAGGTTCTCTCTAGCACCCTAACGTGAGTAGGAATGCATAGAGGAAAAAAAATTGATGGCTCAAATATCCTTAAACACACCATGATCAGAGGTCCGAGCTCTATAGCACTGATCGAATCGTATTCATCGATTACCCGGAATGTTCGGTACGCCTCGATGAATTCTCAGCTACCGACACGTCGTCCTGACGAAGCTGTATAAGCTCTAGAAAACTCTCTGCCACCTCTTCAAGCCAGTCCTCATCCGCCTGTGAATCAGGTTCTCCTCGGAACTTGAGGGTATCTGATGTTGGAACACGTATAAGGCAGTAAGCCTACATGTTTCACCTACTGGTACCGCCGGTTGTAACTGCTGACCAAAAGGTAGTGATGTATAGCTGACACACTACCCGAAGGCACTATTTCAGGCATCAGTCCATGTACCGAAGCCTCATCACTATGCATACTATCCTCATGGTCATTCACTGGAAAACACTAGTGGCCAAGTCCACCATCCACTCTACTGGTGTCTTAGCTAGGCGAAAAAATCTAGCTATCGCCTCCTGCCAGTGCTCTGCTGTCTGGGAATCTACCTTGCCTCGTAACCTCGGAGGCCTCTACTGCTGGAACTCGTGCAATGCGCTCTGTTGGCGTGCACCGTTCGCTAGTATAGTTGGTAGGATCTGCTTCCCAACGGGTTATGGTGCTGCTGGTACAGCACCTGAGGGTGCCAACATAGTAAAAATGGCCTTGCACCGGAGCCTCGTCGCTCGGTGGGCCGTCATCGTGTACTATCTCAGAACTCCAACCGACTGTCTGCATGGAGACATCCTGAACAGATGCGACACAGTCAAACGATTTATAACTGGTGAGCTGACCTGGTTTGAGCTGACTTTAAAACTTTTGGAAACACACACACAATCAGTGTTTTCGTACACAAAGTCGGAAATCAGAAGTCAGGGTCCTGGTGTACGGATACGTCGATCGCCGCACCAACACTGGACTCCTGGAACTAAAAACCACACTTGGTACCCTTAACACTATTGCTTCACAGAAAGGGAATATCAGAGTTATAAGTTATGTGGTAGAACCGACTCCTCTAATACCAATTTGTCACGACCCGTCCTCGGGGCCCATGTCGTGACTACCCCAAACCCACCTTCCATAGGCCAGGGGCTGGCGACTAGCACCAAAGGCGTAAATCACGATAACTGGGAAGGAATTGCCTTATAAAAGTAAACAAAACACCACAGAGTACAAGCGGAAGTAAAACACTAAGTAAAACTGAAACAAGCTATATTGAAAGTAAAGGGGCTGGAAATACAAGCCCAACTGTAAAGTACAAGGAAAAAGATAAAACAGCTGGAAGGTGACAAGCAGCTCCTGGATCGTCCACCAAGGATCCTACCTGAAGGGTAGGTACAGATAGAGCAACTCCTGGATCCTCCACCACGGATCCTACCTGAACGGTAGGTATAGATAGCCTCCACAATGCTCTCGCCCATCAACCTCCTCCGAGTGTCGTCTCGTCGTGAAGTCCACCACCAGATACTGTCTCGTCGTGAGTTCCACCTCCGAGTACCGTCCAGTCCTCGAACACTCGGCCTATGTCTGCGCTGCCCGTCGTCTGAAACTAACACAACGAGGTGCGGGCATAGCCCGTGCAGGGGTGAGTATAACGATACTCAGTAGGGACCCCGAGACCCTCAATGTCTCACTAAATCCAACAAGGATAACCACAAATAAGATCTCAACAGATAACCTCTACCTAGGTATATGCCCATACATATACCCAAGTTATCAAGTAACCCATCTCAATCATGAGTAAACACAAAGATTATGAAATCAACGGATAACCACTACCCAGGTATATGCCCATAAATATACCTAAGTTATCAAGTGACTCATCTCAATCATGAGGTAAACACAAAGGTCGTAGACTCAGCTCAAACCAGGATTTTCATTATCGAAACTGTAACTGCTGAAGATCCCAGTCTCTGGAGTGTACATTTGTCCTGTCACGGCTCTGAGGTACTGCTCACTAACCTAAGACTGCTGAGGTACTCCTCCTATCGAGTACCGCGGGTCAGCCACCCAAACACAATAGTGCTTCTCGCTGGGGTATTCCACCCAAACACAGTAGTGCACACCCACTATTAACCTGCAGAGGTACTCTCTGGATGAGTACCGCGAGTCTGCACTGTCACACAGTAGTGATCCGTTCGCCATGGGTCTGCACCCATACAAATTAGTGCTCCGTCCACTGGGCTAGTCGACTTACTCCAAGTCGAGTCGGTCAAGCAGTCGTCAGGTCTCAGCCGGCTACACGGTCTCTGTACTCCATACGCTCGTCTCCAGGAGGGTCCGCTCCACGAGCTACAGGTCAATACTCCAAGTATCTCTAAGTACCATGAAGAAGTATCTCAAAGGAGCACCTCATCATAGGGGTTTCAACGCAACAGACGGTGCGTCAATCAGACACTCGGTCTGTGAGTTATTAACCTTTTCGTCTCAGGGGCCCGGTTGGTTTCGTGTGCGAACCAAACCATCCGTATATCAACTGTACCCAGAACTCTATTAGGGTAAACTCATAGGGACCATTTCTCAATGTGATCACCAATGCCGCTGACGGTTCGTCAAATGGATGTCTGGTCTGAAAGTTATCAACTTTTCCGTTCCAGGGGCCCGGTTGGATTTCAGGTACAATCCAACCCGGCCATATTCCAACTGTGTCCAAACCTCATGTGAAGTATACCAAAAGAACCGTCTCAACAAGAGGAATCCAACATAGTCGACGTCCCGTCAATCGGACGTCCGGAGATCATGTTCTAAGCGTTTTTGCTTCGAGGGCCCAGTTGGATTCATGTTCGATCCAACCAAGACGTACTTCAAATGACACCGGTTAACCAAACCGGTCACACCATTGCGATCCATATGGAATAACACACGATATGGACTACCCATTGATCTAAAATGGATAGCCGGTGAAAAAGTTGCATTTCACCGCATCATACGCGAACCGGGCCTCGTGGGGCCCGCGCCTCAACCTCGACTTAAATATCCAAAATTGGTTTTGAAACATCCGTCTTAATTCCAGGGTCACAACGTCACAAATGGTTCGTCATTCCGACACCATATGAGAGAGATATGTCAGATACAAGATCCCATAATAATAATAATATTATTATTATTCGGTGTTTCGTGGGCCCGAGCCACGAACCAGAATATAATATCCAACATTAGACTTGAGTCGACCGTCTTAAAGATAGAGTCACATCACCGCTGACGGTGAGTCAATCAGACGTCGCCCGCATGAGTTATGGCGGGTCAATGATTTAATAATAATATTAAATCTATTATGTACGAGCGTTTTGGGTACCCGATCCAAAAACCCGAAAAGGACATCCAATATTGTACTCATAAATTCCGTCTCGAAGCCAGGGTCGCACTACCACTAACGGTTTGTGAAACTGGGGTCGCATGAAGAAGATACCATCAAAATACGGTTTTCCCAACGAAAATAATAATAACATTATTATATTATTATTATTTTTAATTTAATTTAATTCTTAACTTAACACACCCAAAAGCCACGCACCACCCAAACTAGCACCTCCTCTTCTTTACGCATGGGCACCACCTTTGGCTGCCCGCCAGCTGCGCCTCCAGATCCTTCCGCACTCCATTCCGACATCAATTTAACTCGGGAAAAAGATACGAACGCATATCCTTGATCCTCGGGTCGAGATCTTTGCGTCTGTATGTCGCGCTCAGGGAAACATTGAGTTTCTAGCGTCAATAAATATTTGTACATTGAAGAACGCACAAAGAACATGTGAATAATAAAAAGAAAAAGAAGAATTTTTTATGTGCAGGATGATGATCATGTTCATTTGGTCATCATCGTCGTGAATTTAGGATATGAAGAATCAATAAAACGAATTCAAACATATATAAAAACCCCTACAGTTTTCCCTGCAAACAAGAATTCCCAACCCGCAAACATATTCTTCGTGGATCAACATAATATTTAGTTGATCCGCATTCTTTGTTTTCAAAAGGGAACATCCATGGAAAAAGATATCACTCTCAAAATAATTCCCTTAAACCTCTTAAATAAAAATAATCATACCAATATTCCCCTTCCTTGATAACGAGATGAAGTTCGAAGAGCGTCTCAGAAAGCGGCGTCGTGGGGTGAAGTTCCATTTTTCCGCAGACGTTGCCGCGGGATGACGGCGTCGCTTCATCAAGCGTCGAGAAAAAGGAAGTCGAGGTTGGCATCGGCCTTCTTCGCGTTCTTCAACGATGAGTATGGAGTTCTTTGTGGAAGGGTGAAACTCTTCAAAAACTAGAACTCTCCCAAAAACTCAACTCCACAAGATAAAACCCAGATAAAATAATACACCTCTTATTTTATTACTTAAGCCATCCATTTCAAAAATCCAAAATTCAAAACCTAACATACATAATTAAATGATCTTAAGTTGTCATATTAATTAGTGTTTAGGTGGCATGAATTAATGTGGGAGGTGAGGAGTCACTCAATTAAATTTTAGAGGGGTTAGGGAATTTGAAAAGGTGGGGGCTCGTGTGGGCCCCACCTCACCCTTAATCCTCTCATGGGAAGTTAACAACCGGTGGGTCCCAATACAACTCCCACACCTAGGATCTAACACCTTGAGAAGAGAAATTAAGTTGAGACACAACTTAATTTTCACTTAAACCGCTTAGTGAAGAAATAAAAATAAAACAATTATATTTTTATTCCCCACTTTTTTTACACCAACACCCGAGGAAACGCACCTTCAGAAAACATGTTCCTAATCAATTACCGGCGCTGTGGTTTCATTGGTGCCCTCATATTTCGATTCCGAGCACCAGTTCAAAAGATAGAAAAACCCACACGTACGTTTACTGAACGTACCCGAAAAAAAGTTCGGAAAAAATATTATCAGTCACCCTTGACCTGCGCCGGTCAAGGTCAAGCTTTGCCTTAGTGAAACACGCCCCAAAGAATCCAACGGTACTCTCGGATTTTCAATCCGAGTTACTGTTTAAAAGATACGAATTTTACAATAAAATAATTGTCATTTAATTATTTTATTTGTGGCTAAAAACTAACTTTTTCTGCTGGCCCGCGCCGGCCGAAGTTAGTATCTGCCTAAATAAACCATGCCCTCCCAAGTTGAGCAGTTGTCTCAGATTTGTAATTCGTGCTACCATTTGTGAGTTATAATAATTTGAAAAATAAAATATTTTTTTTAATTATTTTATTTACGGTTAAGCCATTTTTTGAATTTCTCACAGGAGGCCCGCACCAACTAAACTTAAGTCACGCCTAGGGTAAACCCACCATCCTAAGTTCAACGGTGCCCTCAGATTTCTGATCCGAGTAACCATTTAAGAGTTATTACACTTTTTCAGTAAATCTGCTTACGCGCGTTAATTTAAGCTTAACACAACTTCAGAAATTGATTTCAGGCACACCGGGCCTCAGAATCAGGTGCCGTCTGAAACTGTGTTCTTGTAAAATCCCAATGAAATTAAGAAAAAACAATTCATTGAAATTTCCAGGTCTTTACATATATCCTCCTTATTAATCCTCAGTTGATGAAATCCAAAATGAAGGTTAATCTTGGAAAAGTAATGATATTTGCACAATTGGTGAAACAAGTAATCAATATGAGGTAGAGGATACTTGTTCTTGATTGTGATCTTTTTCAGTTTCTAATAATTAATACAGAGTTTTGTCAATCCATATTTATTCTTAAAAATGGATAGGTGCACCACAAGGTGACACACCTGACTGAATTAATCCCTTAGCAAGATTATCCTGGAATTTTTTCTTTAATTCTTGCAGCTCAATCTAGTAAATTATATACAGAGTCTTTAAAACAGGTGTAGTACCAAGTGTGATTTATATTGAGAACTCAACTTACAATTCAGTTTAAAACTTGGAAACTCTTCTATAAAGACAACCACAAACCCTCGAACAATATTCAAATCATCAATGTTGAGTTTCTCCCCAACCATCTGAGATAAAAACTCCTTTTGAATAGGAATCAAGACCCATACAATGAATGTGATATCCATTGGTAGTTAATATTTATCATCACACTGATTGATGATTCTAGGTTGGTTTGTAAAATCACATGTGACTTCCTTTCCTTGTAAATTGATGTGGTATTTATGTAGATAAATCCAATTGATGTCTATGATAACATCAAAGTCAACCATATGTATAATAATTTTATTTATAGGAATCAAATTTCCACAAAATTCAACTATAAAAGATTTTTTAACTTGAGATGTGATCATTTTACCATTATGGGTTTTCAATGCTAATTCAACATCTAATAATTATGGTGTTATTTGGATACCCTAAAAAACATTCATAAATAAAAGAGTGAGTATATCCAGAATCAAATAATACATTTCTAGTTCTATAGTGGATGTAAGTATACCTTTCACCACATCATTATTATCATGACCCATCTCAATGGGGCCCATGCTGCAACTCCCCAAGCCCACCTCTAATAGGCCAGGAGCCGGTGACTAGTGTCGAATAGGCATATCACTAACATGGGAGGCCTTAGCCTGAGTGCTTTTACACACACACATCTCCAATCTCATACAATACTGAAATGTAAAAATAAATGAGCAACCATGCATTCATACATATAAATCCTACAACCAGGGTTTGATAATAAGTAATAGAAAGTAAAAAGGTCCAATTATAATCCCACCACAAAGAGTCTGAAAATAAGTCCAACTTGATGGTAAAAATGGGGAATGATATCAAAATACTACATGAACACACCTTTATCAGTCTGACTCACTATGAAACACCAGGTATTTTTACCTCTAAAACTTTATTAAAAGTTTGATCATCTTCAAAACACACAACATGTGCGGGAAAATATCATGCAAGGGTGAGTATAACAATACCCAGTAGGACACCCTGAAAGCACAAAGCATATAAAAATAATAATAACAGTTAGATCTACCTAGGAATATGTATATAGCTTATATAATAATAATATACATATATTATCAATATGGCACATGGTTACAAGGTAAAGTCAAAACTGTAATGCTAGCCTAGGATTCATGCTCGAAGGTTCCTTGAAGCCCTTGTCTAAGAGAACACACTCTATGAGTCATATAGAACTGATGATGTCCATCAGATGTGTAGTTCTCGTTGGGATATCCATGAGAAACATACATTATAATTCTAAATAGACATGATACATAGATGATGATCACTCCCAAGGCCATAAGATATACCAATAACTCAATTTGGATTAACCTGCAAAGTAGAGGATTGGCTCCCGTGTAATGTTAGTCACGACAATACCATGAACACCGCCTAGGGAAATAATGTGATAGAGGATATACCTTCGATCCTCATATAAGGATTCAAACAACTATATCCAAGAATTCATGTTTAAGGTATCACTATCCTATGTGTAGGAAACAATTCCAAACAAACCATAGGGAAAAGGATATAGGGAACATTGCCTAAAGAAACTTGTCCAAGATACAGAGGAAAAGGGATACAAGCCAACATTAAAGGAGTACGCGATGAGTACCTTAGGAACTAGGTCCTTCCCATGTAAACATCACATGCACATGTCCATATAAAATTACATGGTGTGTTGCTTTCTGCGAACTTCTACCTTTGTCCAAGTACACAACTAAGCTCATGTACTTTTGGTCTATCCATGTCAATGTGGGAGTACACAATGTACTCCTTCCCGTACTCTCCTGGTTGTGTACGTGTACCCTCCAAGGTATACAACAATACATTGGGTAGGTTCACATGTTGTGTGATCCTTAACTTCATCCTGAAAACACTAGCCATCGCACAGGGGTCCCACACGACCTAGAGCACTATAGTACACACCGTGTTGTTAAGAAAATTATATAAACCATGGTTCTTCCTCCCATGTAAACTAAAGCTACCACCTCCTTTAATTTTTTCCTTAATCTCATTTAAAATCATGGATCTACTATATCCAAACCTTTTCTTCATCAATTGTCAGATTCTGGACACTAAAACTGCTTGGAAAAAAGCCTTATACGTCCAACAATCATTACCCATCAAAGCACACAAATCAGGTATCCCAAATCTATCTGATTTTATATTGATTCTATCATTGAATGATCATCATTTCATTCCAAGATCAGATCTATGATTTCACATTGTTTCTCCAATTAATAGATGTGCAATGTTTGATTTTTTGATGTTCTTCGAACTGCAGACCAAAATATCATTTGTGATGAATAAAGAAAATGGGGAAGAAAAAAATCACAAACATGAGGAATGAACCTTTTTCAATTTTCATGTTCATATTGATCTATTTTCATTAGAATAATAAACAAATAGATAAACAATTAATCACAATAAATTCCTTAAAAAGGAACCCCTCAGATAACCCGTTTCGTAAAATGACTGATCTACGAATCAATCTGTTAGTCGATTTATTTGTGTTCGTCATAAAAATAGAAAACAGGGAAGAAATACAATAAAAAATAATGTCCTACCTCAATATATATTGATCATAGATGAAGAACGAAGCTGCATATTTGTTGTTGGAGAGATCCCCAAATCTTATTGTTCATCAATCACCGATCTTTGATCCAGTTGATGTTCGTCTAAGAGAGATATTCCAATGCACTCTCCAATGGTTCTCTAAATGGATCTAGTGTTATGCATCTAACCCTAAGTATTTTTAATAACCATATAATTATATATTAAATTAGTTCATTGTGTCAACGGATAAAAAAAATAATTTATTTTATTATTTTATTAATTTTATTTATTTTATGCCCATGATGACTTTTCCACAAATGTCATAAAACGAAAAAGGTTACATAATTCCTAATATAAAAACCACATTTTGAACTCAAAAGTGCCCTCAAATTTATGATCTGGGCTTCCCTTTAGAAGTTATTAAATTTTTTTGAGAAAATTGTGTGCATGTGTTATTTAATATATTTAATATATTTCAAACATTTATTTTTGGGAACATAGGGCCTCTGAATACCACATCGTCTTAGGATATAGGCTCAAAAATAATCTATACAATAACCAAAAATAATACTTGGAAAATACGAGTCATTAAATTAGTGTAACACCACTGGGAAGTGAGACTTAAAAGGCTAAATGTTATTATTCACGTCAATAAGGTGCAGTTTTCGTTTTGAGAGACTGCCTAATTATAACTCCACTATTAAGTGTTCTTGGACTGGAGTAGTGATCAAGATGGGTAACCTTCTAGGTTTTTTTTAGGGTATGTGTGATTGAGTAAAAAGAAAATTATAAAGAACATGTGTTGGCATGTGGGGGTAGTCATTAATCTAATATGTGGCCCCAGGGAGTAATGGCATGTGATGTATTGGGAAGGAGACCAAGTTATTATAGGAGACCCATCAGGTTAGATGACTAGGTTCATTGTGCATGGATGGTCAGATTCTGGCAGATGGTATCAGAGCGAATACCCATGTAGAAGTGTAGAGGCACTTCTTGGGTTTGAGGTTTGGGTTCCACAATGAGGGTGTTGTGATTTAAAGTGGTGGAGAGTATAACACCTATATAAATTGAGACTTAAAAGGATAAATGTTACTACCCATGTCAACAAGGTGAAACTTTCATTTTGGGATCCTATGTAATTAGAACTCCACAGTTAATCATTCTTGTACTGGAGTAGTGATCAGGATGGGTAACCTTCTAGGAATTTTTCCAAGCTGTGTGTGAGTGAGGAAAAATCACATTGGAAAAAACATGTGGTGACCTATAGGGAGTGAGGAAAAAGCACTTTGGAAATAACATGTGTTGGACTATGGGGAAATTAATTAGTATGATACATAACCCTAGTGAGTAATAGCATGTTGTGTGCTGGGAAGGAAACCAAGGTATTATAGTAGACCCATGGGATCCGATGACTAGGTTCATAGCCTGAGTAAGGTCAGGTCATGACATTTATTGTACCCTTTATCATAAATAGTGATCACATGATATTTCCCTTTGTATCTCATCTTAAGAGGTTTCCAACTTAGATCATTATCTTTAAACTTTAGATTCTGGGCATCGATTAGTGTAATTCCCACAATCCGTTCATTTGAAACACTGGATAATGGGTGGTTCATTTTGTACACCTTTCTCTCTATTCTCATCATTAGCTAAATTATTCCCATCACTTATAAATCAATTTCATGATGACCTTTATTTTCATACTTAAAACATTTACCCTTCCCCTTAAGTCAATTTCCTCCATTTTTCCTTCTACACTTTGAGCGTAAAGGAAATATCATCATTTTTCTCCTTAGTATTTATATATTACTTTGAAATCTATATTTCTTTTCTTATCAAAACCATGATATTTATGGAAACTCATATCTCTAATTCCACATTTATTTCACATAGAACTATTTCTTCATAGCTACTGAAGTCCCTTATGGATAATTCCCTTTAAATACTTGGTTTTAAGCCATTAAAGAATCTATTAACCATAATTTCAGGTTTGATTATACCTCACAAGTCATTTAAAATTTTCCTCATAAGTACCAACAGATTCATCATCCTTCTGCTTTAGCTCAAATAATTCTTTCTGTATTTTTATATAAAATATATAAGGGAAGTAATTATTGAAAAATACACTCTTAAAATCAACCCACTTAATGGAGTTAATTTTTTCCTCTTTACCCATATTCTTAGTAAGATTCCACCATTAATTTTCTTAACCTTATAAACAATAAACATCCAAAATGAATTTTTCATGCTTTGAACACCAAAGAAAAGAAAATATATTTTCAATGTTAATGATCCATTTCTCGACAATTAGTGGAGCAACAAAACCACTAAAAGAATGTAGATGTTCCCTCATAAAGGACTCAATAAAATATTTTTTCCTCGTTTTATTTTTTGGAATATTAGTATTATTAACAAGTTCAGAAAGTTTTGTAAATATATAAATGAGATTCTATATTCTAGATCTCATAATGTTTAGTTTCTCAAGAGAAAAATAACTTCATTGTCCACTGAATTCATCATTAACTCAGTTCCTTCAGGTTTCATCCATTGACTAAAACCAAAAATCGTAGTGTAAGCAATAATAGTCATAGTGGAGAACTACACAATAATGAAAAATCACTTATATGATGTCCAAATCACGACACCATTTTCAATATTTGAAACCTTAGGATTAACCTAGTTCATTCATTTTAATTAGTCAAATTCCTCATAATGTTTCATAAAGAGTGTGGGAATTTCAAAAACATATCCCTTAGTATTTTCAAACCTAGTGTTCAACAAAACCCATTTCCATGCACTAGGTTACAATCAAGTAAAATCCTAATGAACCCTTTTTGAACTTATTATCCCTATGTAAAACTATGTTAGAGCCACATCCACTTGTAGTATACAGACATGGATTTAATTTCTTAGAAACCATTCACTCTATCCTTCACCAAATTTAAAGGATATTTTACTATACTTAGACTTATCCTTATGGTTCTCACTAAATTTTTTTCATCCTAGTTCAAAAAGGTTAAATAAACCCATCCTCTGATACCAACTATAAAGACCCAAACTTCTCATACATATATAATAAATATTAATAGATGAATATTCATTTCATATTATAAAATCATGCATGAGGACCATAAAGGTTGAGTGCCTTTAGAAACATGGATACATAAACAACTGGTTCATAAGTGAACTACATCATCTCCTAATAAGTTATTCATAACTAGAACCCTCTTCTTAGACATATCATACCTAAAAACTTTCTTCATAACATGGGGAGAGGAAATATAAGAAAGGGTGAGCTTAGATTCTCAATAAGGGTAGGTAAGGGAGATATCAATGATTACATAAGCAAAACATGAGAATAAGGGTATGATAACATGATCTTTACATTTGAAAATCATACCCTGCATATAAAATATCATAATATTGAGTCATGTAATATATTTTGGTAGTTAATAAGACATTAATAATAATGGAATCAAAGAATATATCCATGAGAGCATAGCATAAGCTTAAGATATGTATTTATGGCATACATATGAGCGTAGAAAATCATTTCCTTAATAGTCAATGATCATTTATAAAACTATTATAGTGGAATGGGTTCACTTACTAAACCACCATAGTAATCAAGTTTTACATCCAAGACCATTATAGTAGACAAATTCAAATACTAAACTAGGATCAGTCCTCATTTCAGTCATTTTTATCTCATGATATATCTTCACCAAATGAATTGTAGGAGATATAGGTACCATAGATCACATAATGAAAATCATAAATATGTGTTCCATAAGATCATAAAACATTCATCATATTAGAACCCATGAAAACAATCCCATCATGAAATAACCTGTGGAAAATAAATAGGTTTCATAAACATTTCATCTATGAATTATTGCATATATTGTGGAAAAGGAACAAGTTTAATAGAAATATTATCATCATAAAAATAAACATAAACCATATAGAGAAATAATAAATATAGTACCACAAGATCATATCCCTATTAAAACATAACCAACACTAAATGTTTTTTGTTGATTAATAAAAATTCCATGGAAATAATATGAAAACATTCTTGAGGAAAATTTATTTTCCATTTTGAAATCACTTATTTAAAATATAAAAATGTATAAAATATTAGAGAAATTTTTTTGTTGAAATTATCCTTGTAAAATTTTAAGGGAATCCTTAAATATTTGAGTGGTCTTGATGGTGTAAAATTCCACTCATGACACATATAATAAAACAAATATTCCTTTAGAATTTTCTATCAAAAGCAAAAGTAACTTATTCAAAAAACGATAAGAATATTCCTTATAAACCATTTTATAAAAAGTAAAATGTGGGGAAAATTAATTTAAAAATAATTATATAATATTAAAAACATTCCTTAAAATATTTTTAAAAAACATGGATATGGAAGAAAAAGTATTTTCATCCATGGAGAGAAATAAAGTATCTTTTTCCTAAAAATATTATTTTGGTATCTTTAATCCTAAAAGAGAAAAAAATGAAAGGAAAACATGTATTATCTAGAAATAACCAATGAATGAGAAAATTAATTATTTTCTTGATAGTTAGGTCATAATATTCTATCATTAAAAACATAATCATAATCAATACTAATAAAAATTGAGATTGTAACATAAAACCTTTACAACTTTGGAAACTTTTGAATCGTAAGCCCTATGAATGAATAACACTAAATAAAATATTAAATATCTTGAGAATAAATAAATTCATGGTATAACATGTCAAATTATATGTATATAAACCTATTAAAATAATATAGGTACATAACATAACATATGTCCCAAAGAAGACAATTTGAGACAAAGATATCTTACCTCAAGTATCAAGTTTTTTCGTACATATTAAAAACTCCTATATAATTAATATAGGTTTATTATAAATATATTACATAACCATAATCATATATATCATACCATTTATTATTTACTTATGAACTTTTATTAGCCTTTTATTAACAAATCCTTGTTAAAATCTTGTTTTAAGTAATAACTGCTTCGTTTTTCATGTATATTTTGGTTTGGTATTTTCAATAATTTTACATTGACCATGGTTACATAATAAATAGAATTTTAACCATGTTATAAATATATTATATATTCATTATATATTTATTTAGAGTAATCTATAAAATTTAGAGATAAAAAAATGAATTTCACTGTTAATGGAGATGGTGTGTTGTATGTATGCATGAACGATGATTCCATTTTCTCGGTGAATGGAACAAAAGAAAATTAAATATTAATTAAAATTTAGAGAATAATTTTTATATCCCATATATAATATATATTTATTAAATATATATATTTATTATCATCCATGTCAAAACAAAATTAAAAACATATAATGTCACTTTGGGGAGGTGATAGTCCACGTGTACACACGAGCGATGTTATCATTTTCAAACAAATTGGAATTCAAAAAGGTATATTTGATATTTTAATTAATTAAGTATAATTATTTCATAAATATCATATATAATTTAAATCCATCAATATATACACCCATAAGAGGTAGTTATGGAAAACTAATTACATCATTTCTTGAGGCGGTAGTTCGTCGTACACATGATCGACGATTTCATTTACCATTTGATAAAGGAGTAGAAGGATGTAGGTTATCACATTAACAGAAAAAATGTCATTATTTATTATATAATTTTTTTATTATGTTGGAATTATTAAACATGAATAAAGGTGCTAAGAGAGTAATTAAAAAATATTGATCTTAGTGAAGACAATTACATTCACTTAGAAAAACCTCATTTGGGTCTCTTATTAAGAACACTAGGGTTAGTTTCTTGGAAATAATATAAGATAAAAAACATGACTAAGTATTTTGGGGAGATATTTTTGTAGGTTTTGGATGATCCAAATGGTTTAATAAGTGTGAATAAGTTATGTGAGGAGGTCCTATTTTATAATTAAGGAGGAGTGACATTTTTTTAAATACCCAAAACTATTCAATAATGGGAAGTCACACTCAAGTCATGTCCCTCAAAAATTGATAAATAATGGATTTTAGGGATGCTTTTTTCAATCCATGAATCCAACATAAAAGAGACACATGTTTTAAATATGTTATTCCCTTAGCCTCTAAGTTTACTGATTTTTACCATTCTATTTTTCACCATGACAACTAGTCTCATTTTGTTTAGATATGTAATTTATAATTTAATATTAATTATAAAATGATACTTATTATATAATTTAGTCCCATTGATTCTAAATATGAAACCCAATTTATGAAATAAATATCCTATGTGTTTTTAAAATTAATTTTAACAAATTCATATGTAACACACAAAGTATCATTTTAACATTAAATGTAGTAATTACTTTTTTATTGTTTTTATTATTATTTATGAAAAAAAATAAATTTGACCTTGTTATATAATATAAATTATTATGATTCTAAATATTTCATTAATTTTATCAAATTCCATTATAATGACCTAATATCGATGCTTCTGGATCTGATACAAAGAATACTGTTTTTTTTTTAAATAATCTAAAAAATATACAATCATTTACTAAATTGAGGATCTTTTCCGGTCTAAAATTTTTGAGTAAAATGTATAACGATTAAAAATTATGAGAGTTTAAATAAGTAAAAATAAAAAAATTAATTTTAAATTCGCCCATTTTATCTTTTTAACTAAGATAATTTACTCTGAAACTTCTACTAAACCTATGAAAAACATTTTAAAATGTGGGGTGAGCATAAAATTTCCCAATAAGGGGTTTTGAAAAACCAGTGAAAATATTTTTTGGAAATTATTTTTAAAAAATAATTTGAAAACATTTTTAAAAAAATATAATAACCTTTGAAAATATTTATTACTTTGAAAATATTATTTCAAAAAAACTTTTACAAAATATAATAGCATTTGAAAATAATTATAGCTTTGAAAAAATTATTTTGAAAAAAAACTTTTCCTTTAAAAAATACATGGATTAATCCTTTGAGTTTTAAAAACCTTTCATTTTGAAAATAATAACATTTTATTGAAAGAAAAATAATACTAGAAAACCCTTATGAAATCTATATGGACATGTGGGTATCACTTCTTTGATAAAGTCCACTTGATGTCATGGGTTCACTCCACACTCCTCATGATCACTTTTTATACACAAGTGTCTGATTTTTTTAAAAAAACTTTTTGTGAGGGTTTCTTTCCTTATTTAATTTCCAATAAAACAAACTTTTTAAAACCATATACATTATCTTAAATAGAAAATAATTTTATATCAAATACACTTATACTAAAACAATTTAAAAAAACATTTTTTGAAACAAAAAACTCTGATATATAATTTATAAATAATACATTGAAAAAAATCCATGTAAAGAAATAATTGTTATTATTCACATTCATGTATTTATATGCATGAAATTTAATGAAAAAATATAATTTATTTCCATAGTTATGATCATGAATGACATTAAAAATTTTCAAATGAAAATTTTCAAATAAAATAATATCTTTAATATTTCAAAACACCTTTAATTTGTTCGAAATAACCTTCTTACGTAAAAAAAATTATACATAGAGTTTCAAAATAGTATTTTTAAAATAATAAAATTTATTTTAATAAAATAATATCTTTTGGAAAATATAATTCTTTTAAAAATTACTCTCTTACAAAAGGGGTTTTAGAAGACAACTAATTTCAATACCTTTAAAACAAATAACCCTTATATAAAAAAGGGGTTTTGAAAATAACACATTATATATATGATTTTGAAAATTAAATATCTCTTACTCAATTAGAAGTTTTAAAAATAAATTATATTATAATTTTTAAAAAAGTATCCCTTTACCTTGAACAGTAATAAAATATCTTGCTTATTGAAATCAAGTAGAACAACCTTCTCTAAAGACTAAACTCACTCTTTCACTATATCTGCATCTAGAGAAACTCATGTTATTTTTTCAGGGTGTCTGTCAGTGAATCATTGGGTTAAAACATTTCATACATTAAACATAAGCACACCCAAAGACCGTATTAGTTTAGTACCTTTGGAAAATCGTAAGCATAAAAAACTGCTTCATAACACATCTAATTATTATCCTGGATAATTATTCATAAATATGACACTTTTTTATATATCAAACTTATACCTTTCTTTGTATCTTGGGGAAAAGAAACCTAAGAAATAGCGATCTCAGATGCTCAGTAAGGGTGAATAGGGGAGAGATAAATCATAACATAATTATAAGGAATATATACATAAAAACTTTTCAAAATCATATCCTATATATAAATTATCCTGATATCGTGTCATATAATAAATAATATAAGTTTATAAATAATCAAAGAACATATTCTAAGATATCATAACATAATACATATAATTGTGGAATACACATAATCACATAAAATGATTACCATAGTAGTCATGGTATCATTTCCAAGGCTATCTCAGTAGTATGATTTCCCTCCCCATACCATCTTGGTAGTCATGGTTTACTCCCATAACCACATTAGTAGTCAAGGTTCACTCTCAAGACCATATTAGTAGATAAAGTCTTTTACTGAACTGAGTTCACTCCCCGTTCCATCTATGTCTATCTCATGAGATATAAATCTTTACCCAATGAATTGGAGGGATATATAGCTCCCACCCATAACATAATGAAAATCAAACATATGTGTGATGCAAGAATATAAATCATTTATTATATCTAAACCCATGGAATGAAATGGTTTTTATAAACATTATTCAATCATAACATAACCCATGGGAAAGAAATGGGTTTTATAAATATCATCCCATCATAAACATAAACCATTATAAGAAATAATAAGAATGGTAGAATTGAAACATATTCCCAATAAAACAAAATTAACGTCAAATAATTTTTTATTAGATGGAAAATAATTTTTAGAGATCACTTGAAAATAATTCTTGAGGGAAATATCCTTTATTATTTGAAAATATTTTCTCTTCTAAAAATGTTTCATAATTTTAAAAGATATAATTTTATTTGAAAATAAAATCTCAATCTTGTAAGGGGAGCTTAAAATTATTAAGGAGTCATGATGATGGGAAATTCCATTCATTCCATATAAGTTTTTAAAAACATTTCTTTCTTACTTTTATTAGAAAAGTCACAAAGAACCTCATTTGGAAAACAAAAAAAAAGATTCCTTTCAAAACATGTAGTAAAAAGTAAAAAATGGATTAAATGAATTTTAAAATCTATATGAGAATGGTAAAAACATTTTTGGAAAACATGGACCATGAATATAAATATTCCCCAATAGAGACTTAAAATGAAATAATCCCAAATATTGATGAGATTGTGAAATAAATACTCATCATTTTTTAATTATTAGAATCATATGCCCCATGAAATAAAAAAATTATATGGATATAAAAATATCATAATATTATATATAATAATAAAAAAATACATTAATGGGTAGTATATATGCTATGTAGAAGAAACAAGTAGTTTATAAGGTAGGTGTCCCATAGAAATAAAAGTGAGACAAAGACCCCTTTCCTTAAGTCTTGACTTCTTTCGCACATGCGAAAACCTCTCGTATAATAAATATAAGTTTATTATACATCTACCATAGAATAATAGTCACATATATATATATATATAAACATACATATTCCATATATGATTTACATTTAACTTAATATTACCTATTTATTAATAATTCCATGTTAATGTTACGTTTCGGGTAATATCCACTTTTTTTCATTCATGCTTTGACTTGTTATCCTTGGTATTATTACTTATATAATTATTTAATCATATCCATAATGATAATCATGATATAAATATCATATTTATATTCAGTTAAAATTTAGTATTTTTTACTATTCATCAAAACATAAAACTTATTAGAAAAATACAAAAAATTAAATCAAAATAAAATTTTATATTCCCATTTAAAATATTTTTTTTTATAAAATCAAATATATAAAATTATAAAAAATTATATTTAAAATGGGTTCTCTATTAAAAGGTGGTAAAATTATCTTTTTGAAAAAATATGTTTTTATGCGTAAAATTGGGTTTGTTCTTGTATTATGCATATAAAATCTATTAGATGAATACAAAAAATATTTGATTGAATATATAACATGTATATTTCATTAATATAATTCATTAATTATAATTAATTTAATTGTTTTAGAAAAAATTACTTTGGGAGAATAAAAATAAAACTATTTCTTTTATAATCAATTGGATTATATTTTCATTAATAATTAATTGGTAACAAATGATTTCATATTATAAAACTTATATTTTTATAAGTAAGTTAATACTATTCATTACTACTAATTTAATGGCTAGGTTATAAATAATAATATTTTAATAATATATTATTGTTCCGTGAAACTCGGTATTGCATGTAATGCAATCTATCTATAGAACTTGGCATCATGTGTAACACAATCCAAGCATAGTGTTGCATATACTATAAGTTAATCTAAGTGTTACATGTAGCGCAATCTTGACTTGGTGTAGCATATAACGCAATCTCGACTTGGCGTTTTTTGTATAACAAAGATAAATTCAATATTGTGTGAAATGAAAAATGTCTAAAAGATTAAATTAATTCAAAAAATATATTTCAGAAAATCTCGGGGTGTTACATAAAACTATTAAATTATTTATTTCTTATCAACCACTATTTTGAAGGACTGCAAAATAGTGGTTGTACTTTTTTCTTGTCTATTAAGAAAAAATGGTAATTTTGTTTTTATTATCTATTTTTTTATTCCTTAAACCTTAAGAAATATTTGTATATAAATATATATATTAAAGAGAATATATATATAACATATATATTTATAACATATATTTATGTTAAATATATTTTAATATAACTTTTTTAACTTATAAATATAATATATATATATATTGACATATAGATATTATATATTTTATTAACATATATTTTATCATACATTTTTATATATAAAATGTATATATGATTTAAATGTTTACATATATATATATTGGTTCCAAACACTACACACCACTCTGCACCTTCATTTTCATTTATATTTTTTTCTTTATTCATTTTGTTTAATCCCCCACTTAATTCACCACATATACATATACAATTAACCACTTATATGTGTCTCAATATACATATATACCAAATATAAGTATATATATATTAAAAACGATTCTATAACTCATTTTTTATATATACATAACCTTAAATTTTATTATCAATTAAACATACCAATATATTTACATACACATATGTATATATATGTATAAGGCTATTATTTATGTTTACCATATATATATATATTAACATATTTATCTATATATTCTTATTTTTATATTTTTATATATTAAAAATCACATAAAAAATACTAACCATAAATTGAATTTTTTTTATTAAAATTATATATATATATATATATATATACTTATTATATACTCTTATCATTTTTAATATGTAAAATTAAAATTTAGAATTTCTTAATAATTAAGATATAAATTAGAAATTTTTTAATATATGTTATATTGTTAATTTTAATATCAAATTTATATTTTACCCATTTTAAGGTAACGTATAGTAATATTAAATACTTATTTATAAAATAAATTATTAAAAAGAAAAATAATACTATACTGTGAATTTTTTGTGATGTTAAATCCATTTCCAAAAGTGGTAGGATTTAATTTAAAATAAAACTCATAGACACGAACAAAAAAGTTGTTTTCCAAAGAGAAACTTTTCTTAAGTATAAAACATTTTAATATTAAAATTAAATATTAAATTGATTATAATGACCTAAATTGAATTAATTATAAAATAATTGAACTTATTTTACTATAAAACAATTTTAAAACAAAATATAACTTTATAAATTATTTAAGCAAAAAGATAGTTTTCAATGAAAATTAGTATTTTTCACTATTCATTAAAAAAGAAAACTTTTTAAAAAAATCCCAAAAATTCAACCCAAGATAATTTTGAAATGTTGATTCAAAAAATGATTTTAATATTTTCAAATAATTTTTTCTAAAAGTTTCAAAAATTAATTTTATTATTTATTCACAAAAAGTAATAAAAACAATTTTTTTGAGAAAAATGTGTTTTCAAAGCATATAAAGACTTTAAAAAATTAAATACTTTTTTATAAATGTACTTTATTCATATAAAACATTAATAATTAATTTTTAAAATTCTTATATTCCTATTCATACCACTATGTTTAACATATAGGCTATAATGGCCATGTTTAAATAATAATATTTATAGTATATTATGGTTCACTAAAACTCAGTGTTGCCTATAATGCAAGACATCAAAGAAATTAAATTTATTTTAAAAAAATATATTTCATAAAATATCATGGGGTTAAAATTATTTATTATTTCATATTTTTCCTTGTCTGGACTCTCTACTATACATTAGCTAGCATAACATATGGATTCTTGGGTGTTTTATTCATTCTCTTCAATATTTTCTCATTTGTTGGTAGTATGATAATTCAATACCTTAAAATATGTCCAACATTTTTACAACCTCCACATATCTTATGAGGAATCTTTGAGTCACTTTATTTTAGAAACTTATTATTAAATTAAAATTCTTTCACATTGATGTCTTCTACCAAACTAAACCCTGCGTTTCATTCTTAGATTATTATCTTTTTTGTTTATACTTGATTACATCCATAATAACACTCATATATTATTTCAAATGATTCATGATACATCATTTTCCACTATAATAGTAGTGTTTTCTACTTTGGTTTTGAATCCTTCACATCCTTCTTGGGTGTGTTTTTTTCACCATTTTATTTTAACATGTATTTTAAGGTAAACTCACCATCTCTTCTACATTGTTTCTTTCTCATGTTTTATGGAATTATTTCTTAAACATATTGTAATACATAATTGATTGGTTTAAACTATAACTCTTAATCATAATAACCAAATTTTCTATAGTTTCTATATAATTTTTTTGAGCCTTCACATCTGTTTAAGATTGGTAGATTCATACCATTATTATCCAATGTACTAATGAATCAACTTAGCACTACTCTCCTATAAGGTCAGACTTCTTTTATTTTCAATAATAAATACATAATTCCAATAATCAATAACGTCGTGTCTAAATTTGTCATAGCAGTAATAGTGTCCAATAAATCATGATTTTATCCTTTAAATAACAATATGTCTAGATTTAGTAGCTTTTTATTTTTTTTTGCAATGTTATCCTTTAGTTGAGATTCTTCTAGGGAACTATTACCATTGCCGTTTCTTATATGCTTGTTTGGTAAATAGGTGGTCTTATCACCACTTTTATTAACCCATATTTGTCCAAATTTTCCTTTATGAACTATATATTTCATGTTAACAAAATTATTAAAAATCAAATATTTTGGAACAAATGTTACTGCACTTTTCATTGAGCCTATGGTAGATATATCTTCAGATAATTTCAATATCTTATTTAAAATTGGATCTCTAGACAAAATTCCTTTGAATTATTATTTATTAGATAATAACCACTTTAACTATGTTGAGGGGGAGACCCTACATGGATTGAAAACCTATAATAAATTATCTAAAGTCTTAAAGACACAGGGGATATACATTTTTTAGATGACCCAAAGGCCAAATATTGAAATATTATACTACAACAACCCCTCCCAACTCTCATTTAATTTTATGCACTTATCCACCAATTATATCATATCCTATCTTGGTCATTCCCTATAAAAGTATACACATAACCTTTTTCAAATGTTTTTCCATATTATCCATCCCTATCCAATTCTACATGAATTTCCTAAAGGCCTTCATTTTTATTGATTTTCATAACCCCCCATTCAAGGGATGAGGGGGAACCCTTACAAGGCCTTTATTGTTTTTCACATATGATTATTACTACTCAGTCTCAGCCCACCTATCTGAGGTTAATTGTAACATTTGAGATTAAATTATAGTAATTAAAGATTTAATTTTAAGGAAATTATAGTTAAATTCACATTTTAATATTTCATTTCATAAAAGTTTTAATTTTATAGGTTGCATATCACCTTTGAACTTACTATTTAGAAATAATATTAGAATGAATTTTTGAAATTTTTCCTTAGAATTTTTTTTATGAATAGTTGAAAATGTGGTACTTAAAAAAATTATTTTATTTATAAAAATGTGTTAAAACATATATCCTTAATAGTAAATTCATTATTAATTGGGTAGAAATAAATATAAAATCAGTTGAAAGTAAAAAAAGGTTATTTTTTAGAAAACTATTTTTAAGTGCACAATGTATTTATAAATTAAAAAAATAACTATTTATGATGGATTTTAATAAAATGTGTAAATTATATATTAAATTAAATAAATTTTTATTCATATAATGTTGTTTAATTTGAGAAGTTTTAAAATAAATTCCTCTTATGACTAAAAATTGTATTTCTTAAAAAATTGTTTTCATTGAGTTTTATGGGTTTATTTTCAAAATTAATTTATTCCACTTGTAGGAATTGAATTTGATAAAATAGTTCCTAAATTTGAAAGAATCATTTCCAAATTTATTAAATAGATAAATTTTATTTTTGGTAATAATTTATTATAACCAATATAAAAATCCTTTTCTGCAGTAAAGGTTAAAATGGGTTAAACTAAAAAATAAGGTTTAAAATGACTTATATTTTGTATAAATTCTATTGGATGATCCTATTTAGACCATATCCCTCTAATATTCAAAATTATGAAAATTTGGAGCCACTTAACTTGAGTAAAAAATATAATAAATAATAATATTTCAATTATTTATAAAATTTCCACCCACCTCACTTATAAAAGGGAACCGTGCCCCCACTTCACTCTTATTTAAAGGAATCCTAGGCTTTACTGAAGTGTGAAAATTTTTAATTTAAAATTTTAAAGTATGGATTTGTTTTGAAAGATATAATATATTATAACGCATCCCAAATTCATCCAAAGATCAAGTGTAATTTAATTAAAAATTAATATCTAATAATGAAAAATTAGATTAAAACTGTAGCTTGACCAATTTCAATCGGAAACACATTTTCCTCATCATCATCGATCATCACTCAAAGGAACCAAACATAGAACCAAATATATCATCCAAACATGTTTTCTAATATTTATATATCATCAACCTATGAAATTCAAATGCTAAGACATAGAATTGGAGGCTCTTCAACATCGTCACGATCGCAGTAGATCAAAATAACAATCCTTGAACTTGGATCAAGAAAACATTGATATTCCATTCACTTTATCTCTATAAAATTTGAGAGAGAGGTGTAAAAGATAAATAATTTTTTAAAACACTTACCTCACTCATTTTTAGTCCTAAAATATCTTATATTCTTAGGTTTTAACTTCTATTAATTATATTTAGGTCTTTATGGAAGTTAACACATTAAAATTATAAAAAAAAACATAAATGACATTTAAAATTTTCCAAAAATGTGGTGGATATTTTATCACATGCCTATAAAACATAAATTTGTTATGTGATATAATATGATTCATTAACTTTACTTTTTACTCTTATAAATATTAAAAAAACCTGGAATATTAAATATTGAATATTATTTCAAAAATAGTTTGCATTATATTTACTGAATAATTTGTGAATATAATAAGTAAATAAATTACATGGATACTATTCTAAACATTTATAATATTGAATTTATTTATTTCATTTGTGATCAAAGGAACTTGGGCACTACCTGGCCACCGTTGTGGGTTCCACCATGTCCTAAACTCCAATTCACTATAATTGGACAAGATTTTAAATGTACTTTGTGTGTGAACCTTTAGGACCGTATCTTGGTAGAAATGAATATTCTTCACAAACCAAGAGTGGAGTATAGAAACCCATATTGGACCTAAATGAGTTAATAAATAGACTTAATAATGAAAACCTCCTATAAAAACATGATGTTTAATATTATATCTTTGTCTTACGGCATCTTGTAAAGTAGGATGCATGCTTTGTATCATCATCCTTTATTACATTATTATTCATTTACATTACTTTAAAAATTTACCTTTAATCACCATATCCATGGATCTAATAAAGTTACTACTATTTTTTTCAATTGGGCCTGAGATATCTCATCCTTTCATATGTGAAAAAATATATATTGATCATTTAATCAATATAATACCACAAATGATGCACCCAACTCAAGCTAACTCACCCTAATAAAAATGTCATGATTTTTATTAAATCTAACAACTTGATCAAATGGTAGACATTGATAATAATATCAATTATTGATACTAATAAACATGATCACTGATTGGAATTACAAATGGCGCCTACAACATGTGGTGTTCTTATTGGTAGGCCAGTCCTCATGATCTCCTCTACTCAAGATCACTAACTATGAACTTCATGAGAAGAATTGTTAATGATTACAAACCCATATTACCTAATAGTTATACATCATCTGTGTTCAATCGGAATTATATATCTAGACTATAGGACATATATTTAAGATTAATGTCATAGTATCTCGAGGTTCTAATTATAGTTGGGAACTACTATAACATGTTGATATGAAAAACAATCTATAGACATTTTCATATAAATAGTGGGTATATAAGTATCAACAATATTATGGTAAGTATTAATCATGAATAAATAATTGTATACATGATTCAATAATCATAAATTACTTTTTCAAGTTGGGTTTAGAGAACCCACTTTTACAGTACTCCCACATTTACTAGTTCCAACATGATAATGATAATCTTGTTCTCTATCACATGATAAGATCATGATTCTAATGAGTTGTGGATTTATTAATTAGGTTTAACATGTTTCTTTACATGGTTAATTTGTTATCTATGAATTCACATCCTTGAGTAAGACTCCTTAACAAATGATATCCCCAAAATATATTCCTTTTTCCACTATCTAAACTTGAAATATGTTGTTACCAAGTAGGATCAAGGCCACACATAGGGGGTGAATCATTAGTTCTTTTTTATTTTATAATAAAGTTTCTTAAATATTTAAAGAAACTTTCATAACTAGTAAAACTTGTTAGGGTTATGAATGAAAATTAAATTTTTATTTTCAAACACTTTTAGGAAAAGTGAGAAACCAATAGTTACTTTAAGGCCACTGATAAACCGTACAAGATCACAACAGACACAAAACACAAACCTAGAGCATGTAATCAAATGAAAAGGACATATCAGCACAACAACTACAAACCATATACTCATCACCACAACCAACATAGGAGTCCTCCTCTACAGTAGAAAATTTCCATTCAGAAGCTGGATTATAATGCCTCAAGAGATTATCACCTTAGTCCCGACTCCTCATTTGATCTATTGAGAGATACCCTGGAAAACTTGTTATTGTTATGATCCACTCAAATATAACTCACACCCACACCTTTAATACTCAAAAAATATAAATATAAGGCAACACATTATATTTACAAGATTCAACACAAAACCCACTCATTTCCATGTTGGATAGTCCCACCAATATAGTCCCACAATTCTACAATCCTAGTAGCAACTTTCCTGTTATATTTGGTTATACCCCCAACTATCCTTTGTAGTATCCAATTCCTACAAACAATAATTTTCATCAACTGGAAAGTATCCATAGTTACAAGATTCTCCTTTCTTCTTTTATTCTGATCCACTTTATAAATTATTCACTTAATCTACAAGTAATGTGAATCAAACTTTATCTACGTAAAATCTTCAATAACTTAAACAATAATCTAAGGAACTTGTTGGTCTTGAAACTTCTTCCAGAAACTCAGTCTAGAAATCTTCCTCAACAAAAGTCAGTCTGATCTTCCTCAATCAGGTACCCTCATTTTGATGGGCTCCATAAAATTGGCCTTATTCTGATTATCCTTTTGCACTTCCTTCTTAAATTGAGAAATAACTTAATTGGCAGCTCAAAATTCCTCTATCCGATGGAACTCAGTCAGATGAACCTTGTTTTGATGGATGTAACTCTAAGGGTTCACTCTTATGGAATTACTTTGACGGAATTTCATCCTTTGGAACTTTCTCTGATGATTGGATTGAAACTCACTCTAATAATAATGTTCTGATGGAACATCCTCAGTATCAACCTAAAAAAATGTTTGGTTGGGTACTCTATACCATACAAACGAAATTTTCGAGATCTATAAACACGTTAAGAAGTCAAGTTTTTCTCCTCATAAAAATTTATTGTGCTCTCCTTTTATAGGAACACCAAAATGATTTAAGTGGGATTCTGAAAAGTTTATCCCACTTCACCAAATTTACTAAATCTTTAATCTTACTTAAATCTCAGATCTCTCTATGAATTCTTCAACACCTTTTCGAATCTTCAAATCTCATTGATTTTCAAATCTCTCTTTGAATTCTTCAATGCTTCAGACTTTCTGAAAAATCTTCATTCTGAATTTGATTCACCATTCAAATTTAACAATATGATTTCTTCATTGTGATTCTTCATTACGATGAAGATCTGTGCAAAAATAAAGATGACCAATTTCAATGACTTCTTGTAAACACTAAAAGTCTTCTCATATTGATGTTGTGTATCAACACTTCCTGAAACTTCTCATAATTTCATCATGATTTTTAATTTCTTTATAGAATTTAGTCATATTCCTCATTTTGATTCTTCATTACACTTCTCTACAAAAATTGGAAAAATAATCTTCTTATTACAATTTCATCAATCTGATTCTTCACCTCTTCTTTAGAAAATAAATAATTTTGTTCTTTTGGTCTTAACCCAATTGTAATAGAAAAAAGTATGAATTATTGTTTTTCGTAGCTTAATTAAAATAAAATTCAAACTTTCTCAAAAAAAATTGCCTCTGATAACACTTTGTATCTGATGTCTTAAATATACCAACAATTTGTAATACAAATCAATGTCAGTGTTCATTATAATGGATTGGTGGAATACTGCATCTAATGGACCGGTGTTGGCAGTGACGTATTTCTTTCAGCAAGATCAATCTTTCAGACTTCTGATATTGTCACAATGATGATTATCATTCTAATTATTGTTAATACTTTTGTGTCTGGTGTTCCTCACTTTGATGAACTCCAACAAGAATACTTCACATCATATTTTCCTCTCTTCCACAAACCATCTTCTTCTACAGAATTCAGCTTGTAATTATGACTTACTCATGAATTTGGATACATTTGATATTAGATTTAACATCGTCTGATTTACTATGGAAAGTATTACAACTTTCTATCCTTCCAGTAACATCTTCCTTACAAACCAAACCTAAATATGATGGGCCTGAATATAATTGGCAGTTTCATCTTACCCCATTTCATTCATAAATCTTGAATCAAAATTTCCTTACAAAACTTATGAATTTTTTTGAATTAAAAAATAGAAAATCATCATCAATTTTAGGGTGGAATTTATAATGTGATATAATTTTTCTTTATTATCACCACTTTCATCCTAGACTCAATATGATTTACAGAAGCTTCTGAATTATCATCAAAGTCTCATTACAATTTCCTAGATACATTGACTCATGTCAATGTCTGAATCTGATGTTGATGGTTCTGAATATAATCATCTTGGATCTAATCCTCTTGGATTTGATCCTCTTGTATCTAATTATCGTCCTTATGATTCTGTATCTGATTGACAACTTCACTCACACCATTCTTCAATACTATTTACATTTTATTCTCAATATAATTTATTTCATCAAAATAATAAAAATATTTATCTATTGACAAAAATTAAAACCAAAGCTTAATTGGGTTCTAAAAATATCCCCATTTGTGTTTTTTTCCAATACCCACTTCAATACCAACATTTAACCACTTCAAAATAATAAGTGGTATTGTTTCCTTTTCCCACTTTTTCTTCTCCATGTCTTCTTTTCATGCTCCCCCTATTTTCCATCTCTCCCCAATTTATTTTCTCTCCCCAATTTATTTTCTCTCCCCCTTAACATATTCTATATCCCTTATTGATAGTAAAATTCAAAGTGTCTATCATGAAATGTTTCATTCCTTATTAAAAAATTGTCTAATTTCAAAAAGGTTGGAACTTTTAATTTAAAAATAATGAAACTATTCTTGAGGAGAACATAAGTGTCACATGTTTTTATTAATAAATAACCTTTAACTAAAAAAATCTAAGTTTGTGTGGGAAAACCAAGTGTAGAGAACAAGAGTTTATTATCAAGGTTTTTACTTTTTTCCATTGTAAAACATTAATTTAATACCCTTTTCATGTTTCTTTCATCTTCTGAGTTTCATTTTTTGGTTTCAAATAATTCTAAATAACATTTAATCTTATTTTCTTATCATATATCCCCCTTGATTCATAAATGTTTTCTAGTAGATACATGTTGTACCAACATGAATAGTATATATGTCTGAAAATTCCACAACACTAACAATGAACTCTCAATCTTGATTTTTAAAACTTAGTGTAAAAGTGATCAAAACTTTGTTGTTATTGTTTCTTCACAAATTGTCAACCAATTTTATAAATATGATACTTTCCTGAATAATTTTTATATTTCTTGTTGAAATATTTTTTCTAAAAAACATTATTTTGTAAACCTTTCATTTCTCCTTCTTTAGAAGTTACACCTTTAACATCAATAACCTTGCTAATGATTTCTCTTATATTTATTATCTCACTTTTTTATATAAGAAAAATTGACTGTGTTTCTAAAAACTTTTCTTCTTTCTCATCCAACTTACTTTTCAGAACATCTATGATTTTTTCAGATTCATCTATCCTATGTTGTTTATGTTTAATTTCTTCAAAAAGTGTAGATTCTATTTTATTTAGATTCTCATTTTCAGCTGATTTTTCTTCTTAAATTTTAATATCTTTCTTTCAATATATCCATTCTCAAAATTTATGTCTTTAACATATTTCTTCAAATTCCTTATTTCGTTCTTGATTTTAGTATTTTGTTCAAGTGCATTCTTTAAATTCATTTTTATAATCCATTACATTTCTGTCATCTCTTCATCATTATCATCACTTCCTAAAGAATCACTTACATTTCTAACTTGAGAAATAAAGTTGATTTGATGATAGGATTTATCATTAGATGAGGAATCATTCTTCTTTCTTCTACTCAAATAATTTTTTTTCTTTTTTTCATAACGAAATATTTCCTTATGTTTTTTTCACTTTTATTTATGAGTTTTCTCATCATTATCTTCATACTCATACTCTTTAACTTTCTTCCTTGTACAATTATGTGAAAACTGTCATTTCAATTCACAATTACAACATTTCAGGGTTTTTCTTTTCCATTTTACCATATTATATTTCTTTTAATAGAGGAAAAAAATTGTGTTGAAATCTTTATCTTCTTCATCAACTTATAAATCACCTCATTATTATTTAATTTATTTATCTTTATTTTTTCCTTTTTAATATCATTGGTAGGTTGTTTCTTGATCAAATTTTTCTTTTGTTTTCATAAACTTTTCTCTACTCATTTCATTAGTAACAATAGTAATATATAGAGCATCCAATGATAGGGTTTCAAGATCTCTATCTTCTAAAGATGAAACCTTGGCATCAAAGTTATCAGGAATAATTCTCAATATATTTTCAACAAAAATTGTGTCTTCCAATTTCTCACCAAGACATATTATGGTGCTAACAATGTCATTTACCCTTGTAAAGAAGTCACCAATAGATTATTGCTCATCTATTTTCATATATTCATACGTAAGTCTCTAGAGTCTTAACTTTTCCTTATTAACCTTCATATTTCCTTCATAAATGTTTTTCAACTTTTCCCAGATACCTTTGGCAGTTTCATATCCTTTTACTCTAAGAAACTCACTTTCATTAAGTGATGAAATTAAATCATTTTTAGATCCTCCATCATTATAAAGATTTTTATTATCAATAACTATAAGAGGATCATTCTCAATACGAGGATGAAATCCTTCTCTAGTAGCTTCCAAAACATCATACCCAGGGGTCATAAAATATGGTATCATTCTATCCTTCCAGATATGATGGTTCTCCCCATTGAAAATTGGTATCCCCTTATAGTTCACAGAATTGGAATTATCCATTCCTGAGATGGATCTTTCTGATATCAATTGTTGTTCCCAAGTATGATTGTGACCACTGATAGGGGGTGAATCAGTGGTTACCTTTTCTTTTATAAGAACATTTCGTAACTCCTTAATAAAAACGTTCTTAACCTTTGAAATTTTTTAAAGTTATGATCCACTCAAATATAACTCACAACCTCTCCTTTCATATGAAAAAAATATAAAGAGAAGGAAACACATGATATTTACAAGGTTTGTTACAAATACCTACTACTTTCTATATTAAATAGTCCCACCAACATTGATTCTTTTACTATCTTCTTTTTCTAATACAAAGGCACAAGAAAAGAACAATTATACAATCCTAGTAACAATATTCTTACTATGGTTGGTAATACCCCCCACCTATCCTTTCCTGTATCCACTTCTATCAAACAATCCTTCTCAGTAACTGGTAAGTACCCACAATTATAAGCTTCAATTTTCTTCTTCATTTCTAATCCACTTATAAAATAATTACTTCCACCACAAGTAAGATAAATCAAACTTTACATGCATACAATCTTCAAGAACATCAAAAAATCTCTAAGGAACTCGTTGGTCTAGAAACATATTTCAGAAACTTAGTCCTTAAATACTACTCCATAAAATTTAGTATGATATTTCTTAGTCTGGTACCCTCATTCTAATGGGATCTATCCGATTTTCCTCATTCTAATTCTATTTTTTTGCATCCTTATTTAATTGAGTAAGAACTCAATCAGTTGATTACAATTCCTATGTTTGGTGGAACTCGGTCTGATGGATGTTTCTCTGATGGGATCACTTCGATGGACTTAATCTAATGGAATGTATCCCTTTTGAACTTAATCTGATGATCGAATTGAACCTCACTCTGATAATCTTGTTACAACATAACTTCCTCAGTATCAAACTGAAAAAAAAAATTGTTGTGTACTCAATTACTAAGAAACAAAATGTCAGAGATCTCGACACACGTTAAGAATACAAGTTTTTCTCCTCATACAAATATATTATTCTATCCTTTTATAGACACACTAAAATGGTTTAAGAAGGATTATAAAAAGGTTTTCCCGCTCCACTAAATTTCATGAATCTTTAATCTTCCTTAAGTCTCATATCTCTCTTTGACTTCTTTAACTACTTTTTGAATATTCAAATCTCCTTGATTTTCTAATCTCTATTTTAATTATTCTACACCTTATACTTCCTAAAATCTTTATCCTGAATCAAAATTTCTTTTTTGATTTTTTAATATGATTTCTTCATTATGATTCTTCATTATGATGAAGATATATGAAAAAATAAATATGGTTCATTATGATGACTTCTTATAAACAATGAAAGTCTTCTCATATGGATATTCCATATCAACTCTTCTCGAACCTTCTCACAACTTTATCTTGATCCATACATTATTTAGAGACTTTAGTCTGATTCCTTATTCTAATTCTTCATTTTTTGGATCAACACTAATTGGAATACTAATCTTCCTATTCTAATTTTGTCAATCCTAATCTTGAACTCTTCTTGAAACAATCAATAATTTTGTAATTTTGATCTTAAACTAATTATAAGAGAACAATGTATGACTTATTGTTTTTATTAACTCAATTCAAATACAATTATAACTTTCTAAAACATTTCTACCACTGATAAAACTCTGTATTCGATGTCTTAAAGATGATAAAAATATGCAAGAAAAATCAGTGATAGTATTCATTATAATGGATCAGTGGCATACCACATCCAATGGATTTGTATTGGAAGTGACTTTTCTTTTAGAAAGATAAATCTTTTATCCTTATTATATTTTCACATTTATTATTCTCATTTCAATGATCTTACATCCTTATGTGTCTAGTGTTCCTCACACTAATGAACAATAGCTAGAATACTTTACATCGTACTCTACCACCTTCTACAAAATTTATTATTTTACAAACATAAATGTGTAATAATGGCTTCCTCATGAATTTGAATATGTTTGAGATCAGTTTTAACATCATATAACTTACTATGGAAAGTTTTGTAACTTTCTATCCTTCCAACAACATCTCTCTTACAAACCAATATTGAATACAATTGGCCTAAATATAATTGGCAGTATTATCGCTGCCTCTTTCTTTCATAAAGCTTGCATCACAAGCTCCTTATAAAACTTTTGACTTTTTTGAATTACAAAAAACAAATCATCATCAATTTTAGTGTGGAATGTAGACTCAATGCATTTTTTATTACATTTATCACTTTAATTCCAGACTCAATACGATTTTCAGCAGCTTTTGACTTCTCATCTAAGTCTCATTATGATTTCTTCAATTTGTTGTCTCATGCCAATGTTTGGATCTGATGTCGATGGTTTTGAACCTGATCCTCCTAGATCTTATTATCATCCTTATGATTCTGGATCTGATTGAAAACATCACTCATACCCTTGTTCAATATAATTTCTATTTTCTTCTCAACATACTTTCTCTCATCAATATAATCAACATATTAATATATTAACAACAAATACAACCAAAACTTAACTAGGGTACAAAAACATCTTGTATAGTAATATTATAGTATGGTTATCAGAATTATGGTAATACTTTAATTAATATGTTTGATTCTAAGAACTAGAAAAAAAAAATTGTTAATTTTATACTACTTCTTTAGCTACAAAATACTCTATGTTTGAAGATATGGATTCCACTGGATTTAATGAGATCCACTTTCTCATTACCTTATCCTAACTAAATTATTATATCATATTGATTTATATTAAGACAGGTTTATTTCCCCTTAAAACTATAATCCCTTCCTCGTTATGTACCAGGTATATATACCTTATACTTTCTCAAGTAAAATTGGATATCTCTAACTTCTTTTGGTACAGTTTTCATAGATTTAACTAATATTTTATTATAATAAAGTTTATGTTGTAAATATCTATTACATATCATGGAATATGTTATAGATCCATCATAGATTCATATGTAATTATACTCACCATTTTAATCTCATCATATATCTCATACATGTCATCTTAGAGAGATTTCTGTCATTTGACATTGGAAATAATTAACTCTTAATTTTTTCCAATACATTGTTAGTATATATATATTGACTTAGTCAAAGTAACCCATAGATATACTGTAGTAAATCATGATCCCTATAACTTGGGATGAAACTTTAAGTCAATATATGGAGAGTATCTTTTAAATCAATCTTAATAAATTCTATGACTAATAACAGTTTTCCCTATGTTATCAGCATATTTTACTTAGAAACTATAGTGCTCTCAATAACCTATTGTAGACATCTATCATATATTCATTTCAAACTAATATTATAAGATCAAAATTCATAAATTAATCCATAAATGGATATATATAACTTTCATTAATTATTGTAATTCTATGGTGTCACCGACCCTTTATGGATGCACCGTATAAACACCTTCCACAAAAGGAAGTCTTGTCATCCAATTCCTAATATAATGATCATAGAAATTTTCTTTGACATGTGGAATTCAAATAGATTTATGTATGATGATTTTGTATAACCAAATAATTCTTATTAGTACCACATTTTAACCATGCATATATAGTTTCTCTTGAATACCCATCAATTATTTTACATCAATTAGAGGAACTACCCAAATACATACTTGATTTTGGTACATGGAATCCATTTTCCCGAATTCAAATAATCTTCTTAATCATAGTTGATTTCAATTTATTGATTCCTTATAGGATCTATTATTCTCATTCAATAATATATCACCCATCACGGGGAATATAAAACTACCACTATGGTTTTAATCTTCCTATGAAATATGTGTCTCTAGAACATTCCTTTTCCATAAACACTTGTAGAAATTATTCTTATGAAAACTAATTTTGCATATCTAGAATTAAATAAACCCTTTTCAATCTTTATTACATTATCTTAAATAGATATTTGAACACTTTTTATAGAAACATAATCTAATACTTTACTATAATTTTTTTTCTTAGGTATTTCTATAATATCCTTAAAAACCTTTAGGATAATTCCTTTAGATGCACATTATGTTATTCTTTCGAAAGTTTTTTATTGAATTATCCTTAAAAAACTCTTTTCATATAAACCCATAGAGTATGGAATAATTTATTTAATTCACACTATAACTCATATGATATCCATTTTTCATTATAGTTGGAATATGGTTATGGGATAACACTTCTATTTATAAATAATTTATCAAAAATAAAATGGAATATTTTTCATGACTTATTAAAAATAATAATTTATGGTTCTTTTATTAATGTCATGTCTTTTATATGTACAAGGAAATTTGAATTTATCAATTGATCCATGATACATTTTTTTATCAATTTATTCATGTAAGACTCGTCATAGATCATGACTTTGATGTGTATAAGGAAATGTGAGTTTAGGAATAAATCCAATCAATATTTTCATGATTAATGAATGATTAGTCAAGATAATATTCAACTCATGATCCCAAATAAAGTCATATATTCTAATCATGTTTAGTAATTATTTAAATTTTAAATTCCTTAAAAATATTAAAGTAATTTCAGGAAGTATATGAATTTACCTCTAGCTTCTTATTAGGATAGTTCAAGCTCTCATAGCTGAACAAATTCTGAAATCTTTTTGGATTACATTTATTTATAAAGGTTTATTTTTTAAAAACTAAATAATTAATTTTTTTGATAATATCTAAGGTTTTTTAACTCCAAATTCTCTAAAAATATGTATATCCTTTAAAACTACTTACTTTAACTATTCAAGGAATTATATTTCAACAAATGGTTATAATTGAGTCTTACATTTTATATTCATCAGTTATTATGAATGATTCAAGAACTATTTAACTATTAGTCAAGTATGTGGTACCACAAACAACATTCATTCCAAAATGGAATAATGTATTCTTATTTAAAAAAGACATTTGAGATGAATCTTTTTGTAATACTCAATAAAATTTCAATCAGAATCATAAATTGAGCAACTAAAAGTTGTGTACTTCTCACTACTAACTTATGAATAACCATTTCTTATCCACTTATAGAATTCACCTTAATTCTTTTAATGTTTCTATACTTACTTGGTTATAGTATTTGGATACACATATGTGATAGGTATACTATTTTTAATAACTAATAAGTATGATAGAAACGTATTATAAAATAATGAATACAATTAAGTCGAAGCCTCTGGTTGCTTCTACTTCAATTCATTACATTTTATCTTCTATAGACTTATCTCTTAACAGGAAAATAAAATATCTTCTTGTATAATAATATTACTATTTTCTTTTGATGGTTTTTTTAAAGGTTCCATTAGTTTCACACTCTCCATTAGCCTTTTTCACTTTTTCTTTCAACTTTTTCACCATAAGAACTAATGATTAATATTTCTTTAGGTTTTTATTTACTTGAGAACCTTACCCAAAAGTTAATGAAGTGTTCTCTCTATCTTGTTTGTTTTGTAATATTAAACAAAACTAGATTAATTGGGTAATAAATATATAATAATGTTATGTATTGAAAGATCGTGTCCCATATTTCAATTTACACATGTTCAATGTAATCATTATCTCATTCATTTCTTGTTTCACTTTCTCCTAGCAGTCTTCTTAGAGATGAGACAACATGTAAAAACATCCATAACCTATTTTTTTTCAGAAATCATACAAAATTTATGGTATAAATATGATTTAAACATCAAATGAACCATATATTTGTCTCTTATAAGATTCCTTTTCATCCCCACTTTGTAAGGTCAATCAAAAGGCAGTGGGGACTCTGGTACATAGAATTTATTTTCATATCACTGCACTTTTCACAATCTCCTGTAATAAAATTGGAAATTCATTCTTGTTAACACATGTACTTTTCTCATTATATATCATAATGAACTTTTGGAATTTTTATCAATTCATCTAAAAAACAAAACATAAGTTAATAAATACTTTTATATTTATTACCATATATTATACATTATAGATTTTATTATCTTAAATGTTTCTTACTATTTTATCGAATTAAAGTAGAATTAAACAAGTAGATTCATAATACTCGGTCTATTGAGTACTATACTAGAAAGGATCCTTAAAATTTCTCCTCATATTATAATCTATGGCTATTCCACTACTCAGAGAGTCTCAAGGTAGGATTTTAGATGTCCAACTGCATTAACTTGTAGATCTTTTATCTATTGAGTGAAGTTTTATCTTTTATAAAGGATAACCTTACATTTCTCAAATATTTCCTCTAAAGTAGAAATAATATAGTTATGGATAATTATTTACTAAAAATTTAGTTAAGTAAAACCATTGATCTCATAATAACTCCCCAGTAATATGAGGCACCTCAACTAGGGATGACACGCACATCATGCAATTAGTTTTGTTCAAAATTAAGTGATAGAATTCATTATGAATTAATTTTTCTTTTTGGTTTTTTATTATTCTCAATAAATGTAATCTTTTTTTATTTACATTTTATTGTTCTATGTTACTTCACTCACATCTTAACAATGTTATAAATAGAAAAATATTTGTCATTCATTTTCATTTTATCCATTCCTACTCACTTATTATTTTATGTGATCACATATAAAAATTACACATACATAAAATAATAAACCATGCATAAATAAAATGAAATAACATGATCATGAGCTGATATTAATGTTTGATCCACTTAGTGAATAATGGATTAACATGAACCCTAGGGGTAACTCCTTGAGTCACTATTCATGTAACTTGAGTTGCAGAACTCGACCATTCAATGCATCAAAGTCTCATCTAGTGTCTTACCAAGTCTCGATGTGAACAATATAAATTTTAATTATTTTCATTATACAACAATTCTCTTATTAAAGCGAGGGGTATTATGAGTAAGAATATAGATAAATAAATTTTATTTGGGTGTGAAATCCCTTAAACATATAACAATGTAAAAGATTGTATGCATATATTTATTTATTAAATAATGATAACATACCTTGTATTAAAATAATTACATAAATAGATAAGAAAACACCAAATATTCATTGGTTGATCTAAGTCTCATTATTAGTCGGTACACATTAAACTCGAGTATATTAATTAAATTTATGTTAAATTCATCTTCGGGTTATTTTTCATGAATTAAAATAAATTTTATTTTATTTTATTTCATAAAAAATCACTTGTTACACATTATTTATAATTGTTCAGTTAAATTCCAAATATATTTTAAATAGTTTATAATTTTTATGAATTTATCCAGGATTACAATGTATTTTTAAGTCCCCAGGAAGGGATTCAGGTTGTGGGGAGATACTCGGAAAAGTCATATGGGTTAGAAGGAACGTGCCTCAGCCTACTCGGAGAAGGTCCGACCTGGTAGGGGTTTTAGGTTAGTGGTGTGTACACAATTATGCATGTTTCATATAGGCATGGGGTAGGGTTCCCCATCAGGGGAACCACATATAAAATAAATAAATAAATATATATATATATATTATAAAAATGAATTGTATGTATCTCACCTTAAAATGGCGGAATACCTTTTTTGTTTTCACGTAGCGGTGCTCCAAGTCACCTCCTACGCTTTTTAATTTATTGTTTTCTAAAGTTTTCAAAAATCCTAAACATAGGCTTAAGGAAGAAATTTTTAAAAGGTGTGTGGACCCATTTCAAAAGCCTACATGTAATAGGCTTGGCCCCAAAAATTCATAGAAAGGGTTATCCCCAACCCTTGTATCCCCTCTATATATATATTATCAAATGCCAATATATATTATATATATATAATAGGATGCATATATATATATATTATAAATATATAATAATGCACTAGTATTATATATATATATAATAAAATTCTTATTTATATATCATATATATAATCATGTGACTATTATATATATAACAATTTTTTTTATTTCTTTTCCACAAGACTTGAAAAATACCAAGCATTATTATTAATGTGAATAGTATCAAGGTACTATTTACTTTAATAGTATACTGAGTACAATTCATCTAATTCTTATATTTTTCTTTTTTGTATAAAAAACTTAATATTAGGAACCTGATAACTATTTGTTCTTTGAATTAAGCCCAAAAAATTATAACTTTGAAATTCAGATGAACATAACTCAGTCATTTGATCTTTGTTGAAGTTCTATTTGTGGTAGCGGGACAATCATTATGCATTCTTCTCAAATAAATGAAAATTTAATTTTTAGTTTGACTTAATTAAATTCACACCTCCCTATGATACTAATTAAAGGAAACCAAGGATTTTCATGATCATGAAAAAATGTAATTTTTTTGGATTTGTGTCAAAATATAAAATCTATTATACCCCATCCTAGATTAATACACAGATCATGTAAAATTTAATTAAGAATGAATAATTAAGATTGGAAAATTAAATTGAAATTGTACCTTATCTGATTTTTATTATAAATAGATTTCTTTAGTTTTCGGTGATCATCACTCAAAGGTACCAAACCCAAAACCATCTAGATAATCAACATGAATTCTGAAAAGTGTTTGATCATCATCCTACAAAATCTGAGTGCTATCATGAATAATTAAAGATTCTTTGATGTTTTCACAATCATGGGTGATCAAACTAATGATCCTTGAACTTGGATCGAGCAAAACTTGATTTTACCTTTGCTTTCTCTCTCTAGGATTTTAGGGTGTATAAGAGATATATTTCATGCAAACACTTTACTCGCTCATTTTGGGTATTAAAAGATCTTATATACTGACGTTTTACCTTCCATAAATTGTATTTCAGTACTTGTGTAAGTTAACCAGTCAAAAGTACCCCAACATGACATAAATAGAACTTAAAACATTCCTTAAATGTCATGGATATTTTATCACATGATTGTAACCCATAAATATTTTTATGTGATAAAATATGAGTCATTAACTTGACTCGAATCTCATATAAATATTAAACGGGCCTTAAATATTAAATATTGAATATTCATTTAAAAATATTTTTTATTATATTCACTGAATAAATTATGAATATAATAAGTAAATAAATTAAATGGATATTATTATAAACATGAATAATATTGAATTTATTTATTTCCTTTACATCTATATAGATTTGGACATTACCCATCCATCACCATAAGTCCCACCATGTACTAAACTTTAATTCACTAGAATTAGCCAAGATTCTGAATATTCTTTTTTGGTGACCCTAAAGTCCCTTATACTTATTGTAGTGAATATTATTCATAGACCAATAGATAATTATAAAAATACATCATGACTCTTAAGGAGTTAATGAATAGACATAATAATTAAAACCTCCTATGAAAAAATGTCATGTAATACTATCTCTTTATATTAAGGCATATTGTAAAGCAAGATGCACACTTAGTGTTATCATAATTTCTTGATTTATTATTCATTTACCTTACTATATATACTTAATTTTAATCTCCATGTCAATGAATTTAATAAACATACTACTACACTGATCAACTAGGCCTGATACATCTCATTCTTTTGGAAAGGAAAAAACTATCATGACCATTCAATCAATGTCATACCACTAATGATGCAACCAAAGAAAGATACCTCACCCCAACATAAATTTAATGAATTTAATTTTGAATAAAATAACATGATCAAATGGTACATATTGATAATAATATCAAGTCTTGAGACCAATAAACATTCTCACATATAGAAACTTCCAATAAAACCTACAACATGTGGTGTTCTTATTGGCAGATCAATCCTCATGATCTCCTCTACTCGAGATCTCCAGGAGAAAACTTTATTAGAATAATTCTCTGTGCTTATGATCCCCCATAACCTAATATTCATACATTATCTATGTCCAGATAGTATAATTTATCTTGGTCATAGGACATATGTTTAAGATTAACGTCATAGTATATTGAGGTTCTCGTTATAGTTGGGAAGCTACGATAACCTATTGATTAAATAAATAATCTATGGAAATTACCATGTAAATGGTGGGAAAATAATTGATGACACTATTATTGTAAGTATTCATCATGCATAACTCTCTTTATACATGATTCAGTAATTGAAAAGTACAATTCAAATTTTTTCTAGGGAACCCACTTTTACATCATTATTCAAAAACTTTAATCCACTAATATCAAGAAATTCTTGGAAAAATACCTTCTTATATTGTTTCCCTACATCTTATATCTTTTCTTATTTCCCTAATACCATCCTAAAAAGGAATAAGTTGTAATCCAATATTGGTCTCTCAATGAAGAGGTAATTATCTTAACCGACCCTTGAAAAGGGTATTTCTTTTTATAACTTAATAAAATATATTTTATAAATACTCAAATATTTAATTATTTATAATAATGATACTTAAATTTTATTATTATTATGGAACAACATTTATCCACCTTCTTTATATCAAATAGTAAATTAAAACATTGCCAGTACATACGTGCATACTATTGCCTCCATAGTGAGATGTATTTCATTTTTCATCACCACCATTCATGTTTTTTATTATGGTAGATATTATGTTTATGTATTATATTTATTATAGAATTATTATTCTATAATGATAATATACAATACACCATCTTACTCTTCCAACCAATGGAAAATGAAAGTGTCGCTCATGCATACGTATAGACGACCATCTCCACGTTGCAATGTGATTTATTTTCCATCACTGACTCTCATGGATAGATATAATGGATTATTTAATGATTATATATAATAATTATGATATAAATTTTATTATTAATGATAAAATAATATTTACCTTTATTTTCCATCAGAAAATGGAAACAACATTCTTGCGTACAAAAATATTATTATCTCCATGAATGCTATATTTTATTTTTATATTAACACATTTAATGGATGGTTATAAAAATATATATAGTGAATAAATATGATATTTATATCATTATTAATATTATATAAATTATGAAATCATGACTATTATGTAATAATTGATACTTCCAAACCAAAACATACATCAAAATAGAATAGTTAACACCCTAAATGACGATGTTAATGAAGATTTGTTAATTAATGTGTGATGATAAATGTTATAATTTAATAATATATGGTATTGTAAGTATGAATAAAGTTCTTGTATTAGTGATTAATAATAAAAACATTATAAAAGATTATCAAACATGTGTGACTAAGCAGAGACCCAAGGTAAGGGATTTCTGTTATAATTACATTTCATTTTGGGATTATTTATATTCAAATTTTATTTGAAAAATTATATGATCCTAATAACTTAAACTCCATATCTTTTCTCCTATTATGATTATTTTTTGGTTTTATATGTTCCATCTATTATATTGTTTAATCAATAATCAATAAGTAATTTAAATGTAAGGGATATTGACCTTATATCTTCTTTTTAGTCTAGAGTATTTTTCCTCCAAGTCCATGTTATTCATATTATTTCAAAAAATCTATTAATTACACTCCAATGATTATTTTAATTCATTTTCAACTAAATTTTACTTTATTCATAAAGTTTTAATAAATAAAATTCTTATTATTTTTTTAAAATTTATTTTTTTACTTTTTTACAAAAGTGTGAAAAGAATTTGTTTTCTTAATGTATACAATGTGAATGGATTTTCCCATATCCATGGATATTATTACCTATTTATATTCCTCTACAAGTTTATATGGTTATTTAAATAAAATACCTATATATGAATTTTTAATTTAAAAATTAAATGGTATTATTTTCTTAAAGGAATGATAATAATTTTGAAAGTGATTTATAAATTTATACTTACAAAAATTTAAAAGAAAGTTATTTTTAATATTTTTCTTCTATTTTATTTTATATTTATAAATTTATTTTTTTAATAAAAAACATCATTCTTAATGAATTGATTGTATTCTTTCATCCTTTGCTGATTTATAGTTTTTTGGTCCTTAAATTTCTCCTGGTCACATTTCATATTACTCTATCATTTCATTGGATACTATTTTCTCCTATATGAAAATATTTTAAGTATCGTGGATTTATATTGTATCATTTCCACTAATTTGATTTCATCTTAATTTTATACCATTTCTATATATGGAATCATTTGAAAGAAGATTATTAAGAAAGTTATTTCATTGATTAGAGAAATATTTTGTACTCTTGATTTGATATGGATACTTGTTGATTTATAAGTCATTTTGAGAATGAATTGTATTGATAATTTAATATATTAGGAACATAGTGGATGTAAAAGTTATGTGTGGAGATCAGTTATAGATAGACTCTGGATTCATTGATAAGACACATGATACAAAATAACAAGAATTCCATATTAGATGGGTATATATTTTAAACTTACCTATTTATTGATAATGTCATAGAAAAGGCCTTGATGGTAATATTCATGATATGTTAGTATATTCCTTGATAATAAGACCATTAATTTATAAAATTATTCATTTACTTTATTGGTAATTTAGTTTGTATTATCCATGTGATTTCTATATTTATATTATCCATGGATGTAACTTAAACTTAGGTTATTGATTGAATATCATTTATTTTTATTATCCACTATATCATATTTATTATAAATTATTTAATCATAATAAATTCCACTTCATGTAACCATTGCTAATAATTTAAGATCACCTTTTATTTATTTACCTTTCCCCATGGTATGAAGAAGGATTATTTGAATTATTTAAAAGATATATGAATTTTTCTTATGCTATGTTCTATATTTCCAATTTAATATGAGATTATTGTATATATCTAGTTTTCCAAGAATAGTAAGATGATAAATCCTTAATGGTTCGATCCCTTGTAACTTGTACCTAATTAATAATGTAAACACAAACTCTAGGTTACTAGAGTAGAGGGTTTTATAGTTTATATCAAAGGAAGTATAGCAGGATCCTTGGGAGTTGTATTTTAGAAGAATATAGTGAGAACTATATTTAAGATAAACCCCTAGAATTTATAATAACTTTTAGGTATTTTTATGTTATCTCTCAATATTCATGATATTATGATCTAATTATGTGTGTTCCATTATTTAGATATTGTTCCTAGTGGAATAAAAGGGAATTATGTCGACACTCATAGTCAATGTTAGGATTTCCATACTGAGAAAGGAAATAAAACTAGTATTTGATATGAGAAAATGATGTCCATATTAGGTAAGTTGAGTTAGGTTATAAATAATAACATTTACCAAATGGAGTATCCTTTTATTATATAAAATCATTCCCCTATTATGCATTTATTAATGCGAAAGAAGCCACTATATTATAATATAACTTCAAATACATTGATAGATGAATAATAGACTAAGTCCCTCAAAAAGATATTTTTGGACTTAGAAAGTAATGAAAGAGAAAAGTTTATTCTAGTAGTGTATTTTTTAAAAAGAGATGTTGATCAAAATTGAAAATTGATCCATACTACTAGAGAGGAATAGAAAATGGGATGTATGGAATAGATAAATTTTAAAGTGATATTCTTTGAAAAATACTTTCCTTGATAGAAACATGATAAAATGGAGATGAATTTACTCTATTTAAAGTATAAGGAAGAAGAAATTATTATAGACTATGGGGAAAATTACATAATTATATAGGCATGTTGTGGACTATATACGTAATCTAGAAAGAAAGATTGAACATTAATTTAATGAGATTAATCCAAATATCTGAAGGTAAATGGTTTCTTAAATGTTTTAATTATATGATTATATAGTATCAAGTACCATAAAAATGGAGAAATAATTCTCTAGATCTTACATATTTAAGGGAAGTCAAGAAAATAAGAGTATTGATGTGTAATATGTGAATATAAATGTGTTAAATAATAATAAAGGTAATATTATATTTTTGACATGTGATATGTGACAAAATGGACTGGATACCCTGGTACCCTAATAATTCAGTCGGAACTAACATGTCCCATAGGTAATTATCGATCCCCATGGGTAGGTGACTAGCACATGGAATCATATAAGATAAAAAGCGAATGATTTGAAAAGATAAAAAGGAAATGAAATAGTTACAAGTTATTATGCTCAAAATAAATCTCTATAGTGAGAATAGTTCAAAAAGTCAAATAGGTAAATAAACCCAAAGTACCAAAACTGAAAGGTAACAACCCAAGTCCCAACAGACATAGCTCTTCAAATCTGAAGGATCAACAATAAGAACCGCCCCAAGTGGTTCTTTCCCCTTGCTCAAACCTGGAAGAATAAAATCTAAAAACACCTAAAGGCATAGGTAGGGTGTGAGCTAAAATTCCAGTATGGTCTCACCAAGGATTTTATAATAAGATGCCACATTAATTAACCAAATAAAGATTTAATTTTAAATATAAAAACATGGAAGTACAAAATCATATTTAAAACAAATCATGATTTATATTTCAATTGATAAAATATGTAACGCCCTGACCCCAGCTACCCAGAGTCGGTGCATTACTTCGTAACATTGGCATGATCACAAAAGATCAAGTCTCGAAAGACCGATTAGTTTAGTAGCCTTGGAAACACTAGATACATTTGTAAACATTACATTACATCATAAAGTGAAAAACTACAATAACAAAGTCTCCATAGTCCACACTCATATCCTCTTCTGACTATCCCTGCAGGTCATTCATAAAATACTTCTTCACATCCTGGAAAATATTAAAATATTGAAAGGGGTGAGCTTAGATGCTCATTAAGGATAACAATATTGCGGAAGCTTTCATAAATAAACATAAAAATTTAAGGCAATGTATAACTAAAACAAAAGCCTTTTAAACTTGAACATCAACATAATATGGAAAAAGTAAAATGAGATAATGTCATTCACTTCTTCACATGGATATTCTACAGGTCGAATAATCACATGCAATATCAATAACCACTTTCATAACGAGGGAATGTATAATGCCAGACATTCTGAAACATTTTGTCAAGGCCTCGGCCAAGACGTATAAAATGATTAAGGCCTCGGCCAAAACCATAAATCAAATTGGGAAAGGGCCTCGGCCAATTCCACGTCTAGTTGTCTCATGAGACCTACCGATGCATCGAGGAGCTATAGCGGGCTCCACCCGTCACTTATTAAGTCCAATACATTCCTCATATGAATAGGTTTAAACATATCATAAACCATAACGTAATCGTATCACATAAAACATGCATAAAGGAAACATAACATTTCCACATTTCAATCACAAGATATCAATACAACACATTGATATAATAAAAAAGCTTTCAAAACCATTTTCAATACCAAAATAAAAGAAAAGTAAAACATGGTATTTATTTTTCTTTTAAAAAAAGGTATGGCTTGTAGAGGAAGCCGAAACTCAAATAATGGTCACGGCGGTGGAGAAGTCGTTGTCACCGCATACGTACGACAAAAACATCCCCTTTTTTCGTTTAGTAAATGCTTTGTATAAAAAGATTCATTTTGAATAAACGTAAAAGTCAAAGGGGTTTATACACCGTATAAACGAAAGTTGTGTATAAAACCAAATATGCCTCAATGAAAGGAGATTGAGACGAAGTCCTTAAAAAGATCATTTTTAAAATAAAATAGATCTATTATGTGTATTAACTATATTTACACATAAAGAAAGTAAAAATACAAAATAAGACATAATAATATCATGACATAATTTGAAAGTAGGAGATTAACCCAAAGAATGGAAGTTAGGTTAAGAAGTTCCCTTACCTTGCGTCCTGTCCTGACTCGACTGTTCTTTAACCTCCTGAATAATAAACTAGAGTTAATTACTATTTACTTAAGAAACTTTTTCATGTTCATTATTCCTTTTATATCCCTTATTACCATGTTATGAACATTATGTAATAATTAAGTTTATAACGGTCGTTTTGTCGATCTTTGGTACTTGAGTCAACAATAAACTTCTTATAATTACAAGTTGTTCATGTGGTGAAATATCCATTATATCCTGAATTATATTCATGATTTAGATATCATATATATCATATATATCCAGTATATACATTCATTAATAATATTACGTAACATTTAGAGGTAATAAATGAAATGCACCGTTCATGGAGACGGTAAGCCGTACGTACGCATGAACGCTACTTTCATTTCTATTTCGTATTTAATGGAATGAAATCATAATGATATAAATGTATCATATAATTCCAGTATAATATAATGTATAATACCATTTACTCCATCCTTTATACATCCCACATATGGCATTAACGATTCAAATCACTTTGAGGGGGCGGTAGTCCGCACTTCCTAAAATGAAATTATCGTGTTTACACATAATGGAAATCATAAAGGTATGACATAAATGAGAAATACAGAAGCATAAGTAAAACATAAACATATTATATATCATATATAAATATATTGACATCTTAATGGCCACCTTTGAAGGTGTTATATGAGTGTTGAACAATCATCGTTTCGTGAGGCAGAAATTCTCCATCCACAGAAACCGTATGTTCTTTAACCATTAGATGTAAGTGTGTGTATGTGTAGCTCGAATACTTATTATAACAATATCCTAGTATATTTAGGATACTGGTTTTGTTACAAAAGAAATTAATAAAAAGAGTTTAGGGGGTTGGAGAAGAAAAATAAAACAAAACAACATTAGAGAAGACATTACCTCAAAATCGGGTAACTCTTTTTGATTTGAGCCAAAGGCTTCCTTGGGAAGAGTTATGACCAAATTGAGGCTTCTAGGAGTAAGAGGGGGAAGTTGGGAGAGTATTTGGGTAGAGGTTGGTCGAGACAAATGGCTTGAAAGTGTGAATGAGGTGGTAGTGGTGGGGGCCTTTTATAAGTGGAGAGGAGGGGCACTTTTGGAAAGTAATGAAATGTTATTCTATTATACAATGGTCTTCGGATTCTAAAGGTCCCACACTTGTATAATTCGAGGATAAGGTGATAAGGGTTATAAATCTCCTCATCCAATAGGTTTTGGACAAGTGTAAGCCTTGGATTTTACATTATCTTCTCATTTTATTTAAATCGTTAAATAATGAGGTCATCGCTGCATCATCATGATGTCATAAATAATTTAATTTATTTAATGTCTAAAAATTATAAAAAAATACTATGATGTAGGAAATCTTTTTATATTTCCAATGAATATTTATAGTCAAACATATGACTTGTATAACCCCATGTAAAAATTGTTTTAGTAAAACATTTTATGTTTGTGTCATTTTTTACTTTAACATTAAATAAAAGGTATTTATGTCATTTTCTAACTAAAGTGGCTCCATGGGGTCCCCAAGTTGACCCATGGGTTGTCTTGGTCGGCCATGACTCATCCCATAGGAGTAGGACAAGTGTCAAGCTCATCTCATATTATTAAAACATTATTTTTACCTTAAACTACACTAATTACCTCTAATCGCGATTAAGAACTTTAAAAGTTACTATTCACCAAAAATTATTTTAATCCCATTGAACCACATTTTACTTCTTAATGACAACCATGTATGTCGGATTTTTGAAAATCAAAACACATAAGTGGTAATATTTCATTTAAATGAAAAATCAGTTATTTAACTACCACTTAGTGCTTTCACTATTCATCAAAAATTGAAGTTTTTCAGAACAATACCAAAATTTCACCCTAAGCTATAATTGATATTCCGAATTCAAAAATGATGTCTATTTTCCAAAATTCCAAACATATAAGTTGCATTAATTAATTTTATAATCAATTCCCGCTATCACAACAAATAGCGTGTTTTTAAGAAAGAATTTATATCAAAAGATTGGCAATTGTTTATGTCCAATTTCAATGTTAAATTAATTCTAATGACCACCATTGGATAAAATGGTAAAAATATATTCTAATTATACTTTAAAACCACTAAATAGTATAATTTATCACAATAAATTATTTTGATTAAAAAAGTTGTTTTTAAGTATTTTTCACTATTCATAAAAAATTAGAAGTTCTCAGAAAAATACAAAAAATTAAACATAGGCTAATTTCGATATTCCGAATCCAAAAATGAAGTCCATTTTGAAATATAAAATTTATATAATTTTAAAAAGTGGTTATTACTATTCATAACGGCTACTTTGATTAGTCGCGGTGTTTTAGAACTCGAAGTTGCGTACAATGCAAGCTATTGCATTATTGAATGAGAAGCATATTGTGGAAGCTCGGGGTGTTACAAAATATATCAAATAATGAATTAATAAACATTTTTATAAAATAGTTGATATAAATTCATATGGAATGTATAAAATAGTTTAAAAACAATGGAATATATTGAAATAATAAAAAATGAGCAGCATGGTTATCTTGTAAGAGGTATGATAGTTCCAAGTTATGGGATCATCACACAATCGAATAGGTGATCATAGAAATATGGGTACACATTTTCTTCAGACACCGGTCAAATAGGACTCATCACCATCCCATCGGGGATGTGATCTACTACATTTTGTTTTTTTAGAGTTGTAAAGCATGAATAAAGTGTCATCTCAAATAACTCACTAACTACGTAGTCTTTCATGTGAGCATACAAAAATTAATAGTGGTCAATATATCATAAAACTATTCAAAATAAAATTAACCTATTTTCCATTTCAATATTTCAAATTACCACCAATTCTAGACAGAATCCAAGCTTCTGACCATTTATTAAAATAAAAGAAAAAGTACAGAGAAGATGGGAGGGGTCAAACAAAGGGACCCACACTCATTCATCAGGAAAAAAGTTACAAATCATAATAAGACATGAAATTCTCATAATCAGAGTCATCAATAGTGTCCCATTCAGATTGAGACTTTCCCTAATTGAAGAACTTAAGAATATCAGTATTGAGCTTTCCTGATAGCTTAGAAGACCAGGTAGACATAGTGCAAGGTGTGTTAGAATAGTCCTTCCTCGGCCTTCTCTTCAAGGGAGCAGGAGTGAAATCATCTGCCTTCCCTTTTCTTGGATAAAACCAACCAAGTTTCTTATCGAAACAATTTATGCCATTCTTTTCTAATAAAAATTTGAAATCAATTTCAAAAATCAATTTCACAATTTAATTACATAATTTAATTTCACAATTTCAATTAAATTCAACAATCACACCCCAATTCATTAGAATTTGGTTTTTCCCCAAATTTCATGCCAAAGAAAATTCAAATCCAAATTCAATGAAAATTGGGTTTTTTGCAATCCAATTAAAAGTAGTTTAATTTAAATTAATCAATTTAGGGTTAAATCAATTGGATAATCTTAAATAGAACTACCTGCTAAAATAAAGAGATCGCATCTCACAACACCCATAATCGGAAACTCCAATGAATAATGTTGATAAAAGAGACCTTAGAATCAATCTAATATTCAAGATCTAAAACAAAAGTATTAGATCATACAACAACATAAAGATCAATCAAACCTTAGGGGGGAGAGAGGAAGAGAGTAGGAGATAGAGAACAAGAGAAGAACTCTTACTGGGAAAGGATTGAATGGTGATCACCTAGATTCGATTGCCTTAGATAGTCTTTATAAGAGCCAAAATGGGTCCTTAAGATCCCTATCAACCTTAGAAAATGATATATCCTAAGTTAGGGTTGATTGATGTTCCAAAATCGAGTTCAGGTAATTTTAAAAAAAAATTCAAAATAAATAAATCTCGTACGCATGGTTGGCTGGGCAAGGACACATGGTTTTCCAATCCGTTCACCCTGACCATATGCCCAATTAAATGGGTGAATGGTTTTTAATACATGGGTAAATTATTTTTTAAACCATTCACCAACCATGAAACTCCTCACTGCCTGGGTTTTCATAGTTTACACAAACAGTGCACATGGTTTGGGAAAATCATGCGACAACCATGCATACCCCAAGAGCCTTCAAAAATTTTCAAAATTTATCCTAAAGCACCCATAAATGATACCCAACCAAATAATGATCAAAATATGGGTTGAGCATTACCTAAAAATAGTAACATGATGTTACAACCACCCCACCATAGAACCATTTTATCCTAAGAAAGCTTGTTAAGAAGCTTCCATGTCGAAAAGATGAGGCCATTGCTCTCTCATCAGTGCCTCTCTCTCCCACATCTCATGAGTTTCAAAATTGTGCTACCAAATCACTCTAACCAAAGGTATCATACTCCCATGAAGTACCTTGGTTTCATAATCAACTTTCTTGACTAGATTCTCAATCAAGAATAAATCAGGCTCAACCTCAAGATCACTCTAGCTCAGAACATGAGATGGATCGGAAAGATACTTTCATAGTTGAGATACATGGGACACATTATGTATCGACATCAACTATAGTGGAAGTGATAAATGGTAAGCTTATTTACCCAACTTATCAATAAAATCAAAAGGTCCCAAAAAAACGAGTAGCAATTTTCCCTTACCTCCCAAGACATTGTTGACCTAAACAAGGTGAAAATTTAAAGGACACCTGATCACCCATTGAAAATTACAACAGTCTTTGTCGATGATCATAATAAGACTTATAATAGCTCGATGAATTCATCATTATCTGATGAATCATTTGAATCTTTTCCATTACCTCTTAAACCAAGCTCGATCTAACCAAGGATGTTTCACCGATATCTAACCAACATAGTGGAGATTTACAAGGACATCCATACAAGGCATCAAAAGGATCCATCCTAATCAAGGAATGGTAACTATTATTATAAGAAATCCCCACCAGATTTAAATGTTCATCTGAAGTCTTACCAAATCTGAGAATGAAAGTGTAAATCATATACTCTAGGATCTGTATAGTTATTTCTTTCTAGCCATCTGAATGCATATGGTATGTCATACTTGAATAAACCTGAGATCTCAGTGCCTCTTGAAGGCCTCTCAAAAACCAAGAACCAAAATTAGGATCCCCATTAGAGAATATAACATATGTAATTCCATGCAAAATAATAATATGTTTCACATAGAGATCTCCCAAGCCTTAAAATTTTTTAGTATCATGAATGGATAAGAAGTGATCCAATTTAGTCAGCATGTTGATCATAACCCATATCACATTCTTCTTTATCTAAGTATGAAGAAGCTCTGTCAAAAATTTCATAAGGATATCATCTCATTTCCAAGTCATCACTGGAAGTGGCTTAAGAAAACCGGAAGGTCTATGGTGTTCGGCCTTAACTTATTAACATCTATAAAAATGAGAGACAAACTCAACAATGATATGTATCATACCTGGACACTAGAATCATCACCGTATGTCATAGAAAATATTTTTGGTTTGTAGATGCCGAAAAAGTCCGTAACTCCCAGAGGAAGTTTCGAACTGACAAAGCGAAGTCATATTCAGAATCAGAGGCCCGATCCGGAGGCCCTAGAAGTGGTCCACGAAATAAAGGAGGGCTGGTGCAAAATAATGCTGTGCGCGCGAAGCATCCCCGGGATTCGCGAAATCAAGCCGGTGGTGTGCGCAATTTTGCGTGCCCGGTTCTGCGCGGTGAAGCCTTGTGCGCCGACTGTTCCCGGCACGTAAGATTTCGCGCGCCGCCTGGATTCTGCGCCAGTAGGGGCCTATAAATAGAAGGTGACCCCAAACGGTTTGGGGTTTCGAAATTCAGAACGGCTCTCATGCGCGCAATTCGGACTCCCCCGTGCGCAATATGACTTCCAGGTAATTCCTCTTTTCGCGCAACCTTGCCCCGGGGTTCTCCTTTGCGTGAAACTCCACTGGCTTAAGTGAATTTTTCCACTCCTATAGGTTCTTCCCTTCTGCGCAATCCTTGCCCCGTGCATTCAATCCCCTTCTGTGCGAGCAATCCCAATCATTTGCGTGAAATCCTCTATCCGTGCAATCCTCTGGCCCAATTGCGCACCATCCCGGTGTTTTGCGTGCAAACCTTCTCTTTGCGCGCAACACCCAGGACCCTTTACCTTGACGCCCCTTGGCCGCCTCTCCGTGCCGACACCTGATGTCTTCCCTGCCGGGCATGCGCGCCATGCGTTGTTTTCCCGTATGGCCTTCCAGGCTCGTACGAAGTAACCTCAAGGTCCCTTGGGCGGTGTTTCCCATTACATTACTTTTCCTTATGCTTCTCCAGATGGTCACGCTAACGGCTATTACTTCTTCACATAGCCACGATAATGTGGACCCCTCGATGGTTCGCCCTACGGCCCCCCTTCACTACGGCCTTGCCGATGCCTTCCCTCCCACAGGGGGTAGAGGGTGTTGGGCATGTAAGCCCTAGGGGTGTTGAGCGAAACCACCTCGTTCAAGCTACAAGACGTTAAACTGCTAAGTGCCTCATCTTTAACACATGACATTAAACTGTGGTCTGACCCCGTGCTTCGCACGCAGGGTCCCCCCAGATTGGACATTCTTTACGCACACTCGTCTCCACGGGAATGGAATCTTCCTCACATGGAATGAGATCCTCCTTGTTGGAGTGGCGTTTGTCCACGAGGGAAGGGTTGCCTCAGAGCGTAAGCCCCTAGCATCTCTTACAGAAGGTTGCACCCATGCACCTCCGTACATCCCCACCGCCAAGGACAGTGGATTCACTTTCCCACTGTGCTTTGTCGCACCATGGGCCTCCATCCTGGAGTAATCCCCATAACCCAGGACTGCTAACCACGCGTAAGCCCCTATTTCATCTTTGGGCCGCTCCATGCGTAAGCCCCATTCCGTTTCTCACGGACGCACCCTTTGCAACATGATCTTCTGGTCCCTTCTGCCTCTCGTTTTTCACACCGAGCATGACTCACATGGGCTTAGAGTGTGCATTGACCATGACATCCTCTTATGGTCCGCCTCAGACCGTAAGCCCCATACCAGCGAACTACGTGGACTTTGATTCGTGCTAGCACATGGTAAGTAGGAAGCCTCCTTGAGTTTCAAGCCCACCACCCGGTCGTTCCGACCTCTCCATGTCGGTTCCCCGACCACCATGGGCCGCCTCAGAGTGTAAGCCCCAAATGCCCTCGTCCCGCATGATGTTAAACTGTATTCCCTCATCCCGCATGAAGTTAAACCGTATGCCCTCATCCCGCATGATGTTAAACTATATGCCCTCGTCCCTCATGACATTAAATTGTATGCCCTTGTCCCGCATGACGTTAAACTGTATGTCGTCCCTCATGAAGTTAAATTGTATGCCCCGAACTACGTGGACTTTGATCAGTGCTAACGCATGGTACGTAAGAAGCCTCCACGAGGTTCAATCCCATCACTCAGTTGTTCCGACCCCATCGTGTCGGTTCACCAGCACCATTATGGGCCGCCTCAGAGTGTAAGCCCCATGCCTCACACCCACGTCTCATCCTGACCTCCCCCTCAAGCCCACGTGCCTTGGGAAACTCATGCCCTAGCCCGGAGATCTTACTTCCTCCAGGCTCCAATCCATGCGTTCATTATCACGGGTCGCCTCTTCAGGTGTCCCACCGTATCACCGAACTATGCAGACTTTGATTCCCTTCCATGGGGATACGTAGGAAGCCTCCACGAGGTTCAAGCCTGTCATTCCATCACCCATCCTGATCCTTACCCGGGCTACCACATCCCGGTGAGATCATGCCACCCCATTCCACTCCATAGTATCCGGGAACCCGCCCACGTGTTGGCCCCAACATCGATGTTCCCCCTAGGGGGTCCTTCAATATGATCCACTCTCAGTGTTCCGATCAGTACGATCCATCTCCGCAAGACGTTAAACTTGCGACATGCCCCGTGTTAAACATGGGAAGCTGAGGAAAACCTCAGATGGTACACAACCTTTGCATTCTATGTGGGATGCCTCGGGCTTCCACACCCTCGAGAAGCCTTATAATAAGGTACAGAAGATAGACATGTCAATCCCCTAGTGTCAAGACATGCCAACGACACCCCAACGTGACCATTATCCTCACCGAAGGTGGCTACCCTGACAAGACCCCTTGGAGCGTCTCGACGGAAGCGGCGTAATTAACTGGCGTCCATACAGATATGGCGCCGGGAACAAGCTTCACGAACCCATCTTAAATCTATGAGGGATACCCGGATTAGGTGAGGAGCTCCGAGGAGGAATCCATGGAAGGAAGAACTGACATCCCATCATCCCAGTTTCGATCAAGGAGCAGACGTCCCTGAACAAGGAATGGATGTCGCCCGCCTTTGGAAAGCGGGAATGTGGGGAAACAAGCCGCGCGTCCTCCCATGCATGATGGACACACGCGTACGCGCCCCGACATAAAAGCGTCGGAAACATAAAATGGTGAACCAAAAGTGAATGCTCTTCTCCTCAATACATAGACTGGTAGTTTTCAGGGTGTCGGAAGATTAGCATGTCACCAGGTCCAGGCACCTATCACCGGGACGTGAAACCCTCCAGGGGTTGAGGCAATCAGTATGTTGATCACTTTGTTCTGCGACGTCGTCAGTGTGGATCCCTCTCGCCGACCACGGAAGACGGAATGACGTTGGGCTATTGGTTTTCGATTTATTTTTCTTGTTAGTACTAATGGGTTCATCTCCCTGCTTCCAGGAATCAGATCATTGCATCTGAAGCTCGATCCCCACCTACCCACTGGTGTAGGGGCAAGGGAAGTACCGACGCGGCTACCCCACGCAGTCCCGCCTATTACACAGTCACTCTGGCTCCGATTACTACGATTGTCGGTCGCTCATGCCCCCTCTCCCCATCAGAAATCATCCAGCGAAGGGTGATCAACGACCTGGTTCGTAGGTATGATGAGGAGGGGATCATCCCCACCAGGGGCATGGCCCGTTTGGATCTACAGGCGGTTGCGCCTCACCATCGTCGTTTCCCCTGAGGGCCACACAGGGAACCACCGCTCCCCAATCCTACGTTCAACCGCTTCGGGAGCCTATCCCCAGAGCACCTTGACACATCCCTCCTCTACGCCAATGAGGTGGGGGATGTCCGGGTCCGCCCGATCGGAGACCCGTCCTAGGGGTTAATGGAAATAGCCCCCGCCAGGCTACGTCGACGCCGCCGCCCGACTCCCCGGGCCAAGGAGCAGGCAATCTTTGTGCCCGCACCACCGGATCCAACCCATCTGACCCGACGCCAGCTTCGGGCACGAGCGGAAGAGAATGCCCATCCTGGGGCACCAACATTGCCAACCACTGTGGCCCGAGCCACTGTTGACTCCTGTTACCAGACCCCCGCACATGTTGAGCAGGGGTAGTCACATGCCCGACTAGGATCGAGGCCCCGACCACCCTGCAGGCAGGTTGGGTCGACTCTCCCGGTCGCGGGCACAGGCAATGGCCACCGGGGACCAATCCGCGGTAGTGCCACCCACCATGAAGGCTCATTCTGTGCCACTGATCAGGAAAGTCAAAGGCTTCTTCGTGATAACTACGCTCCGAGTATGACTCTTTCCAGCACCCACTGCACTGGGTATGAGGTCACTCCCCCTATCGCTGGCCGCGAGTATGGAGCCGTTACGTATCTGGTCACTCACTCAAATAGAGGTCCTCCCCATGTCCCTTTCGACATCTGTCCCGGTGCTTCTCGCACCCCGGTCTTCAGTCCCCTCTACCCCAGTGCTATTGCGGATAGGGGAATCCTTGATGGGAATCATCCTTACCCTGAGGAGCCACCCAGGGGCAGGAAGGCGGGGCATCGTCGCCGTAAGAAGAATGTCAGGGGAGTCCGGACGGAAATTAGACCAGTCCATTTCTCGGACTCTAAGGTGGAGTACGACTCGACGATAGAACCTTCCCCCCAACCCTTTGAGTCGAGGGAAGGGATGGGGATGCGACGCGTCAGCCTTGTACTCCCCGAATGTGAGATTCGTATGATTCCCTCCTCACTCCAAAGGTATACCCATGAGGACGAGGACTTGGCGTACCCCCAAGGGTCAAACCCGCAGTTACCACTGGCCTCACCGAAAGCACCTTCCACCTCATTCAGGGAGGGTGGGGAACTTTTCTGGGGACCGACGGAAGAGTCGCGACGTGACACACCCTCAGCGAGCACTGATACTGTGACAGGAGGCCTGTTTGTCGGCCCATCCTTTCGTGACGTGGCATCCAGGGCACTGAAACCCTTGGAGGATGACTCAGGGATCGGCGGCCAATCGGCATGTTCGCCGTATTCCCCACCGGCCAGCCCACCGGCCCGGCGGCCTGCCTCGGTGTCGTTGCCAGCTCCCCGGCCATTCTTGGTTGATGAGCAGGGGTAGCAAGGGCCGTATCCCGAACTAGATTCGTGGAGCTTCTGGACCGTCCTCACTGCGGGCCACTTCCCTGAGAAGTTTTGGCCGGTCACAGGATCGGATTTTGATATGACAGAGTCACTCACCCCGGGAGAGTTTGAATGTTTCCACCAGACTCTCTGGGTGACTCACTCTCGTCTTCACCGTCAACGAGCACCTTATCCTGGGAGTCAAGCACATCTCGAGGATATCGGTGAGCAGTGCCGTCGGGTCGACCTGGCTGTGCTCCTCGCGGTTCGGCACCCCAAGTCACTCAGCCACCACGGGGCCCTCCAGCAACAATGCATCCAGAGTTTTCAAGTACTCCGCAAGGTTATCGAGGAATCCACCCCCCCACGTGCATGTCCGCGGATGGGGGCAGTACGCTGCACTTCTTTTCTGTGCGATTCGCTGACAGCCTGATTCAATGGGAGGCTCTGAGGGAATGTCGGCAAGGGAAGTGGCGGTCAACACGGTCAAACTTTCGGGTGAGGGAAATGGTGTGGAACTCCTCGATGGGGACTCACCCCATGAGGACAAGATGCTACTGGACCCATCTGGGAGGATTACTTGCCAACAGAGGATCCTCCTAAGTCTCCCTGCACCCACTAAGTCATTAACATTGAGCCGAAACATCGGCAAGGGTAAAGAGCACGTCGGGGCTGTCAAGCTCGCCGACCCATCTGCCTCAGTATAGAAGGCAGAGGAAGATCTCACGAAGTCCACGCTATGCTAATAGCTTTCTAAGAAAAAGAAGATGGTTGATGAGATCTCGGACGAACGCATTGCAGAGCGGTGTCCTGACTACGGTAATCTTAGGCCAGGACAGCAAGGGCAGGAGCACCTACCCCTTGTTGAGATTCCCCCGGGAAAATGCGACCATGTTGCGTTCGCTGGCAGGGGAGAGGCCGGTGCCCATGGCAAGCGGGCACGATACATTTCGCCAAACCCTCCCGAGCGGTGGGATCACCTGGGGGACCCTGCTTGGTTTCCTCCCGCTGCCCCAAGAGTTGCTCCGCCAGCCGCCCCGCGAGCTACTGAGCTTGACTACCGGATCGAAGAACTCGGCAATGCGCTTATGGTTCGTGATCCCCGTCAGGACAGAAATCAGTGTCCGGACGATTTAATGGAAGTGATCATCGCCCGCTTAGAGGCCCTGGAAACTCAGAAGGTGGAAATCCCACCGGACGACAAGCCATACCCAGCATGGGTGGATGATATACCGGCCCCGCCGGGATTTGGGAACCCCACTTTCGCCCCCTTTAATGGGACAGAGGACCTTCCAAAGCACCTGGCCCACTTTAACTCGAGGTGTGGGCCTATGTTAGGGACTCCAGAACAGCAGGAGGCCGCCAAGCTCCATTGCTTCATTCAGACGCTGGAAGGACCGGCGTTCGTTTGGTACAGCAAGCTCCCTATCAGATTCGTGGCTAGTTGGGAGGACCTTCGCCGGAAATTCCTCTACCAGTTCAGTTCCACAACCCAGAAGACGAACATCGCAGACCTCTTCAGGTGCAAACAAAGGCCTGATGAGCGAGTCGCGGACTTCGTCGCCTGGTGGAAGGGGCTCACGTACTCCCTTGACATGCCACTAACTCAGGATAAATTACTGACAATATGTGTAGGTAACTTCAAGGAAGAGCTGGTTCCTTCTCTGATCACTCAGAATTACCCCGGAGGGTTCCGGGACTTCTCATACAAGGCTCAGCACCTCAAAGAAGCCCTGCAACAAGCCAGTCAGGCACGCCCGCTGCCTCCTGTAATCCCTGCAAGGAGAGCTGCCAGAGCTGAGCCCGCTGTTGTGGCCCAGATAGAGGCACCCAGATAGCTAGAGTTGCTACCAGTAAGGCCAGATCAGCAGCCCCATAGGGGTCCACCCCCACAGGCACAGCCTCCGGCCCAGCAGTGACCGCCTCAAAATCGGCAGGCGCCTCCGCGTAATGCACTACCACCACCTAGGCGAGATAATCAGGCTCCGCCTCCTCGGCATGCTACTCCGGCCCCTGGTCATGGCCAGCCTCCAAGATCCCCCTTTCTAGACAGAAGGAATCGGACTTACTCGTTTGATGAGGCCTAGGTCCCTGGTTATTTCCGTAGTGCCCTAGAGCAGAGGATCGTGCGGCTGCCTGAGTGCCGGAAGCCAGAAGAGGCGCGTCTCACTGGTCACCCTAACTACTGACCTTATCACCGGACCCTGGGGAACACCATCCAGCAATGCTATGTGTTCAAGGACTAGCTCCAAGACCAGATTGACAACAACATAGTCAGGTTCGGCCCAGCCTCGGCGCAAGTGGTAGGTGTCATTGTAAGGTTAGATGGCAGTAGTGGCAATGAGGATGTGTGGAAGCAGGTTTCCGACTGTGGGTCCCAGAAGTATAACGACTGGATGGCCCGCAAGACGGTCGCCCGCGCCCATGGCATCATCCGTGCCCGCCTGAGTCATCCAGAGCCCTTAGAATATGCAAGCGCTGCTTTGGCATCGTCGTCCCAGCCTACCTCTTCCCAAAAGAGCAAGCGGTGGTGCAAGAAGAAAGAACGCGCCCTGCCAATTCTGTCATCATCCTGCATGCTTGGCGATTTTATGCCCCCGAGGATGGGGATCCCTCCGAGACTCCGTCCGGTAGTGGATGACTCCTCGAGTGAAAGCTCGGGGTACGGTTCGGTTAATACCATAGAGTTCGTAAATCCCTTTTTTACTCCCAACGGTGAGGAACTCTAGGTGGACCTTCCCAATGTCCCCATCCATCGCCAATTTCTGTGGAGCCATGGCTACGTGAATTGTTGGGGCACGATAGTTGGAACCTCTATCCAGGCCATGCACGCCACTAAAACCAGGCAGTAGGCCCGACACAGAGCTCAGCACACACGACCCCTTCATCTGGTGTCGACGGGTTCGCCTTTACCACCATTTGTGTTGTTGGATCAGGCAGAACCACCTCGGCCGTGTCGTGACCAGCTCTTCCCTGTCACCGGCCGACCGCAACCTTCCAGTCCTAATCCAGGACCGCAGCCTTCCGGACCTAATCTGGCAGCCACTTCCCGAGCTTCGACAAGTGAACAGAGAGACGCGCCTAGTACCAGTCAGTCACCAGCCCCGCTGGTAGGGCCCATCATGCCTCCAATCGCAAATTAGCCTCCTATAAGCAGAAGCTCGCATTTGGCTCGAAAGTATGATGTTCTGAAGCACTTGGCCAACATTCCGGCAAGGTTTTCTATCCATTAGGCCCTTATCCTATCATCTGAAATGCGTGAGGTGCTCGTCGAGGCTCTAAGGAGCCCTCTCCAGTTTGAGACGGAGGTGGCGGCTGCAGAAGCCTTCCACACCAAGGAGATTTATGATGCTGAATGTCAGGCGGTTATCTCTGTTCTCTAGTGAAGATGAAGACCTTCCCATACAGGGGCACATTCTCCCACTGTACATCACCGGCTAGTTCAATTGTGTGGAAGTCCGCCACTATCTTGTTGACACGGGTTCCGGGATTAACCTAATCCCAACTCGGACGCTGTGGAAGCTGGGCCTATCTGAGGATGATCTAACCCCCTCCGACCTCAGGATCCAAGGGTATGACAGGACCAAGAAAACTCCACTTGGCAAGATTCGCTTGAAGACCCAGTTCGGCAGCCTAATTACCAACACCAAATTCATGGTTGTCTCTCAGGAAAATGCCTATAATGGGTTGATGGGAAGGCCGTGGCTTCACCATCACGCAGCGGTTCCCTCATCGTATCACCAGTGCCTCAAATACTCCCTTAAGGGTTGAGTGGGCGTTCTCCAAGAAGATGTGTCTCTTTTTGCCTCTTGTGAATCCCGTTATCTGGACGCTGACTATTACAAGAGCAAGGACAAGCAGATCCTGGCAGGTGAGGTTGATCCCGCCACTGTCGCGAGTGATCCCTGGGAAGGTTTGGATGACGCATATGTCTTCCCAATCCATCGGTTGGAGGCCACGACCCCCGATATGGGGCAGTGCTTTGTTTTTTTGGGTACCAGAGGAAGGCATATTTCTGGGTCCAAGCGACGGCGGAAAATCACCTCGTACTCCTACACCAACTAGGCTCAGGTGATCCCCGATCCCCCTACCCCCTGTACGATATCGGGACGTTAGGCTCATGGAAACGACAGTACTTCATACGTGTCTGTTTCACCGGGATGGAATCGACCGGCTCAAGCCCACGCGCCACTACTTCTTTGATGTCATAAAGCATGCCCCCTTGGTCCGAAGGCCATATGGGATTGGATAAACTGCCTTTGTCGCCACGGTCTCCATAGTGCATGAGTCTCCTAACATGAAGACCTCTGCCGCCCAAGCCGGCCCCAGCTTCCCATCAGGGTTTGGCAGTCCCGAAACAGCTCCCCCCATGGATTATCCCTCCACAAGTGGAGAGGAGGACATGGAAGATGCTCCTCCTGCCTTGGAGGAGGACGCCCCCACCACGGTCGACGAGTTAGTGTAGGTGAACCTCGCTAGCAAGGAGGACCCGAGACCCACATTGGTCTGTGCCGTTGTGCCCCCTGAGGAACGACAATAGTACGTAGACATCCCCAGACAGCACTATGATGTGTTTTCTTGGAGTTATGACGAGATGCCAGGACTAGATCCCCAGGTAGTCGTCCACCGCCTTGGCCTTCCAGTAAACCATCGCGGGTTCAAGAAGCCCCCCAGAAATATTCACCCCTCTCACAGTGCCATGGTTGAGGCTGAAGTTGATAATCTCATCAAAGCCAACTTCGTCAAAGAAGTCCAGTACCCCAGGTGGCTAGCCAACATTGTGCCAGTCATGAAGAAGAACGGGCAGATCAGGGTCTGTATCGACTTCCGCGATCTCAATCGCCACTGTCTGAAGGATGATTTTCCCCTTCCCATGACAGAGTTTTTGATCGATGCCACGGCTGGGTTCCAAGCCCTTTCCTTCATGGATGTGTACTCCGGGTACAACCAGATCTGGATGGCCCCCGAGGATGAAGAGTTCACTGCCTTCAGGGCCCCCAGGGTACTTTCTGCTACTAGGTTATGCCCTTCGGACTAAATAATGCAGGTTCCACCTATCAGCGGGCTATGCATTGCATATTCAAGCTGATTCTCGAGACACTGGTGGAATGCTACGTGGACGACCTGGTGGTTAAATCTCGTCAGTGTCAGGACCATTTCAAAGACCTTGAGAAAGTGTTCGGCTTCCTCCGTTCTCTCCACTTGAAGATGAACTCGTTGAAGTGTGCCTTCGGGGTAACCTCCAGAAAGTTTATTGGCTTCGTTGTTAGATATAGAGGCATCGAGAACGACCCGGAGAAGATCAATGCCATCAGTCAGATGCCTCCCCCGAATAATATTCAGGAGTTGAGAGGCCTTCAAGGCCACTTAGCCTATATACGCCGATTCATTGCGAATCTATCCGGTAAGTGTAAGCCCTTTTCTCGGCTCAGGAATAAAGGTGTCGCCTATAAATGGGACGAAGAGTGTCAGATCGCTTTTGAGGAAATCAATAATTATCTGCTCCAACCTCCGGTCTTGATGCCACCCATTTCCAGAAATCCATTGTTCCTTTACGTGACCACCCTAGAGCGATCCCTCGGTGCACTTATCGCCCAGAAGAACAACGAGGGAACATAGAATGGCCTCTACTACCTCAGTCGCATGCTCCTCGACGCGTAAAGTAGATATTCTCCCATCGAGAAGAGCTGTCCGGCGCTCGTATTTTCCGTGCAGAAATTGCGGCACTACTTGCAGCACCATGAGGTACAGCTGGTCTCTCGGGTAGACCCGTTTAAATACATTCTGAACCAACCTATGTTGACTGGTCATTTGGCGCGCTGGGCGGTGATCCTCCAGCAGTTCGACATCAGGTTTGTACCTCAGAAGGCCGTTAAAGGACAGGCGTTGGCAGATTTACTAGCTGCCCACCCAACCTCCACGGACCAGCCACTAGATCTAGGATTTCTTGATGAAGCGATCCTCTCAGTCGATCACGCCATCCCATGCTAGAAGATGCACTTTGACGGTGCCTCCTGGAGCCCCACCGGTAGATGGCTCAATGATCCTAGGCTCAACAGAGTGGGTCTGGGTATCGTCTTCATCACCCCGGAGCAAGTCGTTCTGCCGTATTCATTCCTGTTGTCAGAAGGCTGCACCAACAATGAGGCATAATATCATGCCCTCATCACTGGCCTCGATTTGGCTCTCGAGATTGATATACCCCGTCTGTATGTAAAAGGGGACTCCGAGCTAGTCATCAAGCAGGTAAATGGTGACTATGCTGTCAAAAAGCCAGAACTCATGCCATTGATGGAGTGCACCCTCTGTCTAATGGCTAAGTTCCTCTCCCGGCTAGAGGTTGTTCACATTCCCCGGTCGCAGAACAGTCGATCAAATGCTTTGGATAGCCTGGCCGCATCACTTGTGGAGCCCGAACAGGATGACCTAATTATCCACGAGGCACACCGGAGAGTCATTGCTCCTGTTATTCCATAGGGCGATCGTGGCCCGCGAGTGAACCATCTCACCGCTGGAGCCCCTACGTCAAGATACCCGGGGGCTTCATGTGCGGTAATCGAGATAGTTCCTGACTGGAGGACACCCTTGGTTGAATATCTCCATCACGACAATATTCCATCGGACCGAGCTGAGCGCGAGCGAATCCGACGCCGCGCACCGTAGTTCACCCTTCAGAGCGGTCCCAGCCTTGATAATCTCCTTTATAGGTGCGGATTTGATGGTGTTCTCCTCTGTTTCCTTCAAGGAGTTGAGATCCCACAGGTCATGAAAGAAGTGCACGATGGTTCATGTGGCGCCCACCAGGCTGGGTCGATGTTGTCCCACCAGATTCGGAGGCTGGGATACTTCTGGCCCTCCATGATCTACGACTGCATCAAGTATGTCAAGAGGTGTCATGCGTGCCAAGTTCATGTTAACTTTGTGCATCGGCCACCGGAGCCTCTCCATACTACCAAGTATTCTTGGCCCTTTGTAGTCTGGGGGTTGGATTTTGTAGGACCTTACCCGCCGGCGACGGCCCGCCAGTGCCGATTCATCTTGACCGCTACAGATTTCTTCTCCAAGTGGGTAGAGACAATCCCGCTCAAGGAAGTCAAATCCTGTTCTATCGCTGACTTTGTGAGCTCCAATATCATCTATCTATTTGGAGTACCTCACGCTATCCTCACAGATAACGGAACCAACTTCCGAGCAGCCGAGATGAAGAAGTTTTATGCCAAGTACAATATTCGCTCTAAATACACCTCCTGCTATCATGCACAGGCAAATGGACAGATTGAGGCATTTAACAAAACCCTATATAACATTCTGCAAAAGATGGTTGGTCAGAACAAGAAAAGTTGGCCGGACAATCTCCCCAACGCCCTCTGAGATTATAGGATGACGACTCATAACTCCACCCAGGTGACTCTGTATTCCCTGTTGTATGGATCTGAGTCCATCCTGCCCATCGAGATCCAATTTCCCTCATTGTGGATGGCGGTCTACGATCAGCAAGCGCCAGATAGAGTTGCCGAAATCCGTCTAGCCAAATTGGAAGTGCTGGATGAAAGTAGGATTCGTGCTTTATATAACTTGTAAAGGCATCAGAGCAGGATGGCTCGAGCTTTCAATAATAAGGTTTGCCTCTACTCCTTACTGCAAGGTGATCTGGTGCTGGCTCTCAGAGCGCCAATGATTCCCGGTAGGAAACCACCCAAGTTGGAGCCCAAATGGGAGGGGTCTTTCATTATCCATAAGGTCTATCCCAATGGCGCGTATTCCCTGGTAACTATGGATGGATAGTGTGTCACTCCTCCCACCAATGCCAGGTTCCTCAAATGGTATTTTGCCTGACCCCTTTGGTCCGAGTTCTAAGACCTAAAACTAAGATCCTTTCCCCGTCCCACACGACGTTAAACTGTATTTCATCCTACATGATGTTAAAATGCGTATCTAGAACTATGTTTGGCTTGATTCCCATCTTTATGGGATACGTAGGACTGCCTGAACACTTATATTTCAGGTCCATCCCCATCTCTTAGGAGATCCCACAATCTCCCGGTTGCCTCAGTCTTTTGGCCTGCCCTTCCCTCGGGAATCCGCCATCTTTTGGCCGCTCTCAGACTGAGCCCTTCGACCCTTTCCAGTGGTCTGCTAATGTGTTCAGAGTACTCTGGTCTAGGACCTGGAGTGTCATATTTGACTTAGGCAAGTTTTCGTCCGCTTTTCAAGCTTCGTGTTCCCCTTCATTCGGGCCCCACCATCTTTCACACCCGGAGGGACCCCTAATAACGGCCTGGGTACAACTCCAAAGGGCTCTCCTACCATCACGGACCAATGCCCCCGAGGGTTTCGGGAAACAAATTGATACAAATCCTGTGTTTCGAATGTGTTCAGTGGTTGATGCTCATTTTTTTGCCCCTATCTCTAGGCTAACGCGACAGGATGTTGTGTTGCGAACATGGTCGGCAGTAATCCTCAGTCATCACGCCGGCTTCTTCGGGCCCTGAATGTTGGTTGAATGATTCACATTATGTTCCACCCAGCCGTGTCAAGGTGGAATCTCGACACTCCTTGTACTAACCCTCAGTACACCCCCACACGTCAGGTGGACCAAGCTGCGTAACAGTGTCTCTCGGGGCTCCCGCGATCTGAGCGCTAGAGTATGTGCTTGGGTTTCTTCTTTACAGGTTGCGTGCATCTTGACCCTCATCCCCATGGGGAATGAGGAGTCTCCCAAACATTGCATTTTAGGCCCAGTGTAGTTGGGAGCTAGCATCTCCTGCCCCCCCTGATTGTTGAACCCTTATAGGCCCCTTTGGCCCGAGGCTCCTCTCTCGGAATCACGTGCTGTGATGGTATGGGATTACGCCCTCACCTGCATCATGTATGCTTTATCGCATTGTGCATGTTCCCCCAGGTCCAAGCCATACGACCTTAAACTATGCTTCCAGGTCTAAGCCATACGACCTTAAACTGTTCTTCCAGGTCCAAGTCATACGACCTTAAACTTTGCTTCCAGGTCCAAGCCATACGACCTTAAACTATGTTGCCAGGTCCAACCACATGACCATAAACTGTGATGATATCATCTCGGTTGCGTGCCGTTAAGATGCTACCTCCCAAGAACTATGTATGGCTTGATTCTCATCCTTTTGAGATCTGTAGGAGCGCCTGGGAACTTCCCCACAGGCCCAACCTAACTTTTCATGTTTGGTCTCTTGGCCTAAACGCGTCCCTAAGAGCACATAGTAACCAGGGCTTTTCCCTATTCACGTTGGGTTTTGCAACTGATTTACCGTGCATCTCCCATTCCCCTTATCCTTTGGTCCAAGTTCTAAGACCGTAAACTAAGACCCTTATGGTCCAGCATGACCATAAACTGTATGCTCGTCCTCACTGCAAGACGTTAAACTGCAAGCTGGTCAGGCCTCCCTGGCCGAGGCCCGGCCTCAGGCCCCTTGGCTTTCCACGACTCGGTCTCTCTTGTGGGATTGTACGGTGTGGTGCGGGATTATGTCCTCATTCACGTTAGGTTACTCGTCGTACTGTGACTATCCCCATATGAGATGTTTCCCTTGTCCCACATGATGTTAAACTGTATTTCGTCCTATATGACGTTAAACTGTGCTTCTAGAACTATGTGTGGCTTGATTCTCATCCTTATGGGATACGTAGGAATGCCCAGACATTTCTTCTTGGGTCCAGCCCCAGGTATTACCAAATCTTGTCCCTCTTTATTATCGGCCCCTCGGCCTGACTTCTTCGGAAGTGGTGTAATCATGAAATCTATAACGAATAAGTTTGGGATGCCCCATAGTAATAATGGGAAGCAGCAGTTTTCTCACCAGAGAGGTCCTGTCTGAAAATTGGGATGATCCGTGATCAGGTTGGTACGTCCACCTAATGCGCCTCTGCCACTTTGGCGCAATTTCGGGAGTGTTGGACTCTGTTTGAACAAACCACCACTCCACTTTCCACGCTTTGTGTTCCCCTTTATTCGGATCCTTATTCTCTTTCATGTTCAATGGGACCCCCTAACAATATGGATGATAGACCTACGATCCGCCTACTGTCCTGGGCCAACGTTCCGGAGGACTGGTCATGTTTGATGGGACCCCCTAACAGTATGAATGATAGAATTTGGTCCACCTTCTGCCACAATATGGATGATCGACCTTTGGTCCACCTATTATAGTAGTATGGATGATAGGCCTACAGTCCGCCTGTTGTCCTGGGCCAACGTTCCAAAAGACTGACCGGTGATATTTGAGTTAGGCCCCGTGTTGCGAACATGGTCAGCAGTCAGCCCTCATTTATTGTCCCCATTCCAGGCCAACATGGTCTGGATGCTGCATTTCTGTCATGGTTAACAGTTATCCTCCATCGTCGCGCCCCATAGTGTTAAGAATTCGGGTAGCGTGATTCACCTTTCCATTCCATCTCCCTATTTTCGGATGGAGTTCAATGCCCCCAGCATTTCCCCGCTCGTGTATCAGAGCACATTGAGAAGGTGATATATCAATCGGTCTGAGGTCTTATCCTCAGAAATCCAGGCCCAATTTTGGATTCCTGAAGCTTGGTTAATGCCCCACAGTTGGACGAAATGATAACACGAGTATCCTTTGCTTCTCGCGTTGGGTGTGACCCACAGGAGCTTAGGGGTGAGTTGTTATTCATTTCGGAATTATGGTTGAGCATATTAGACCAAAGGTACAAATAAATGGATCTGTCCATGTATTGGATTGAGATGGTGAGCAGTACAAGAAAGAAGTTCATGAGATGGCCCAAACAAATCCCCTAAGGGTCGGCATGTTGGATCGATCTTTCCAACGATGTTACCCTTTGGCTGTTAGCCTCCAGGACCGCTTCTCGCTCCTTGAAGACTCTCTCCTCATCATCCGCCGCAGAGTGTAGCTCTCCAAACCTAGCTTGTGCCTGCACCCGCTTGGTTTGAAGTACAGTCATCTGGTGACGCGCCTCTATCAGTTGTTCCTGCACATCTGCCAGTTGGGCCATCAGTTTCTCCACAAGCTTAGAGCATGTTGAAATGAAGGCCTCCTTATCTTCCGACTGCCCTTAGAGGTTCCAGACCTCCCGCTCCGCCCTCAGCAACGCTCGGGCGTTCACCGATCTTTCCCGAAACTGGGCAACGTCGGTGCACCGGCTGCTCTCGCGTATCTTCTCAGCCATGTAATCACGGACTGTCAGATGAAGGCGCTGAGCGTAAGCCCCTCCGGCACACAGGAAGCGCAGCCAGGTCTGGAGTGATCCCATCTGCCTCATCCAATCCGACTGGGGCTGTCTGAGAAATCGCTGGATACACTTCCACCCTTTGCGTTGTGTCATCTGGCTCTCCTCAGCTACCTCTGAGTCTGAGTCGTCTATCTCCTCAGGATCAGTGGGTCGGTATATAGGAAAGGCAGCCAGTAGGTCGGCAGCAGGATCTGCCTCAGGTATGTCTGCGTGAGGAATAGGATCCTCGACGTCCGGGCGACCTTCCTCTCTCACCCCAACAGTGAAGGTGCCTCCGTCAGCCTCCGGCCTCGCCTCAAGAATAGCGCCGCTGATGCCCGCTGCCCCCTGCTCACCGATTGCCAGGGCCGACTCAGTGTAGGAAGTATGTTTTGGACGAGGTGGTATGTCTGCCACTGGTCCGCTCACGGATGGCCCGGGATCAGCAGCCTGAAGAGCCTCTAATGATGAGATCACTGTGCAAGGAGTACGCTGATTAGTTGGGATCTTTTGATACCAAGTGCCAGATCTGAAGCGTGGGACTTAGAGAAACCCAGAGCGTCGGCCTCCAGTGTTCCGGCTGCTACAGGAGCTGTCGTGACAGGAGACCCCTCTACGCTTGTCAATTCAATGATGGGTGTCGGATCCCCATCCTATCCCACTGGTTCCTTTCCTCCCTCCTCTAGTGGGGATGCTTGACCAACACTTAGGAGCTCCTGAGTGAGGTAGAGAGATGGGTTGGAAATCGAAAAGGAGATTGGAAGAAGAAGGAAAATGATTAAGTATAGAGACAAACCTCAAGTATCTCAGTTATATTGAGATCAGAGCCGACAATATCGCCACTCTCTCAAAGACTCCCTGGGTAGGTCGCCCCCTGCGACCCCTCACCTTCGGGTTCTCCTTCTCCTTCATCTTCTCCTTCGTCTTCATCTTCTCCGGTTTCCTCCTCCCCTTCCGACTCCTCGTCATTGTCGCCTTCTCCAGGCGACATCACTTCCGGATCATGCTCCTGGTCGAGCATCACTTTCACTAGGAAAGGTGGCTCTGCACGCCGACCCCTTTGGCGCGCGTATGTGTCCATAGCCTTCAGATAAGCATGACGCTGATGGAAGTTCACTCTGTCGGTAACTCTAATGAGCCCGACCTCTAGCAGCTGGATCTCGTTCTGCATTATCTTCTACCAGATGGCTTCAACACCCAGTGATTGCCGCAGGGTCATCCAGGCTGACCACAGTGTCGGGAAAATTGCATCTTGGGAAGGTTCGAGCAGGTACCTTATCTGCTTCCCGGGCAGTTCCCTGGCCGCCTCGTGTGATCCCCCCACGGGCAAGGAGGTCGCAGTGGCACTGTGTGATGTTCCCACCACTTAGGTCCCGGCCTGCACATGCCTCGCTGCCTGACGCACCCCTGGTTCCCCCTTCTAGCAGCACCTTGCCTTCTCCCCCGTCGCCCGGTTTCCACACAGGTTGTCTCGAGTTACTGGACTCTCTTGCTCAAAAGCCCCTCAGGGTACGCAATGGTCTATTGTTCGACATACTCGGTTTCTAGGCCAGCATCAACCCCGATGGGAGGAAGATTAATGATGTCATCGGAGCCGAAAGTGGTAAACATCAACCACATCTGGCGCAGAATGCAGGGATTCTTCTCCTGCCAAAGATTCATGAATACCTTCGTTGGCATTCGTTGGAGGCACCTTAATTGCCTGTCGAATCGGGATGGCACGTAAGGCTCGCAGATCACCTTCTCGTCGATCCGAGCCACGAGCACCCCACCCCAAATGCTCTGGAAATACTCCTGTTGTTCCAGAGATCCTCGACCATTGTCCACCATTTGGCCGACCGGGTGGGGAACAGGCTGAAGTGGAAGTTGGTGTGGTTACCAATGCGGATTCTCACGCCCTCCTCATTGAGCGTCATCGGCACCACCCCGGAGATGTTCAGAAGGGATGGTCGTAGGCCATTTCCTGGAGGACAGATGGCGTTTGGGAAAGTGTACTCACCGAGATGAGCCGCCACCCAGCCGTGGAAGATCTGGAAGAGGCCACATACTCTCCGAGGCGACCCCCCTCGTGAGATGCGTCCCAGGATGGCATACAGCTTGGCCAGAACAGGGACCCCCCAAGTTGAACCGTTTGTTGGCGGCCATGGTGCCCGCCATCACCAGTGTTGCTGGACGGACGCCCATCCTCGCAACCCGCACCGATAGGAGCCAACCACTCATGAAGGTGGCGAGGAACCCGGCATACCGGATGTTCGTATCTTGGGCCTCAATGACACGGTAACCCCATGATTAGTATTTCCCCGCCTCTAGGGTCTTCCAATATGACCCATCCTTGCTCCTCTGAGCCGTGGTTGGGCACCGTTTACCCCGTCCCGGCATCTTGATTGTCGGGTCCTTCTCTAGGAGCTGGATGAACCAGCCCTTGTAGGAAATGTCCTTCAGGAAGTCCTTGACCCCCAGCCTCTCTTTTCCCAGCTCCAACAGGTGCCACGTCAGCATGGGGGTCTGTGACCTGTCTTCCCAGGTGTTCTTTGGAGGAACGAACTCATCGTACTGGTATCCCTCCAGTGGGATACCTCCAATGTAGTGAATGTCCCAGAGGCTGATGCCAACTTCCCCATGGTGAAGGTAGAATGTGATGGTATCAGGAGACCACCAGGTGAATAGCTCCGGCCCGAGCTCAAGTTGACGGTGGAAGTGGAACTGCGACGTCCATACTACCTCGAAGGGGCCAATATGCCGCAGTTCATCCTCGAACTGGTCACAAGTATAGTGAAACCAGAATGCCCAGGCCCACTCACTGGTGAAGTTTCCCCCAGACCGTAGGTCCCAATCCTTCATCCATCCCTTCGTGTCATCCGTGACGCTCTGACGGAACGTCCTCGCATATAGGGCTAGAGAATTCTCTACGACAGGCTCGTCCCCTGTAATGGTCCTAGTCCTCGGGTTCAAGACATATACGTCCATTTTTCTAGTTTCCCTAGAAGGATGTCCATTGTTGGTGATGTCGTAGCGAGGAAACTCATCCTCCTGGGTCACCCTTGACTGCGGTGTGTCCACCTCGAATCCTGGTAGGGGCACCTCCTCCAGGATGACAAAATTCCAGAGCGGGAGGTTGTCAAACAGGGGATACGTCTTCTGGGCTGGAGTTAGCAAATTGAACAAGGTCAGGTTGCTGTAAACGATCACCTTGGAGTCATAAACCTCCTCATTTTCCGCCATTTCGGTTCTACGATTGGCGGCTTCCCCCTCATCAACTCGGTTTACACCCATCTCAAATATATCAGGAGTTGCGCGAAATCAAGATGTAGGGCGCGGAATTGGAGAGTGTTGCGCGAAATCTGAAGTGGTGGCGCGAAATCCAGGAGTTGGGTGCGCAATCGGCACACTAGGCGCGGAATATCCCGAGTAGGCACATAAGTGCGGCCAAAATTCAGAAGGACTTACACGCTGCCAGAGCGTTCTTACGCGCAGCCGCGGGAGCTATTTCGTGCACGAGAGAGGTAAGCCTATCGCGCAGAAAAGATTGAGTACGGAACTTGGGACCCAGTGCCCCTTTTTATAGGTGAGGTCTGGGTTCCGCGCCGCGCGGAAAGCAAATTCCGCGTTGATCCGTCGTTTTGCACGCCTTGTCGGTTTTTTGCACGCTAAGTGCCTAGGAGAGGCCCTGCTTCGGCGTTTCGGAATTTCCCTCGGAATCCGACCATTGTGACCTCTCGCTGATCCAATTATGAGGGGGTGCATTTGTAGACGCTGAAAAAGTCCGTAACTCCCAGAGGAAGTTTCGAAATGACAAAGCGAAGTCATATTCAGAATCAGAGGCCCAGTCCGAAGGCCCTAGAAGTGGTGCGTGAAATAAAGGAGGGCTGGAACGAAATAATTATGTGCGCGCGAAGCATCCCCGGGATTCGCGAAATCGAGCCGATGGTGCACGTGATTTTGCACGCCCGGTTCGGCATGGTGAATCCTTGCGTGCCGACTGTTCCCGGCGCGTAAGATTTCGTGCGCCGCCTGGATTCCGCGCTGGCAGGTGCCTATAAATAGAAGGCGACCCCAAACGGTTTGGGGTTTCAGAATTCGGAATGGCTCATGTGTGCGTAATTCAGACTCCCCCGCGTGCAAGATGACTTCCAGGTAATTCCTATTTTCGTGCAACCTTTCCCCGGGGTTCGTCTTTGCGCGCAACTCCACTGGCTTAACTGAATTTGCCCACTCCTCTCGGTTCTTCCTTTTTGAGCAATCCTTGCCTCGTGCACGCAATCCCCTTCTATGAGCGCAATCCCAATCCTTTGCGTGCAATACCCTATCCGCGCAATCCTATGGCCCTATTGCGCGCCATCCCGGTATTTTGCATGCAAACCTTCTCTTTGTGCACAACACCCAGGACCCTTTACCTTGACATCCCTTGGCTGCCTCTCTGCGCCGGCACCTGATGTCTTCCCTACCAGGCATGCGCGCCATGCGTTGTTTTCTTGTACAGCCTTCCAGGCTCGTACGAAGTAACCTCAAGGTCCCTTGGGTGGTGTTTCCCGTTGCGTTTCTTTGACTTATGCTTCTCTGCATGGGCATGCTAACAGTTATTGCTTCTTCGCATAGCCACGCTAATGTCGACCCCTCGATGGTTCGCCCTACGACCCCCCTTCACTACGGCCTTGTCAATGCCTTCCCACCCACAGGGGGTAGAGGGTGTTTGAAATGTAATCCCTAGGGGTGTGGAGCGAACCCACCTCATCCAAGATGCAGGACGTTAAACTGCTAAGCACCTCGTCCTTAACACATGACGTTAAACTGTGGTCTAACCCCATGCTTCGCACGTAGGGTCCCCCCCAACTCGGACATTCTTTACGCCCACTTGTCTCCATGGGAATGGAATCTTCCTCACATGGAATGAGATCCTCTTTGTCGGAGTGGTGTTTGTCCGCAGGGGGAGGGCTGCCTCAGAGCATAATCTCCTAGCCTCTCTTATGGAATGTTGCACCCATGCACCTCCGTACTTCCCCACCGCTAAGGCCAATGGAGTCCCTTTCCCACTGCACTTTGTCGCACCACGGGCCTCCATCCTGGAGTAAGCCCCGGCACCCAGGGCTGCTAACCATGCGTAAGCCCCTGTTTCCTCTTTGGCCCGCTCCACACGTAAGCCCCATTCCGCTTCTCAAGGACGCACCCTTTGCGACATGATCGTCTGGTCCCTGCTACCTCTTTTTTCTCACACTGAGCATGACTCACGTGGGATTAGAGTGCGCATTGACCATGACATCCTCTTATGGGCCTCCTCAGAGAATATGCCCCATACCAGCGAACTACGTGGACTTTGATCCGTGCTAGCGCATGGTACGTAGGAAGCCTCCACGAGGTTCAAGCCCACCACCCGGTCATTCCGACCTCTCCACGTCGGTTCCCCGACCACCATGGGCTGCCTCAGAGCGTAAGCCCCAAATTCCCTCGTCCCGCATGACGTTAAACTATATTCCCTCGTCCCGCAGGACGTTAAACAGTATTCCCTCATCCCGCATGACGTTAAACTATATGCCCTTGTCCCGCATGACGTTAATATGTATGTCGTCCCACATGACGTTAAACTGTATGCCCTAAACTACGTGGACTTTGATCCGTGCTAACACATGGTACGTAGGAAGCCTCCACGAGGTTCAAGCTCATCACTCAGTTGTTCCGACCCCTTCGCGTTGGTTCACCAGCACCATTATGGGCCGCCTCAGAGCGTAATCCCCATGCCTCACACCCACGTCTCATCCTAACCTCCCCCTCGAGCCCACATGCCTTGGGAATCTCATGCCCTAGCCCAGAGATCTTGCTTCCTCCAGGCTCCAATCCATGCGTTCATTCTCACGGGTCACCTCTTCAGGTGTCCCACCATATCACCAAACTATGCAGACTTTGATTCCCTGCCATGGGGATGCGTAGGAAGCCTCCACAAGGTTCAATCCCGTCATTCCATCACCCATCCAGATCCTTACCCAGACCGCCACATCCCGGTGAGATCATGACACCCCATTCCACTCCATAGTATCCAGGAAGCCGCCCACGTGTTGTCCCCAACATCGGTGTTCCCCCTAGGGGGTCCTTCAATCCGATCCACTCTCAGTGTTCCGATCAGTCTGATCCGTCTCTGCAAGACGTTAAACTCGCGGCATACCCCGTGTTAAACATGGGATGCTGAGGAAAACCTCAGATAGTACACAACCCCCACGTTCGATGTGGGATGCCTCAGGCTTCCGCACCCTCGAGAAGCCCTATAATAAGGGACAAAAGATAGACATGTCAATCCCCCAGTGTCAAGACATGCCAACGACACCCCAACGTGACCATTCTCCTCAATGAAGGTTGCTGCCCCGACAAGACCCCTTGGAGCGTCTCGATGGAAGCGGCATAATTAACTGGCGTCCATGCAGATATAGCATCGGGAACGAGCTTCACGAACCCATCTTAAATCTATGAGGGAGACCTGGACTAGGTGATGAGCTCCGAGGAGGAATCCACGGAAGGAAGAACCGACATCCCATCATCCTGTTTTTTATCAAATAGCAGATGTCCCTGAACAAGGAACAGATGTCGCCCGCCTTTGGAATGCGGGAATGCGGGGCAACAAGCCGCGCGTCCTCCCACGCGTGATGGACACGCTCGCGCGCACCCTAGCGTAAAAGCGTCAGAAACATTGTTCCTAGGTGAATGACCCATTGGGAATTTTATAAATCCCACACAAAAAAATTTCTTATAGTAAAAGGTATAATGTACCGATTCTGGAAAAATATATTGGCCTCTATGGATAACGACCACTCATTCATGGTCTACCCACCATAAAGAGAGTCCTTAATGCCAAATAACTCATTATCAAGTTTTTTCTCCGGAATAATCATCTTTATAAGATAAGATGTCAACTAAACACTAGCCAATATAGCCTCATCCATGGATTCTTAGACTCTAATATGAAACTATGAAAAAATATCCATAAATTTTCACTCTTCTGATGATTCTTTCATGGTTTAGGTCAGAAGTTTCCTGTTAAAGAATCTGCAATGACATTCCATTTCCTTGGTGTATAGGCAATACAGATGTCAAAAGACCATAGATATTCCACCCAATTAATTTTTTAGAGATTAAAATCTTTTTGAGAGAATATATAACATAAGATATTGTGGTCGAAATACATTTTAAACCTTTATCCAAAAAGGTAATGTCTCCAGATATTAAATTCATGCATCACAACTATGAGTTCAACATCATGGATTGGATAATTATTTTCATGTGGACTAAACTTCTGATATCCATAGGCAATGACTTGATCACCTTGTATAAGAATACAACCCAAACCTGAACCTGATGCATCACAGAAGACCTCATCGCCCTGCTAGACCTCTAGAAGATCCAACACTGACACAATAGTCAAAATATGTTTCATCTCAACAAAATAACTCTAACATTTCTTATCATAAGAAAAATTTACTCCCTTATGAGTTAGATCATTCATTAGATAAGACAAAATTGAAAATCATTTACAAATCAATGATAATATCTAGTTAAACCAAAGAACCTCTTAATCTTGAAAACATTTCATGGTTGTTCTCGTGTCATAATAACTTTCACCTTTTCAGGGTAAAATAAAATTCCAGGTTCCAAAACCACATGCCCGAATAACTTCACTTCCTGAATCTTGAAATAACATTTTTTAAGATTATCATAAAGTCAGTGGTTTCTCAAAAATTCTATAATTTGTCACATATAATGCACATGATCCTCCTAGAAATTAGAGTGAACATGGATTTCATCCAAAAAAACCATTAATGTATCAAGATATTCATGGAAAATCATGTTAATTAAATACTTAAATATTTTAGGAGCATTTTTTTAGACTAAATGGCTGGACAAGGTACTCATAATGACCATGCCTACTCTAAAAGGCGGTCTTCTAAATGTTAGATTCTTTTATTCTCAACTGATGATAACTAGATCGAATATCAATCTTTGAAAACCACTTCTCCCATTTTAACTGGTCAAACAAATCATTAATATATGGACAAAAATACTTTTTCTTTACCATGAATCTATTTAGTTTTTGGTAATCAATATAGAGGCGAATTGACTTATCATCTTTCTTATAAAAGAGAATAGGCGGTGTACTAAGTGATACACTTAGGTGTATATATACTTTCTCTAACAAATTATCCAACTAAGACTTCAACTCTTTTATTTTAGATGGTTCCATGCAATAAGAAAGAACATATACTGGATGAGTACTTAACTCTAAATCGATAAAATACTCTACCTCCATTATTGGTGGAAAATAATAGAAGTTATAAGTAAAAAAATTAGGAAACTCATTGAAAACTATTGGGAGATAACCACTCAAATATTCTCACTATATATCAAAAGAAAAAATATATATTACTTTACCCAACTCTGGATAAGAAGGTCCAACTCTACTCGACCTTAGGTCCCATTCTCCTTGAAAAATACAGCACACCCCATTAAGCACTTTAAAGGATACCCATTGAAGATAATAATTAGTTCAGGCTTTATTAGTAATGATCCAATCCATCCTAAATATGACATCAAGAGGTTTTATGTCAAGAACCATAAAATACCATGTTAGATAAATCTTTGATAAGGATAATACACAAGTAAGAAAATGAAGACCTTACTCTCTCTTTATTATGAGGGGTGTAGTAATATCAATCACATATGAAAAAAAATGATTTATAGGAAGATTAATTATATGAAAAATAAAAGTTAAAATCTATAAATGAGATGCACCATTATCAAATAAAGTAGTCATTAATGATGAATCTATAGTGATGGTAACACTCATAGACGTTGGATACTTCCTCTAGAGACTCTTCCACTCTATGAAGAAGATTAATTCTAGATGCATGTTGCTTGAAACCCTTTGTTCATGAAGAATCTAATTACACCATAGTAATTTTTGGAACATATGATCTTGTGCCACTACGTCAAGAAAAATAGACATGATAAAACTTTTGAAATTGATTTGAGAATCCACAGGAACTGCATACCTTGGGTGCCTCAGTGAAAACCCATTTTGAGTACCCCATCTTGCCACACTATTAGAATATCAAAGGAATTATGTCAGGAAATATAGGTGTTTTATAAGAACTCTAGTATTGATAACCACCATGAGAATCATCATTCTTACTCTTCCCTTTATAGTAACTCATATAACTTCTACTGGGAGAAAAAAGAACTCCCATCAACCCTTACTTTTCTGAAATTTCCATTTTAACCATCAACTCTCTATCTAGAACATCAATATACAATGGGAGCTTCTAGAAGAAAATCATAGAATGAATATCAGATCGAATTTCCATCTCAAATTTTTTATTCTTCATCTTCTCATTCAATTATATCTCATGTGTGAACTGTAAATATCAGAAAATTGATTTTCATATTAATTCACGGTCCTATCAGCCAACTTAAGTTTGAAAAAATCTATAACCTTATCCAAAACCATAGACTATGGGTAGAACTGGTTATTAAAAATAACTTTAAAGTATTTCCACTCTAAGACCTCATGATCATTTTTCATCACAATGGAGTCTCACCATCTCATTCTAGGCCCCTTTAGATTAAAGGTGTCACATTTTACCCTGATAGAATTAAGATTTTCTAAGAACTCAAATAAAAGTTCAACCCTTATCAACCAATCCTAAACCTTTGGAGAATTGTTTGAGGATTGAAATTCTGGTGTCTTCTAAAAAATGAATTCCTGAGATCAAATACTAAATGAAACCCTCTAAGGTTCCACAATAGGATCTTGAATTGGAATGGGTGTGGCAGCTTGTCTTAGATCTTGGACAGCACGCACAACAACTTCAACTAGATTCGGGTCCATGAGAGGATTTTCTCACTTTGGATCATCAGTATCTTACTCCTAGATCTGATTCATACATAATATTGGAGACATGATGCTACACAACATTAGAAGACAACATTGAATATTTCAAAACATTACACAGATCACCACTCAAATAAGAGAAACAGGAAAATTAATCCCAAATAATAGATAAATAAGATTTATATTTCAATCTATCCAAATCTAAAGTAGGGAAAAGACTAGAAATAATACTCAAGATGTATTTCCCTAACCACCCATTGTGACTTAAGGCTCATTATTATGAGAACTATATAGGTAATCATTTATAACTACCTCCTAAGTCTCAACCAGATTACACAACTGCATACTCACATCAAGGCATGATAATTAACCTGGACCTTTGATACCAATTTGTCACAAACTAGCCCAGATGCCCTGTTACCCTCATAACTAAGCCAATAATAACATGTCCCAAAGGTAATTTCTGATCCCCATGGGTTGAATACTAGCACCTGGAATCATAAAAGATAAAAAGGGAATAGTTTTACCACATAAACAGCAGAAGAAATAGTTACAAGTTAGTATGCTCAAAAGAAATATCTATAAGAAGAATAGTACCAGAAGTCAATTAGGTAAATGAAACCAAAGTACAACCAAAAAGTGCTATAACTAAAACATAACAACCCAATTTCCAATAGAAACATCTCTCTAAGTCCCAAGGATCAACAATAAGAACCACCTCAAAGTGGAACTTTCCCATTGCTCGAACCAGGTAGAATAAAATCTAAAAACACTTGAAGTCACATGTATGGTGCGAGCTGAAATACCACTAGGGTCTCAACAAGGATTTTTTAATAAGATTACACATTAATTTTACAAATAAATCTTTCAATTTTAAATAAACAGGCATGGAAATACAAAATCATATTTAAAACAAATCATGCTTTACATTTCAATTGATTGAAATATTTCAAACAATGGCTTAATAAACATTTTATAAAAACTGTTTATATAAATTCACAATGCATGTGAAAAATAGTTTAAAAACAATGGAATATATCAAAATAATCATAAAAAGTAAACATGGCTATCTTCTAAGAGGTACGACAGTTCTAGGTTATGGGATCCTCACACAATCAAATAGGTGATCATGCCAATATGCATACAAATTTCCCTCAGACACTGGTCAAAGATAAATCGTCACCATCCCATTAGGGATGTGATCTGCTACACTATGTTTTTTAGAGTTGTAAAGAGTAAATAGAGTGGTGTCCCAAGTAACTATCTAAATACCAAATATTTCATATTCTAAAACAACAATAAATAATGGGAAATTAATCTCAAAAATGTTCAAAATACAATCAACTCATTTCCCATTTCAATATTCCAATTTCCATTTTAAAAACAAAATGGGTTTTTAATCAATTCAATCCTTTTACAGGATAAAATCATTCATGGTTTTTATGAAAAAAAATTAATAAATTTTTATAAAATAAAAATTTTGAAATCAATTTCACAAATCAATTTCAAAATTTAATTAAATAATTTAATTTCACAATTTCTATAAAATCCCACAATCATGCCACAATTCATTGGAATTGGGGGTTTTCCACAAATTTCATGCCAAATCAAATTAAAATCAAAAATTTTTAAGAATTGGATTTTTATAATCCAATTTAAAGTAAATAAATAAATTTATGGTTAAATCAAATGGATAATCTTAAATGAAATCACCTACCAATACAAATAGATTGTGTCTTACAACGCTCGCAACTGGAAACTCCAACGAAGACCATCAGTAATGGATATCCAATAATCAAACCAAGATTTTACATCTAAAAAATAGAGATTATATCCTCCAACAATATAGAGATGTATCAAACCCTAAGGAGGAGAGAGGAAGAGAGAAGGATATAGAGAATAGTATAAGAACTCTTATCAAGAAAGGATCGAACAATGATATCCTATATTTAACCCACCTTGGAGAGGGTTTGGAGGAGTCAAAATGGATACTTGATATCTCTATAAACCATTAAAAATGAGATATCCCAAGTTATGTTTGAGTAGGGGTCTAAAATAGGGTTCAGGTAATTTTTAAACAATTTTCGACATAATTAAATCTCACATGCACGGTTATCTAGGCAAGGTCGCACAGTTTTACAAACCGTGAACACTAATTGTGCACCTCTCTAAAGGGTTTCATAGTTTCTATTGGATAGTTTTATGTTTTTTAAACCATTCTCCAACTGTGAAAACCTTACCTTCCTGGGTTTTCACAGTTTTCACTAGTAGGGTACACAATTTGGGAAAATTGTGCATAGCCCAAGAGCCTTCTAAAATTTTCAAATAATCTCCCAAAACACCCCTAAAAGATACCCAACCAAAGAATGATCAAAATATAGGTTGATAGGTACCTAAAAATAGTAACAAGATAATACATGATATATTTGGAAGAAAACAACTAGGTACTTAGTTAATGGGAACATGAGTTTGTTTCAAGTGTAGGGAAAAGGGTCATAAGGCTCATGAATAAAAGGGAAAGAAAGATACCACTATTATCTAGTGATTCATTTTTGTAAATATATAGGTAATTATTAAAAAAAATGTCCCAAGTTTCAAGGCAACCTCTTGTATAACTGGAAAAGAGGATAAGTCCAAGATTATGTGATTACTACAATTGAGGTTGAAGTTCCTAAATACATTTTCATAGGTAATTTGTTTATAAACTCAATGTTTTCTAATTATTTATTTTATTCTATATATTCACACTCTTTTATAACATTCATATTTTCTAAGAATATTATAGTATCCCCTAACACTCTAAGAATAGAATTATCAATCAAAACACGTAGTGGGAATCCTGTTACAACAAGGTTATGTCAGTCTATTCTTAATATGATGCATAGACATATCTTATTTTAAAACTTGTTTATTATACCTATGGTTGAAATTGATATAATACTTTGTATGGATTGGATTTAAAATTATAGAGTAAAATATTATTACTAAGAGAAGAATATTACAATTCATGAAGGAGGTGTAGAATCTCTTATCTTTAGATGGGAGACTTCATCATCTAAGTTGTGTCAAGATCCACCTCTAGTATTTCTCCTTAATGAAATTATTATAGAAAAGGATAAGATAAAACATTTGAATGGTAAATGCATACTTAGAATAGAGGATGTTCCAATTATGTAGGAATACATTGATGTGTTTCCTAAAAAACTATGTGAACATCCACCTGAGTCTAATGTTGATTTTTTATTGATATCAGCCCTGATGAAAAACCTATATCTAAGACTCCATATGGGATGTACATGGTGGAATTAGGGGGACTAAAGAAACAACTATTAGAGTTGTGTAATATGGGATTTATACGCCTTTGTGATTCACTATGGGGATCTTTTTTTCTTTTTTGTTAGGAATACATATGGGTATGTGAGGTTATGCATAAAATGTAGGGAAATCAATATTATTGTTATAAATAACAAGTATCATTTTCCCCAAATTGATGACTTGTTCAATCAAATTCAAAAAATTCAATATTTTTAAAAGATTGATCTTTATTCTAGGTATCATAAACTTTGTGTAAAGTATGAATATATTACAAAGATGTATTTTTATATGAGATATGGACATTAAATATTTTCAGTAATGACCTTTTTATTGACTAATTCACTATCTATTTTTATGGATCTGATGAACATAGTATTCAAGGATTATTTTGATAATATCATTGTAGTATTTTTTTATTATATATTAGTATACATAAAAAATATATGATGAGCATAAGTTTCATTTTATAATAATTCTTTATACTCTTAGAGAAAATGAGTTATTTGGAAAATTTAACTGGTGTGAATTCTTGATTTAGGAGGTTTCATTTCTTTTTAATATTATCTCTAAATGTTGAATATCAGTTTGTCCTTTAAATTAAAAGGTAGTGATGGAATTTTGAACACCCATTAATATAAATAAGGTATATAGTTTACTTGGATTAGTAGGTTACCATCAATTATTTGTTCAAAATTTCTTGATTAGCTAACCTATTAACAAAGTTGACATGTAAAGGTTTTAAGTTTATATGGCTAGAAGAATACAAAGTAATCTTTGAATAAATAAATGGGATATTGGACAATGCACTAATTTTTACTTTACCATTAGGAATGGATAGACTTTTAATATATATTAATTAATCAAATAAGGGACTTGGATGTGTCCTCATGCAAAATAATATAGTTATTTCCTATGTATCAAGGTAGATTAAGATCCATGAACGAAATTATCTAGCCCATGATCTTGAATTGGCAGTCACAATATTTTTAGTGAAGATATGGAGGAATTAACTCTATGGTGAAATATGTGAAATATATATGGATCATAAAAGTTTTAAATATATCTTATCATATAAATATATCAACATGATCCAAATTTAGTTTATAGAGCTACTCAAGGATTATGATTTCTCAAGACACTACCACCCTAGGAAATAAAATAAGGTGGTTAATTTATTGAGTTGGAAGGATCATGTAGTTTTTACTAAAATGAGGATTGAAAGAAGATCACATATTCATGGATTTAGTAAAGTTGGATATTGGAATCATTAAAGGAGCAGGAACATCAATTTAAAAAAAATGATAGCCAAACCATACTTAGTAAAGAAAATAAAAAAGTTCTCAGTTTTATGATAAGAATATTTAAAAGAAAATAAAAGTTTTGAATGATGGGAATTTAGAAAATTTCATTTATGAAGATGGTAAATTTAAAAAGAGGTTAGGTTTTTTTCAATTCCAGAGTTAAAAATAAAATTATTTGATGAATATTATAGCCCAAATTTCTCTATACACCCTAGTAGCACCAAAATACAATGGGATTTGAAGGAAATTTTTTTGGTGGGATGATATGAAATGGGAAATTATAGACTCTATATCAAGATGTTTGGGTTTTCAATATGTAAAGGCTAAGATAAAAAAAACTAAATGAGTCTTGAAAAATTAACCAATTCCTATAAGAAAATGGGATGATATTATTATATAGTTTATTATTATATTATAAAAGTCACCTAGAAAGAATGATGTCATACATATTATTGTTGATCATCTTACCAAGTCTACATGTTTCCTCACTATATGTGACAATATACCCATTGATCACTGCATGTAGCTCTATATTAATGAAGTTTTGAGAATTATGGTGCAAGTATTTTTATTGTATCTGATCATGATTTGTGGGGTATATCAAAATTCTGGAATAGTATTTAAAATCCTCTCAACACCGATTTACATTTGAGAACCACCTATCATCCTCAAATTGATGGGTAGTATAAAAGGAATATTCAAACATTAGAATATATGTTGAGTTCATGATCACATGAATTTCAAGGTATGTGGGATCAGTATTTACCATTGGTGTAATTTTTATATAACAATAACTTCCATTTAATCATTAAAATGTCATCGTATGAAGCATTGTGTGGAAATAGGTTTTTTACTCCAAATTTTTGGTATGGAGTTGGTGAAATGAATTTTATAGGCCCAAATATCATATAATAGATAACAGTGAAATTGAAGACTATTAAAAATCATATAAAGTTATCTCAAAGTGGAAAAAAGAGCTATATTGATAACCAAAGTAATGATTTAGGATTTCAATTGGGAGATCATGTTTTCTTAAATATATCTATGTGGAAGGGTGTTACAAGGTTCAGAAAGAAAGGGAAACTAAGTCCTAGGTTCATCGATCCTTTTGAAATTCAGAAAATAATTGGATTTTTTATTACCTCTTATCAGTTAAAATTTTTATCACTAAATTTAATAATGTGTTCCATATATCATTATTGAATAAGTACATTCCAAACCCAACGTATGTTCTCATCTATGATGAAATATAATTGAAACCAGATTTATCTTATTATAAAGAGCCTATATATATTCCTAACACTAGAGAACTATAATTTTAGAATCAGATGAATTACTTAGTGATGGAACTTTGTAGAAATCATAATATAGAATAGTTAATGTGGGAACCTGAGGAATTAATTATGAAGAACAACCCACATTTTTTTAAGAAGTTATATCCATGAAAATTTTGAGGATGAAATTTTTGAAGGAGAAAAGAATGTAACACGTGAGCTTCAATTATAATAAGTAAAAATTTTAATCAAAATAAACTATATTTCAATGACCATTTTACTATTCCATAAAAAATATATAATTTTATTGGATGAATATAATTTTTGAACTTACTATTTTGAAATAATCCTAGAATGAATTCTTGAAATTTTCCCTTAGAAATGATTTTTTATGAATAATTGACAATGTAGTATTTAAATAATTTCATTTTATTTATAATAACATTTTAGAACATATATAATTAATATTTCATTTATTTATAATTTGGTATAAATAAAGATGAAATCATTTGGTTGTATAAAAGAGTTAATTTTTTATAAAACTACTTTTAAGTGAAAAATGTTTTTACAAATTAAAATAATATATTTTGATGAATTATTTTAATAAAATTTTATATTATATATTCAATTAAATATATTATAATTCATATAATTGTCGTTAAAAGTTAAATAGTTTGAATAAATTCATCTTATGCTTGAAAAAAGAATTTCTAAAAATTGTTTTCATTGCATTTTATGGGTTTATTTTTTAAGATAATATCTCTCAATTATAGGAATTGAATTTGATAAAAAAAAATTAATATTTTAAATAATAATTTATAAATTTTTTAAATATTTCAAATTCATTTTTGGTTTTAATGAATAGTAATTGAGTTAAAAATTTATTACTACGATAAAGGTTAAAATGGGTTAAAGGGGATTTAAACTAAAATGGTAAGGGTTAAAATGACCTAACAACTAATATAAATTCTATTTTAATATAATGTTTTGACCTTATCCCTTTAATATCCAGTATTTTTAAAAACATTATCCACATTACATGAGTAATACATATAATATATAATAATATTTCAAGTATTTACAAGATTGTCACCTATCTCACTTATAAAAGGGACCCCCTATCAACTCTTATTCACAAAATTTGATCTATATAGATCATCAAATAAATGAACAAATACATTACTATATTCTTTATGTGCATCCTATAGCTTCTGTTACTCCCCTAACGCTATTCTAATAAGGATTGATGTGTAAGCCAAAGAATGTCTCTCAAAGAATAGGTAATCATATTAACTGAGTCTTTCTAAGTTTATTTCTTCTTGTACCTCATTAAAATAAATTATATTAATCTCAAAATAATTATTTAAGTATCATAAATATATTAAAATTTTATAATTATTATGTAACAATCTTTATCCACTAATTTTCTATCAAATGGAAAATGAAAGCATCACTCGTGCGTACATGAGGACTACCACATTCGCTAAGCAATTTTTTTCATTTTACATAGCCTCCATTAATTGTTGGTTATTATGATAGATATAATTTTTATGTAAGATATTTAGGATATAATTATGCTTATATAATAATAATATATAATCAACCTTCTTAATCTTCATACCAATGGAAAATGAAAGTGTCGCTCGTGTGTGCGTATGGACTAACGTCTCCACATAGCGATATGGTTCATTTTCCATCACTACCTATCATGGATGAATATAATGGTGTATTTAATGATTAAATGTGATAATTATGATATAAATATTATTTTTTAATGATAAAATATTATTTAACCATATTTTCTTCTTTTCTTATTTTCATTATAAAATGAAAACACCCTTCATGTGTACATACGGATGTTGTCACCATAAACAGTGTATTTTATTTTCCTATTACTGCCTTTCATTTATGATTATAAAACTATATATAATGAATAAATATTATATTTAAATAATTATTAATATTATTTAAATGATGAAATCGTAACCATAATGTAAGAACTGATACTTCCAAACTGAAACATACATGAAAAGCAGAATTGTTAACACCCAAGATAATGATGTTCATGATGAATTATTTATTAATAAGTTATAAAATGCAATGAATAAATAATATATGGTATTATAAAAATGAATATAATTCTGTTATGAGTGGTTAATAATTATAAAATCATTATATAGGAGGATTGAACAAGTATGACTAAGAAGAGACCCAATGTACGGGATTTCTGTTACAATTTTATTTTATTTCAATATTGTTTATGTTCAGATTTATTTTAATAAAACTACATGATCCTAATATATTAAATGCAATATATTTTAATATTCTATAGTTATTTTTTGAGTTTACATGTTCCATTTATTCTCTTATTGGATCAAGAATCAATAAGTTACATGTAAGGGATACCAACCTTATCTCTTTTTTTTAGTCGGGAGTCTTTTTCCTCCATATCCATGTTCTTCATAATGTTTGTAGAATTTTATTTTTTACACTCAAATTAATATTTGAATTAATTTTCAAATAACTTTTACTTTATTCACAAATTATTAGTAAGGAATCTTCTGATGATTTTTTGATAATGGTATTTTTTTACTTTCTTTACAAAAGTGTGAAAGAAATATTTTTTAATGTATAAGGAACAAATGGATTCCCCCACCTCCATGAATATTATTTTTTATTTATATTACTCTACAATTTCCTATTTTTATTAAAATAAAATAATTATCTTCTAATTCTTAATTGAAAAGAAATGTGTATTATTTTTTAAAATGAATGAAAATAATTTTGAAAGTGATTTATAAATTTGTTCTTACAAAAAGTTACAAGACAGTTGTTTTTAATTTTTTTATCCTATTTTATTTTATATTTTTGAAAGTATTTTTTTTTACTACAAAATATTAATTTCTTATCAATTGATGTTCTTCTTTCATTCTTTACTAATTTATAGTTTTGTGCTCATTAACTTTATCATTATCACATTCCCTATCACTCTCCATTATTTTATTGGGAATTATTTTCTCCTTTGTGTCTATATTTTAAGTATCATAAATTTCTAAGGTATCATTTACAAAAATTTAATAACATATTTACCATATAAAATTTATATATGCAGTATCAATGGAAGGAATGTTATTAAGAGATTTATTTCGTTAACTAGGGAAATATTTTGAATTCTTGATTCAATATGGATAATTGTTCATTTATAAGGTATTTTAAGACTGAATTTTATTGAACATTAAATATATGAGGAATGAGTTAGACTTGAACTTTAAGGTGGTTCCCAGTTATATATAGAACCTCAATGCATTGGCGGGTCTCATGAGATAAAATAACAAGTATTCCATATTATATGGGTATCTTTTTTTACACTTACCCATTTATTAAGAATGTCTTAGTCAATTCCTAGATGGTACGATTCAAGATATCTTGTCCAAGGCCTTGATAGTAAGATCATGAATGTCTATAATTATACCTTTTTATTGAGAATTTTATTTTCATTGTCAATGATATTTATATGTTGATATTAGCCATGGATGTACTTTGAACTCTAGTTATTTATTGAATAGAATGTGTTTTGATTATCCTGTCCATAATATTGATTATGCCTTATTTATTCATGATAGTTTTCATTTCATGTAATCCTTATTGAGAATTTGATCTCACTCTTTATTTTTTTCCTTTCCTTGGTATATGAATAAGGATTCTTCGAATGATTTCACAGATGTAAAAATGTTTCTTATTCTATGTTTTTATATTCCCAATGTAATGTGGGAATTGTGTATGTATCTATTTTTCCAATACTTCAAAATTGATCGATCCTTCATGGTGTGATCCCTAATCCCATGTTCCAATGTAATAAAGAAAACAATGGCTCTGGGTCATTGGATTTGTGGTTGTTACATTTCTCTAATACCAAATCATGAAACCTATATAATGACCTAGAAATCAGGTGGCTCATAGGCCCAGATAACCCAAAGGTCGATGGGTGTCCTAGAATCCTAGCGGATTGAAGGCCCAAATACATGGCCCAAAATCCTAGTTAATTGAATATTATTGTTTCTATAGTACTCCACTAAAATACCTACATTACTATAGTTCCACATAAATTCTTCCCCACTGGGATTTGAACCTAGGTTTTATGCAATATTATAGGGAGTATTTACCACTCAGGTTAGATGCCAAATGCATCATATTTCAACAAATTGTGGTATTTTAGTATTAATAACCTCATATGAAATATTCATGGTGGTGAATATTATCTAAACATCATTTGAATATTAATATTGATCCACTTACAAATTTTCCAATGTTAATTCAATATCAGGCATTTCATAATAAAAATATTCTTCTTATCTTCAACTATTTTTATTTTGTATTCACACTCTTTTTTAGTATCCTCAATGGTACTTTCATAATATTCATGTATTTCAATCTCGTATTATAATGAATGGTTAGGTTCCTTTATCATTTTTTTACTTTGATCTTTATTTCTGATGCCTTTCCATTTCTTGTGGGCCCATTTTAGTTGTTTCGAGTCTCACACAACTCTCAAAATTTTAAAATATAGGTGACCTCGCAATCACTTGAGGTGGTTATGATAGTAACTTTTTTAGACAATAGGATGACTGATTAGATCATCCCATTATGGGAGTTGTTTCCTGGTATGAGACTCCCTTATATATTTAAGACATGTTCATGAAATCCTTTGGTAAAATTGATTGATTGAAAACATAAATTTCAATGGAAACTACTCATGGGGATTATATTGTCTCTCATATAATATAAGTATCTAGTTACTCTATATTTTAAATCCATATAGGTAGGAACTCTAGAATTTATCAACATCTAGGGTGGCGTTAGACTCCTCTTAAACAATGTAGGAGGTATTGTGGAGTTGAGATCGAGCCTATAAAAGGGGATTCCTATATATCCCTGTGAATGGAATCAGAACCCATATAGTTTGGTTCTATTTAACGAGACATGTCATAACTTTTAAGGTCATGTGGTGAGGAATATATTGGTTTCTTTTAAGTTCATGCATCCCTGACAACATCTAAGCAATTTAAAGTCATGCGGAGTGGACTACTATGTGAAAGGTTCCTATAAATAGTTGGTGCAGGACTTATATGTGAGTTTCCATTTTTTATTTAACCTAATATATGAGTATAATGAATGAATTTGAGGAACTTGTAGGAGTATCTAAACTCACAGTAATTGAAAAAACCCAATAGTGGAATCTAGACTCAAGGTATATGAGGAAACTAAGAGGATGATCTTGACTCAAGGAATATGAGGAACCCAAGAGGAGTATCTATACTTAAGGTATTTACTAGGATAAAGGTTGGTGTTGTAAGTATCACAACCCAGATCATTTTTTCCTTAGACTAAAATTTTCATAGTTAAACTCTTGATTTTTCATTAGGGTAGGTGAATAAATTGAATTGGGAACTCAGGGGGTTGACACCCATGTACTTATATGAAAAATTGGTCAATCCTAGGGGATGACTCCAAATATAATGGAATGGGTACATCTATGAGTTGGAGAAGTCTGGAGATCATGTTACTTTACCTAGATCATACCATTAGGGTTTTAAATAGATCCAAGTTAGTCCTAACTACTATCTAGACATGGTTTCAAACTAAATGTGACTACAAGTTGTCCATAACTTCATAACAGTCCCTTTGGTTTTGATTCATAAATCACTTATGGGAGTTCATGGGGACTTGGGAACTCAAAATAGGGATTTAGGAACTATAGAGGTGTGAACTCTCTAGAGATTCAGACATGCTATTGAAAATGGGAGGCAATGGGGTTCTTTTATAGGAAATAGTTGGACAACAATTTAACTATTCATAACAACTTTGGGAACCCAAGTATAGTTCTAGGTGTGTGATGTTGGTTTCATTTGGGATGGTGCATGAGGTAAGATAGGCATAGTAGGGTGCATGAGGATGAGTGTATAATTAGGGTACATGGGTCCTCTTTTGGGTGAATACTGAACAAAATTTGGTAAAACTTCTTCCAACTTCAAATGGCCATAACTTTTTTATGTAAGTCTATTTGATTACGACAATTTAAAAAATCAAATATTATGGAATAAACTATGACCCTAGATAAAATATTTTTCAATAATTGGTGACTTAAAAGGCCAAAACTAGACCATTGTGTCTTTTATTATGTATTTTAATACTGAAGAAAATTTTTCTCTAATAATGGATGAAATACAGGACTTCCTCTCAGTGGGAGGTTCCCACAACCACATCACCAAATTGGGAAATATTTTTGAATAAATTTAATCCCTTAGTTTGTGAGAAATAATGAAGCGCATGGAGATCCCATTTTCGACTTATTAATCAAGTGTGATACTCCTTAATCCTCATCTAAATCATGTCATCCAAGTGAGTCTCATATCATGGTTATCATGGAAAAGTTCATGGAGAAAATTTTTGGGTGCCAATAACTAATAAAAATTGACATAAATTTAATCCTTTTGGTTTTCCTACAATTCATGGATCCTTTCATCATGAATTTTCTTGGAATTATATTACTATTTAATTTTATTTAGTACTTATAAAATTTGGAGAAAGTTTCTTCATGATCCAAATTCCTACCACTTTAGACCTCAATTTGTTTAGAGATATGTATAAACATAAACATATTTTGTGATATAAATTCCACCATAATTTTAGTATCACATTTATATAGAGTGGTATTACTCTATAATTCTCTAAAAGAGATATAAATAAAAGTGACTAATTCTTTAGGAAAATTCAGTAAGTTTTTTTAAATATATATTTGAAGAAACATGTGATTCCTCAATAACATGATCATCCTCACTTATATGTGGGTCATCTAAAGGGAAATATTGGAAATAAATTTTTGTTACCTAATATTCATGTAAATTTTTGAAAATCATAAGGAATAAGTATTGATAATATTCTTACTAGGGGATTTTCTCACCAGATCTTTACTATTCATGCCTGATATGATTTCTCAATGATTAAACCATGTGGAAATTGAGGTTTCTTCTACTCTAAACATGAGGGATACCTTATCTAATTTTATCATCTCATTATTATTTCTGTTTTTTTATGTCTTGGAAGAAATTATCTCTATTTTCTCTTTAATAGGGAGGATTACTAAATTCTACATCTAATGTAACTCAAAAAATTATTCAAATCTACACTTTTTTTATGATGGATAAAAATAAATGTAAATATATATATACAATCATAGGTAAAACCTTGAATATAGTACTAATTTTTATTCTTATAAAATGGGTGTAGCCACACTGATAGGGGTTGGGAATTAGTATATATATATTTTTATCAAATCTCTTTTCATTAATAATTCAAACCTCCACACCTATTAGGATGAATAGATATTGTGAATCTCAATATCCTATTTAAAAAAAATCTCTCTTTCAATGTTTAGTAAATGATATCTCTATCTCACTTAATATAGTAAAAAAATGAATAGTATAATATAATTTTAATGAGGCTTTAACCTAATGTGGGTGGATGTTTCCCCATTGTATGGTGGTTACTATCCCATGCACACAACTTATCTTTTTTTATCAAAATAAAACTAAGGGAAATCAAATCCTTGAACCTTATATACTACTGTAACTATCCAGTTTAACAAGAAAAAACTTGTTTCAATGTAAGAATAAATAATTGTATTTTTTAAGAATAATTGTTGAGGGAAATATCAAGATTTCATTGGAATAATTAAATCCATAATTATTCCTCGGTTATGTAGTAATCCTCCCGTGGATACCTGATATATCTCATACTCATCATAATAGTCAAAGAAATGATATATCTTGAACGTATATATTGTATTACTCTTTAATATTTGAGCCTTATAATATAAAGTATGAATACCTTCTCTTTTTCAACATCTCTATTTTATCTTACATGGAAATTTTTCTTTTGATACCTCAAATTCCAAGACCTAAATTCAATGTATAGGATTATCATCCATTTCTCCAAGATCTAGGATCACTCTAGGTGTCCCATAAATTTTTATGTGGATAAAAATGTTCTCAATAAATTGATATTATCCTCCATATTTAATTTCAAGACTTACATATTTAATTTCAAAAAAAATAATTCCTTTTTCATCAATTTGACTCTCCATGGAATGTATTGCACTCAAAATTCATGTTTTTTGCTTTACATGGCATATCCTATTTTAAAATTTCCATTTTAAAATCCATTTAAGCAACATGATTTGAGATATAGAATAATCATGTCTAATATCCATTGATTTTAAACCATTTCAAACTTCAATCATAATAACATATCTATCAAACATGGAATATCACAATACTAACAATGAAATAGTGGTTATATAGGTAAAACACCATATTAAATACATTAGTACATGCATGGATCATTGTTTTAGTTTATATCTAGAAAACTATGTATCGAAAATTAATTGGTCTATAACATGACCTTATTTTATCTCCCCATTTTGGTCTTTGGCTTTGAGAATCAAATAAATTATATAATTCTTATTTTAGAAAACTCATTTATTATAAGAAAATTCTAAACTCATTGTGAATTACTTTGTGTATTTCACTATGGTATCTCCCCATTTTAGTTCAACCTCTAAGAATATATATTTTTAAAAAACCTTTTACAATAAAAACTACTTGGTTCCATGTGTTTCCCCTTATAAGTAGCTTCTAGAATTCCTTTTACGTTGCACTATATATCATTTCATCTTCTAAAGCTACTCATAAACCACTACCATAATATCTCTTCTAAAAACACCTAAAACCTCATTTGGATCTATGAAATAGATTGTTCCATGACATAAACAATTATTCTATTTTAGGAAGTTATTTCACTCTTTCACCAAGAACTCCAAAATTCCCATAAGTTCCTTTATACTATTCTTGTTCAAAATCATCATGGTGTAGTGTATCCTAAAATGAATTTAGTGATGTCTCCATTAACCAAGCATTCTCTATCGTAATCAAAACTTTTTTGTCCATATAAAAAGACCTCAAGATAACTGAAAACAATTTAGGACATATTCAAATCATCTTTAATAATATAAAAATGATTCCCAAATCATATGAAACAACAAAAATTACATTTTTTAGTATTTTACACAACCAAAAAATAAGTACTTCAATAAATATACAAATGCATAAAACAATTTAACTCTTCTTCAAACTCAATGTTTTTATTTAGAATAAAGTACTTAAGTAAGTCTTCTTTTAATGTGCCACCTTCCTTAACTCAATATGATTTCATCAATAACACAATAAACATATCTTCAACAAACTCATCATATTCCAATTCATCAAAATACTGTATAACAATATGAATTTAATTCCATCCAATAGCATGAAAAACCCTACATCCTTTTCCCAAACTTCTATAGAGGAATAATAAACTTACATCATCTCACATTTCAAAATTCATCTTATATAACAACTCACATAGACAGAAATATAAATATTAATCAATAATAACTATAACATTAATTATAATTAAATGGATTGTTCAATTTTTTGGGTACTTCATATTCATCCAATATTCTCAACTCCACACATATCGACTAATGGGTTTATAATTATATATGAAAACTTAATCTAGAAAGTTACACAAACCCAAGATATACAATGCATTAAATATAAAACCATACAGATATAAAATATAGAACAATGTGTTCATGATTATTTTACACCATCACTCTACTACTACTGCTATTTACATCATTATTCATGATGAAGATCACTCAAAATGCACCCAATAGACTCCCCTCTCTATGGTGTGTATCCACAGGTAGATGTGAATCACCAATTTCATGGTTTGGGTTCTTATTTAATCTAATATATACTAGTATATCTTGATATCAATAATAATATAAGAAAGTGATAACTCTTTCATGGGATAATATATCCTAGTAATTCACATCCTTCTCATGGTAGTAGTCTCATTTATATGAGAACCTTAAGGACTCTCCTCCATTTTTATCAATTTACTCATGCATTAAAATGCATGAGTAAATTGATTCTCAGTTATAGATTTTATAACCCTCAACCAACCAAGTATTTATTATATAAATTTTATTTTAATGCTTCCCAATTTTTCATCTTATGAAATGTTAATAGTGAATTATGGCCAATATAGAAATAATACCTGAATGATAACACTTATAATTAAACTATCAAAGGTAATATCATGTTATCACTATAACATGATTTATGATATGCTTTTAAAATAGGCGTACAATATTCCTTAAATCAATGTATGTCAAACCATGTAATATAACTATATCATACTTTATGATATATGATATAACATATCACATGTGTATGGGATTTAAGGTGTATTGCCTTCAATATCCCAGTTGCATTAAAGCCTAATAGACTTAGTTTCATTTCAACTTATATTGTGTCATATATAATAACTTATAAAATCATACCCAAAAATCCTTTTGGATATCTATAAAAAAAATTAGAAAGTTATCATCAATTCTAACTTGTATCACATCATATGAAATACATGGTAAATACCCCTAGAAAAATCATTTTGGATTAACTCTAAAACTTATTTAGAGAGTATCTATGAGTAAAACTCAATACTAATTCATTCAAATAGAAAGTGTGAACATGTGGTTCTTTTTAACATTGAGAAAAAAAATATGAATTATTAGATCCATAAATGTAAGCAAAGAGTAGCCTCTAGAAAAGCATCAATGCTACACAAGCTATAAATCAATATGACAGGATCTTCATCAAACACATGAATCTCAATACCTATTTCAATCAATTTTATCGTATACAAGAATAAGTTATTATATGATAAATTTTTCAAAGACATAGAGTACCCATAAAACATAGAGTATTTCAGCATCATATAGATACTCATAATTTGTTGATTCTATGTGTATAGACAGACTAGGTCGACAAATATATCCCATGTAATTTACCTTTATAGACGAGAACATCACATACCCATCACCTAATAGATAAGAACATCATATGTAAAATATTTAAATAACCGTACAATTCCTCAGTATATCTCAATAAAGGTCCCAAATATCATAATTTTTATACGATATTAAAAATCCCATCTTTGTTAAGCTACAATGGAAGACATGATAGCCAACATAACCAACCTCCCCCTAATTATCTATGTCACAATGCTTGTATAAGAAAGGTATAAAAGTATGATGTTTATCATGCTAGGTATCTCATCAACCTCAAGTATGGGAAAATATAGATATAAACTATTCACCCCAAATATACTAAATACATAGTGTATGACACTTAATGTGGTATACTTTATGGGTCATCCATTGAAAAAACCCAATTTTTTTTCATCATGAGTATATTTCGTAACCTAATACAATAATAATACTCATTATAACCTTAAATTTCCACCATAACCTATAATAATCTCTAAAAAATGGTTATGGATAACTCAAAGTCATATATTGAGAGTTTTATGATATATATATATATATATATATACAGTCAATGTGAAAGAATGATAAAGTGAGTATTTCCTTATGTATAACATGATTCAGATTTTATTCTTAAATACATTTAATATACATAAAAAATTATACACAAGTGTATCTCTAACATATCATATATGATATACTACCCAATGATACTTATTTTTGTTTCACTGTTAGGGGTTTTTCTAAAATCATTACATCTGTATATAATTCTTATCACATCACTATGTGACCTCTTGATGAAACCCTCCATCTAAAAGCTTTTGTGAGTAACATATATGAAGTAATATAGTTTTAATAATGTTAATACTTAGGAATCATATTTAAGATGTTCAATTCCTTGAAAAAATATTCAAGCACCTTTACTTCACAACATTAAGTGTTATGATGTTAATAAATTTTGTTTTCTACTTATAAATCTTTTTATTTTTTTCATAATCATCATACTTAGAAATCATTCCATAAAACATTTTTATTGAAAATTATATTCAATTTTTTACTTTAACTAGAAAAATCCTTTTTTGTCAAGTTTTAATTTTTTTTAAGTCCAAACATACTCCCACCAACTTCTTAGACACCATATCATATTCAGAATATCATGCTGAAATATAAAAAATCCTTTGTGTTATAAAATTATAATTATTTTATAATTTGGTAATATTTAAAAAACAAATTAACATTTATATATCATATATGGTATTCTATGTATTTGGAGTAATATTCTAAAAAGAAGACTTTTTACATTAAAGAATTCCATAGATAGTGGGATAAAACCCAGTGTATTTAAAAAAATACTAGATAAACTTTTTCATCTTTAATAAAAAAAATTAACATTATATTTTTCTCAATTAAATTTTATAGAATCTTTTGAATCATAAAACATGTTTACCAAAACCATCAACTCATATTTTTTTAACAACTCCTTTTTAACAATAAACTCTTTTATCATATAAGATAAATGAGATAATTATACACATCCATTATTTAAATCCATCTGAGATTTATATATTTATTTGAACCCAATTTCATGATTTACTGACACTTTACTTCATCATTTTAATAAAAAATATAAGCTACATCAATTCTTTTCCTAATTTTGAACTCATGTATAACATTTATTAAGTATATATTTTGTATCGTATACCTTTTAAAATCAAAGAATATTTTTTTTGAAAAAAAAGGCATGAAATATTGGAACTAAATCAATAATATTATTAATTTTATACATTCAATTTCAATATAGTTTTATAGAAAAAATATATAATTTCTCATTTGAAAAAGAAATAATTATTATTTTTACAAAATTGTTCTTCCATGTATTACATAGTGTTATTTAAAAGTTAAATTTCCTTATTTATAATTCTATTTTTCTAAAAAGGAATTAATTTTTTTATTCATAGTATAAAATATATTTTAGTTTGAATTTTGGGGGATTTTTCTAAAAATATTGATTTTTGGGTGAATAGTGAAATATATCGATTTTTATAAAAACTATCATTTATTTTCTAGTATTTAAAAAGTAGAATTTTATTTTGGATTGGTTTGAAAGTTAAATTTTACCAATTTGACTAAAAATAAACTATTTAATTCCATATTAATGAACATTATACTTGATTTTGTTATAAATTCATTTTTAAGCATAAAACGAATTTTTCTAAAAAAATATTTTTTTGCGTTTTATGTTCTTATATTAAAATTAATTTCTACAAATTATACAGATTGAACCTTGAAAAAGGGATTTAATATTTTTAATCATTTTTTTTAATTTCTTAATTTGTTTAATTTTATTTTTCCCATAATTAATATTAACCATAGTGAATTGGTATCGCCTCGTTAAAGGGTAAAACGTGTTAATTATGGTTATTTTTTTTATAAGGTCGCAAAATATAATTTTAATTATTATTGTATGATATTATTTTGAACCCAAATATATTTTAAATTTTATTTATTTAGTTCCAATTAACTATGATTAATACATTTATATTATTTAAAGGTTAAGAATAATTATAAGAGTGTCACTACCCTCACTTATAAAACGGAACATCCTTTCCTCACATATTTACAAAATTTGAGCACAATAGATCAGAAAATTACTACACAAATACCTCCTAAAATATACTCCCCATATCTTATAGGTTTATATATCTCCAAAATACCTACCTACAAGGCTTAAGGTGTAAGCCAACGGAGGTTTTCCAAAGAATAGGTATAACTCTTAACAGAGTTATTACATGTTTATTTCTTATTAAACCTCCTTAAACCTGTCATAAACATGATGATATACTAACATAATTATATAAAATATAATTAAATTTTATTATTTTCATGGTAAAACCATTTTCATCATCTTTTCTATCCTATGGAAAATGAAAACATCGTATGTGCGTACATGTGGACTACCACCTCCACAATGCAATGTGTTTCGTTTTTCATCACCGCCACACATGGATGGTTATTATGAAATATTTAATGAATATATATTATATTTAATGAATGATTATCATTATTTAAATACAAAATATTACTTACCTTCTTAAACTCCCATTCATTGTAAAATGATAGTATCGTTCATGTGTATGTGTGGGCTACCACCTCTACAAAGCAATGTTATTCATTTTTTATTTACACATTTCAGGGATGGTTATAAAATTGTATTTAATATATAAAAATTATAATTATTTTATGATTAATATACTATAGATTATATAATAATTACCATTTTGACCATGTTCAACCTACCAAATTTATTTCTACATTATGAACTAAACATCCTCAAAACATCTGACATGAACTTAACTAATTTAGTAACTATCTAAGACATGATGATAAATAAAATATAAGGGACTATAATAAGTTAATAAACCTTCAAAACGTTCTTAAATAATTAAACATTTCATTTAATTTTTGAATACATGATAACATATGTGTAGATTTAGACTTGAGGTAAGATATTTTCATTAAAAAAATTAAAATGTTTACAAGTTTTATTTCTGATACTTTTTCCTCCATATACATGTTTCTTAAAATGTTTCAATAATGGTTTTTTAAACTTAAAAAGATATTTATAGTAATTTTAAACTATCTTTTACATTCCTTAAAATGGTTTAAAAGGGTATCTTTTTAATGTTTTCTATGCGGACTATTTTTGAAAACGTGTGAAAGAAATCTTTTAGTAATGTAAACAACCTGATTGGAATTTACCATTATCATGAACGTTATTATTTAAGAATTTTAATCTAAAATGTTTCATGATTTTTCAAATAAAATCATATTTTCAATTCTTCTAAGATTTTTTTTAATATTTTTCAAAAAAATGTTTTAATCTTTATTTTTACATGAAGCCTGAAAGTGTTTCTAAATATGTGTTAAAAAAATATTTTATGAAATTTTATGATATAAATACAAGATTATATATGTTTTACGTATGTTATTATCCACATGTATTTTTTACTATAATGGTTAATCCCAATATATCTCACTAATTCAATTGGTAATGATTTATTCTTCGGATAATTATATTGGAATTAATTGAGTATGTTATTCTATTTTTAAGGGTTATTCCAAGGGTACTTTTAAGTTTTTTGTTAAGATGATGTACCAAGGAACCTAAATGAATTTTATATTATTAAAAAGTATATTTTATAGATATATTTAATTTCAAAAGGTAAGAAAATGATATTATGTTTTAAGAATGTTTTTACCCTTTTAAGGGTGAAAAGTATGTTTGTTTCATGAAATTTTTTTCATGGTTTCTCATGATTTATAAGAAACCATCATGATTATTATTTTTCATTAATTATTTAATAAAAAATACTTTATAACAAACTTTTTGAAATAAATATAATTTCATGATTAAGTAAATAAATATTTGAGCATTATGTAAAAAGGTAAAAATTTCTTTTGGATTTTATGGTTTTTCAAATGGACTAATGGGTTTCATTATTTTTATATCCATTAGTGAGATTTTATTTGTACATCCCAAGTTTTATAATGTTTTTCACATGTCCTAAGGATGATTAGGAACTATATAAAGTTCTATATTTCCACTATAGTGTCTTTTTTTTAAATGAAGAAAAAGAGACTTCAATGAAATTGAAGTTAAAATTTAATAATCATATTTTTGTGGAAAAAATGGACATTGGTGGAAGTGAAATTTTTTTAATGTATGGGTTTGATATATATTATTTTTTCATAATTCTATAAAACTATAAACCTAAAATATAATATTAATTAAATAAATTGAAATCTTTATTGTTAAAATGATAATTATAGGTTGTTAAAGTGTGGGTCCTTATATTTATATAAGATAAATACCTAACATGAACATCCAATGGAGTTTCTTAAAATATTTCAATTATTTTAGATAATTAAATTCTATATAATTATTAATACTTCTTAATAACACCTTTAGGTTTCAATAAACTTAATTAACTACTTGAAGAAACATTTTTGAACTCCCTATCTAAATTTTCTTCTTCTGGATTGATCTTTTACCAATTTGTACTATTGAAACAACACTATATTCTGAACATCACATTCCCTCATTCATATTTCTTTAAAAAGTTCTGAAAATATGGTATATTTTTCTTGAAACACATTCACATTTTAGTAATGATTCTAATAATGATCACATTTGTGACACCCTAATTTCATTATTGTATAAAATATTATATAATTATGAGTTACTTTAAATGTTTGGGAGTTTTTGGATTTTCTAATTTGATTTTTTTAAGATTTTTTTTAGTTCATGGTTAGGGGAAATAGGGAATCCTAACTTATATCAGGGGATTCTAGTTCATTATTATGTTTCATGGTTATCATGTGTGGTTTGTGGAGAATTATAAGGATGAATTTTATATAATGGTAAACTGTATTGAATGACTTATACTTGACTCCTCCCTATAACACACATCCATGTGAGTTTTAGTTATAACCATTTGAGTTACTCTTACACATGGGGGAGTTTTCTTCAATTTATTTCACATGGTTTGTAAAACTATGTAAGGAAAACATGTGCAAATTGAAACTCGTTTCTGGTGGTAGTTTCATGGTTGGTGAATAGTTTGGTTAACTATGCATCCAAACTATGTGGTATACCCTAGATTTTAAATGTGAATTTAATTTTGTACTCCTTCTTGATTTATCCTCATTTATCCCACTTTTCTGCATCATTTTATTTTTCAAGCCATTGGAGAGATAAAGGGAACATCCCCTCTCCTCCTCATTTTTTTATAAGCCCTTTTACTTTAGATTTCAAGTATATTTAGAAGGTGATATCCCCTTATTCTCTTATTTATCTATCTTTAATCCATTTCCCCTTGCTTTATTCTTCTCTCAAGAAACCTAATTCCCATGGTGGTAAAATATATAGTTATATATGAACTAATCAAGGGGATATGGTTGTCTAAGGATTTTAGAGGCCATTTCCTTCAATGGTTATCTTTTTCCATAGAAGGTGAGTTATTTCTAGTGACTAAGGTAGGCGTTTTTGTGATTTTTTTTTATTTTCCATGTCATGAAATTATTAAGCTTTCTAATTTCATTTTATATTAAGTAAAAACCATTTTTTATACCCTTTATTAGTGTGATAAATCTTTTTAAAAAAATTCTACACTTTTCATAGAGGATTTCCAATGAGTTTCTAGTATTCATTTTTAATGAAAACATTATGTATTCCAAGTGTTGGTGAAAATTACTAAGTGGATATTTTAAAGTGAATTTGAGGATAAAAGAAGCATTTTAGCTTTATTGATTTAAAAAGAATGTAACTAAGGTTTTAATGGTTTGTTTTCAATGAAAGTGGTTTTTTATTTTTAGGTGGCTCCTGGGGGAGGAAATATTTTTTTAAAAAGTAATGAACTTTATTTGAATTTTAAAGGATGTTATATAAATTATCATTAAAATTTTGTTTTAAAGGCCCAATTAGAACCTTATAAAATTATTTTTCTTGATTATTATGACACACTAGTTGTGATCCGCTTTTTATTGTGTCTTGTATAGACTTTTCCCCTTTATGGAATGAAAATTGAATTATTGTTTGATGCTTAAACAGATATAAAATGAGTTGTTTATTAAGAGGGTTTTGAAGGTGACATGAGGTTTATTGTTTATATTTTATTATTGATTTATATGTGAAACATATGATTTTTCTATTTCTTACCTCCACTTTAACAATTTCATGTGAACTCGAGGTAACTAAGTGAGGGATCTGGTTTATGTGTGACTAGTTTTTATTATGCTTCGACTAGTTCTTTATTTTAGATTTTGTTATGGCTAAGGGAGTGCCCCAGATGAGGTTGATTTAGGAATTTAAAAATTTATTAATTCTATATAGGATTATATTTGATTCTACTTGAGTACATCTAATATTTTCTCACATTAGGACCTCATGATTTACTTATGAAACTTATTTTATTATTAAATATATTATCTTGGGGACTCATGATGCACATTTTATTTTTATCCCCTTTTTCTCAGATTGGTTTCATGGAACGTTATTCATTATTATTTATTGCTTATGATATGTATCATTGATGTGATGGTGTTATTAATTGTGTAAAATATTTCTTTTATGTTTTTTTACATTTCAAATTTATTTGAAAATGGTGTTTTCTGAAAGGTTTTAAAAGAAGGAAAAATAGTTTGGTTTTGATTTCATAAACTTATAAGACCACCCTTTTTAATGTTTTGAATTTTTTTCCATTTTAAAGTGTTGGATACACCACTTGGTTGATAAAGGGGTGTTTTGAAACAAATATTTTAATGATAAGTTGGATTTATTTACATGGGTTTAAAAATCATTTTTTCAAGATCAGGTGCCATTTTGGTTATCAAATATGTCTTTAACTTTTGGTTTTTGGGAAAAAATAAATTCATGGTACTTTTTTTATAAATTATCATTTGGAAATCCTATTTTCTAAATAACATTGAAACTAAAATTTATGAAATTTTTCATAAAATGAATTTCACAGACTCTTTAGTGAAATACCACCAGGCTTTTTTAGCTCGCACCTTACATACACACTGGTGTGTGTGTGTGTGTAAAGAACTTGTTTTTCACACATACACAAAGTTGTGATGTCATTATGTATTTTTTTTCTCCACTAATGGGCATGTTAAGATGTGGTAGTGATTATGGGTCATATGGAGGTGATTTTTCTATTGTTCTAGTTTTTTTTATTTTGGGTCATTTGTGTATCATCCAATTTAGTAAATTTTATTTTTATTATAGTATTTCCTATTTTGGTTTATGTGATATATCTTATTGATGTTATATATTTTTTATGCGAGTTTAGTTGATTATATTGATTATGTATTATTAGGTTGTTTATTATGTTTTCCCTATTTAGTTGGTTTTTAGTATTTAGGACTATTTATTTAATATGCATGGAATTCCAATGTATGGACTCACCAAGATGAATTATTGATAAATATATGCTATTTATTTGTGGTTTTTCAAGGAATAAATCCTTCCCAATTATTTATATTTTTATGCCCTGGTGATTGGCACCAGCCCGTGGTGATTAAGAATGAACTTCAGGCCTTGTGATGGAGTGGTTTGGGTAACATGGTAGGTTGACCTAGGACAATTCATTACAAAATGGTATTAGAGAAATTTATTATTAATTGAGTGAGTCTAGTAGTATAGATATAGTATTTCTTGAGACTCATTTGGTTGGTCAAGAGTTCATTGTTGAAACCTGACTTTCATGATGTAAATCAATTTTCAATGAGTATTGGGGATTTGATTCTTGAGTTTGAGTTCCATTATTGATATGAGCTTCTTCTTCTGCAAATGAATCAGTTGGGATGTCTACCAAGAGCTGTTGGCCCTCCCTCGAGACCATTAACAGAGAGGAAACCATTGCCAGAAAGTAGGAAAAAGGAGATATACAGGCCGGAGCACATATAACTTCTTTGAAGGAAGGGTCGCGGGTCAGTATTCTAGGCATTCCCCTTCCCTTCTAGAACATCTATCTTTTTAAGGTAATTAGAGACGCTTTGGGTGGTTTTCTCTGCTCGGATGATCGTACCTGGAGTTTCTCAGATGCCTCAGAAGCGTGTATCTGTGTGGAAATGGATATCTCGCGTCCTCCCCCTGACAACATCTCCCTATGCATGAAGGATTCCTTCAGCTGGTCACAACTCATCATCTATCTGGTGTACCTGAGGTATTTCTATGTTTTCTATATCTAGGGTCACTCTATGAATGTCTACAGGAAGCATCTTTGGGGTGGTCGTCAGGGCTTTAGAAAGGCGGACCAGGCTAGTGTCTCACAAAAACATAATTGTACTGATCTGAAAGTTTCCCAGGTCCTGCGTTTGGGTGGGGAGAAGGTCCTTGTCCAAGAGGCTTCACCTTTAGCCTCTCAAGGTGAATCCTCTCATGCTCCCTCACTTGTTATCTCAGGTGAAGACAAGGCCCTTGTTCCAGTTTATCAGTCCAGGTTTATCATCTCGAAAGATTCTTGTGCTTTCCTTATCATGAACCTGAAGAGGTTCCTTGAGTTTGGGCCCATTCTCAAATCTTCTTCCTCTTCCTAGCATCCACCTCCTATTATCTCATCCTTTCCCCTAATCTTACCCTTTTCAGAAATATGTCCCCCTCCTTCAGCCACCTCGGCAGGCCTTCCCTCTCTTCCCCCTTGTACCCCTCCTTCATCTCCACCCCCCTCCTGATTCCTGAGTATACAACCCAGGAGGAAGCTTGGCTTAAACCTCCTCCTCAGACCCCCAGGAGTGGATGGGGATTAAGGTCTCCCTACTCCCTAAAAGACTCGCCTCCTCCCCTCCTACCTTCTCCTTCTAACGTGGGGAAGAATACGCGGGCGCAATCTAAGAAGCTGGGGGAATTCTCTCCCTCGTGCTCCACGAAGGCCAAGAGTTCCATGGAAAGTGTTGGGACACAATTCGTCCAATGATTCCTATCATCATATGTAATGCCTGAGGGCTTGGGGCTCGAGTGAAAATGGACTTCCTAGCTTCAACTGCTCGGAAACACAAGTTCAGTATCATGGATGTTATTGAGCATAAACAAAATTGTTCTAGAATTGCATACTTCTCTAAACGGCTCACGATGCACGAGTACCTGCATGTGGAGCCATCAAACCAGCATATGTGGATTTTCTGGTATCGAAGCATCTCAGTTGATATTTTCAGGTCAGGTGATCAACATATTACCAGAAAGGTATCTCATGATAAAGATATTTTCTATATATCCTTTATTTATGGGAGTTGCGACTCCTAACAGCATGAGGTTTTATGGCACAAAATCTATCTTTTCGATCCTGGAAGTTACCCTTGGCTTCTTGGTGGGGACTTTAACATCATTATGGATCCAGAGGAAAATAATGGAAGAGGTTACTTCCCTAAAAATGCTATCATAGCTTTTGTTCGTTTCATGGCTGGAAATGGGCTCCTGGATCTTGGTTTTTCTGGGGATTTCTATACATGGTGTAATAATCAACGCTGTCCCCATCGCTCGTGGAGTCACATTGATAGATTCTTGAAAAAATTGAAGACCATCTCAAAGTATCCCAATATCAGAGTCCGTCACTTGGTGTGTGGTATTTCTGAACACTCCCCAATTCTTCTCAATATCTCAGCAGGGCATGATATACCAGACTCTTTCAGATACATCTATCATTGGGCTAGTCTTCCTGGATTTCATGAATTTGTTAAGGGGGTGTAGAATGTTCCCACCCATGGGAGTATCTAGATTTCCTTTCACATTAAACTCGGAAGGCTTAAAGGAAATATCCAGAATTGGGCTGATACAGCTCCTCAGAGTGCCATAGACTTGGACACAATCATGTAGGAAATTCAGTGTCTTGAAATCATCCTCGAGGGAGACTGGGATGATCGAACCTTCGATGATATTGTTTTGAAGAAAAGTATTTTCTCTGATTTTATTTTGTGTTAGGAGAGAATGGCTAGGGAGAATGAGAGGATTAGGTGGACGAAGGAAGGGGATATAAATACAGCTTTCTTCCATGCCTGTATAAAGGAAAGGAAATGCCTAGTTCAACCCAACATTGCGATGGAGGATGGGTCATTCTCGAATGACAAGGAGGAGGTGGGGATGCTTTATTTTTCTCATTTCAAAGATCTCTTGGCGGGATCGAATCTATGCATGCTTGATGGTTACCCAGGGGGTGAAGTGGATTTTATGGAGTCCATTATGTACCAAGTCTCTTCTTAGGAAAACGAGCTGATGGCGGCCATCTCGGAGGAAATAGAGATTCATGAAGCTATTTTACACCTCAAAGGTGACAGTGCCCCAAGCCCAGACAAATTCCTAGGTTCCTTCTATATGGATGCCTGGGGGTAGTGAAAGCTGAACTCATTGAGGCCATCCAGGATTATTTCCGAGGTGGTAGCCTGCCTAGAGTTTCCTGCGCTACCGCCTTGGTGATTTTTCCAAAAATTAAGAACCCCTCCTCTATCCTCCACTATCGCCTGGTTAGCCTTTTTAATTTCCCTTATAAAGTCCTTGCAAGAATTATTAATTCCATATTATCAACTCATCTTCCCCTATGTATTTCAATGGAATAACATGGTTTCGTTAAGGGTCACTCAATCCAAGTATCAATTGCATTGGAACAAGAGATGATCTATGATATTAATACCAAGTCGCATGGCTTAAACATGGTGATCAAGCTCGATATGAGCAAGGAGTATGATCTGGTGGAGTGGGGCTTTATCAACAAGGTTTGCTCAGGTATGGGTTTCACTCCCGGGCGGTTGATCTTTTCTTTTGTTATTTCAGTTCTTCATGGATGGTTGTTCATTTTATGGGTAAATCCCATGGTTTTTTCAAGTCAAACTGGGATCTAAGGCAGGGGGACCCTATCTCTTCGAGTCTTTTTATTCTTTCACAAGATATTCTCAGCCGCCTTATCCTCAAATGTATATCTTTTGGCAAGATCCTGCCTTATAGAAGGAAGGAAAGAGTCCCCTCACTTTATCATCTCATGTATGTCGATGACACTATTATCTTCTTGAATGATTATAAGAGATAAATTTTTGGGATTATCCAAGTTTTGGAGGATTATTTCCATTGGAGTGGTCAAGTTATCAACAAAATCAAGAGTAACTTATTCATCTCAAGGGAATGTACCCCCTCTCGGGCAGTCTCTATTTGCAACCTTCTGGAGATTCACCAGGGAAACTGGACAATGATGAACTTGGGTGCTCTTTTGTCCCCAGGTCAGATCAGAATTCAAGACTTTGATTATATTGTTTGTAGGATCTTAGAGAGATTTCACAACTGGAAATATATATTCTTGTCATTTTGGGGATGGATTGCCTTGGTCAACAGTGTTCTTCTTAGTACTCCTGTTCATGCACTTTCTAGTGTTAAATCTCTTAAAGGAGTTATTTCAAAGATTGACAAGGTACTTGATAACTTTATTTGGGATGCCCGGGTGGAGGGAAAGCACATTTGGGTGTCTTGGGGGAGAATGGAATGGCCCATTCTGTAAGGAGGGATTAATGTTCACAGCCTTACTGATACGATCATCTACTTACATGCCAAATTGTCTTGGGAGCTTCATGAATGCAGAACTTTATGGGGAAAGACCATGGGCAACTCCTGTATGGATGGTGCATTAATGGAGGGAAGACCAGTGTCTCCTTTTTTTCCATGATTCTACCCCTTTATTCTGCCATCTATCCCCATGTTTGGTGGTTCATCGGGGAAGGGAAAGTCTCGTTCTGGCATGACATCTGGGCAGGTGATATCCTTGGATTTCCAGGATGCCCTGCTTACAATATATCTTACGAGGACGCTAGAATATGTCTGACCTTTATGGATGATATTCTGAATAAGGAACAACGGGATACACTACACCTCATTTATATCATGGAAGAACCTAATAAATGTATTTTTCCCCATCAAGCTTGGGAAGTTTCTCCCCTAAGGACTTTCGTCACTCCATGATGCCTCAATCGTAAGAGAATCAGTTGAATGAACTCCTTTGGTGTAAGGGGATTCTGTCGAAGTATAACTTCCTCACCTGGTGGATCAGACATGCTGCAGTTTCTATGGATGAGAATGTAAGAAATGTGGAATTTCACTGGCTTCATGTTGCATGTGTTGTGTCGAGTATATGGAGTAAAGCATATAACATCTGTTCCTTGAGGGAGAGTGGGATCATGCGGTCTGGTCAGCCTTTTGTGGAATTACTGCTGCTCTCCAACCTTATGTTGATCCTTCCTTCTTCATTCACTGGTCTCACGGATCAGGGGATATGGGAATAGAAATAACAGTAAGGTCGATTATGTTTCATGTTGAGGCATGGTGTATCCGGAAAGTTCGGAACAAATCTCGATTCGAGGGATTCAATTCGTCTAGGAAAACCATTATTGCACGTACTCGTAGCATGCTGCTCGACCTGACCAGGTGTCTGGATAACAGAAGTGAGGCGCCCTATCTTCAGGTTCTACATCCGGTTATTCAGACCGACCCTACTAATAGTATCCCTCACAACCATTGGGTCTCCTGGAAACCTCCTCCCTCAGGTTTGAAACTAAACACGGACGGTTCTTGTAACGCAGGAATTATGAGGGGAGGAGGAGTGGTTCATGACCTCTGGGGCTCCTTTGTGTTCTCTTTCACTATCTACTTGGGAAGAGGTTATTCTTTACAGGAAGAATCTCTCTCTTTTCTTTCAGGTCTTTCCCTTTGTTGGCATGGGGGAATTTGCATCACGGAAGCAGAAACAGACTCTCTTCTCCTTCTCAAATCACTGCTCGACACTGTTAATTGCCCCTGGTCAGTTTCATACTCCCTCAGGAAGTGTAGAGCTATCATCCCTAACAAAATTCGATTGAGACACACTTGGAATAAGGGTAATAAGGTGGTCAATCATCTAGAAAATCTTGTGTCTCATGGATCGGATATGACATGTTTCTACAACCCAAACCAATTGACACCTGAGGGAGTTAATTTGGTGAGAGGGGACACCCTTGGCCTTCATTATTTCAGGCCCCCTATATCTTTTCTTTATTTGTGGTCCTTTTCCCCTCATTTTTAAATAAATAATGATGATAATGATCATAGAATAAATAAGGCATGACCAATGTGGTTGGAGTAAGTAATAATTATAAATGAAATTTAACTTAAAACATGAGAATAAATTATTTATATTGATAACATAAAAATATAAATAACCATAAGGATAATAATAACTATTTTCATAATGATGGAATATATAATTTTATACATCATAATCTTATTATCAATTCCTTATACAATGACATCATCTATAAATAGGTGATTCGTACACCAAATACACAATATAATTTTTCTCATGAGTCTTAATGATTAATTTAGGGGATATAAAATATCATGAACCACCCATCACTTACTAAGTAAGATTAATTAATTATATGAAATAAATTAATAAAGAACAACATATAATTAACTTTCCTAGATAATTAAAAAATATCCATATTAAATCAAGTATATAGAATGTCAATTTTCCCGAGTACATAAACAACCTACCTTAGCAGTCAATAATCATCTATATAGAACTTAAAATTATATGTATTTTCAATTTTTTCCCAATCAATAAATGGTGTATCTTTCTTATTAATCACCCCCAATCTAATTTATATAAAATAATGTGTTTACACTCTATATAGTAGTGAGTATATGGAAAAGTAAATAATAGAAATGATGTAGAATACATCTATGATAATAAATAAAATGGATAATAAGGACACCATAAATTAATCATAAATTAAGTCTTTGAAGTAAATTCATGTATTTTGGAAGATATAGAGGAAAATAGAAGTGAAATTTACAAAAGAACTTCCTTAAAACATGTGTAACTTATTTTAAAAAACGTAGTTAAAAGTAACTTCCAAAAATATTTACATGAAATGTCAACAATATTTTTAAAACACTATTTTTAGAATAACTTATAATATTTAAATCTTGAAAATAAACTACACTTAATTAATCAAATGTAGAGTGTAAGATAAAAATATACATAAGTGGAATGAAATCTATTTTTTAAACATTTAAGAAAAAAATATACATTTTTATTTAAAGATTCACGTAATAATGGGGACAGATAAAAATTTATAAAACCCATCAAAACATGGAAATTAATATAAATAATGAAGAATATTCATGATTTTAGGAAAACTTTCTAATATGGAAAACATTTAAAAAGATATTATTTTTACACTTTTTTAAAGAAAGTCGAAAATGAATTATTTAAAAAACACAAAAAGATTACTTTTTAAAATTATGAATAGAAAGTAGAATTTAATATAAATTTACTTAAATAAATAATTTAGGTATATAAAATAAAATTCTTGAAACAAAATAAATAGTATGGATACATAAGAGAAAGGTTCCCGTCCAAAAAGGAGAAATAAGGTCTTATTTTCTTATAAACATTATCTCGTTGGTTTTGAGTAGAAAACAAAAGGAAAATGGAAATAATACATTAAAACCCTATAAATAATCATATTGTAAGAAAATATATGTGTTTTATGATAATAAAAAAATGAAATCCCATCAATGAAAATTGAAATATAAATAATCCTGATTAATAGTGAGATTGTACAATAAACCCTTATGGATTTTATAAAACTTGAATCAAAACTTATTAAAATAGGGAAATTTAAATGGAACATGAGTAAAAATAAATCATGATAAAATATTCCAAATATTCCTTACATACTCCATATACATAAAAATAGGTGCATAATATGAAACATGTCTCAAAGAAGGAGATTTGAGATGATAACCCCTTACCTTGGATTACCGCTTGGTCGGAAACATTACAACCTCATATATAATAAACTTATATTTATTATTCATATATATCATGTCCATATTTTTATATATATTATTTTATATAATTTATTTATAACTTTATTTTACTCATTTACTCATAGTTATTTATTAAAATCAATTATTTAGATTTTAATTATTCTATTTCTAATGCATGTTTTAATTTAATGATTTCTGTAATTTTACCTTGATATTGGTTTAATCACAAAACAATGTTAATAATTTCATAAATATCAAATTTATAGTTCAAATAAACTTTTATAACCATGAATGTAAGGTGTTATGAAAAATTAAATACATCATTAATGGAGGTGGTGGTCTGCACATACACATGGTGGGTGATTTTATTTTTCAAAGAATGAAAAGAAAATAAGTTATATAATGATTTATATTCAAATAAACTTAATTATTTAATAAATATCATATTTACTAATTATTTATATCAATATGACCATCTATGTTGGGCAGTGATTAAAATTGAATTGCATCGCTTTGTGGAAGCGGTAGTCTGTACGTACACATGAGCGACATTTCCATTTTCCAATGGATATGAGTGAATGAAAATAGATAATGTTTTATCATTAAAGAATATTATATATATATATATCATATATATTCATTAAATCCATCTAAATAACCATCCATGAAAGTCAATGTTGAAAAATGAAATACATCGCATTATAAAGGTAGTAGTTTATACGTACGCATGAGCGATATTTTCATTTCTACATTAATTGGAAAGGGCATAGAAAATGGTTTCACAATTAATATAAAATAATTATTATATTAAATATACTTATTTAATTATTTAAATATTTTTATTGAATATTTATATGGGGTTTATGAAGAAAGAAACTTGGAAAATCTCTTTAAGAACATGTACCTATTTCATGCATAATCTCATTTGAAAAACACCTTAAGGATTCATTAGTGGGTATTTTGGGAACAAAAGAATCTATGTTTCATGTATAATATTGTTTTAAAGTTATTTTTGTAGATATAGGTTGAGATAATGGGATCAATGTGTGTGAATAAGTGAGGAGAGGTTGTTCCCTTTTATAAGTGAGTGGGTGGCACTTTTGTAAATCCTCAAAACATTAAAATAATATAAAGTCATTTTCAAAGGATATTGGAACCAAATAGAAAAAAAATTAAAATATAATATAATTTAAGGCCTAAATCTAATAAAACAATAAAATTAAACAATTTTTAGTGATATTTGATGTTTTATCTCTTGGTTTAACCCCCTCAATATCCCTTTTCACTCTTACCATGGTGAAAAAAATTACCATGGTAACTATTAATTATGAATAAAAAATAAATTAATTTGAATACGATGATTAAAAATATTTAATCTATTTTAAAATAATAAATTCCTATAGGTGGTAAGAATTAATTTTAATATAATTACTCAAAATGCAAAGAAAAATAATTTTTTGAAAAATGTATTTTTAAGGATAAAAATGAATTTATACCAAAATCATGTATAAAATTGATTATAATTGCATTTATTTGTTTATAAATAAACAAATTATATTTATGTGACTTTAAAATCAATTAAAAATATAATATATATTTTTAATTACTTAATTAAAAAATTATCAAAAATAGTAATTTTATTATAATAAAACTTTACTTAGTTTTTAAAATGTCAATCATAGGTTTCTAAATTAAAAATAATTATTTTAAATGATTTATTTTAATTCTTAAATAAATTTTTATTCTATAAAAATGATTTAGAAACTTTTGAATCATTATTATATCATAATGATGTCATAAAATTTACAACATTTTTAGAATTGATATTTTTCACCATTAATTAAAAAACAACCATTTTATAAAAATCAAAAACATTCACTCTAAGATAATTTTAAAATTTTGAATTAAAAAATTAATTACATTTTATCACATTGAAATTTTGAAATTTTGGAATTTAACTATTAAAATAAAATATTCAATATAAATAAAAATCATTTTTATTAAACAAAATGGACATTATAAACTTTAAGTGTTCTTAATAATATTTCATATCAATTTGAGTGTTAATATATTAGTTAATACATTGAAATATTACATAATATAATATTTTAAAACTAATTAATTTAATTTATAAAAATACACAACACTTTAAAAAATGGTAATTTGAAAAATATCTCTTTTTAACATTGAATGACTTTAATCATATCACATTAATTATTTATTTTAATCATTAAATTTCATCAATCAAAAAAATAATAAAATTTAAGTATCATAATTGATTACTATATTTATATTTATTAAAATTTTATTTCAATATTCCATAACTCGTTCCAGTTCATTTTTGCGTGTAATGTAAGGTATCTAACATAGTATTATTTAAAGGATAATTACATATTAAAATCTTTAGGTGATATATTCTCCCCCGTTAAATAAATTTAATCCTCATAATTTTAATGTTTTCTTACCAAAATGAGTGTATCATGATATAGTAGTAATATCATCATCATCACATTTATTTATTTAAAAATAAAAGGGAGCACAAGGCAAATAGTACACATGTGGAGGGCCTAGCGGGGATGAAAGAAATGTAAACTGAGGGAATATCCTCTCACTAGGAAACATAGTATTTCTTAACAAAATATTTTTAAAATCATATATGTGTCATTATAAGACTTATACTTTTGAATTAGTTTCTAAAATTATACCTTGATAGGTGATATTTTACACATAAGGGTTGATATATTTATCTTCATCCTTATTGAGTTGAGGAACTATTTTACCATCAAGATAGAGAAAATGAGAAAATATACTTACATGTTTTCTTTCAAATTCATAAGCACAATTTCATCCTTGGGTTGTGTTTCAGCAATTTTTTCACCTCTGATTAATCTCATATTCTAAATGATGAATAAAAATGATGAATTTTTTATTCTATAAGCACTAAAATTATCTTTTAAAAGACAAAAATATCCATAAAAGGGATGATAAGTTATTCCCACTGTCACTATAAATCCACTAAAATAAAAAATGGTCATCATAATTAATGATAACATCTAACAAAATATAAATAAATCTTCATACATTAATCTCAAAATCCTCAATAATAACACCCAAAGTTCAAATAAAGTCATTATAAAACTAATTAATCTTAAAACACTTCAAAATATGTCTTACCAAATTCAAAATTGAAAAATTAAATAGATTTTCTTACATATTCTTCTAAAGTAAACTGAACATTTATCTCCAAACAATATTAATCACTCATAGATTAACTTTCCCAAAATGTATATTCTTTAATAATATATTCTCCAAAATATAACAATCTTTTAATAAAATAACCTAAATCACATTGATGACAAATTACACTTCTTTCCTCAAGGATATCCATATTGGTCAACCTAAATTACCAATATCAATTAAATCATTTTTCCTATTAGACTTTATAAAATCTATAATAGCCTATTCAAATCCTTCATAATGGTTTATAGAGAGTATGTTAATTGACCAAAGTATATCCTTCATAAGTCTCAAACCAGGTGTGTAGTTAGTCCAACTTGTTCTATTTTGAGTGAAGAGAGATTTAATACCCAAAGAACCTTTATTGGGGTTATTAACCCTAGGAGAATCTATTCTAGACCCTATATTAACTTATTTTTATCCAAATAGGGAAATTATTTCTAAGAAATAATACACTCTTTACTTTACCAAAAGTTTTAGAATGTTTTCTATACTCAAACTTATCCCTAGAGTTTTAACTAATTTTTTCTCATCCTAATCCTTAGAAAATATAACATTATATTTTAATTAATATTAAATCACATATAAAGTTAAATGGTTATCTATATTTTAATAATCTCTAATAATCTCATTAATCACCTTAAAATCTAGTCATATAAGACCCCAAAAGTGTGTTTATACCATTGAAATTATGATCACCATTAAACATATCGAACCATAATGGTATCCAAAACTCTTGTATAATTCTCATCTGATAAATTATTAACCTCTAGAATTATCTAAACCCTAATCTAATACCTACTACAATATCCTAGACTTGTACACCTGGATATTGTGCTAAAAACATACTCTTTAAATACTAGATTTGATATCGGATGAAGTGAACCAATTTTATCAATACAAATTACAACATAAAATAAATTATTGAGTTTCTTAAATACCCAATATATTTTTAGTTTTAAATATTTATACAATTAAAAAACATTACATAACATAACCCATATCATTTTCACCCAATGCACATTTTTACCATTATAACTAGATTTTATTATTCCATAATAATGCTTCAATATCTCCCAAAAAATTATTCACACATGATACCCTTCAAGATATATCATATGTATTACTCTTAATCATAACCTAGGGAAATGAAAACATAACATGGTTGAGCTCAAATGATCGGTAAAGGAAAGCGTATGGTGGAAACTATCATAGAATAAACAAGGAATGTATAATATGGTAGGATTAATTAATAATAAAACATTTAATTTAACTTACAACATGATAATGAATTATTTCCATGAATAACATAAAAATATAAATGATCATGTGTAAAATAATAATTGATTTCATAATGATGGAATTTATAATGTTGAACATTATAATCTTACCATCAAATCCCCATGAAAATACATCATACATAAATTAGTAAGGTGTATACTAAATAACAAAGCAAGTTTTTTCAATGATACCTACTGATTCTTTAGGGTTATATTTAATATTAGGCCCCACACATCACATACTAAGTATAATTCATTCATCATATGAAATAAATGAATAATAATGAAATATATAATTAACTTGACCTGATAATTATTAAATATCCATATTGAATCAAGTATAACGAATTTTAATATTCTCAATTACATAAACAACCTGACTTATAAGTCACTAATAATATGTAAAGAACTAAAAATTATTTATATTTTCAATTATTATTCATTCAATAAATAAGTTATCTTTCTTGGTAGACACCCCCAATATGATTTAGGTAAAATATAGTGTTTACATTATATAGAGTAATGGGTATTCAACTAATTTATTAATAGAAATAATATATAATACATCCATGATAATAAAAACATAGAAATTAATAAGACTATAAATTCATATAAAAAATAAGGGTTTGAGTAAAGTATGTCTTTTGAAGTATATAGAGGGAAATGGAAGTGAAACTATAAAAATAACTTTCTTAAAAATTTTGTAACTTAGTTGAAAAAATTGAGTTAAAAGTAGCTTATAAAACTATTTTCATGACATTTAAAGAATAATTTTAAAAAATAATTCATAAAATAATTTACAATAATGGAATCTTGAAAATAAACTACATTTAAGTATGGAAATATGAGTGTAAGATAAAAATAAACATAAGTGGAAAGAAATGCCTTTTAAAAAAATTTAAGAAACTAATATCCTTTTTTTTTGAAAAAATCATAAAATAATGGGAATATATAATGTTTTTTAAAAAACATAAAAACTTGTAAAGGAGTCTAAAAATGAATAATGGTTATGATAATGAGAAAGATTTTTCATAGAGAGAATGTTTAAAAATATATTTTTTACACACTTTTGTAAAGAATGTCAAAAAAGAATTATTCAAAAAAGATTAAAAAGGTTAATTTTAAACTTATTAATAGAGAGTAAAAGTAAATATAAATTCAACTTAATAAATAATTTAAATATATAAAAAAATCTTAAAATAAAATAAATAATATGGATAAGAAAGAGAAAGTTTCTCGACCAGAAAGGGAAATAAGGTTGGATTTTCTGATAAATATTCTCTCAATGGTTTTGAGTACCAAATAGAGGTAAAATGGAAATAATACTTGAAAAAACTATAAATAATCATAGTATAACAAAATATATGAGTTTTAGGATAGTGATAACATAAAATACCCTTAATATAAAATTGAAACATAATCAATCCTCATGATGAGTGAGATTATACAATAAACCTTTATAAATATTATAACACTTAAATAAAAATCATTTATAAGAGGGAAATTGAAATGAAACATTAATAAAATGGTAATTATGAAAAAAAATATTAAAAATAGGTAGTATATACACCATATACCTAAAACAGGTTCATAATACAAAACAAATCTCAAAGAATGAGATTTTAGATGATAAACCCTTACCTCTGATTCCCTCTTGGTCGGAAATAGTCCAACCTTATTTATAATAAATTTATATTTATTATCAATATATATAATATCTATATTTATATATTTATTTAGTTATATCATTTATTCATAATTTCATTTTACCCATTTACTCATAATTCTTGGTTAAAATCAATTGTTCAGGTGTTAATTTTTCTGTTTCTCATTTATGTTTTGATTTACCAATTATAGTCCTTTCACCATGTTCATGGTATACTAACCTCCATAATGTTAATAATTTAATATATCTCATATTTATATGTAAATTTTATTTTTATAAAAATTCATTTAAGGTTCTTATGAAAAATGAAAAACGTCATTCATGGAGGTGGTAGTCCACACGTACGAATGGGTAACATTTTCATTTTTCAACGGATGGAAGGAATGGAAGGTAGAGGATAATTTATATCTAAAAAAATTTATTATTTCATAAATATAATATTTATTCATTAAATATATCTATATAACCATTAATTTTAGGGGGTGATGAAAAATAAATTACATCACTTTGTGCAGACAACAGTCAACACATACACATCAGAAATATTTATATTTTATAATTGATGAGAGGGAAGAAAATTAGATAATAGTTTATATTTTAAGAATAATTATTAATTAATAAATATCATATAAATATTCATTAAATTACTCTATATAAACATCCATGAGAGGAATTTATGAAAAAATTAAATACATCACTTCTTGAAGGTAGTAGTCCGCATGTATGAATAAACGATATTTTAATTTTAAATTAGATGGAAAAAGATATAAAATAGTTGTACCCTTAACATAAAAAAATTAATTATAGTAAATATATTTATTTAATTATTTTATTGTGTTTATAGAATATTTTTATGACATTTAAGAAGAAATAAACTCAAAAAGGCTTGGTACGAACATATACCTCTTCCTTCAATAATCTCCTTTGAAAAACACCTTATGTAATCTTAGATGGGTATTTTGGGAAGAAAAAACCTATGGGTCGTGTATAAAAGTTTTGATAAGGTATTTTGGCTTACATTTGTCGATATAATGGGATTAAAGTGTGTGGATGAGTGAATAGATGATGTGTCCTTTTATAAGTGAGAGGAGTGGCACTTTTTTAAACTCTAAAATTTAAAATAATATAAATTAATTTTGATGGTAAAGTGACAAAATATAGAAAGGTTTGAGAATATAGGATAATTTAATGTATAAATAAACTTAATAAATAAAATTTCTACAATTTTTATTGGTATTTTAAGCCTTATTTCTTAGTTTAACTCATTTTTTAACCCTTTTACCCTTATTGGGGTGACAAATTTTTTACCATGGTAAATATTCAATATTACTACAAAATGAAATTGTAATTTTTAAATAATTTTAATATGATGATTCTAAAAATTTACTTAATTTTACATTATTCAATTCCTATAGTTTTTATAAACTAATTTTAATATAAATGTGCAAAATTCAATGAAAAATAGTTTTCAGAAAACAAATTTAAGCATAAAAATGAATTTGTACCAAAAAATAAGAGAATTGATTTTCATGAAATTTATTGATTTATAAATAAAAAAATTAGATTTATGTGACTTTAAAACCAATTTAAAATCAAATGTAACTTTTTGACTACTTATTTAATAAAAGGATTAAAAATAGTACTTTTATTAGAATAAAACATCACTTACATTTTAAAATTTCAATCATAGGTTTCTAAATTCAATATAATGTTTTCAAATGATTTATATTACTTAATAAGTATATTTTTATTATATAAAAATGGTTTTATGAAATTATAAATCATTTTTATTCCATAATTAAGTTGAAAAAGTTATAGTATTTGTATAATAAATATTATCCAATATTCACATAAAAATAAACCTTTTCAAAAAAACAAAAAAAAAATCTTAAGATAATTTTTACATTCTAAATTGAAAAATTAAGTTCATTTCTTCAAATTAAAATTATAAAATTTTGGAATTTATCTTTTAAAGGAAATTATAAAATATAAATAAATACGCTTTTGTAAATAAATTTCCATTTTAAACTCTAAGTGTTATAAATATTATTTCATATAAATTTGATTGTTAATATATTAGTTCTTACATTGAAATATTACATATTATCATCTTTTAAAACTAACTAATTTAATTTATTATAATATAAAATACTTTTAAAATGAATTATTTTGGAAAATTTCTCCTTTTAACATTGAATGATTTTAATCATATCACATTAATTATTTATTTTCTAATCATTTAATTTCATTAATAAAAATAATGTAATATAATTTAAGTATCATAATTGATTACTATCTTTATATTTACTAAACATTTATTTTAATATGTGGTGACTCATTTTAATTCAGGGACGCATGACATAAGATATCAAATATAGTATTATTTAAAATAGAATTATATATTTAAATCCCAAGGAATTGAATTTATAATGGAATTATGGAAGTGTTTTGAAATGAAAGTGTATGTTTATGTAAATTTTTTAAGTTCCCCAGTATGGATTTGGAATTTCAAACTTGTTGTGGAGTTTTGAAATAGATTTTTATTAGTTTTCAAAATAAATAAGAAATAATTCAAAGGTTGGTTATTTTAAAAATGTGTGTTCTTTTATGAAAATATTTTTAAACTATTTATATGATTATTTCATTTTAAAAGAAAAGAAGTTTTGGAAATGTGCTTTGATTTTATGAGATTATGATTTTGATTTGATCCTTGGGTTTGTAATGGGATTGTGTAATTTTGAAATTATGAAGCATTAATTGAGTGGGTTCGTGTCTATTGTTTTTTAGAGTATTCCCCCTATATAGTTATCAATGGAGTATAGAAAGCAAGTATTTAGGGATGATCCTTAGGGTGATTTATATCATCATTTAAGTGTGACCCTTCGAGTTGTTGGCTCTACCCAAACTCATAATAAAGTTGTAGATATGGATTCCCCTTTGCTCTAATACATCTTGAATCATATACCATTTACTTTATATAGTGATCAAGGTACACTTTAGGTGGTGTAGTTATTATAAAGGATTTAGGGAGCCTTAAATTCTCTAGAAACAATTGAATCCTTTAGATTGAAATCTATTTTAAGTACTAAACCAAGTGTAGTGAAAGATTATCATTTTGTCACATATTCATGGTGACATATCTTGTAATTATTCAGGATAATGTTTTTTAATGTAATTATACCTTCGATTTGAAGGTAAATAAGGCTATTTAATTCACATGACTTTATCTTGGTGATCAAATGATAAAGTAGTATTCTAATCATTTTTCAGAGTTAGTATTATTTTCTCCTGAGATAGTCACCATTGATACTTTAAAATATTGATTATTTGAAATAGGTCTTTCTCTAGACCTCATATTATTTGTATTAGAATATTTAAAAACATTAAATAAGAAATTGGTTGAAAGGTCCATATCATTGGAATTAGATTAAATGAATTTATGTGAACGTGATCTTATAAGTCGAGTTTATGAGGGAAGTTTTTCTCATAACTTTTTCTCTTTCTATAGGAATAAGTGATCAATTATATTTTTCCAGTGTGGGTCTCATGGGAATTCTAAGCCCTATTTCTTGAAATCTATGAGGATTTTTATTTATCATGTTTGTTTGGTTCAACTTAAAATATTTTGTAAGTTCAATTATTAAAAGAAAGTCTCTAGTGTAATATAGATTTGGATGATAATTTTTATTTTTGGATTCATGATTAGTGACTTTAGAGTAGATTTTAGTTATGGTTTAATTCTTGTTTGATATTTTATTTAGGTTTCTCCTTGATTTTCCTTTAGGAGATGTTTTTTATTTTTAATTTTTCTCATGAATAATTGATTAATTATGCTCTTTGAGGTTTTTATATGATTCTAGCCTTATTATGAGGCTTTTATTTTGATTATTTTCTCATGGGAAGCCTTATTCATGTTATTAGGTAGTTGGTATGAGTATTACACCATTCTAGATTATATATTGGTTGGATCTCAGTTTGGATTTTTTTTAGGTTCACCATAGGTTGGTATTCTGAGAGTGAGATCCTAGGTTACCATCATATTTTCATCTTTTCTCCCAAGTTTAGGTCCCATTTCATTCTTTATTAAGGCATTTTTTTTAATTTATGTGTGTCTTACATCTCTATTTTATGGGATTTTGATGGTTGGTTTGACCTTCTATTAAGGTAGTTTGGGTGTTCATTTGGGTTTTGATTCCTTTTAGGGAGTTCTAAACTAGTTTCTTAAGTGGTTGGTTATGATCGATGGATAACTAAGATATCAATGGTTATTTGTGGATACATAGTTATATCTGGTAATGTTTTTCTTAAATGGTTTTTATTCTTGTCTCGTCGTTTTTAGATGAATTCTAAATAGTAGGGAGACCTATACAGGTCTTTGTGATCTTTGGGGTTTGTATATCTTTGTGCTTAGTTGGATTGTTATGTGAGATGTTATATGTTATTTGAGTATTATTAATTTTTATATTTAGGACCTATATTATATCGGTGCTCCTTTCTTTAGGACCTTCTCTAGTTTTCCTCACTCTCCAACCTCTTATATTGGGGTGTTCTATTTTCACTGATGACATTTTAGGAGAAAAAAGTTTCATGTTGGGGATAATTATGACACCCATATGTAAATTTAATATAAAATATAATATAATTATGTTCTATTTTTAATTTTTTATAGTTTTTGGATTTTTTGATTTTGAAATTTTGAATATTTTCTTCAGTGCACAGTTAGTGCCCATTTAGGGGAAATCATGTATCCTAACTTACATAGGGGGTTCAAGTTCATTTTTTAATTTCATTATTAGTGTTCATGGTTTATGGAGAACCATGTAAATGAAATTTATGTAGGTGTAAACCATGTGAAATAACTCTTACAATTAAGTCCTCTCTGTGGCATGTGGTTTTTGGTCAATAGTGTGAGTTTTAGTAGTAATTATGTGAGTCACTCTTATGAATAAAAAATTATAATTGAGTTTATTTATTATGAGTTTATCATGGTTTATGAAACTATTCAATCCAACCATGTGAGGAGTGTAACCCATTTCTAGTTGAGGCAGTATATTTGGAACACTATTTGATAAATCATGTGACCAAACCATGCGGTCTATACTAGAATTTTAAATGTGTATTTACTTTTGTACCCCTATTTTATTTGTACTCATTTAGACCACGTTTCCTCCTCATTTTCATCAGACGACCATGGTATGGTTGAAGGGATATTACCTGCTTCTCCTCCTTTGTATCCAAGCCCTTTTTCTTTAGGTTTCAAGTGGATTTTAAAGTTAATATCCCCTTTTCTCTTCTTCCTCTTTACTTATTCAATTTCCACTTGGTTTTTTCTTCTCATGTGAACCATAATGTTCATGGTGGTCAAATATAGTTTTATATATAAAATAATAATGGGTTTTGGGGTATCTTGGTCTTGTAGTGGTCATTTCCCTCTATAGTTTAGCTTTCTCCATCAAAATAAATTTATTTCTAGTGAGTCGGTTGGTATTTTTGTGAAATTATTTTATTTGAAATTTCATGAAATGATTGATATTTATTAATTATTTTTCTACATATTTAAACCTATATTTTATACCCTTGAGGGGTTTTAATTTCAAATACTTTATATACTTATAATGGATAATTTTCAATGAATTTGTAGTATTCATTTTAAATGAAAAATGTTATGTGTGATAGGTGTTTGTAAAAAAATCTAATTGGTTATTTTCAAGTGAATTTGAGGATAAAATAAGGGTTTTGGACCTATTTTGATTTTAAAATAATTAACTTGTGTTCTAAGGGTTTCTTTTAAATTAAATATGTGTTTGAGAATAAGTTGGATCTTGAGGGAGGAAATCATTGTTTTTAATATGTTGAACCTTATTTGGTTTCTGAAGAATGTTATATAACATAGAATCGCGAGTTGGTTTTAAAGGCTCAATTATAACCATATAAAATTATTTTTCTTGATTATTTGTACACACTATTTGTTATCCTAATAATATTACATCTTGTATATATTTTTTCCCTTTATGAGATGTGAATTTAATTATTGTTTGATGATTTGGAAAATGTGAAAAAGGATATTTCTTGAGAGAATGTCGTAGGAGAGATGAGTTTTATTTTTTATATATAATTATTGATTTATAAGATGATTATATTATTGTTCAATTACTCACCTCCACTTTTACTACATCATGGGAATCCATGGTAACTAAGCAAGGGATCTGGTTTATTCCCTACTAGTTTAGATTGTGTTGGGATTGTTATCCTAGTTTAGATTATGCTCTAGATAAGGGAGTTCCTCTAATGATAGTGATTTCGGTGTTTTTCCATTTATGAATTTAATATATTTCAATGGTCGAGTACAATTGATTGTGTTTAATATTTAATTACATTAGTACCTAGTGAGTATCCCATGCCACTTATTTATTTTTGTTAATGATATTATCTTAGGGACTCCTATTGTGCACTTTTTTTATCCACTTATACTCATATTGGTTTTCTTTAACCTTTTTCATTATTATTTATTTCTAATGATGTATATATTTGATTTTATCATTCTATTTATTGCATTTTTTCATTATTTTATGATTTAATTTACATTTTAACTTCATTTGAAATGGTTGTTTTATGAAAGGTTTTGAAATAAGATAAAATAGTTTGGTGCTGATTTCACTAACTTGGAAGACCACCCATTTTTTATTTTTAATTTTTTCCCCTTTTCAAAGTGGTTGATCCACCCCTTTTTTGATAAAAATTGTACATTAAAAAATATTAAAAAAAACAAGATCATATGTGATTTTTTTTCTAAGAGGGATTTATTTAATGTTTTTGGTAATAAAGAGATAAATTCTTGGTACTTGTTTTTTTATATGTTCTCGTTTCTAAAACATATTTTTTAAATTAGTTTCAAACTATAATTTATGAAATGTTTTATAAAATGAATTGTATAGACAATTTTGTAATGTTCTAGCACATGAGTCACTGAACAGGTTCCCTGAGTAAGTAGTTCACATGGCCTCAAGCATGCCTCCTTGTATACTAGAGGTTTCCAAATGGAAATGAGAGTCTAGAGATGGTATTGTGGGAATAATGTACCCAAATGATAAAAGTAACACAATAATATATATACCAATAAAAAATAGTGGAAGCAATAATAAATTAAGAAGCAGTGAAAGATAATAATAACTGATAAAATGGTTAATACCAAATATGAAACCATCCATGTGAAGTTATAGAATACAAGTAGTAAATATATGATAGGAATACATGGAAGCATACATAAAATATAATACAAGTATAACAAAATGAAAAAAATCCAAAAAGTCTATATCCATGAGCATCCAGAGCACCAGCTCAGTCTTGTGCTCATAATCTTACATGGATCGGAGTAATAGAACGAGCATAAACCATAATAATGAACTTTCAACCCAAAGGACTATTTGGGTACCTCTATTAAATGGCAGCTTGAATAGGGTGTGAGATATATTCAGTAGGCCATCACCAATAGTGTCTAGTGAAATCCATTACATGAATATAAAATGAAGCAGTGTGTAGGTATAATAATAAAGTAGTGAAATGAATAGTTATAGTTAAGTCAAGATCAGGTTCCCCAAGGACACCCGACTGACAATAACTGCTTCAGCCTAAGTTGAAATACCTTTTAATATGTTTCCCCATGTATATAGGTTTTTATATAAGTATTTATGTATATATATTCATTATATACATAAAAACATATATATATATATATATATATACATAGTACTAGCAAGGACCCAACACATAACTATGACGTCCACGCAGATCCATAATAATATCATAGGATTAATAAGGGATTTCATGCATAAGTCTCATAAGTAATATATAATTCCATGATAATTATCACATTTCATAAGGGAGTACATTCTTGAGTGTCATGTATAATAAAGAGGAGGTCCATAACCAATATCCAAATCAATGGAGTGTAGAACATCATTTCCTTCAACCTAAGTGATGTGAAACACCATGTCCCGTACCCTTATCCATGGCCATGGAATTCCATAAATAAGAACCCAAAATCTCGCATGGCATAGTGTACCTCCATTATCATGATTCATTTAATATTTTAAATATTCCATTAGATCATTTATTCCACAATATAAATCAATGAAAATGAGTACAGTTTACATCATATTTAATTAAACTATGAAATTATCCATTCCAATTATAAAAAACATGAAGTCCATTAGAAACACTCATTCCATAAAATAATTCATCAAACCCATTTTATTGAATAGGTTAAATTTAAATTAAATTTATAATATTCTTCATGTCACAAATGTCAAACATAAATAAAATTATCAAGTACCAAGATGTTCACTTAAACCATTTTAATTTATTAATGAATTTTACATTTTAAGGGAAATGTGTGGGAAGTCTGCTATATAACACAACAGAAACTTTTATAAATTATGAAAATTTAAGGTAAAATCATATTGACCACTTACCTCATTCTTTGGATACTTAAATCATCTATTATTGAGCATTAATTCAAGAGGGTTTGACATAAATTAAAGAAATCAACAGATTCCCTGAAAATAGGATTTATGAGCTTGTATTGAGATAACATTCAATATTGAATGATAAACCAAGAAATGAGGAAGGATTAATCTTAAACTCACTTAGGGGCTTCCAATACAAAAAATAGTGTGTTATTCTGATCTTGGATGGAGGATATAATCCATGCTTATGAGGAAGAGTGGAGATCTCCACACGTAGGAAGCAATTATGCCCAAATGAGAGGAGAAAAGATGGGTGAAAGTTTAAATGAAAATAGAGATAAAAGGGTAATTTCAAACCTTTAAATGAGATTCATGTTTTGGTTTCACAATTTTTTAAACCATGTGATAATCGTGTGGAAACGCTGCCTCAATAAGGAACCCCTTGCATGGCTATGTGTATGGTTCACCAAACTATGTGCAGCCTGTGTGGATCCCCTCCGTAGCTTTTTGAAAACCCCTCGCACAGTCATAAAACCCCATGTGTAAGTATTACAAACTATGTGAAACCATCTAGGTCCCATATGGTTTAGGTACATAGTTCTCACTAAAAGTGTACTAGCCATGCGTCTCTCACTGGCTTTCCAAGAACTGGGGTTTCAAATCCCAACACTCTCAAAACTCAATGGAACACTCGAGAAAACTCTTAGATATTAATCCCTATATAAAAACATCACATTTAAGTAATCCAAATCTTGTGTTTAAATCGAAAATATTAGCTAAACATTTGGCCTATACACCAAACTAAAATTTTAAATTCTCCTGGAATATTCAACCTGGTCCAAAACATGGTATGTTACAATCTCCCCACCTTATAACTTATTTCCACTAAGAAGAATTGGGGAACAATGAGAATATCACTTGACCTACTTAGGTTATTAATTTCTATTAAAATGATCATGTTAAATTTCTAAATTCCCAATTCACATCTATAATTCATTTTAATTATACGGTACATAATCCATTAAAAACTCAATCTGACGCTAATAAACAAAATCAAAACACAAATTCATTTCTTACTCGAGCCCATATAACCTGAGACATGATCACATTATTGTATCTTTCACCAACTAGCCTGTGGTTCTATCTACCGTAGGTTATAATATTTAATGGCTAATTCCATGTCATCATATCTCCACCATCATAATTATATACTTTATAATGCACCTAGAATTTTAATAATGAACTTCATCATGTTTATAAACAAGATCATAAGGTTGATTCCTAATCGACCTCAATTATCCTGTTCATGTTGGTTTTCCCATGAAAAGCATAGGCCAAACTTTTTCACTTCACTTGTATCATCTCGATGACATTCTTGATGTGATTATTTACCAAACAGATTCAACCAATAAGAGAAAATCATATCAATCCACTATCGACTAACTATTTCTGAAAATTATTGGATTTAATAGTCGACACATATAAAACTTGATCCTGAAACATTTTATCCAAGGCACCTCAATATTGTTTTGAGAAGGCTTATTGAAACCTTTAACTGGATTTCAGTGATGTCTTGAGATAGAACATTCATTTATGTTATCACTCCACATCATGGACATAGGTGTATACTCGATCCAACACCCTTAGATCATCACACGCTATTTATTAACTAAGCCTGACTATAGTCTAGGGTAAACTCGAAATCAACTATTGAAATACAAGGAGCTCATCAAAGGTAGTCTATTGTCAGGATTTTACATGTGAGACATCATTATATAGCCAAAATTTCTACATATTAAGAATAATGACTGATCCCAATAGAATTATTTTTCCTAAACATCGAGTCAAAGAATCAGATGGTGTCTGTGATTCCATTAAAGTCCTACCCACTTGGAAATCCAAGTATCACTCGGGAAAAACCAATCCTATATAAACATCCACGCTCTTAGAGATCAACTCTAAAAGGTTATATTAATAGAGACAACATGGAATTTAATTATTTCTTTAGCTCAGTGTATAACTATGTCTCTCTCAGTGTACCCTAGATGATATCAAGATAAGGGGATGATCATAACTAGGCCAAGAGTACACTAAGAGAATATCCATTATTACCAACAAGACCTAATAAACTCCTGTTACATCCATGAAAAAGTTACCATTTTGGTTTCTAACCAACCATGTACAACTACACATAGGATAGAACGATCAAAACACCTTCGTATTACTCCCTTTGAAGAGCTCAGCTGCACCTACTGATGTGTCATCATTAATCAACCATGATGCCCTCACTACTAAGGAATCCCATGCTTATTTCAAAAAACCTCATCATACCCCAACCTTGACTCATGGTGTTCTCAATGTTTTGATACACAACCAACTATTTTATCAGCTTGTTTCCTTGAAATAACCAACACATCTCAGAATAATTACTTCCTAGGTCTCTTATGCATCTTAAGTATGAATCTAGCATACATACTTAAACCCAACCCATAACTAGGTTTACATAGAGCATTATCTCGAAGACTAGAACTCAAATATATCGATCTCATGGTATTTTAAGTAGGTTCTAACCATTCCTAAATGGTCTTCTATGGTTTTATTCCCTATACCTGTAAGGATGTGCTAAAACAAATTTGACATGACACTACCCACCTTAGGATTTTCTTAGTCATCATTTACTAATAATGAGAACTCATACCATGAAATACACTTCAAACAACACAAAACATGAGTTTTGGATATGGACGACATGCTTTTACCAAGATCCAACTCAAAGAGAGAGCAAAACTAGCTTCTTCAAAAGCACACTAGATCATATTTACTCTAGTAATACATGTGACACACTCTTGAGACACGATCTTGCACATCATTAGTATTAGGTATAGAAGCTAAAACCAAACTGTTTAGTTGTGTTACAACACCTAATACTTTTTCAATGTCATCCCATAAAATTAGGATAACTCAATTCTTATAAAATCTAGGTCACTCTACTTCAAAGATGGACAAAGAATATAGCATGGAAGTTAAAGTTTTAAATTATTTTAACTTAAATCAATCTATTCATTGTTCCATTTTACAAAATAGATGGCTACCACATGTATTGATGTGTACTAACATAATATTTCATCAACATAATGACACATAATTTGATACTACCATAGGCCTATCAGCCCTATTTATCCTAGTATTGGATAGCCTATACAAAAGATTAGTGCAGAGTTTTATTATCACATATGATGATTAATCTAGCTAATGACCTTACGATTCTACTATTACTGAGAAAGAAGAAGGGTTATAAGACCAACAAAGTGGATGAACATTCCCAAGGAATGTCCAAACCACTGAAATGGATCATTACATGATTCTCACATCGCTAACTACGGTCAAAACATCGCATGACCACTCGTCTATGTAGGGGTATTGTCTAACCATTAAGAGTCCTCCTCAAGAAAAACGACATTCGAATAGTACCTCTCATATAATAACTAGAAGAAATATTTATTAGTTCTAATTTACTCATAGGTTGATACTACAATGGGATAACACCTCTTTTATCAATGTATTAAAGTTTAAACTAGATTCATACTAAAAGGGTTTCCAGGCTCAACCGCCTATCATTTAGGCTTTAGAAATATAAGAAGAATCCGACAAGCAATGCTCATGTTCCATATCCAAGGATATGATAGAGGAAACATTTCAAAAACCATTATATGAGGTTCAAAAATAAAAACACCACAATATGGTTTCATTTAAACCAATTGATTAATTGAAATTTCATTATTAACCCTTTTAAATGATTGGTTTAAAAACATCACGTACAAGTTATGAGACCTAATAGGTATTTATTAATTAAACGGAATTGGCTCAGTAAGATTCCACCAAACATTTATAAGTAACATTATGTAAATGGTTTCTGAAACTTTAAATAACAATACATATGTATGAAGAGTATACCCACATGGGGTCATGTACTAAGGCATATCAATACAAAGGAGACCTAATAGGGTCTTATCATTCAACCTGAGTCTATTTAAATGTTACACAAATACATATGATTTATTAAAGATTAATTACACCCTTAGTGGGTTTATCTCATAAACAAAATGCCCCAACCAACCTATTCAGGTCTAGTTGTGAATTTAGGAATTTTAGTCATATGGGTCATAATTTACAAGTTATATAGGTACTAGTCTTCATAAAGGAAACTATTATCTATAAGAATCTCAATTCATTATAAATATATATAAGAATCATGGTTCAGTTGTATGAATTACCATTCCCAAATTATAAAGTTACTTTCTTTTATAATTTACAATTGGAATTCATGTAATTGCATCAGGTTTTTATCTTTGGTCTTAGAATATAAAAAATCTATATAAGATGGTTTGATTATATGGGTCACCCATCCCAATTTATAAAGTCTCATATACTTTATAAATTTTTATTATCACCCATTTAATCACAACCACTAATGTTTTATCCCATGAAACCCATGGTCCATGGATCACACATGGAATAATTGGTTGGTTAAGATGAAAGCATAAAACTATATAGTAAAACACCATTTATTTTGATGATGATACTTTAATAACCAATTTTTTTATCGTAATTATACAAGGCATGTTATCACATCAGCAATAAATAATACAACTATATCAGGAAGTATATCACTCAAGCATGGCATAACAGTAAGTATAAAATATAATCACACAATCACATTTTATATGCAAGCATGATAATAAATAATACATCATGTTATAAAAACAAGTGTGATGATAAATCACCTAAACATGTTATGTAGTCCGACATACTAAATAATCATGCAGCAAAACATATGATCACATAAGGAACATTCATCATTTATTAAAAAGTAAATAAATGAAATCTATATGGAATGTGATATGAATGAAATGTGAATCTCTATGAACCTATAATGATACATGTAATAATAATTCATTTCTATACAATACTAAGGGTAAAATGTTATAAATCTCATAAATTACTAAGCAATATAATTACATCATTCACTCAAGATGAAATAATAATCAACTATAATAATGAACATCACAAACAACAGTATCTTCCCTGGACACTTGGTATATTCCCCATCTGTGGGTTGATCAATCCCAAGTGCATATATTTACCAATTTCCCTCACATTCCTTGTCTCTTATCAAACATCCCCAAAAGGTAAGATAAATGAAAAATAGGGGTATATCCTTCATTTAATTATATCATACCTTATGATATAGGACATAACATATAATATGTGTATAGAATTTAGATCATATATCCTTTATTTAAATCATTAATTATTGATAAACAATACAACATCATCTTCCATAGGATTCATAATCCCCCCTATTGGATTTGTTTTCAATACCCACTAAGAAATATATGTTAATATGTTCTCAACCAACTTATTTTCTCACCACCTTAATGAAAATAAATACAAAGGTTCTTTAAATAGGGGTAGTACCATAAATATTAAATCAATGAGTCATAAATCAATCAAATCTAATTCTATATAAGATATCTTGGTGTATAAAATGAGAGAGATTAACCCAAATATCAAATTTGTCCATAAAAAAATTCTAAAAGTGGTACCAACTGATAAAGAATTTTTTCAGGAAACATCAATTAGATTTATAAAAATGTATCCTTCACACATATTAATAAGAATATTAAAAATATTCATACATAAGTAGGTTTCTCCCTAGAAACTCATATCTCCCCTTAAATTTAGAACAAATTTTATCAATACAAGGATAGAAAAATATAACTAGCATACCTCGACAAAAATATTCTAAAAAAATTCATAATTTTCATAACTTTATGGAGTTTAAATATTTATATAAATATTTTTCAAACTACTTAAATCAAATCTCCCTCAATGGTTAAACCTATTTAATCTCTTCATCATATTTGATCTTACTTTCATATAAAATTATAATTATTTTTCATAAAAAACTTTTAATAATTTATGTCACTTGAGTTTTATGAAATAATATCACTTGATTGAGCACCCCATGATGGATATAATTATTTTAATAAACTTAATTTATAAATTTTATAATTCTAGTTATCCTCTTTAATGCATAACCTCAAATATTCTATATATAAAAAGAAAACAAACATATATGGGAATAAAGAATTTTATTTTTTCTCATTACTGAGAGTGACAAAATTAGGAGTTTATTCTCGATCCAAAAACTCTTTTGTTTTAGATCTAATTTTGAAATAATTATTCATTATTTCTATTTTAACTTTCCAAACTCTAAAATCCTGAGGAGGCATAATATTCTTGATTCTTTAACATTTCCCCTTGTGTAAAACTTCTTTTTTACACCAACTAGCATCGCACATGAATTCCTTGGTGATTTCTTCATTATCATCAACATATCCTCTTATTTTATTAGTATGATCATACATTATCTTGAAATTTTTATAGCCCACAAAACTTATTAGGAATCATTAATTCTCCCTATTTTAGAAAATTATCATGAAATTAAAATTCCTCCTCATATATGTCTTCCAAAAAACAAATCCATATTTTTTAGGGGTTGGTTTTATTTTTTATTCCAATTTGATTCCATATATAATAACATTTATTCCTTTTTTATAATGATCCATGATATATAATTTACATCCATTATAGAATAACCTTATTATCTTTTTTTATCATTTATCCCATCCTTCATGTGTGTGTGTTTTTACCATTTATTATATATATCTTAATTTCAACTCAAAATCTCTTCTACTTTTATTATTTCTCATATTTTATGGTATTATTTATTTAAAATATTATAGTTCATTTTATAGTTTAAAATAGAACTAATCCACATAATAACCACCTTTTTATACTTTTTATGGAATTATTTCAAGCCTTCAAATTTATTTAATATAGAAATATTCATACCATTATTATTTTGTGTACTATGAATCAACTCAGAACTACCCCCTGATTTAGGGATTCTTCTTTTAAAAAAAATTATATTATGATAATAATAAATATATTTATTCCCCAATTTTTCAAATCACTAATAAAAGCCAATAAATTTTGATTTTCTCCTTTGAATAATAATCTAACTGGTTTCAGTATCCTTTTATTTTTTATGACATTTTATTAGTAAACTGGTATTCTTTTGGGGAACTACTTCTGTTATTATTTCCCATATACACCCTTGATAAATAGATTGGCTTATTATCCCTTTTATTAACCCAAATTAACTACACTTTACTTTATGGTGTACACTATAAATGTAAATAAAATTAGGTCAAACAAAATATTAGGGAAAAAATTTTACATCATTTTTCTTTGAGCCTATAGTAGATATATTTATATATAATTTTAATCCCTTATTTACAATATATTGAGTAATTTTTTAATGAAAACCCCCATCTAAAATATTCAGGGTAGAAAATCTTCCCTCGGTTTCATGTAAAGATTATTATTGAACTAGTTTTAAAAAAATCAATTTCACTTCAAGTTCAAGACATTTCATGTTCAAAATATTCTCTTTATATTCAATTTTTTTACTTTTTATTCTTGCTCTTTTATGATCTAATAAAAATTACTGTCATAATATTCATTTATTTTACTATTCTTTTTCAACGAATTGTTAATATCCTTTATTAATAGTGATTTGATCTCCAACTAAGAAAGCTTGAAAACAATATAATTTTTGGGTTTTCCTATAATTCATGGATCCTTTCCCAAACACCTTTATTAGAATCATCTTTCTCTTAAATTACATTAAGTATTTCCTTATCAAATATAGATCACCATTCTTCAAGATCTAAATTATTAGGATCTCTTATGGATGTGTCCAAAGATGAGAGGGAGGAGAATCAATGTTGATATAATTTTCTCTAATTTTTCTTTTTATCCTTTTTCACCTCATTACTTATTCAGTGATTGGATATCTCTCTATATATATATCCCTCCTTTCATCGATATGCAGATATAAAATATAAGAGAATATGGTGATTTGTTAATGAGGTTCTCCTTCTTAAGGATGATTACATCCTAGGTACATCGGGATTGTTTTCTCATATGTGTAGCTTCCTTCTTGTTATCATAGAAAGCATTATAAAGGGTGAGGATCTAAACTTGTTATCCTAGCACTGATCAGGTAAAAAAAGGGAGGTCTTAATTTTCATTTATAGAAGATAATGAACTTGCACTTTCTTGAAGCAATATCACATTTTTTGGCTCAAGTTCCTCCTAAAATTTATGTATTAACCTTCTTCCTCGCATGAATTAATCAGGTGTGATTATATATTATTCTTTAGGATTATACAATATATGATTATACTATTTTCCATATACTCAATCTCTAGGAATGGATTTACTAAACTGAAGAATTACTAATCTCACTTCTAATTTTCTCTTTTTCTACAATGCATCAAAATAACATTGGGTATCTCTTCCTTCTTCAATACACAGCATCTACAGCTTGTGGTTATATTGGTTCTTCTTTCTCTTTATCTTCAACTTACAAAATATTCAACAGCACAAAATTGAACAATTTATTTATTTAAATTATCTTAATATAAATTTTAGAATATATAAATATTATTCTCAATATTTGAATACCCACAAATCTCAGCATCTTAACTCTTCAATTGTTATAGTTTCCAAAAACTGAGTATTCAAAATCATCTTTAAATATAACTATCTTAAAACCAAGATTTGCTGGTCATACTTCTCTCCTATAAATCAAATTAGAGAATTATAATTTCTATTCATGATATTTAAAAAATATATTGTCCTTCCTTCCATTCATTTCCCCCATGTTAACTCCTTGAAATCCACATGTAATAATATCTTTATAACTACATGAATTCATGCATTAATTGATCATTTATTTGTGGAATAATACTCTCTATGGATATCATATTTCCATATTCTACATACAATTTAGTTTGAACTGAATTTTTTTATATCTTGAATTTTAACATGAAACTTATCAATAATTTATTTAGAAACCATAATTCGTTAAAAGACTTATAGACTAAATTTATGTGATCTGAATACATATTATCAAATAAATATTATCAAAATCATTCAATGATTATCAAATACATGTGCACCAGAAAGTCTTACAATTTCCACATAATTCATATGATCATCAAATTCATGTGAGCACATTCTCCTTTTTCACCACCACAATATCCTCTATACTGTAGATAAATACTCCTCATTTTTTATAGATAATATGTAATCTCTCCATGATCATCACTACATTTTGGTCACCATTTCACTCCCATTTTTCAAAAACCATTATTTCCATGATTTCTATAATGTTATATCCTTTAATAATTGCATATTTCTCATTATTCATGGTCATATTATTCTCCACTTATCACAGCATCTTGTGGTGTGCTAATAGAAATTTCACTCTAGAAATAACTCATTATTTATACTTAAGATATTTTCTAGGATAAAGGTTTGTGTTGTAAGTATCACAGCCCAAATCATGTTTTTCCTAGACTACAACTTTCATAGTAAAACTCTTGATTTTTCATTGGGGTAGGTGAATAAATCAAATTGGGAACTCAGGGGGTTGACACCCATGTACTTATAGTAAAAATTGGTCAATCTTAGAGGATAACTCCAAATATAAGGGAATAGTTTCATCTTTGAGTTAGAGAAGTCTGGAGATCATGTTACTTTACCGAGATTATCCCATTAGGGCTAGAAATAGCTTTAAGTTAGTCTTAAATACTAGCTAGACATAGTTCCAAACTAATCAGGACCACAAGTTGGCCATATCTTCATAGAACTCCCTTTGGTTTTGATTCATTAATCACTTATGGGAGTTCATGGGGACTTGGGAACTCAAAATCGGGATTTAGGAACTCTAGTGGTATGACCTCTCTATAGATTCAGAAATGCTATTGAAAATGGGAGGCAATGGGGTCCTTTTATAAGAAATATTTGGACACCAATTTAACTATTCATAACAACTTTGGGAACCCAAGTATAGTTCTGGGTGTGTGATGTTGGGTTCCTGTGGGATGGTGCATGAGGTAAGATAAGCATAGTAGGGTGCATGAGGATGAGTGTATAATCAGGGCACATGGGTCCTCTTCTAGGCATAGACGAACTAAAATTTGGAAGAACACCTTCCAACTTCAAATGGCCATAACTTTTTTATGTAAGTCTATTTGATTTCGACAATTTATCAAATCAAATCTTATGGAACAAAATATGACCCTAGATAAAATATTTTTCAATAATTGGTGAAATAAAAGGCCAAAACTAGACCATGGTATCTTTTAATATGTATTTTAATACTGGAGAAACTTTTTCTCCAATAATGGATGAATATAGGACTTACTCTCAGTGAGAGGTTCCCACAACAACATCACCAAATTGGGAAATTTTTTTGAGGAAATTTCAACCCTTAGTTTCTGAGAAATAATGAAGCGCATGGAGATCCCATTTGTGGCTTATTAATCAAGTATGATACTCCTTCATCCTCATCTAAATCATGTCATCCAAGTGAGTCTCATATCATGGTTATAATGGGAAAGTGCATGGAGAACAATTTTTGGGTGCCAATAACTAATAAATATTGATATAAATTTAATCCTTTTGGTTTTATTCCAATTCATGGAACCTTTTATCATGAATTTTCATGGATTTATATTTATATTGAATTTTATTAAGTACTTACTTCTAAAATTTAGAGAAAATTTCTTCAATATCCAAATTCCTACCACTTTGGACCTTAATTTGTTTAAAGAGATGTATAAACATAAACATCTTTTGTGATAGAAATTCCACCATCCTTTTAGTATCACATTTATATAGAGTGGTATTCTTCTATAATTCTCTAAAATAGATATAAATAAAAGTGACTACTTCTTTAGGAAAATTCACTATGTTTTTTTAAATATATATATGAAGAAACATGTGATTCCCTAATAACATGATCATCCTCACTTATATGTGGGTCATCTAAAGGGAAATATTGGAAATAAATTTTTTTAACTAATATTCTTCTAAATGCTTTGAAAATATTAAGGAATAAGTATTGATTATATTCTCACTAGGTGATTTTCCCACTAGATCTTCACCATCCATGCCTGATATGATTTCTTAATGATTAAAGCATGTGGAAATTGAGGTTTCTTATACTTTGAACATGAGGGATACCTTATCTAATTTTATCATCTCATTATTATTTATATTGTTTTGGGTCTTGGAAGAAATTATCTCTATTTTCTTTTTAATAGGGTGGAATACTAAATTATCCATCTAATTTAACTCACAAACTTCTTCAAATCTACACTTTTTTTATGATGAATAAAAATAAATGTAAATATACATATACAATCATAGGTAGAACCTGGAATCTAATACTAATTTATGTTCCTATAAAATAAGTATAGTCACATTGATAGGGGTTGTGAATTAGTATATATAGATCTTTATCAAATCTCTTTTCATTAATAGTTCAAACCTCCACACCTATAAGGATGAATATATCTTGTGAGTCTCAATATCCTCTTTAAAAAAATCTCTCTTTCAATGGTTAGTAAATGATATCACTCTCTCACATAATATATTAAATAAATGAATAGTATAATATATTTTTAATGAGGTTTTACCCTAATGTGGATGGATATGTCCCCAGGGTATGGTGGTTATTATCCCACGCACACAACTTATCTTTTTTATCAAAATAAAACTAAGGGAAATCAAATCCTTGAACCTAATATACTACTGGAACTAACCAGTTTAACAAGAAAAAACTTTTTACAATGTAAGAATAAATAATTGTATTTTTTAAGAATATTTATCGAGGGAAATAACAAGACTCCATTAGACTAACTAAATCCATAATTATTCCCCTGTTATGTAGAAATTTTACCATGGATACTTGATATACCGCATACTCATCATAATAGTAAAATAAATGATAGATCTTGAACCTATATATTGTATTATTCTTTAATATTTGAGCCTTCTAATATAAAGTATGAATATCCTCTCTTTTTCAACATCTCTATTTTATCTTACATGGAATTTTGTTTTGATACCTCAAATTCCAAGACTTAAATTCAATGTATAGTATCATCATCCATTTCTCCAAGATCTAGGATCACTCTAGGTGTCCCATAAATTTTTATGTGGATAAAAATGTTCTCAATAAATTGATATTATCTTTCGTATTTAATGTCAAGACTTCCATATTTAATTTAAAAAAAATCCTTCCATTTTCATCAAATTGACTCGCCATGGAATGTATTCCACTCAAAATTCATGTTTTGTGCTTTACATGACATATCCTATTTTAAAATTCCCATTTTAAAATCCATTTAAGAAACATTCTTTGAGAAATGGCATAATTATTTCTAATATCCATTGATTTTAAACCATTTAAAACTCCAATCATAATAGCATCTCAATCAAACATGGAATATCACAATACTAACAATGACATAGTGGTTATCTAGGTAAAACACTATATTAAATACATTATTATGTGCATGGATCCTTGTTTTAGTTAATCTCTAGAAAACTAGGTATCTAAAATGAATTGGTCTATAGCCTGACCTCCTTCTAGCTCCCCATTTTGGGATTTGGATTTGAGCATTAAATGAATTATATAATTCCTATTTTATAAAACTCATTTATTATAAGAAAATTTTAAACTCTTTGTGAATTAATTTGTGTATTTCACTATGGTATCTCCCCATTTTAGTTCAACCTCTAAGAGTATAGGTTTTTAAAACACCTTTTACCATCAAAACTATTTGGTTCCATGTGTTACCCCTTCAAATAAGCTTCTATAATTCCTTTTATGATGCTCTACAAATCATTTCTTCTTCTCAAGCTACTCACGAACCACTAACATCATAACTATTTTAAAAACACCTAAAACCTCATTTGGATCTATGAAATAGATGGTTCCATGAGATAAACAATTATTCTATTTTAGGAATGGATTTCACTCTTTCACCATGAACTCTAAAATTCACATAAGTTCCTTTATACTCATCATGTTCAAAATCATCATGGCGTAGTGTATCCTAAAATGAATTTATTGATGTCTTTATTAACCAATCATTCTCTAGCCTTATCAAAACTTTTTTTTTCATATAAAAAGGCCTCATAATAACTGAAAACAATTTAGGAAATATTCAAATCATCTTTAATCATATAAAAATGGTTCTCAAAGCATATGCAACAACCAAAATTACATTTTTTTTATTTGACATAACCAAAAAACAAGTACTTCAATAAATATCCAAATGCATCAAACAATTTAACTCTTCTTCAAACTCAACATTTTTATTTATAATATAAAGTGTTTAAGTAAGTATTCTTTTAATGTTCCACCTTACTTAACTCAATATGATTTCATCAATAACACAATAAACATATCTTTAACATACTCATCATATTCCAATTCATAAAACTACTATATAACTATATGAATTTAATTCCATCCAGTAGCATGAAAAACTCAACATATTTTTCCCAAACTTCTATAAAGGAATAATAAACTTACAACATCTCACATTTCAAAATTCATCTTATATAATAACTCACATAGATATATATATATATATATATATATATATAAATAAATAAGAACTATAATTTTCATCATAATTCAATGGATTGTTCAATTTTTTGGTACTTAATATTCATCCAATATTCTCAACTCCACACATATCGACTAATGGGTTTCTAATGATATATAAACACTTAATCTAGAAAGTGACACAAACCCAAGATATACAATGCATTTAATATAAAACTATGCAGATATAAAATAGAGAAAAATGTGTTCATGAGTATTTTACACCATCACTCTACTACTGCTGCTTTTTCCATCAGTATTCATGATGAAGATCACTCAAAATGCATCCAATGGACTCCCCTCTCTATGGTGTATCCATAGGTAGATGTGAATCACCAATTTCATGGGTTGGGTTCTTATTTAATCCAATATATACTAGTATATCTCAATATAAATGATAATATAAGAAAGAGAGAACTCGTTCATGGGATAATATATTCTAGTAATTCACATCTTTCTCATGGTAGTAGTCTCATTTATATAAACCCTTAAGGACTCTCCTCCATTTTTATCAATTTAATCATGAATTACAATGAATGAGTAAATGGATTCTTAGTTATATATTTTATAACCCTTAACCAACCAAGGATTTATTATATAAATTTTATTTTAATTATTCCAAATATTTCATCTTATGAAATTTTAATAGTGAATTATGGCCAATATAGGGAGAATACCCAAATGATAACACTTATTATTCAACTATCAAATGTAATATCATGTTATCACTATAACATGATTTGTGATATGATTTCAAAATAGGCTTACAATATTCCTTAAATCCATTTATATCAAACCATGTAATAGAAATATATCATACTTTATGATATATGAAATAACATATCAAATGGGTATGGGATTTAAGGTGTATAGCCTTCAATATACCACTTGTATTAAAGATTAATAGACTTAGTTTCATTTAAACTTATATTGTGTCATATATAATAACTTATAAAATCATACCCGAAAATCATTTTGGATGTCTATAAAACAATTTTTAGAAAGTTATCATCAATTCCACATTGTATCGCATCATATGAAATACATGGTAAATACCCATAGAAATACCCTTTTGGATTAACTCTAAAACTTATTTAGAGTGTATCTATGAGTAAAACTAAATACTAATTCATTAAAACATAAATTGTGAACCTGTGGTCCTTTTAAACATTGATAAAAAAAATATGAATTATTGGTTCCATAAATGTAATCAAAGAGTGGCCTCTAGCAAAGCATCAATGCTACACAAGCTATAAATCAATATGACATGATCTTCATCAAACACATGTATCTCAATACCTATTTCCATCAATTTTATCATATAAAAGAATGAATTTTTATATGATACCTTTGTCAAATACATAGAGTAACTATAAAACATAGAGTATTTAAATCTCATATACATACTCATAAGTTATTGATTCTATGAGTATAGACTGACTCGGTCGATGAATATATCCCATGTCATTTACCTTTATAGATGAGAACATCACATACCCCTCACCTGATAGATAATAACATCATATTTAAAATATTTAAATGACTATACACTTCGTTAGTATATCTCAATCGAGGTCCCTAATATCATACCTTTTATATGATAGGAAAAATCCCATCTTTGTTAAGCTACAGTCGATGACATAATATCCAACATACCCAACCTCCCCCTAATTAGCTAAGTCTTAATGCTTGTATAAGAAAGGTATCAAAGTATGATGTTTCTCATGCTAGGTATCTCATCAACCACAAGTATGGGAAAATATAGATATAAACTATTCACCCCTAATATAATAAATACATAGTATATGACACTTAATGTGGTATACTTCATGGGTCATCCATTGCAAAAAAAACACATTGTTTGCCTCATGAGTATATTTTGGAACCTGATACAAGAATACTACTCATTATAACCTTAAATTTTTACCACAACCTATAATACTCTCTAAAAAATATTGGTTAGGGATAACACAAATTCATATATTTATATTTCAATTATCATTTCACTTTATGATATATATATACAGTCAATGTGAAATAATGATAAAGTGGGTATTTCCTTTTGTATAATATGATTCATTTTATATCCTTAAACTCATTTAATATACTTTAAATATTATACAAAAGTGTATCTCTAACATATCATATATGATATACTACCAAATGATACTTATTTTTGTTTCATTTTTAGGTGTTTTTTTAAAATCATTACATCTCTATGTAATTCCTATCACATCACCATGTGACCTCTGGATGAAACCCTCCCACTGAAATCTTTAGTGGGTAACATATATGAATTAATATAGTTTGAATAATTGTGTTACTTATGAATCATATTTCTGATGTTCAATTCTTTGAAAAAATATCCAATCCCCTTTACTTTACAATATCAAGTGTTATGATGTTAATAAATTTTGTTTTGTACTTACAAATCTTTCTATTTTTTTCAAAATCATCATACTTATAACTCATTCCATAAAAAAAATTATTGAAAATTATACTCAATTTTTATTTTAATTGGAATAATCCTTTTTTTGTTAAGTTTTAATTTTTTTTAAGTCCAAACATACTCCCACCAGCTTCTTAGACACCATATCATATTCAGAATATCATGCTCAAATATAAAAACTCCTTTGTCTTAGAAATTTATAATTATTTTATAATGTGGTAATATTTAAAAAACAAATTCACATTTCTATATCATATATGGTATTCTATGTATTTGGAGTAATATTCCAAAAAGAAGACTTTTTTCATTAAAGCATTACATTGATAGTGGGATAAACCCGTCATATTTAAAAAAAATACTAGATAAACATTTTTATCTTTAATAAAACATTTTTAACGTTATATTTTTCTAAATTAAATGTTATAGAATCCGTTGAATCATAAAACATGTTTACCAAAACCATCAACTCATATATTTTATAACAACTCCTTTTTAACAAGCAACTCCCTTATCATATAAGATAAATGAGATAATTATACACATCCATTATTTAAATCCATATCAGATTTATATATTTCTTTGAACCCAAATTCATGATTTACCAACACTTTAATTCATTATTTGAATAAAAAATATAAGGTACATCAATTATTTTTCTAATTTTTAACTCATGTATAACATTTATAAAGTTTGCATTTTGTATTATATACCTTTTAAAATTAAAGAATGGTTTTTTTAAAACAAAACATATAATAATGGATCTAAATCAATCATATTATTAATTTTATACATTAAAATTCAAATAAAGTTTTATAAAAAAAACTATATAATTTTTCATTTGAAAAAGAAATAATTATTATTTTAACAAAATTGTTCTTCCATGTATTACATGGTGTTATTTGAAAGTTAAATTTCTTTATTTTATAATTATAATTTTATAAAAAGGACTTAATTTTTTTTATTCATAGTATCAAATATAGTTTAGGTTGAATTTGGGGGATGTTTCTAAAAAGATTGATTTTTGGGTGAGTAGTAAAATATATCGATTTTTATAAAAACTATCATTTATTTTCAAGTATTTAAAAAGTATAATTCTATTTTGGATTCGTTTTAAAGTAAAATTTTACCAATTTTACTAAAAATAAACTAATTAATTCCATTTTGATGAAAATTATACTTTATTTTGGTATAAATTCATTTTTAAGCATAAAACGTATTTTTCTAAAAAACTATTTTTTTTGCGTTTTATGTTCTTATATTAAAATTAATTTCTACCATTTATACAGATTGAATCTTGAAAAAGGTATTTAATATTTTTAATCATTTTTTTTAAAATTTCTTAATGTGGTTAATTTTATTTTTCCCATAATTATTGGTAACCATAGTAAATTGTTATCACCTCGTTAAAGGGTAAAACGTGTTAATTATGGTTAATTTTTTTGATAAGGTCGCAAAATATAATTTTAATTATTATTGTATGAGAGTATTTTGAACCCAAATATATTTTTAATTGAATGGATTTAGTTCCAATTAACCACGATTAATACATTTATAGTATTTAAAGGTTAAGGATAATTATAAGAGTGTCACTCCCATCACTTATAAAAGAGAACCTACTCACCTCACTTATTCACAAAATTTGAGCACTATAGATCATAAAATACCAACAAAAATACCTCTTCAAATATCCTCACCATATCTTATAGGTTTATATCTCTCCAAAATACCTACCTACAAGGCTTAAGTTATAAGCCAAAGGAGGTTTTCCAAAGAATATGTATAACTCTTAACAGAGTTATTACATGTTTATTTCTTATTAGACCACCTTCAAACCTATCATAAACAAGATGATATACTAACATAATTATATAAAATGTAATTATATTCTATTATTTTTATGGAAAAATCATTTTCATCTTCTTTGTTATCCTATGGGAAATGAAAACATTGTCTATGCGTACATGTGGACTACCACCTCTACGAAGCAATGTGTTTTATTTTTCATCACCGCCACACATGGATGGTTATTATGAAATATTTAATGAAAATATATTATATTCAATGAATAATTATTATTATTATTGAAATATATTATATTACTTACCTTTCTAAACTTCAATTCATTGTAAAATGATAGCATCGCTCAAGTGTATGTGTAGGCTAGCACCTCTACAAAGCGATGTGATTCATTTTTGATATACACATTTCATGGATGGTTATAAAATTGTATTTAATATATAAAAATTATAATTATTTCATGATTAATATGCTATATATTATGTAATAATTACCATTTTGACCATGTTAAACCTACCAAAGTTATTTCTACAATATGAACTGAACATCCTCAAAACGTTTGACATGAACTAAACTAAATTAGTAACTATATAAGACATGATGATAAATGAAATAACAGGGATTATATTAAGTTAATAAACCTTATAAATTTTCTTAAATAATTAAACATTTCATATAAGTTTTGAATACATGATAACATATGTGGTGATTTAGACTTGAGGTAAGATATTTTCGTTAAAAAAATTAAAATGTTTAAAAGTTTTCTTTCCGATACTTTTTCCTTCATATCCATGTTTCTTAAAATGTTTAAATAATGGTTTTTTATACTTAAAAACATATTTATAGTAATTTTAAATTATCTTTTACATTCCTTATAATGGTTTAAAAGGTTATCTTTTCAACATTTTCTATGCGGACTATTTTTTAAAAAGTGTGAAAGGAATCTTTTAGTAATGTATACAACTTGAATGGAATTTACCATTATAATAAACGTTATTATTTAAGAATATTAATCTAAAATTTTCATTATTTTTCAAATAAAATCATATTTTCTATTCTTCTGAGAAATGTTTTTTAATAGTTTTCAAAAAAAAGTATTTTCATCATTATTTTTACATGAATCCTAAAAGTGTTTCTAAATATGTGTTAAGAAAAATGTTTTATGAAATTTTATGATATAAATACAAGATTATATATGTTTTATGTATGTTATGATCCTTGTAAATTATTTTTTTAATGGTTAATCCTAATATATCTCTCTAATTCATTTGGTAATGATTTATTCTTCAGATAATTATATTGGAATTAACTGAGTATGTTATTCTATTTTTAATGTTTATTTCAAGGGTTCCTGTAAGGGTTTTGTAAAGATGATGTCCCAAGGAACCTAAATGAATTTTATATTATTAAAAAATATATTTTATATAAATATTTAATTTCAAAAGGTAATAAAATGATATTATGTTTTAAGAATTGTTTTTACCCTTTTAAGGGTGAAAAGTATGTTTGTTTCACGAAATTTTTTTCATGGTTTCTCATGATTTTTAAGAAACCATCATTATTATTATTTTTCCTTAATTATTTTATAAAAAATATTTTATAAAAAACTTTGGGAAATAAATATAATTTCATGAGTAAGTAAATAAATATTTGATCATTATATAAAAAGGTAAAAATTTCTTATGGATTTTATGGTTTTTTAAATAGAAAAATGGGTTTCTTTATTTTTATATCGATTACTGAGATTTTTTTTTGCAAATCCCATGTTTTATAATGTTTTTCACATGGGGTAATTATGATTAGTAACTATATAAAGTTATATTTTTTCATTATAGTTTCTTGTTTTTAAATGAAGCAAAAGAGACTTCAATGAAATTAAAGTTAAAATTTAAGAATCAAATTTTTGTAGAAAAAATGGACATTGGGTGAAGTGAAATTTTTATAATGTATGGGTTTTATATATATGAGTTTGTCATAATTCTATAAAACTATAAACCTAAAATATAATATTAATTAAATAAATTGAAATCTTTATTATTAAACTCATAATTATAGGTTGTTAAAGTGTGGGTAGTTATATTTATATAACATAAATACCTAACATGAACATCCAATGGAGTTTCTTAAATTATTTCAAGTATTTTTTATAATTCCATTCTATATAATTATTAATCCTTATTAATAACACCTTTAGGTTTCAATAAACTTAATTATATACTTGAAGAAACATTTTTGAACTCCCTAACTAACTTTTCTACTTATGGATTGATCTTTTACCCATTTCTACTATCAAAATAGCAATATATCCTCAACACTGCATTCCCTCATTCATATTTCCTTAAAATGTTTGGAAAATATGGTATTTTGTTTTGAAGCACATTCACATTTTTGTAACGATTCTAACAATGATCACATTTGTGACACCCCAATTTCATTATTGTATAAAATATTATATAATTATGAGTTACTTTAAATGTTTGGGAGTTTTTTTATTTTATAATTTGATTTTTTAAAGATTTTTTTTAGTTCATGGTTGGGGGAAATAGTGCATCCTAATTTATATAGGGGGATTCTAGTTCATTATTAAGTTTCATGTTTAGAATGTGTGGTTTGTGGAGAATAATAAGGATGAATTTTATATAATGTTAAACTTTGTGGAATGACTTATACATGACTCCTCTCTATAAAACACATCTATGTGAGTTTTATTTGTAACCATTTGAGTTAATCTTACAAATGAGGGAGTTTTATTCAATGTATTTCACATGGTTTGGAAAACTATGTAAGGAAAACATGTGAGGATTGAAACTCATTTCTCGTAGTGGTTTCATGGTTGGTGAATAGTTTGGTTAACTATGCATCCAAACAATGTGGTATACCCTGGATTTTAAAAGTGAATTTTATTTTCTAATCCTTCTTGATTTATCCTCATTTATCCCACCTTTCTGCACCAGTTTCATTTTCAATCCATTGGAGAGATAAAGGGATTATCCCCACTTCTCCTCATTTTTATATAAGACCTTTTACTTTAGATTTCAAGTATATTTAGAAGGTGTTATCCCCGTATTCTCTAATTTATCTATCTTTAATCCATTTCACCTTGGTTTATTACTCTCCCAAGAACCCTAACGCCCATGGTGGTGAAATATAGGTTTATGTATGAACTAATCATGGGGATATGGTTGTCTAAGGCTTTCAGAGGCCATTTCATTCAATTGTTAGCTTTTTCCATTGAAGGTGAGTTATTTCTGGTGACTGAGGTAGGTATTTTTGGGAATTTTTTTTTATTTCCAATGTGATGAAATGATTAAGCTTTCTAAATTAATTTTATATTAAGTAAAAACTATTTTTTATACCCTTGATTAGTGTGATAAATCTTTTTAAATATTTTCTACACTTGTCATATAGGATTTTCAATGAGTTTCTAGTACTCATTTTGAATGAAAACATTATGTATGCCAAGTATTGGTGAAAATTACTAAGTGTATATTTTAAAGTTAATTCGAGGATAATAGAATAATTTTAGCTTTATTGATTTAAAAAGAATGTAACTAAGGTTTTAATGGTTTGTTTTCAATGAAAGAGGTTTTTTATTTTTAGGTGGATTTTGAGGGAAGAAATATTTGTTTTTAAAGTATTGAACCTTATTTTAATTTTAAAGGATGTTATATAACTTATCATTACAATTTTGTTTTAAATTCAAAATTGGAAACTTATAAAATGAGTTTTCTTGATGTTTATGACACACTAGTTGTGATCCCCTTTGTCTTATGTCTTGTATAGACTTTTCCACTTTATGGAATAGAAATTGAATTATTTGTTGATGCTTATACATATATAAAAGGAGTTGTTTCTTAAGAGGGTTCTGGAGGTGACATGAGGTTTATTGTTTATATTTTATTATTTATTTATATGTTGAACATATGATTTTTTTTATTTCTTACCTTCACTTTAACTATTTCATGTGAACTCCAAGTAACTAAGTGAGGGATCTGGTTTATGTCTGACTAGTTTAGATTATACTTTGAATAGTTCTTTAGTTTATATTGTGTTATGGCTAAGGGAGTTCCCCAGATGAGATTGATTTAGGTATTTAACTATTTAGTAATTCTACAAAGGATGATAGTTTATTCTACTTGAGTACATCTAATATTTTCTCACATTAGGACCTTATGATTTACTCATGAAACTTATTTTATTATTGAAGATATTATCGTGGGGACTCATGATGCGCATTTTTTTATCCCCTTTTTCTCATATTGGTTTCATGGAACCTTATTCGTTATTATTTATTACTTATGATATGTATCTTTTATGTGATGGTGTTATTTTTTATTTAAGGTTGGGGCCAAAGCCTCATTTTTATTAATAAAGCAAATCAAAGACCTATTTTCACTTGGTAGAGGGAGACCCATTACATAGCTCGAAGTCCCAGTGGGTGTGTATCCCATTACATAGCCTGTAGGCCCAAATATTTTTCCCAATTCTCATTCTGTGAATAGTAAGCCGACTGCTACAGTACCCGCACAGTACCGCCGTCGCTACAGTACCTTGACACCACTACAGTTCCGCTACAGTACTGTTATAGTAACCTGCACCCAATGGGTTTTGAACCCCCATTTTTTATGTATTATTATGGGGTTCTTTCCACTAATCCAAACCCTAACTACAATGGTGTTATTGATTGTGTACAATATTTCTTTTATGTTTTATTTTACATTTCAAATTTATTTGAAAATGGTGTTTTGTGAAAGGTTTTGAAAGAAGAAAAAATGGTTTTATTTTGATTTCATAAACTAATAAGACCACCTTTTTTAATGTTTTGAATTGTTTTCCATTTTAAATTTTTGGATACACCACCGATTTTATAAAGGGGTGTTTTGAAAGAAAGATTTTAATGATAAGTGGGATTTATTTACTTGGGTTTAAAAATCATTTTTTCAAGATCAGGTGCCATTTTGGTTATCCAAGAGGCCTTTAACATTTTGTTTTGGGGAAAAAATAAATTTACGGTACTTTTTTTATAAATTATCATTTGGAAAACTTATTTTCTAAATAACATTAAAACTAGAATTTATGAAATGTTTCATTAAATGCATTTTATAGACTCTTTAGTGAAATACTAATAGGCTTGTTTAGATCACACCTTACATACACACTGGTGTGTGTGTGTGTAAAGAACTCATTTTTCAAACATTATCCAAGTTGTGAAATAAATATGGATTTTTTTTCTCCACTAATGGGCATGTTAAGATGTGGTAGTGATTATGGGTCACATGGAAGTGATTTTTCTATTATTCCAGTTTTTTGTTTATTTTGGGTCATTTATGTATCATCCAATTTAGTAAATTTTATTTTTATTATAGTATTTCCTATTTTTATTTATGTGATATATCTTATTGATGTTATATATTTTTATATGTGAGTTTATTTGATTATATTTATTATGTATTATTGGGTGGTTTATTATGTTTTCCCTATTTAGTTGGTTTTTACTATTTGGGACTATTTATTATCCCACAAACACTACTTATCTTTGTATATCAAAATAAAACTAAGGGAAATCAAATCCTTGAACCTAATATACTACTCGAACTAGCCAGTTTAATAAGAAAAAACTTGTTGCAATGTAAGAATAAATAATTGTATTTTTTAAGAATAATTATTGAGGGAAATATCAAGACTTAATTGGACTAAGTAAATCCATAATTATTCCTCGGTTATGTAGTAATCTTCCCATGGATACCTTATATATATCATACTCATCATAATAGTCAAATAAATTATAGATATTGAACCTATATATTGTATTACTCTTTAATATTTCATCCTTCTAATATAAAGTATGAATACCTTCTCTTTTTCAGCATCTCTATTTTATCTTACATGGAAATGTTTCTTTTGACACATCAAATTACAATACCTAAATTCAATGTATAGGATCATCATCCATTTCTTCAAGATCTAGGATCACTCTAGGTGTCCCATAAATTTTTATGTGGATAAAAATGTTCTCAATAAATTCATATTATCCTATATATTTCATGTCAAGACTTCCATAATGAATTTCAAAAAAAACCTTCATTTTTCATCAAGTTGACTTTACATGGAATGTATTTCACTTGAAATTCATGTTTTGTGCTTTACATGACATATCCTATTTTAAAATTTCCATTTTAAAATCCATTTAAGCAACATTCTTTGAGACATGGCATAATCATTTCTAATATTCATTGATTTTAAACCATTTCAAACTCAAATCATAAAAGCATCTCAATAAAATATGAAATATCACAATACTAACAATGAAATAGTGGTTATCTAGGTAAAACACCATATTAAATACATTATTACAAGCATGTATCCTTATTTTAGTTTATCTCTAGAAAACTAGGTATCTAAAAGAATTGGTTTATAACATGACCTCCTTCTAGCTCCCCATTTTGGTCTTTGGATTTGAGGATCAAATGAATTATATAATTCTTATTTTAGAAAACTCATTTATTATAAGAAATTTCTAAACTCATTGTTAATTACTTTGTGTATTTCACTATGGTATCTCTTCATTTTAGTTCAACCTCTAAGAATATAGAATTTTAAAACACCTTTAACCATCAAAACTACTTGGTTTCAGGTGTTACCCCTTCGAATCAGCTTCTAGAATTTTGTTTACGTTTCTCTATATATCATTTAGGATTATAAAGATACTCATGAACCACTACCATCATATCTCTTCTAAAAACACATAAAACCTCATTTGGATCTTTGAAATAGATTGTTCCATTACATAAACAATTATTATATTTTAGGAATAGATTTCACTCTTTCACCAAGAACTCCAAAATTCCCATAGGTTCCTTTATACTCATCATGTTCAAACTCATCATGGAGTAGTGTATCCTAAAATGAATTTAGTGATTTATTCATTAACCAAGCATTCTCTCACCTAATCAAAACTTTTTTATCCATATAAAAAGACCTCAAAATAACTGAAAACAATTTAGGACATATTCAAATCATCCTTAATCATATAAAAATGATTCCCAAAGAATATAAAACAACCAAAATTACATTTTTTAGTATTTTACACAACCAAAAAATAAGTACTTCAATAAATATCCAAATGCATAAAACAATTTACCTCTTCTTCAAACTCAAATTTTTTATTTAGAATAAAGTGTTTAAGTAAGTCTTCTTTTAATGTGTCACCTTTCTTAACTCAATATGATGTCATCAATAACAAAATAAACATATCTTCAACAAACTCATCATATTCCAATTCATCAAACTAATATATAACTATATGGATTTAATTCCATCCAATAGCATGAAAAAACCCAACATCCTTTTACGAAACTTCTATAGAGGAATAATAAACTTAACTCACATAAATAGAAATATATATATGAATCAATAAGAACTATAAATTTCATCATAATTCAACATATTGTTAAACTTATTGGGTACTTCATATTCATCCAATATTCTCAACTCCACACATATCGACTAATGGGTTTCTAATTATATATGAACACTTAATCTAGAAAGTGACACAAAACGAAGATATACAATGCATTGAATATAAAACCATGTAGATATAAAATAGATAACAATGTGTTCGTGATTATTTTACAACATCACTCTAATACTACTGCTATTTTCATCATTATTCATGATGAATATCACTCAAAATGCATCCAATGGACTCCCCTCTCTGTGGTGTATCCACAAGTAGATGTGAATCACCAATTTCATGGGTTGGGTTCTTATTTAATCCAATATATACTAGTATATCTTGATATTAATGATAATATAAGAAAGTGAGAACTCTTTCATGGGATAATATATTCTAGTAATTCACATCCTTCTCATGGTAGTAGTCTCATTTATATAAAACCTTAAGGACTCTCTTCCATTGTTATCAATTTACTCATGCATTACAATGCCTGATTAAATGGATTCTCAGTTATATATTTTATAACCCTCAACCAACCAAGGATTTATTATATAAATGCTATTTTAATTCTTCCCAATTTTTCATCTTATGTAATGTTAATAGTGAATTATGGCCAACATAGGGAGAATACCCGAATGAAAACACTTATTATTCAACTATCAAAGGTAATATGATGTTATCACTATAACATGATTTATTATATACTTTTAAAATAGGCGTACAATATTCCTTAAACCCATGTATGTCAAACCATGTAATATAAATATATCATAATTTATGATATATGACATAACATATCAAATGTGTATGGGATTTAAGGTGTATTTCCTTCAATATCCCACTTGCATTAAAGCTTAATAGACATAGTTTCATTTCAACTTATATTATGTCATATATATTAAATTATAAAATCATACCCAAAAAACCTTTTGGATATCTATAAAAAAAATTAGAAATCAATCATCAATTCGACCTTATAATACATCATATGAAATACATGGTAAATTATCATAGAAAACTCCTTTTGGATTAACTCTAGAACTTATTTAGAGTGTATCTATGAGTAAAACTCAATAATAATTAATATAAAAATAAATTTTAAACATGTGGTTATTTTTAACATCGAGAAAAAATATGAATTATTGGATCCATAAATGTAAGGAAATAGTGGCCTCTAGCAAAGCATCTATGCTACACAGGTTATAAATCAATATGACTGGATTTTCATTAAACACATGAATATAAACACCTATTTCCATAAATTTTATCATATACAAGAATGAATTCTTATTTGGTACATTTTTCAAAGACATAGAGTAACCATAAAACATAGAGTATTTCAATTTCATATGGATACTCATAAGTTATTGATTCTATGTGTATAGACAGACTAGGTCGATGAATATATCCCATGTCATTTACCTTTATAGGAGATAACATCACATAACCCTCACCTGATAGATAATAACATCATATGTACAATATTGAAATGACCATACACGTCCTTAGAATATCTCAATATAGGTCCAGAATATCATACTTTTTATATGATAGGAAAAATCCCATCTTTGTTAAGATACAATCGATGAAATGATAGCCAACATACCCAACATCCCCCCAATTAGCTGAGTCTTAATGCTTATAAAAGAAAGGTATCAAAGTATGATGTTTCTCATGCAAGGCATCTCATTAACCTCAAGTATGGGGAAATATAGATATAAACTATCCACCCCTAATATACTAAATATATAGTGTATGACACTTATTGTGGTATACTTCACGGGTCATCCATTGTAAAAAAAACCCATTTCTTGCCTCATGAGTATATTTTGTAACTTCATACAAGAATACTACTCATTATAACCTTAAATTTTCACCATAACCTATAATACTCTCTAAAAAATATTGGTTAGGGATAACTCAAAGTCATATATTGAGAGTTCAATTATCATTTCACTTTATGATATATATATGTATACAGTCAATGTGAAAGAATGATAAAGTCAGTATTTCCTTTTGTATAATATGATTCATTTTATATCCTTAAACTCATTTAATATACTTAAAAAATTGTACACAAGTGTATCTATAACATATCATATATGATATACTACCAAATAAGACTTATTTTTGTTTCACTTTTAGGGGGTTTTCAAAAATCATTACATCTCTATATAATTCTTATCACGTCACTATGTGACCTCCTGATGAAACCCTCCCACTAAAATATTTATTGAGTAACATATATGAAGTAATATAGTTTTAAAATTGGTGATACATATGAATCATATTTCTGATGTTCAATTCCTTGAAAAAATATTCAAGCCCCTTTACTTCACAACATCAAGTGTTATGATGTTAATAAATTTTGTTTTCTACTTATAAATCTTTCTATTTTTTCATAATCATCATCCTTAGAACTCATTCCATAAAATATTTTTATTGAAAATTATATTCAATTTGTACTTTATCTCGAACAATCATTTTTTGTTAAGTTTTAATTTTTTTTAACTCCAAACATACTCCCACCAGCTTCTTAGACACCATATCATATTCAGAATATCATGATCATATATAAAAACTCTTTTATGTTATAAAATTATAATTATTTTATAATATGGTAATATTTAAAAAAAATTAAAATTTCTATATCATATATGGTATTCTATGTAGTTGGGGTAATATTCTAAAAAGAAGACTTTTTTCATTAAATCATTCCATTGATAGTGGGATAAAACCCATCGTATCTAAAAAAATACTAGATAAACTTTTTTATATTTAATAAAAAAAATTAACATTATATTTTTCTCAATTAAATGTTATAGAATCTTTTGAATCATAAAAAATGTTTTCCAAAACCATCAAATCATATTTTTTATAACAGCTCCTTTTTAACAGGAAACTCCCTTATCATATAAGATAAATGAGATAATTATACATATCCATTATTTAAATCCATCTGAGATTTATATATTTCTTTGCACCTGAATTCATGATTTACCAACACTTTACTTAATCATTTTAATAAAAAATATAAGCTACATCAATTCTTTTCATAATTTTGAACCCATGTATAACCTTTATAAAGTATACATTTTGTATCATATACCTTTTAAAATCAAAGAATGGTTTTTTTTGGAAAAACAACACATGTAATATTGGAACTAAATAAATCATATTATTAATTTTATACATTCAAATTCAACATAGTTTAATAAAAAAACTATATAATTTCTCATCTGAAAAAGAAATAATTATTATTTATACTAAATTATTCTTACATGTATTACATGGTGTTATTTTAAAGTTAAATTTATTTATTTTATAATTCTAATTTTATAAAATGGACTTAATTTTTTTTATTCATAGTATCAAATATAGTTTAGGTTGAATTTGGGGGGGTTTTCTAAAAAGATTGATTTTTTGGTGAATAGTGAAATATATCGATTTTTATAAAAACTATCATTTATTTTCAAGTATTTAAAAAGTATAATTCTATTTTGGATTTGTTTTAAAGTAAAATTTGACCAATTTTACTAAAAATAAACTAATTAATTCCATATTAATGAAAATTATACTTGATTTTGGTAGAAATTCATTTTTAAGCATAAAAACGAATTTGTCTAAAAAACTATTTTTTTTGTGTTTTATGTTCTTATATTAAAATTAATTTCTACCAATTATACATATTGAATCTTGAAAAGGGATTTAATATTTTTAATCATTTTTTTAACTTCTTAATGTGGTTAATTTTATTTTTCCCATAATGAATAGTAGCCATGGTAAATTGTTATCGCCACGTTAAAGGGTAAAATGTGTTAATTATGGTTAATTTTTTTGATAAGGTCGCAAAATATAATTTTAATTATTATTGTATAAGAGTATTTGGAACCCAAATATATTTTAAATTGTATTGATTTATTTCTAATTAACCTTGATTAATATATTTATAGTATTTAAAGGTTAAGAATAATTATACGAGTGTCACTCCCCTCACTTATAAAAGGGAACCTCTTGTCCTCACTTATTCACAAAATTTGAGCACTATAGATCAGAAAATACCTACACAAATACCTCCTAAAATATCCTCACCATATCTTATAGGTGTATATCTCTCCAAAATACCTACCTACAAGGATTAAGGTGTAAGCCAAATGAGGTTTTCTAAAGAATAGGTATACCTTTTAACAGAGTTATTACATGTTTATTTCTTATTACACCTCCTTCAAGACTATCCTAAACATGCTGATATACTAACATAATTATCTAAAATATAATTAAATTTTATTATTTTTATGGTAAAATCATTTTCATCTTCTTTTCTATACTATGGGAAATAAAAACATCGTCTGTGCGTATATGTGGACTACCACCTCTACAAAGAAATGTGTTTCATTTTTCATCACTGCCACACATGGATGGTTATTATGAAATATTTAATGAATATATATTATATTTAATGAATAATTATTATTTTTGAAATATAATATATTACTTACCATCTTAAACTCCCATTCATTATAAAATGATAGCATCACTCATGTGTATGTGTGGGTTACCACCTCTACAAAGCGATGTGATTCATTTTTGATTTACACATTTCATGGATGGTTATAAAATTATATTTAATATATAACAATTATAATTATTTTATGATTAATATACTATATATTATATAATAATTACCATTTGGACCATGTTCAACATACCAAAGTTATTTCTACATTATAAACTAAACATTCTCAAAACATCTGACATGAACTTAACCAATTTAGTAACTATCTAAGACATGATGATAAATGAAATAAAAGGTACTATAATAAGTTAATAACCATTAAAAAGGTTCTTAAATAATTAAACATTTCATATAAGTTTTGAATACATGATAACATATGTGGCGATTTATACTTGAGGTAAGATATTTTCATTAAAAAAATTAAAAAGTTTAAAAGCTTTCTTTCCGATACTTTTTCCACTATATCCATGTTTCTTAAAATGTTTAAATAATGGTTTTTTATACTTAAAATGATATTAATAGTAATTTTAAACTATCTTTTACATTCCTTATAATGGTTTAAAAGGGTATCTTTTTAATGTTTTCTATGTGGAATATTTTTGAAAAAGTGTGCAATAAATATTTTAGTAATGCATGAAACATGAATGGAATTTACCATTATCATGAATATTATTATTTAAGAATATTAATCTAAATTTTTTCATGATTTTTCAAATAAAATCATATTTCCTATTCTTATAATAATTTATTTCTAATATTTTTCAAAAAAAAGTATTTTAATCCATTTTTTTACTTGAAGCCTGAAAGTGTTTCTAAATATGTGTTAAACAAACTATTTTATGAAATTTTATGATATAAATAAAAGATTATATATGTTTTATGTATGTTATTATCCATATTTGTTTTTACTATAATGTTCAATCCCAATATATCTCTCTAAATCATTTGGTAATGATTTATTCTTCAGATAATTATATTGGAATTAATTGTGTATGTTATTCAATTTTTAAGGGTTATTTCAAGGGTTTTTTAAGGGTTTTGTTAAGATGATGTCCCAAGGAACATAAATGAATTTTATATGATTAAAAAATAGATTTTATATATATATTTAATTTCAAAAGTTAATAAAATGATATTATGTTTTAAGAATGTTTTTTACCCTTTTAAGGGTGAAAAGTGTGTTTGTTTCATGAAATTTTTCTCATGGTTTCTCATGATTTATAAGAAACCATCATGATTATTATTTTTAATTAATTATTTAATAAAAATATTTTATAAAAATCATTGGTAAATAAATATAATTTCATGAGTAATTAAATAAATATTTGAGCATTATGTAAAAAGGTAAAAATTGCTTTTGGATTTTATTGTTTTTTAAAGGGACTAATGGGTTTCTTTATTTTTATATCCATTACTGAGATTTTTTTTTCACATCCCAAGTTTTATAATGTTTTTCACATGGAATAAGAATGATTAAAAACTATATAAAGTTCTATATTTTTGTTATAGTGTCTTGTTTTTAAATTATGTAAAAGAGACTTCAATGAAATTGAAGTTAAAATTTAAGAATCATATTTTTCTGGAAAAAATGGACATTGGGTGGAAGTGAAAATTTTTTAATGTATGGATTTGATATATATGAGTTTTTCATAATTATATAAAACTATAAACCTAAAATATAATATTAATTAAATAAATTTAAATCGTTATTATTAAACTCATAATTATAGGTTGTTAAAATGTGGTTACTTATATATATATAACATAAATACCTAACATGAATATCCCATGGAGTTTCTTAAAATCTTTTAATAATTTTAGATAATTCCATTCTATATAATTATTAATCCTTCCAAATAACACCTTTAGGCTTCAATAAACTTAATTAGCTACTTGAAGAAACATTTTTGAACTCCCTAACTAACTTTTCTTCTTATGGATTGATCTTTTACCCATTTGTACTATCGAAACAGCACTATATCCTGAACATCGCATTCCCTTATTCATATTTCTTTAAAAAAATTGGAAAATATGGTATATTTTTCTTGAAACACATTCAAATTTTTGTAATGATTCTAATAATGATCACATTTGTGACACCCCAATTTCATTATTGTATAAAATATTATATAATTATGATTTACTTTAAATGTTTGGGAATTTTTGGATTTTCTACTTTGATTTTTTGAATATTTGTTTTAGTTTATGGTTGGGGTAAATAGTGCATAATAACTTATATATAGGGATTCTAGTTCATTATTAAGTTTTATGGTCAGCATGTGTAGTTTGTTTAGAATCATAAGGATTAATTTTATGTAATGGTAAACTGTGTATAATGAATTATACTTGACTCCTCCCTATAACACACATCCATGTGAGTTTTAGTTGTAACCATTTGAGTTACTCTTACATGTGGGGGAGTTTTATTCAATGTATTTCACATGGTTTTGAAACTATGTAAGGAAAATATGTGAGGATTAAACTCATTTTTTGTGGTGGTTTCATAGTTGGTGAATAATTTGGTTAACTATGCATCCAAACTACGTGGTATACCCTAGATTTTAAATGTGAATTTAATTTTGTACGCCTTCTTGATTTATCCTCATTTATCCCACATTTCTGTATCATTTTCAATGTCAATCCGTTGGAGAGATAAAGGGATCATCCACTCTTCTCCTCATTTTCATATAAGCCCTTTAACTTTAGATTTCAAGTATATTTAGAAGGTGATATCCCCTTATTCTCTTATTTATCTATCTTTAATCCATTTCCCCTTCGTTTATTCTTCTCCCAAGAACCCTAATGCCCATGGTGGTAAAATATATGGTTATATATGAACTAATCATGGGGATATGGTTGTCTAAGGATTTTAGAGGTCATTTCCTTCAATGGTTAGCTTTTTCCATTGAAGGTGAGTTATTTCTGGTGACTGAGGTAGGTGTTTTTGTGAATTTTTTTTATTTTCCATGTCATGAAATGATTAATCTTTATAAATTCATGTTATATTAAGTAAAAACTATTTTTGATACCCTTGATTAGTGTGATAAATCTTTTTAAATTTTTTCTACACTTGTCATAGAGGATTTCCAATGAGTTTATAGTATTCATTTTGAATGAAAAAATTATGTATTCCAAGTGTTGGTGAAAATTACTAAGTGGATATTTTAAAGTGAATTCGAGGATAAAAGAAGAATTTTAGGTTTATTGATTTAAAAAGAATGTAACTAAGGTTTTAATGGTTTGTTTTTTATGAAATAGATTTTTTATTTTTGGGTGGCTCCAGAGGGAGGAAATATTTGTTTTTAAAGTATTAAACCATATTTGAATTTTAAAGGATGTCATATAACTTATCATTAAAATTTTGTTTTAAAAGCTCAATTGGAACCTTATAAAATAAATTTTCTTGATTATTATGACACACTAGTTATGATCCCCATAGTATTATGTCTTGTATAGACTTTTCCCCTTTATGGAATGCAAATTGAATTATTGTTTGATGCTTATACAGATATAAAAGGAGTTTTTTCTTAAGAGGGTTTTTTAGTTGACATGAGGTTTTCTATTTATATTTTATTATTTATGTATATGTTGAACATATGTTTTTTCCATTTCTTACCTCCACTTTAACTATTTTATGTGAACTCAAGGTAACTAAGTGAGGGATCTGGTTTATGTCTAACTAGTTTAGATTATTCTTTGAAAAGTTCTTTAGTTTAAATTGTGTTATGGCTAAGGGAGTGCCCCAAATGAGATTGATTTAGTAATTTAAACATTTAGTAATTCTATATAGGATGATAGTTGATTCAACTTGAGTACATCTAATATTTTCTCACATTAGGACCTCTTGATTTACTCATGAAACTTATTTTATTATTGAAGATATTATATTGGGGACTCATGATGCACATTTTATTTTTATCCCCTTTTCTCATATTGTTTTCATGGAAAATTCTTCATTATTATTTATTGCTTATGATATGTATCATTGATGTGATGTTGTTATTAATTGTGTAAAATATTTATTTTATATTTTATTTTACATTTCAAATTTATTTGAAAATGGTGTTTTGTGAAAGCTTTTGAAAGAAGGAAATGGTTTGGTTTTGAATTCATAAACTTATAAGACCACCCTTTTTAATATTTTTAATTGTTTTCCATTTTAAAGTTTTGGATAAACCACTTATTTGATAAAGGGGTGTTTTGCAAGAAATATTTTAATGATAAGTGGGATTAATTTACTTGTGTTTAAAAATCATTTTTTAAGATCAGGTGACATTTTAGTTATCCAAGAGGTCTTTAAATTTTGTTTTTGGTGAAAAAATAAATTCATGGTAATTTTTTTATAAATTATCATTTGGAAAACTTATTTTCTAAATAACATTAAAACTAGAATTTATGAAATGTTTCATAAAATGAATTTCATAGACTCTTTATTGAAATACTACTAGGCTTGTTTAGCTCACACCTTACATACACATCGGTGTGTGTGTCTGTAAATAACTCTGGTTTCACACATAAACCAAGTTTTGATATCAGTATAGATTTTTTTCTCCACTAATGGGAACGTTAAAATGTGGTAGTGATTATGGGTCACATGGAGGTTATTTCTCTGTTGTTCCAGTTTTTTGTTTATTTTGGGTCATTTATGTATCATCCAATTTAGTAAATTTTATTTTTATTATAGTAATTCCTATTTTGGTTTACGTGATATATCTTATTGATGTTATATATTTTTATATGTTAGTTTAGTTGATTGTATTGATTATGTATTATTGGTTTGTTTATTATATTTTTCTCTATTTAATTGTTTTTTACTCTTGGGGACTATTTATTTAATATGCATGGAAGTCCAATGTATGGATGAACCAAGATGAAATATTGATAAGGATATGATATTTATTTGTGGTTTTTAAAGGGATAAATCATTCCCACTTGTTTATATTTTTATGCCATGGTGATTGGCACCAATCCATGGTGATTAAGAATGCACTTTAGGCATTATGATGGGGTAGTTTGGGTAACACGGTAGGCTGACCTAGGAAAATTCATTAAAAAATGGTATTAGAGAAATTTATTATTAATTTTGTGTGTCTATTAGTATGGATATAGTATTTCTGAGACTCATTTGGTTGGTCAAGAGTTCATTGTTGACACCCAAATTTCCTGATGTAACTTAATTTTCCATGAGTATTGGAGATTTGATTCTTGAGTCTGAGTTCCATTATTGAAAACATTGTGGCTTATTTTGATCTAAAATGATTTTATATTGATTCAAAAGTATTTGTATTAGATAATTTTGGGGTGTTTATGTTTTTTGGGTGAAAATTGAGGAAGAACCAAAGCTATATGGTTCACTCACATGGTCTATAAAACTGTGAGGAGATCATGCACTTGGGTCTAAAATATTTATAGGTGTTGTCAAATGGTTTTATAAACCAAAAAAAGTTCAAAATCCCTCCTGATTTTTCTATTTGGAAGTTTTTTGGTTTTTAATTTCACCAAAATTGGATTTCACTTGTTGGGAAAAAATTAAATAGGGTTTTGTGATTCATTGATATTGTTTTTTATCGGTGTTTTAAAATATTGTTTTTCATGGAAATAGGATTTAATGAAATTAATTTTTTCTAAAATATGTATTTATGGTGCATTTATAGAATGATATTTATTATCATTAAGTGGTTTAAAAATTGGTTGGTTTTATTATAACAACCCAGACTCGTACACCCGAATCCGGTGTTAAAAAAATAATCTTTACATGGTGGCATTGATACTAGTTGAAGTGACCCAATTTTAACCACCCATAATTACAATATTAAAGAAATGATTGAGTCTCTTATATACCAAATATCTTTTTAGGTTTATATATTTATAGAATTAAGAAAAAAAATTACATACCGTAACACATATATTTCTCTCCCAATACATATTTTTCTCAGTATACCTATATTTTTTTTATAATAATTTTTCAACATCTCCCAAAAAAATCTCCATAAATGATATGATTATAGATATATAATATGTATTTATATTATTCATAATTTGGGTAAATTATAACATAAAAAGGTTGATCACATATTCTCATAAAAGGAAAGTTTTTTTTAAAATCTATCATAGAATAAACAAGGCATGACCAATGTGGTTAGAGTATGTAATAATTATAAATGAAATTTAACTTAAACATGAGAATAAATTATTTATATTGATAACATAAAAATATAAATAACCATAAGGAGAATAATAACAATATTCATAATTATGGAATACATAGTTTTATACATCATAATCTTATTATCAATGCCTTATATAATGACATCATCTATAAATAGGTAAGCCATACACGAAATACCCAATATAATTTTTCTCATGAGTCTTACTGATTCATTAAGGGGATATAAAATATCATGATCCACCCATCACTTACTAAGTAAAATTAATTAATTATATTAATTAAATGAATAAATAACAACATATAATCAATTTTCGTGGATAATTAATAAATATCCATATTAAATCAAGTATATGGAATGTTAATTTTCCCCAGTACAAAAACAACCTACCTTAGCAGTCAAAAATCATCTATATAGAACTTAAAATTATATTTATTATCAATTTTTTCCAATAAATAAATGGGGTATCTTTCTTAGTAATCACCCCTAAAATGATTTATATAAAATAAGGTGTTTACACTCTATAGAGTAATGAGTTTATGGAAAAGTAAATAATAGAAATGATGTAGAATACATATATGATAATAAAAAAAATGGATAATGATGACACCATAAATTAATCATAAATGAAGGCTTTGAAGTAAATTCGTGTATTTTGGAAGATATATAGGAAAATGGAAGTGAAAATTTCAATAAAACTTCCTTAAAACATGTGTAACTTATTTTCAAAAACATAGTTAAAAGTAACTTCCAAAAATATTTACAAGATATGTCAACAATATTTTTAAAAAATTATTTTTAAAATAATTTATAATATTTAAATCTTGAAAATAAATTACAATTAATTAGTCAAATGTAGAGTGTAAGATAAAAATATACATAAGTGGAATGAAATCCATTTTCTAAACATTTAAGAAAAATATATACATTTCTATTTAAAAATTCACATAATAATGGGAACAGATAAAAATTTATAAAACCCATCAAAACATGGAAATTAATATAAATAATGAAGAATATTCATGATTTTAGGAAAATTTTCTAATGTGGAAAGCATTTAAAAAGATATTATTTTTACAATTTTGTAAAGAAAGTCGAAAATGAATTTTTCAGAAAACAGTAAAAATATTCTATTTTAAACTTATGAATAGAAAGTAAAATTTAATATAAATTTAATTTAATAAATAATTTAGGTATATAAAATAATATTCTTGAAACAAAATAAATAGTATGGATATGAAAGAGAAATTTTCCCATCCAAAAAGAAGAAATAAGGTCTGATTTTCTTATAAACATTTTCTCAGTGGTTTTGAGTACAAAACAAAATGAAAATGGAAATAATACAATAAAAACCATATAAATAATAATATAGTAAGAAAATATATGGGTTTTATGATAATAAAAAAATAAAATCCCATCAATGAAAATTGAAACATAAATAATCCTGATTAATAGTGACATTGTACAATAAACCCTTACAAATTTTCTAAAACTTGAATCAAAACTTATTAAAATAGGGAAATTTAAATGGAACATGAGTAAAAATAAAATCATGATAAATTATTCCAAATATTCCTTACATATACCATATATATAAAAATAGGTGCATAATATGAAACATGTCTCAAAGAATGATATTTGAGATGATAAACCCTTACCTTGGATTACCGCTTGGTCGGAAACATTACAACCTCATATATAATAAAATTATATTTGTTATTCATATATATCATATCCATATTTTTATATATATTATTGTATATAATTTATTTATAACTTTATTTTACTCATTTACTCATAATTCTTTATTAAAATCAATTATTTAGCTTTTGATTATTCTATTTCTGATGCATGTTTTGATTTAATGGTTTCTGTAATTTTACCTTGATATTGGTTTAATCACAAAACAAATGTTCATAATTTCATAAATATCAAATTTATACTTCAAATAAACTTTTATAACCATGATTGTAAGGTGTTATGAAAAATTAAATACATCATTAATGGAGGTGGCGGTCTGCACATACACATGGTGGAAAATTTTATTTTTTAAAGAATGAAAAGAAAATAAGTTAGATAATGATTTATATTCAAATAAACTTAATAATTTCATAAATATCATATTTATTAATTATTTATATTGATATAACCATCTATGTTGGGAAGTGATTAAAATTGAATTGCATCGCTTCGTGGAGATGGTAGTCTGCACGTACACATGAGTGACATTTCCATTTTCCAATGGATATGAGGGAATAAAAATATGTCACAACCCATCCCCCAGGGCCCATGCTGTGACTACCCCACTCCCACCTTCCATAGACCAGGGGCTATAGACTACCACAAAAGGTGTAAATACCTAAGTCTGTGAAGGTATTTCGTTTAAAAAGTGTAAACACACACAACAGAGTATGAGCCCAAAGTAAAACACTAAGAAAAACTGTATACAAAGGAGTTCTAAAAAGTAAAAGGGGCCAAAAATACAAGCCCAACAGGAAAGTACAAGTACAAATGAAGAAAATTAAATTAGCTATTGGGTCGTCCTCCAGGGACTCCTACCTGAAGGGTATGTATAGATAACCTCCTCAGCACTCCACGTCTGTCAGTCTCCTCCGTGTACCGACTCATCATAAGGTCCACCTCCAAGTATCATCCAGTCCTGCTACTCTGATCCTCAGTCATCATTGTTGGTCTTATGAAACCAACACAATGAGGTGCAGGCATAGCCTGTGCAGGGGTTAGTATAATGATACTCAGTAGGGACCCTGAGACCACCAAGGACTCTCAAAATCTACCAAGGATAAACCACAGAGTATGAAATAAACGGATAGTAATTACTTATGTATATGCCCATACATATACCTAAGTTATCAAGTAACCCATATCAATCATGAGGAAAACACAGAAGTCACTGACTCAGCTCACACATGTATACAACATATGTAGAGAGATAGAGATGATTAGATATAGCCACAGAATCATCTAAGCTGTCAGACCCACACAGGATCCAGGACCAGCAGTTAGAACTTTTAGACCCACACAGGATTCAGGAATAGTAGTTGGAGTTTTTGGACCCACACAAGATCCAGGACCAGCTATTCTGTCGGACCAACACATGATCCAGGAACATAAGTTGGAGTTGTAGGACCCACACACTATCTTGGACCAGCTATTCTATCGGACCAACACATGATCCCAGAATAGAATTTAGAGTTGTCAGACCCACACAAGATCCAGGACCAGCTATTCTGTTGGACCAACACATGATCCAGGAACAGAGGTTGGAACTGTCAGACCCACACAGGATCCAGGAACAGTAGTTAGAGCACAGCCAGCCACAAGGTTTCCACAAAGCATGCTTGATTCTGAGAGGGTCTGCTACTCAAGCCAAGATTCAATACTTCAACTGCCACTTATTACTAATTTTATGTATCTTGAAGTTTCGTCTCGTCATAAGAAACCCAAAATGACAGACGTCGCGTCAATCAGATGCCCGGTCTGAGAGTTATTGGCATTTCTGTTCCAAGGGTCCGGTTGGATTTAGGTTCAATCCAACCCGACCATACACATAATATACCCAAACCTCAAGTGGTTTATTCTAAAAGGACCATCTCTCTCTAAGCTTTCTGTCGCTATAGACGTTTCGTCAATCGGACACCCGTAGCCCATGTTATGGGTGAATAGGTGAAATCGGATCAAACGGGTCCGGATTGGGGTTCGACCTAGTCCGTGGGTCCCACCCGGTCCTTGGGTCTGACCCGGTCCACGGGTCCGACCCGGTCCGCGGGTCCGACCCGGTCCACAGAGGCGGCCTAGCCCTCACTGGGTCCGGCCCGCGCGGGGTCCGGCCCGGTGTCCCGTGGGTTTCTCCCTAGCTGTGTTCAGGGGGGAGGCCGCACCCCCTAGAGATCCCAAATGGATAAGTCGTTCGGGTGGGAGACAAAAATGGCACCACGTGGCACTGGTCCACATCACGCGGGACCCACTAGGTCCCGCTCCTCCGAGCTGGCCGAGCGGTCAGCCAACTCCTATGCGGTGCCATTGCGTCGCGCCTCCTCCAGCAGCCCAGCATCTCGGGCCACCGGTCTTCCTTGCGGTCGGCCATGCACCGGCCATTGTTTCACTACCGCGGCCAAGGGTCGCGGCTTCTTCTGCTCCATCGAATGATGACATTGCGTCATGCCTTCCTGGTCGACCCGGCAGCTTGAGTTGCCGGTTTTTTTCATGGCACGGTTGCGCCGCCACTTTCCACACGGCCGACCGGTTTTCTGGCCGCCCTTCCTTCGTTCCACTGGTGTCGTTCGCCAGTTTTGACTACCGGCGAACCTTCCGTGAGTCACCGGACGAGTTCTGGTGGCCCGATTCTCATTCCGGAAGAAGTCTCTCACTCCTAGGGACGCCGCCTTTGATCCTCAACCATTGTTGATGAGTAACGCTCATCCCGGACTCATGCCATTTTCAGCATCAAATTCCACAAAGAAGGTAGAGGGGTTGGGCCGTGTTTGTTTGGCCCGCGCCCTCCACATTATGGTGATATCAAGTGGCATCAAAGTATAATCCATGAATGAAAACAAAGAACTATAAACGAAAAAAGTTCATACCCCTACCTTGGATTCTTCATTCTTCGTTCATTGATGGAGTCACGGAAGTTGGTCGTCGAAGACGTCTCATGATGGTTGAAGCTTCGAGGAAGAAGTTGAAGGAGGATTGGGTTCCTTCGTTCTTCATTCTTTGTCGGGAGGGGAATTCTTTGTTGGATATCTCCTTTTCTCCCAAGCTATCCTCTCAAAACACCCAAGGTTTCCACTGTAATGAACAATTCCCACAAAAATAATATTAGATTGTCTATTATTTTATATGTTGGAAAAAAATTCAAAAAGAATGAAAATAATTACATGGCCCCACCTAATTAATTCATGAGGTTGGGACATTTAATTAAAAGTGTTGTCTCAACAATTAAAGAGGAGGATTTGGCACATTTAATTAGGGGATGTGGTGGCACCATTAATTGGGGGGTTTAGTCCCGGGTGGTCCCCACACCGTAACCTCTCGTGGGAGGTTAGGTTTAGGTGGGCTCCATAACCATAACCTCTCATATAAGGTTAAGGTGGGGTGGTCCTCACCTCCAACCTCCACATTGAGGTTTTAACTAACTAAAATAAAAATAAAGCTACCAATTTATTTTTATCTAACTTATTCATTAAAACCCAAAAACTAACTTTTATTCTCGACCAACTATCGTCAGGATGAAAGTCTCCTTAAGTGAATATCGGCGCTGTGATTTCAATAGTGCCCTTGGATTTCAATTCCAAGCACTGGTTCAAAAGTTATAAAAACTCGCTCGTACGTTTACTGAATGTACCCGAACAAAACATCAGAAATTGATTCTTGGCACACCGAACATCGGAATCAAGCACTGTCAGATTTCAATGACTCATAAAATTACCATGTATTTAAAAAAAATCCACGGGATTTCCAGGTCTTTAAATTCTCTCCACCTCAGGGCTTTACATCCCCATAAGCTACAACTCGAACTAAGGGAACAACTGGGGTACTGAGCACACATCTGAGCCTCCCGCTCCCATGTGCTCTCCTAGAGCTTCTCGTACTGCCAACGAACGTGCACCAGAGGTATCGATCATCCATGTAAGAGTCACTCCTGTCGATCCTCAATCTCCACTGGAACCTCCCTGAAAGTCATGCCATCGTCGACGTCCAGCTCCCCATGGTCGATGATGTGTGAAGGGTCATGCACATATCTCCTCAACTGGGATACGTGGAAGACGTCGTGCACCCGGTGCAACTAAGGTGAAAGAGATAAGCGGTAAGCCACCTCACCAAATCTGTTGAGGACCATAAAAGGTCTGATGAATCTCATAGATAACTTGATACCTTAGCCAAATCTCCGTAAACCTCATCGAGGTGAGACCTGTAGAAAGATGTGGTCGCCATCCTCGAACTCCATAGGTCGCTATCTTCTATTATCATATGACTTCTGCCTTCTCTGTGCAGTCTTCATCTGCTCCTTGATGATCTGCACCTTCTATATGGTAGCTCGTACCATCTCTGGCCCCACCAGTGATGACTCCCCTAGGTCAGTCCAACACAAGGTTGATCTGCAAGGTCGCCCGTATAACGCCTCAAAAGGTGAAATCCCTATGGTGGAGTGTTATCTGTTGTTGTTCACAAACTCCACCAAAGGAAAGTGATCCTCCCAGCTGCGATCGAAGTCGTGGAAAAAATCATGTAGCATGTACTCAAGGGTTTGAATGGTCTGCTCAGTATAACCATCCGTCTGAGGATGGAAGGCGGTGCTCAAATGAAGCTGCGTCCTGAAAGCCTCCTGCAATCCCTTCCATAGCCAAGAAGTATATTGTGAATCACGATCAGAGACAATAGATGAAGGTAATACATGTATTCGCACAATATCTTACACATAGAGGCATCCCAATCTCTCTACTAAACCATGCTCTCTGATCGATAGGAAGTGGGATGACTTGGTGATTAGGTCGACGATCACCCAGATAGAGTCATTTCCCATGGATGTATGTGGTATACCTTTCACAAAGTACATGGATATCCCATCCCACTTCCACTCTGGGGCCTCTAAAGGTTGTACCAAGCCTACTGGTACCTGTTTCTCTAACTTCACTTGTTGATATGTGAGGCATCGAGAGACAGACTCTACTACTGCTTTCTTCATACCTACCCGCCAATGTTGTCGTCAGAGATCTTGATACATCTTCACCACTCCTGGATGTACTGCTAGAGAGGATGTGCGGAACTCCCTCAACGCTTCCTCCTGAAGTGACACCGGCACCATTGTACGTCCTCTGAAGAGGATGACATGCTCCCCACCTTCAGAAAATCCGTCAGGTGCCTTCCCTGTGGATATCTCAGCATGTCGTGTCTCGTAGTCAGCATCCCCATGTTGTGCCTCCCTGAATCGCTGAAGAAGTGGAGGAGTGACTATAAGAGACTGAAGGAAAGCTCCTCCATCTCGGTCCACATAAAAAATTTGTAAAGCAGCCAGCTGCTCTGTCGCCTCCCCTAGCAGCTGTATACCATATCTCCTGTTGAGCGCATCTCCAACAACGTTCCCCTTTCCTAGAGTATAGACTATCTCGAAGTCATAATCCTGAAGGAACTCAAGCCAACATCCTTGTCTCAGGTTATGGTCCTTCTGAGAGAATATATACATGAGACTCCTGTGATCAGAGTACATGGTAAAATGTTCTCCCATAAGATAGTGTCACTAAATCTTCAAGGAGAAGACCACTTCTACTAACTCCAAGTCATGGGTAGCATAGTTCTGCTCATTCTGTCTCAGCTGCCGAGAGCCATATGTGATCACTGATCGCTCCTGCATCAGGACACACCCAAGTCTGGTCCCTGATGCATTGCAGTATACTACGTACCCTACACCTTCCTCTGGAAGCCTCAATATGGGGGCACTATTCAGCCTATGCCTCAGCTCTTAAAATCTCTACTAGCATCTCTCTGACCACATGAAGGGTTTCCCATTCTTTGTCAAGGATGATAGTGGTGCTTCAACTCTGGAGAAATCTGGAATGAACCTCCGGTAGTATCCATCCAAAGCAGATGTCCCTCCCCCTTTGGGGGGGTAATTCTGGAAACATCTTTTGAAAAGTTTTCCCCATGTTCTATCACTCCTGTTTGGAACTGAAAAATCAAAACTCATGCTTCCATAAGGGTAAGGATGACCGACTCAAGAGTGATCGGTTGAACCCTCCTATGCATGAGTTTAACCTATGCTGTCTGGGTTTCCTTTTTCATCGACTAATAAAAACCTCATCCCAACATTGTAGATAAACCACAACCTTTTTGCCTAATATAGTCAATCTGTGTATGATCTGTGGTTGCCCAGTCCATACCCAAACTAACGTTGTAAGACCTCGACGCTGCCACCAAGAGGTTCCAACCAAAACTCTCACCTCAAGGGTTAGATAACACTGTAAGCGTAAGTGTGATTATCGAGTATCCACCCAAAGGTATCTCTAGACATGAGGGTCAAGTCAACAGTTTAACTGGAAACTCTAGGTCTGGGACAAGATTCGTGGAAGGTAGGAATGATTGGTACCTATGTCTATTGATATGGAAGTTAGTAGTAGACACATACCATACCTCGAATCATTCCTAGAGCCCTTGGGTCACACTCCTTGACTGCATGCATCTACTCTCTTCCCCTTCCCTCTATCTCCCTGAGCCTGGTGGGGACTACAAAGGCGGGTGGTTGTAACATGTCAAAATGTACACCACCTCATGCTGCTCTCTTAGCTCTACTTCCACGTCTACTACCCTGTAGAATCATCTTTCCTTAACACTTCCTCTTCTCGAAACATTTTACATGCTCAAGTATCTGAGATTGGAACTAGTTTCATGCTTTCCCACTTCTAACATTCACTGGATGAATCTGATCATCCAAATAACATTCAACCGCAAAGGTTCTCTCTAGAATCTAGAGAAAAGGTGTTGGATTGGATGTCATAAAATACACCTCGCTCGGTAGTTTGATCCCCAAATCACTGATCGTATCATATTCAAAAAGTACTGGGAACGATTGGTATGCCTCGATGAATACTCAGCTACTGACATGTCATCCTGAAGAAGTTGTACAAGCTCTAAATAACTCTCAACCACCTCCTCAGGCCAGTCCTCCACCACCTGTGAGTTGGGCTTGCCTCGGAACCTGAGGGGTATCTGATGCTGAAACACATGTAAGACACTAATACTACATGTTTCATCTACTGGTACTGTCGGTTGTAACTACTGACCAACAGGCAGTGATATAGATCACACACTACCTGAAGGTACAATCTCGGGCAACGGTCCACGTACCGAAGCCTCATCACTATGCGGACCAACCTCATGGTCACTCACTGGAAAACACTAGTATCTAAGATCACTATATTCTCTACGAGTGTCTCAACTAGGCAGAGAACTCTAGCATTCGCCTCCAGTCAGTCCTCTGCTGCCTGGGAATCTGTCTCGCATCGTAACCTCAGAGACCTCTACCGCTGAAACTCGTGCAACGTGCTCAGTCAACATGCACAATCTGTCAGTGCGGCTAGTGGAATCTGCTGCCCAACATGTGGTGGAGCTACTAGTACACCACCCGAAGGTGCCAACATATTAAGAGTGCCCTCCACCGGAGCCTCGTCGCTCGGTGGGCTGTCATCTCGTACAACTCTCGGAACCCGAGCTGGCTGTCTGTGTGGGGCCATACTGAAAAGATACAGGTGTTCCATGGTCAATATGTTATACCTGGTGATCTGACTCAAAAGAGATCACAAATAAAACTCTTGAAACACACACGCAATCAGTGTTTTTGTGCACTGAGTCGGGAATCAAAATTTAGGGTCCTTTTGTATAGATATGTTGGCTACCGCACCAACACTGGACTCTCTGGACTAAAAACCACACTCAGTACTCTTAACACTATTACTTCATAGTAAGAAATATCAGAGACTTAAGTTCTGTGGTAGAACTGACTCCTCTGATACTAATTATCACAACCCGTCCCCCGGGGCACGTGTCGTGACTACCCCAAGCCCACCTTCCATAGGCCAGGGGCTGGAGACTAGCACCAAAGGCATAAATCTCTAAGTCTGGGAAGGCCTTTCCTTTAAAAAGTGTAAACACACACAACAGTGTATGAGCCAAAAGTAAAACTCTAAGAAAAATTGTATACAAATGAGTACTGAAAAGTAAAAGGGGCCAAAAATACAATCCCAACCGAAAAGTAAAAGTACAACTAAAAAACAAGTACAAATGAATAAAAGTAAAGCAGTTATTGGGTCATCCTTTGGGAATTCCTACCTGAAGGGTAGGTACAGATAACCTCCTCAGTACTCCACATACATCAATCTACTCCGTGTACCAACTCGTCGTAAGGTCCACCTTTGGGTATCGTCCAGTCCAGCTACTCTGATCCTCAGTTAGCACTGTTCGTCGTCTACAACCAATACAACGAGGTGCGAGCATAGCCCGTGCAGGGGTGAGTATAAAGATACTCAGTAGGGACCCCGAGACCACCAAGGTCTCTTGAAATACACCAAGGATAAACCATAGAGTATGAAATCAATGGATATCCATTACATAGGTATATTCCCAATCATATACCTAAGTTATCAAGTAACCCATCTTAATCATGAGGAAAACACAGAAGTCGCTGACTCAGCTCACACAGGTATACAACTTTTGTAGATAGATAGAGATGATCAGATATAGCCACTATATCATCTAAGATATCGGACCCACACAGGATCCAGGACCAGTAGTTAGAACTGTCGAACCCACACAGGATCCAGGAACAGTAGTTGGACCTATCGGACCCACACAAGATCCAGGACCAGCTATTCTGTCAGACCAAAACATGATCTAGGAATAGAAGTTGGAGCTGTCAGACCCACACAGGATCCAGGACCAGCTATTATGTCGGACCAACACATGATCCAGGAATAGAATTTGCAGCTATTGGACCCACACAGGATCCAGGACTAGCTATTCTGTCGGACCAACACATGATCCAGGAATAGAAGTTGGAACTGTCGGACCCACACAGGATCCAGGAACAGTAGTCGGAGCACAGCAAGCCACAGGGTTTCCACAAAGAATGTTTGATTCCAGGAGGGTCTGCTCCTCAAGCCAAGATTCAATACATCAACTACCATGTAGTCCCAAGTAGATGTATCCCAAAGTTCTATCTCATCATAAGAAACCCAACGTGACAGATGGCACGTCAATCGAATGCCCGGTCTGAGAGTTACTGGCATTTCTGTTCCGAGGGCCCAGTTGGATTTAGGTCCAATCCAATCCGACCATACCCCTACTACATCCAAAACTTAAATGGGGTATTCCAAAAGAACCATCTCGCTCCAAGATTTCCGTTTTCATAGATGGTTCATCAATCAGACAACCATAGCCCAAGTTATGGGTGAAAAGGTGAAATCATGTCAAACGGGTCCGGACTGGGGTCCGACCTGGTCCGCAGGTCTGACCCGGTCCACGGAGGCGGCCCGGCCTATGCTGGGTCTGGCCTGCACTGGGTTCAGCTCGGCAGCCCATGTTGGGTCCGGCCCGATGGCCCGTGGGGTCCGCCCTAGCCGTGTCCAGGGGGAGGTCACGCCCCTTGGAGATCCCAAATGGCTAAGCCTTTCGGGTGGGAGACAAAACCGGTGCCATGTTGCGCTGGTCTGTGTCACACGGGACCCGCTGGGTCCCGCTCCTCCCGGCTGGCCAAGCGGCCAGCTGACTCCTACGCAGTGTTGTTGTGCCACGCCTCCTCCAGCGACCCGGTGACTCAGGCCACCGGCCAATGTTGCACCGTCGCGGCCAGAGGTGGTGGCTTCTTCTGCTCCACCGCGCGGTGCCGTTGCGTCGTGCCTTCCCGGTCGACCCAACGGCTTGAGCCACCAGTTTCTTTCATGGCCCCCCTTGCACCGGTCTTCGCTGCACCGCCGTGGCTAGGGGTCGTGGATTCTCCTCCGGTGACGTGATTTCATTGCCGCAGTCCACGCGGCCATCCGGTTTGTCGGCCGCCCTTTCTTTATTCCACCGGTGTCGTTTTCCAGTTCCAACCGTCGGTAAACCTTCCACGGGTCACCGGATGAGTTCTGGTGGCCCGATTCTTGTTCCGAAAGAAGTCGTGCTCTCCTCGGGACGCGGCCTTCGATCCGCAACCATTGTTGATGAGTAAAACTCATCCGGACTCATTCCTCATTCAGCATCAAATTCCACAAAGAAGGTGGAGGGGTCAGGCCATGTTTGTTTGGCCCGCGCCCTCCACATTAGGGGAATATCAAGCAGCTTCGAATTATAATCCACAAAGGAAAATGAATAACTAGAAATGAAACAAGTTCAAACCCCTAACTCAGATTCTTTATTCGTCGTTCGTTGACAGAGTCGCAGAAGTTGGTCATCGAAGACATCTCACGACGGTTGAAGCTTCGAGGAAGAAGTCGAAGGAGGATCGGCGTCCTTTGTTCTTCATTCTTCGTTGGGAGGGGCGTTCTTCATTGGAGATATCCTTTTCTCCCAAGCTCTCCTCTCAAAACACCCATGGTTTCCACCATATTGAATAATTCCAACTAAAATAGTATTAGATTGTCTATTATTTTAGATGTTGGCACAAAATTCAAAAAGAATTAAAAAAATTAAGTGTCCCCACCTAATTAATTCATGAGGTTGCCACATTTAATTAAAAGAGTTGGCTCAACTATTAAAGAGGAGGATTTGGCACATTTTATTAGGGGATGTGGTGGCACCATTAATTGGGGGGTTTAGTTCTGGGTGGTCCCCACACCGTAACATCTCCTGGGAGGTTTGGTTCGGGTGGGCCCCACCACCATAACCACTTATAGAAGGTTAAGGTGGGGTGGTCCCCACCTCTAACCTCCACATGGAGGTTTTAACAAACTAAAATAAAAATAAAGCAACCACTTTATTTTTATCTAACTTATCCATTAAAACCAAAAAACTAACTTTTATTCTCAACCAACTATCATCGAGCTGAAAGTCTCCTTAAGAGAATACCAGCGCTGCAAGTTCAACGGTGCCCTCAGATTTCAATTACGAGCACTGGTTCAAAATTTATAAAAACTCACTCGTACATTTACTAAACGTAGCCAAACAAAACTTTAGAAATTGATTCTGGGCTCATCGGGCCTCGGAATCAAGCACCGTCAGTTTTCGTAGACTCGTAAAATTCCCATGTATTTAAAAAAATTCCATGGGATTTCCGGGTCTTTACAAAATAGATAATGTTTTATCATTAAATAATAATATATATATCATAAATATCATATATATTCATTAAATCCATCTAAATAACCATCCATGAGAGTCAGTTTTGAAAAATGAAATACATCGCTTTATAAAGGTGGTAGTCTATACGTACGCATGAGCGATATTTTCATTTTACATTAAATGGAAAGGGTATAGAAAACGGTTTCACAATTGATATAAAAAATAGTATATTAAATATACTTATTTCATTATTTAAATATTTTTATTGAATATTTATATGAGGTTTATGAAGAAAGAAACTTAGAAAATCTCTTTAAGAACATATACCTATTTTGTGGATAATCTCATTTGAAAAACACCTTAAGGATTCATTGGTGGGTATTTTGGGAATAAAAGAACCTTTGTTTTAGGGATAATATTGTTTTAAAGTTATTTTTGTAGATATTTGTTAAGATAATGTGATCGATGTGTGTGAATAAGTGAGGAGAGGTTGTTCCCTTTTATAAGTGAGTGGGGTGGCACTTTTGTAAATACTCTAAACATTAAAATAATATAAAGTCATTTTCAAAGGAGATTGGAAAAAAATAGAAAAAAATTTAAAACATAAGATAATTTAAGTTCTAAATCAAATTAAACAATCTAAATTAGACAATACTTAGTGATATTTGAAGGTTTATCTCTTATTTTAACCCCCTCATTATCCCTTTTCACTCTTACCATGGAGAAAAACAATTTACCAAGTTAACTATTAATTATGAATAAAAATGAAATTAATTTTAATATGATGATTAAAAATATATAATAAATTTTAAAATAATAAATTCCTAGAGGTGGTAAAAAATAATTTTAATATAATTACTCAAAATTCAAAGAAAAATAATTTTTTGAAAAATGTATTTTTAAGCATAAAAATGAATTTCTACCAAACATCATGTATAAAATTGATTATAATTGCATTTATTTATTTATAAATAAACAAATTATATTTATGTGACTTTAAAAACAATTAAAAACAGAATATAACTATGTAATTACTTAATTAAAAAAATGATCAAAAATAGTACTTTTATTAGAATAAAACTTCACTTAGTTTTTAAAATGTCAATCATAGGTTTCTAAATTAAACATAATTATTTTAAATGATTTATTTTACTTATTATATATATTTTTATTCTATAAAAAATGATTTAAAAACTTTTGAATCATTATTATATCATAATGATGTCATAAAATTTACAATATTTTTAGAATTTATATTTTTTACCATTAAATAAAAAACAACCATTTCAGAAAAATTCTAAAAAATTCACTCTAAGATAATTTTAAAATTTTGAATTCAAAAATTAATTAAATTTTATCACATTAAAATTGTAAAATTTTTTAATTTAACTGTTAAATTAAAATATAAAATATAAATAAAAAACATTTTTATAAAACAAAATAGACCTTCTAAACTTTAAGTGTTCTTAATATTATTTCATATCAATTTGAGTGTTAATATATTAGTTAATACATCAAAATATTACATATTATAATATTTTAAAACTAATTAATTTAATTTATAAAAATACACAACACTTTAAAAAAAGGTTATTTGAAAAATATCTCTTTTTAACATTGAATGACTTTAATCATATCACATTAATTATTTATTTTCTAATCATTAAATTTTATCAATCAAAAAAATACAATTTAAGTATCATAATTGATTACTATATTTATATTTATTAAAAGTGTAATTTAATATTCCATAACTCATTCCACTTCATTGTTTCATGTAATGTAAGGTATCTAACATAATATTATTTAAAGGATAATTACATATTAAAATTTTTAGGTGATACATTCTCCCCCATTAAATAAATTTAATCCTCATAATTTTAATTTTTTCTTACCAAAATGAGTGTATCATGGTATAGTAGTAATATCATCATCATCGCATTTATTTATTTAAAAAGGAAAGGGATTACAAGGAAAAGATTACACATGAGGTGGGCCTAGGGGGATGAAAGAAATGTAAGCTGAGGGAATCTCCTCTCACTAGGAAACTTAGTATTTCTTAAAAAAAAATTAAAATCATGTATGTATCATTATAAGACTTATAATTTTAAATGAGTTTCTAAAAGTATACCTTGATAGGTAATATTTTACACATAAGACTTTATAGATTTATCTTCGTCGTTATTGATTTGAGGAACTATTTTACCATCAAGATAGAGAAAATGAGAAAATATATTTAATTGTTTTCTTTCAAAATCATAAGCACAATTTTATCCTTTGGTTGTGTTTCAACAATTTTTCCTCTAATTAATCTCATATTCTAAATGATAAATAAAAATGATGCATTTTTCATTCTATAAGCACTAAAATTATCTTTTAACAGATCATCAGATCTATAAAATGGATGACAAGTTATTCCCACTATCACTATAAATTCACTAAAATAAAAAATGTTTATCATAATTAAGGATAACAACTAATTAAATATAAATAAATATTCATACATTAATCTCAAAATCCTCAATAAAAACCCCCAAAGTTCAAATAAAGTCATTCTATAACTAATTAATCTTAAAACACTTCAAAATATGTCTTACCATATTCAAAACTGGAAAATTAAATAGATTTTCTTACATATTCTTCCAAATTAAACTGAAAATTTATCTCCAAACAACATTAATCACTCATAAATTCACTTTACAAAAATTTATATGCTCTAATAATATATTCACCAAAATATAATAATCTTTTAATAAAATAACCCAAATCACATTGACAACAGATTACACTTCAATCCTCAAGGTTAGCCATATTGGTTAACTTAAATTACTAATATCAATTAACCCATTTCCCCTATTATCCTTTATAAAATCTATAATATCCTATTCAAATACTTCAAAATGGTTTATAGAGAGTATGTTAATTGACCAAAGTATATCCTTCATAAGTTTCAAACCAGGTGTGTAGTTAGTCCAACTTGTTCTATTTTGAGTGAAGAGATAGTTAATACCCAAATAAACTTTATGGGGGTTATTACCCCTAGGTGAATCTATTCTAGACCCTATATCCACTTATTTGTATCCAAATAGGGAAATAAATTCTAAGAAATCATACACTCTTTACTTTACCAAAAAATTTAGAATGTTTTCCTATACTCAGACTTATTCCTAAAGTTTTAACTATTTTTTTCTCATCATAATCCTTAAAAAACATAGAATTGTATTTTAATTAATATTAAATCACATATAAACTAAAAGTGTTATCTATATTTTAATAATCTCTCATAATCTCATTAATCACCTTAAAATATAGTCATATAAGACCCCAAAAGGGTATTTATACCTTTGAAATTATGATCACCCTTAAACATATCGACCCATAATGGTATCCAAAACTCTTGTATCATTATCATATGATAAATTATTAACCTATAGAATTATCTAAACCCTAATATAATACCTACTATAATATCTTATACTTGTACACCTAGATATTGTGCTAAAAACATACTCTTTACATACTATATTTGATACCAGATGAAGTGAACCAATTTTATCCATCCAAATCATGACATAAAAGAAATTATTGAGTTGATTACATACCCAATATCTTTTTAGGTTTAAATATTTATACAATTAAAAAATATTACATAACATAACCCATACCATTTTCACCCAATGCACATTTTTACCATTATAACTAGATTTTATTATTCCATAATAATTCTTCAATATCTCCCAAAACATTATTCACACATAATACCCTTCAAGATATATCATATATATTACTCTTTATCATAACCTGGGAAAATGAAAACATAACATGGTTGAGCTCAAATGCTCGGTAAGGGAAAGCGTATGGTGGAAACAAATATAGAATAAACAAGGCATGGATAATATAGTAGGATTAATTAATAATCAAAAATTTCATTTAACTTACAACATGATCATGAATTATTTCCATGGATAACATAAAAATATAAATGATCATGTGTAAAATAATTGTTGATTTCATAATGATAGAATTTATAATGTTGAACATCATAATCTTACCATCAAATCCTCATGCAAAGATATCATACATAAATTGGTATGGTGTATTCTAAATAACCAAGCTAGTTTCTTCATGATACCTACTGATTCATCAATGTTCTATTTAATATTATCCCCCACCCATCACATACTAAGTATAATTCATTCATCATATGAAAGAAATGAATAATAATGTAATATATAATCAACTTGACCTAATAATTAATAAATATCTATATTGAATCAAGTATAAAGAATTTCAATATTCTCAATTACATAAAAACCCTGACTTATAAGTCAGTAATAATATGTATAGAACTAAAAATTATTTATATTTTCAATTATTCTCTATTCAATAAATAATTTATCTTTCTTGGTAGACACCCCCAATCTGATTTATGTAAAATATGGTGTTTACATTATATAGAGTAATGGGTATATAAATAATTTATTAATATAAATAATATATAATACATTCATGATAATAAAAACATGGTCATTAAGGAGACTATAAATTCATAAGAAAATAAGGGTTTGAGTAAATTATGTCTTTTGAAGGATATAGAGGAAAATGGAAGTGAAACTATAAAAATAACTTTCTTAAAAATTTTGTAACTTAGTTGAAAAAATTGAGTTAAAATTATCTTATAAAACTATTTTCATAAAATGTAAAGAATTATTTTAAAAAATTATTCATAAAATAATTTACAATAATGGAATCTTGAAAATAAACTACACTTAAGTAAGGAAATATGAGTGGAAGATAAAAATAAACATAAGTGGAAAGAAATACCTTTTAAGGATTTTTAAGAAACTGATATCCTTTTTTTAAAAAAAATAATAGAATAATGGGAATATATAATGATTTTTAAAAACCATAAAAACTTTTAAAGGAATATAAAAAATGAATAATGGTTATGACAGTGAGAAATTTTTTTCATAGAGAGAATGTTTAAAAATAGATTTTTTACACACTTTTGTAAAGAATGTAAAAAAAAGATGTATTAAAAAAACATTAAAAGAATAATTTTAAACTTATGAATATAGATTAAAAGTAAATATAAATTCAAATTAATAAATAATTTAAATATATAAAAAAATTCTTAAAATAAAATAATGAATACGGATATGGAAGAGAAAGTTTCCCGACCAAAAAGGGAAATAAGGTTGGATTTTATGATAAATATTCTCTCAATGGTTTTGAGTATCAAATAGAGGTAAAATGGAAATAATACTTTATAAATATATAAATAATCATAGTATAATAAAATATATGAGTTTTAGGAGAGTGATAAGATAACATACCCTTAATATAAAATTGAAACATAATCAATCCTCATGATGAGTGAGATTGTATAATAAACCTTTATGAATATTATAACAATTAAATCAAAAACATTTATAAGAGGGACATTGAAATGAAACATTAATAAAATGGTAATTATGAAAAAATATTAAAAATAGGTAGTATATACACCATATACACAAAAATAAGTTCATAATACAAAACATCTCTCAAAGAATGAGATTTTAGGTGATAAACCCTTACCTCTAATTCCCTATTGGTTGGAAATAGTCCAACCTTCTATATAATAAATTTATATTTATTATTAATATATATAATATCCATATTTATATATTTATTTTAGTTATATAATTTATTCATAATTTCATTTTACTCATTTACTCATAATTCTTGGTTAAAATCAATTATTTAGGTATTAATTGTTCTGTTTCTCATGAAAGTTTTAATTTACCGATTACAATCCTTTCACCTTGGTCATGGTATACTCACCTACATAATTTTAATAATTTAATATATATCATATTTATATTTATATTTTATTTTTATAACAATTCATTTAAGGTGCTTATGAAAAATTAAATACGTCATTCAAAGGGGCGGAAGTCCGCACGTACACATGGGTAAGGTTTTCATTTTTAAACGGATGGAAATAATGTAAGGTAGAGGATAATTTATATATATAATTTTTTATTATTTCATAAATATGATATTTATTCATTAAATATATCTATATAATCATTCATTTTAGGTGGTGATAAAAAATTAATTACATCACTTCATGCAAACGGCGGTCTACACGTACACATGAGAAATATTTCTATTTTACAATTTATGGGAGGGAAGAAAATTAGATAATAGTTTATATTTTAAGAAGAATTATTAATTCATAAATATCATATAAATATTCATTAACTGCCTATATGTAAACATCCAATATAGGCATTGATGAAAAACAAAATACATCACTTCTTAAAGGTAGCAGTCTGCCTGTACGAATAAGGGATATTTTCATTTTAAATTAGATGGAAAGGAGATATAAAATGGTTGTACCCTTAACATAAAAAATTTAATTATAGTAAATATATTTATTTAATTATTTTCATATGTTTATAGAATATTTTTATTACGTTTAAGAATAAATAAACTCAAAAAGGCTTGGTAAGAACATGTAGAGACCCGAAGCTTGACGTACATGGACATTACATTACATTTGCGGAATACTTAGTACATTACAAAAACACACACACAAGGACCGTAATAGTTTAGTGTCTTTGGAAACTCGGAATATAATCTTCTAATCCTGGTGAAAGATCTTCAATATCTCCCACAAATATCTTCCCCTTTTTTTACCTAAAACCTTTCTTTATATCCTGGGGAAAAGAAAACGTAAAAGGGTGAGCTCAAATGCTCAGTAAGGTAAACAAAAGAAATATAAATCACATCATATACATAATAACATAACTTTTGGAAATCTTAACCTGCAAAAGAGATCATAATTTCATAACCTGGGATAACTCATGGCAGTGAAATGTATTCACAATAATCATAACTTAAAACATTAAACTTTGTGGCATACACACATAATCATAGAGAATCATTTCTTGTTAGTCAAGACTCATTGCCAAGACTATCTTAGTGGACAAAGTCCATTTCTGAATCGAGTGACCCTCGTTTCAGTCCTGTTTCACTGAACCGGTATAACCTACCATTCCAGCCATGTCTATATCATGAGATATAAAATCTTTACCCAATGCATTGGAGGGAGATATAGGTCCCACCCATCTCATAATGATACCATTCTTATGTGTGCCACAAAATCATAAATCATACATCATTGCATAACCCATGTAATAAAAATGGGATTCTTAAACAACATGACATCATAAAACAATTCATATAAGATAAAGGAATTCATAAAAATATTTCCATCACAACATAATCAAATCCATGTAATAATAGGGATAGAAACAGAACCCTTTATTATCTTAGATGGAAAATAATTTTGATAAAACACTTGAAATCCATTCTTGAGGAAAATATCCTTTCTACTTCAAAAACATTTTCCTTTCTTAACATGTCTTACAATTTAAAACTAAAAGAAGTTGATTAAAAATAAACTTGAAAACTTGTAAAGGAAGCTTCTTGGAAATAATGTTTTAAAAATCCATTCATGCCGTATAAGTTAAAAAAAACATTCTTCGTACTTTTGTCGGAAAAGTCAAAAAGTACCTCGTACGAAAAACGACAAAAGATTCCTTTCATACATATTACTAAAAACTCACCGAAGGGTAAAAATGGATTTAAACAATTGTAGGTGGATGGAAATAATATTACATATTGATGAAACATGGATGTGTATGATAAAATACACCCCAGTAAATACTTACGAATAAACAATCTCGGATAAAAATGAGATTGTGATATTTCCCTTACCTTAGGTCCGATTTGATTTGTACATGTCCGAAGCTCCTGTATAATGGTTTAAATAATGTTATTGACTTATTCCAGAATCATAAATATTTATATGATATCATATATGGTCATATTCTTAGCTTCTTGTTAGTAATATTTCATTGTTACTTGTTACTCGGGTCTTTATTGCCTTTTGTTCTTATGCGTGTTTTGCCGAATAAATTCTTATTCTTATTTTAAGGTTATAGATACCTTATATCCAGAATGGTATTAGTGTAACATATATCATATTTATTCATTCAATTCATTTATATAATTACTATGTAATTATGATCATGTAGAACAAGTCGCATCACATCGTGGAGACGGTATTCTGTAGGTACGCACGAGTGATGATATCGTTCCTATGATCATGGAATTGTATTTGAGTATATATATATATTATTTCAGTATCAATATTACTTTATAATAATCATAAATAGTTACTCATTACACCATTATACCCATCCTTGTAAGGTGGTGGTGGAAAATAGATTACACCACGGCGTGGAGACGGTATTCTGTACGTACGCACGCGCGGTGATTTCATTTTTCCATAGGATGGATAGAAGGTGAATTAGGGTTGTTTCATATTTATAATAACATATCAGTATGTAAGTAATACTAATGTTATTACTTTATCATGAAACAACTAAATAAGAAGAAGTTTAAGAAGAAAGAAATTGAAAAGATCGGTAATGGATATTACCTCTTCTTTGGAACACCTCTTTGAATCCTCCACTTAGGGAACTAAGATTGGTCTTTGAAGAAGACCAGGACCTCTAGGATTATTCTAGGGAAGTGGAGAGGAGAAAATGGCAGGGGTTTGCCGAGCTTGAGTGCTCAAATTGGTGTGAGGAGGAGGGGGAGGAGGTGCCCTTTTATAAGGGAGGAGAGGGGCACCTTAGGAATATCTCAAAATATTATTTTATATTAAAGTCAAAATCGGTTTATAATGGTTCCAAAGGGTCTTATTTCGAAGCTAAAGTGGGGATGGGTCGAAATACTATCAACCAATAGGATTTAGACAAGTTTAGGGTATTATTTTAACCTTATCAATTAGATTTAACTCTAAGTTAAATAATTTAACTTTTACCGTGTCTTTTTGTTTTCTTTCACTATATGGTTAATACACTTACTATAACATGCCAAACGAACCCCAAATTGTTTATTATTAATATATATATCATTATCTAAGTCATTTGGCCGAACCTTATATTTTTAGGAATAAAATAACAATTAATAAAATAATATTTTATTTAAAAACTATTTTGTATCAATTTTGACACTATTTGATATATGATTTTTGTGAAAGTCATAACAGAATTATATGTTCGAACCAAGTTGATTAAATCAACACTAATATATCATAGTAACCTAAAAAATTAGTGTAATTCATAAAAAGTCTTAAATTACATTTATTTTGGTATTTATAATATCAATTATGTCAATATTTCATTAATAAGATAATTACTGCATCATATTTGTGTCATAAATAAATTAAATTATTTGATGTCTAAAAATTACAAATAAAATACCATAATTTAGGAAATATTTTTAGATTTCTAATGAATATTTACAATCGAATTTATCTTACGTACAACCCTATATTAAAAATGTTTTAGTAAATATACTTTGATTTTAACTCTTTTAACTCTTCTTTGAATTAAATAATAATAAATGTCCTAATCTAATCCAAGTGGGCATAAATGATAATATTTTACACTTAAGGTTGTTTTTGGTCGAGATACACTTGTCCAATAGAATTAGTACATGTGTTAGGGTAATATTAATATCATTCTTACCCTTAATTACCCTATTTACTTTTAACCGTGGTAAATAAAAGTAAAAAGTTACTATGCACCAAAAATTATTTTCATCTCATTGAACCACATTTTACTTACTGACATCAACCGTGTCTCTCGGATTTTTGAAATTCCATTCACAGAAGCGGTAAAATTAAGTTTTATGAAAAATTCAGTTTTTTAACTACCACTTAGTAGTTTCACTATTCATCAAAAATTGATGTTTTTCAGAACAATGCCAAAATTTCATCCTAAGCTATATTTCATATTCCGAATTCAAAAATGAAATCTATTTTACCAAATTCATAACATATAAGTTGCATTAATTAATTTTATAATTAAATCCCGCTGTTAAAACAAATAGCGTGTTTTTAAGAAATAATATCTATCAAAAGATTGACACTTGATTATGTCTGGTTTAAATGTGAAATTACATTCAATGACCAACATTGAATTAAATTGTAAAAATATATTCTAAATATACTTTAAAACAACTCAAATTAATAATTTATCACTATTAATTATTTCGATTAAAAAATTTGTTTTTAATTATAATTTAGTAATTTTCACTATTCATCAGAATATGAAAGTTATCCGAAAAGTACCAAAATTTCACCTTAGGCTAAATTCGATACTCCGAATCCAAAAATGAAGTCCATTTTGAGAGCTAAAATTTCTAAAATTTAAAAAAGTTGTTATTACTATTCATAACGGCTAGTTTTAATAATATTTTAATAGCATATCGTTGTTTCGTGAAACTCAGTATTGCGTACTACACACGCTATCGAGGAAGGTTGCGATTGCGTGTAATGCAAGGCAAGTCAAAGATGCGTGTTGTTCAAGCTCCTTTTGGTGTAGCGTACAACACAAGACATTAAAAAAATAAAAAATAATATTTTTCATAAAATCTCAGGCTGTTACAGAACATATACTTCTTCCTTCAATAATCTCCTTTGAAAAACACCTTAAGTACTCTTATATGGGTATTTTGGGAAGCAAAAAACCTATAGGTAATGTATAAAGGTTTTGGTAAGGTATCTTGGATTAAATTTGTTGATATAATGGGATTAAAGTGTGTGGATGAGTGAGTTGATGATGTGTCCTTTTATAAGTGAGAGGGGTGGCACTTTTGTAAATACTCTAAACTTTAAAATAATATAAATTTATTTTGATGGTAAAGTGGCACAAAATATAATTGATTTAGAATATAGGATAATTTAAGGTATAAATAAACTTAATAAATAAAATTTATACAAGTTTTATTGATATTTCAATCCATATTTCTTAGTTTACTCATTCATTAACCCTTTTAACCCTTATTGTGGTGAAATGTTTTTTACTATAGTAAATATTCAATATTACTAAAAATGAAATGGTAATTTTTAAATAATTTGAATATGATGATTCTAAAAATTTAATTAATTTTACATTATTCAATTTATATAGTTTTTATAAATTAATTTTAATATAAATGTGCAAAATGAAATGAAAAATAGCTTTTAGAAAACAAATTTAAGCATAAAAATGAATTTATATCAAAAAAAGTATAGAATTGATTCTCATGAAATTTATTGATTTATAAATAAAAAAATTAGATTTATGTGACTTTAAAACCAATTTAAAACCTAATGTAACGTTTTAATTACTTATTTAAGAAAAGAATTAAAAATAGTACTTTTATTAGAATAAAACATCACTTACATTTTAAAATTTCAATCATAGGTTTCTAAATTCAATATAATGTTTTCAAATTATTTATATTACTTATTAAATATATTTTTATTGTATAAAAAAGGTTTTACAAACTTATAAATCATTTTTATTTCATAATGAAGTTGTAAAAGTTATAGGATTTGTATAATCAATATTATCCACTATACACATAAAAATAAACCTTTTAAAAAAACAAAAAAAAAATCCTAAGATAATTTTTACATTATAAATTAAAAAATTAAGTTCATTTATTCAAATTAAAATTATATAATTTTGGAATTTATCTTTTAAAAGAAATTATAAAATATAAATAAAAACGCTTTTGTAAATAAACAACCCTTTTAAACTCTAAGTGTTATTAATATTATTTCATATAAATTTGATTGTTAATATATTATTTATTACATTGAAATATTACATATTATCATCTTTTAAAAGTAACTAATTTAATTTATTATAATATAAAATACTTTTAAGATGAATTATTTTGAAAAAAAATCCTTTTAACATTGAATGATTTTAATCATATCAAGTTAATTATTTATTTTCTAATCATTTAATTTAATTAATAAAAATAATTTAATATAATTTAAGTATCTTAATTGATTACTATCGTTATATTTACTAAACGTTTATTTTAATATGCAATGACTCATTTTAGTTCAGTGATGCCTGACATAAGATATCAAATATAGTATTATTTAAAAGAGAATTATATATTTAAATCCCAGGGAATTGAATTTATAATGGAATTATGGATGTGTTTTGAAATGAAAGTGTATGTTTATGTAAATGTTTTAAGTTCCCTAGTATGGATTTGGAATTTCAAACTTGTGGTGGAGTTTTGAATTGAATTTTTATTAGTTTTACAAATAAATTAGAATTCATTCAAATGTTGGTTATTTAAAAAATGCGTGTTCTTTTATGAAAATATTTTTAAACTATTTATATGATTATTTCATTTTAAAAGAAAATATGTTTTGGAAATGTGCTTTGATTTTATTATATTGTGATTTTGATTTGATCCTTGGGTTTGTAATGGGATTGTGTAATTTTGAAATTATGAAGCATGAATTGAGTGGGTTCGTGTCTATTGTTGTTTATAGTATTCCCCCTAGATAGTTATCAATGGAATATATAAATCATGTCTCTAGGGATGATATTTAGGTTGATTCATATCATCATTTAAGTGTGACCCTTCGAGTTGTTGGCTCTACCCAAACTCGGAATAAAGTGGTAGAGCTGGATTCCCCTTTGCTCTAAGACTTCTTGAATCATTTCCCATTTACTTTAAATAGTGATCAAGGTACACTTTAGGTGGTGGAGTGGTTAGAGAGGATTTAGGGAGCCTTAAATTATCTGGAAACAATTGAATCCTTTAGAGTGAAATTTATTTAAGTACCAAATAGGTGTAGTGAAATATTATCATCTCATCACAACTTCATGGTGAGATATCTTGTAATTATTCAATATAATGTTTTTTTAATGTAATTATACCACAGATTTGAAGGTAAATAAGGCTATTTAATTCATAGGACTTTATCTGGGTGATCAAAAGATAAAGGAGTATTCTAATAATTTTTCAGAGTTAGTATTATTTTCTCCTGAGCTAGTCACCATTGACACTTTAAAATATTGATTCTTTGAAATAGGGCTTTCTTTAGACCTCAGATTAATTTTATTAGAATATTTAATAACCACAAATAAAAAATAGATCTACTTCCATGGACCTATAGCCACAGTTTTAAAACTATGGCTATAGGTAGCTATAGCCATGGTTCTATGGCCTATAGCCACGGTTTTAAAACTGTGGCTATAGGCCTATTTTACGTGGCCTATGGAAACAGTTTTCAAAACTATGCCAATAGCCATAGTATATTGCCATGGTTTTATGTCCTATGGACATGGTTTGTAAAACTATGGAAATATACCAATTTTTTGACACCCTATAGCCACGGTTTTCCAAAACTGTGGCTATGGGGTTACCGTGATTCCGCGGTAACAAAAATTCCCACCAAATATTTTGCAGGAACACCTATTACCATGGTTTTTAGTCTGTTCCCATGGTTTTTATTAATATATATATCATAATATATATATATACCTGAATTATGGTTCAATGTAGTGGTAAGTGCACTGGATTTCAAAGTGGAGGTGTAGGGATCAAATCCCGCCAAGGAAATTGTTTATTTATGTTATTACCACAGCTTTCTGTGGTTATATCCATGGTTAAAACCGTGTAAATAGCCATATATAGCCACGATTTAAACCGCGGCTATAGGTCAACCACCACGGTGTCAAATTTGGAGGCTTATTGCCACGATTTTTAAAACCATGGAAATAGGTAGCTATTGTCATGGTTAAAATTGTGGAAATAGGTCGGGACCTACTGCCACGGTGATAGCAGTAACTGTTTTGGGGCCTATTTACATGGTTTGGAACCATGTAAATAGCCCTTTTTCAGTTGTGAACATTAAATAAGAAAGTGGTTGAAAGGTCCATATCATTGGAATTATATTAAATGAATTTATGTGAATGTGATATTATAAGTCGAGTTTATGAGGGTAGTTTTTCTCATAACTATGTCTATTTTTACAGGAAGAAGTGATCTCTTGAATCTTTCCATTGTGGGGATCATGGGAATTATAATCCCTATTTCTTGAAAGCTACGAGGATTTTTATTTATCATGTCTGTTTGGTTCACCTTAAAATATTTTGTAAGTTCAATTATCAAAATAAAGTCTCTAGTGTAATATAGATTTGGATGATTATTGTAATTTTTGGATTCATGATTAGTGATTTTAGAGTAGATTTTAGTTATGAGTTAATTCTTGTTTGATATTTTATTTAGGTTTCTCCTTGATTATCCTTTAGGAGATGTTTTTTTATTTTTAATTATTCTCATGAATTGTTGATTAATTATGCTCTTTGAGGATTTTATATGATTCTAGCCTTATTATGAGGCTTGTATTTTGATTATTTTCTCAAGGGAAGCCTTATGCATGTTATTAGGTAGTTTGGATGAGTATTACATCATTCTAGATTATACATTGGTTGTATCTCAATTTGTATTTTTTTAGGTTCACCATAGGTTGGTATTCTAAGAATGAGGTCCTGGGTTACCATCATATTTTCATCTTTTCAACCAAGTTTAGATCCCATTTCATTCTTTATTAAGGCATTTTTTTTAATTGATGTGTCTCTTACATCTCTATTTTATGGGATTTTTATGGTTGGTTTGACCTTATCTTAAGGTAGTTTGGGTGTTCTTTTGGGTTTTGATTCCTTTTGTGGAGTTTTAAACTAGTTTCTTAAGTGTTTGGTTATGATCGATGGATAATTAAGATATCATTGGTTATTTTGGAGACATATTTATATCTGGTAATGTTTTTCTTAAATGGTTTTTATTCTTGTCTCATCATTTTTAGATCAATTCTAAATAGTAGGGAGACCTCTACAGGTCTTTGTGATCTTTAGGGTTTGTATATCTTTGTGGTTAGTTGGATTGTTATGTGAGATGTTATATGGTATTTGAGTATTAGTAATTTTGATATTTAGGACCTGTATTATATTGGTGCTCTTTTCTTTAGGACCTTCTCCAGCTTTCTTGACTCTCCCACCTCTTATATTGGGGTGTATGGGTTCTCGATTTCCCATTACCTTCTATTTTCACTGATGAAATTGTAAGAGAAAAAAGTTTCATGTTGGGGAGAATTATGACACCCATATGTCAATTTAATATAAAATATCATATAATTATGTGTTATTTTTAATTTTTTAGAGTTATTGGATTTTTTGACTTTGAGGTTTTGAATATTTTCTCTAATGCACAGTTAGTGCCCATTTAGGGGAAATCATGTAGCCTAACTTACATAGGGGGGTTCAAGTTCATTTTTTAATTTCACTATTAGTGTTCATGGTTTATGGAGAACCGTGTAAATGAAATTTATGAAAGTGGAAATCATGTGAACTAACTCTTACATTTGAGTCCTCTCTGTGGCATGTGGTTTTTTGTCAATAGTGTGAGTTTTAGTAGTAATTATGTGAGTCACTCTTATGTATGGATAAGTCTACTTGATTTTATTTCATATTAATTTCACATGTTTTATGAAACTATTCAATCCAACCATGTGAGGAGTGTAACTCATTTCTAGTTGAGGTAGTATATTTGGAAAATTGTTTGATAAATCATGTGACCAAACCATGTGGTCTATCCTATAATTTAAAATGTGTATTTACTTTTGTACCCCTGTTTTATTTATCATCGTTTAGACCACCTTTAAACCTCATTTTCATCAGACGACCATGGTATGGTTGAAGGGAGATTACCCTCTTCTCCTCCTTTGTATCCAAGCCCTTTTTCTTTAGGTTTCAAGTGTATTTTAAAGGTAATATCCCCTTTTTCTCTTCTTCCTCCTTACTTATTTCATTTACCCTTGGTTTCTTCTTCTCACGTGAACCATAATGTTCATGGTGGTCAAATATAGTTTTATATATAAAATAATCATGGGTTTTGGGTTATCTTGGGCTTTTAGTGGTCATTTCCCTCCATAGTTTAGCTTTCCCATCAAAAGTAAGTTATTTATAGTGAGTGGGTGGGTGTTTTGTGAAATTATTTTATTTGAAATTTCATGAAATGATTGATATTTCTTAATTATTTTTCTACATATTTAAACATATATTTTATACCCTTGAGGGGTTTGAATTTAAAATACCTTCTATACTTAGAATGGATAATTTTCAATGAATTTATAGTATTCATTTTAAATGAAAAATGTTATGTGTGATAGGTGTTTGTAAAAATTTATAATTGGTTATTTCCAAGTGAATTTGAGGATAAAAGAAGGTTTTTGGACCTATTTTGATTTTAAAATAATTAACTCATGTTCTAAGGGTTTCTTTTAAATTAAATATGTGTTTGATCATCAGTTGGATCCTGAAGGAGGAAATCATTGTTTTTAATATATTGAACCTTATTTGGTTTCTGAAGAATGTTATATAACATAGAATCACGAGTTGGTTAAAAGGCTCAATTGTAACCATATAAATTTATTTTTCTTGATTATTTTTACACACTATTTGTTATCCCAATAATATTACATCTTGTATATATTTTTTCGCTTTATGAGATGTGAATTGAATTATTGTTTGATGATTTAGAAAATGTGAAAAAGGACATTTCTTGAGAGCATGCCGGAGGAGAGATGAGTTTTATTTTTTATGTATAATTATTTATTTATAAGATGATTATATTATTGTTCAATTACTCACCTCCACTTTTACAACGTCATGGGAACCCATGGAAACTAAGTAAGGGATCTGGTTTATTACCCACTAGTTTAGATTGTGTAAGGACTGTTATCCTAGTTTAGATTATTCTCTAGATAAGGGAGTTCCTCCAATGATAGTGATTTGGGTGTTTTTTCATTTAGGAATTTAATATATTTCAATGGTTGAGTACAATTGAGTGTGTTTAATATTTCTTCACATAAGTACTTAGTGAGTATCACATGGCACTTATTTATTTTTTTTAATGATATTATCTTAGGTACTCCTATTGTGCACTTTTTTATCCACTTATACTCATATTGGTTTTCTTGAACCTTTTTCATTATTATTTATTTCTAATGATGTATATATTTTATTTTATCATTCTATTTATTGAATTGTTTCATTATTTTATGATTTAATTTATATTTTAACTTCATTTAAAATGGTTGTTTTGTGAAAGGTTTTGAAATAAGATAAAATAGTTTGGTGCTGATTTCACCAACTTGGAATACCACCCATTTTTTATTTTTTATTTTTTTTCCTTTTTAAATTGGTTGATCCACCCCTTGTTTGATAAAAAATGTACTTCAAAAAACTATTAAAAAAATTTCAAGATCATATGTGATTTTTTTTCTAAGAGGGATTTATTTTCTTTTTTTGGTAATAAAGAGGTAAATTTATGGTACTTGTTTTTTTATATATTCTCATTTGTAAAACCTATTTTTTAAATTAGTTTCAACCTATAATTTATGAAATTTTTTATAAAATGAATTGTACAGACACTTTTTTAATGTTCTAGCACATGAGTCACTGAACAGGTTCCCTGAGTCAGTAGTTCACATGGCCTCAAGCATGCCTCCTTGTATACCAGAGGTTTCCAACTGGAAATGAGAGTCTAGAGATGGTATTGTGGTAATAATATACCCAAATGATAAAAGTAACACAACAATATATATACCAATAAAAAAATAGTGGAAGAAATAATAAATTAAGAAGTAATGTAAGATAATAATAACTGATAAAATGGTTAACACCAAATATAAAACCATCCATGTGAAGTTATAGAATACAAGTAGTAAATATATGATAGGAATACATGGAAGCATATATAAAATATAATAAATTTTAAAAAAATGAAAAAAAATCCAAAAATTCTATATCCATGAGCATCCTGAGCACCAGCTCAGTCTTTTTCACATAATCTTACATAGACCGGAGTAATAGAAGGAGCATAAACCATAATACTGAACTTTCAACCCTGAGGTCTATTTGGGTACCTCTATGAAATGGCAGCTTGAATAGGGTGTGAAATATATTCAGTAGGCCATCACTAATAGTGTATAATGAAATCCATTACATGAATATAAAATGAAACAGTGTGTAGGTACAATAATAAAGTAATGAAATGAATAGTTATAGTTAAGTCAAGATCAGGTTCCCCAAGGACACCCGGCTGACAATAACTGCTTCAGCCTAAGTTGAAATACCATTTAATATGTTTCCCCATGTATATAGGTTTATATATAAGTATTTATGTATATATATTCATTATATACATAATAACATATATATATATATACGTAGTACTAGAAAGGACCCAACACATAACTATGACGTCCACGCACATCTATAATAATATCATAGGATTAATAAGGGATTTCATGCCTAAGTATCATAAGTAATATATAATTCCATGATAATTATCACATTTCATAAGGGAGGCCATTATTGAGTGTCATGTATAATAAAGAGGAGGTCCATAACCAATATCCAAATCAATGGATTGTAGAACGTCATGTCCTTCAACCTAAGTGATGTGAAACACCATGTCCAGTACCCTTATCCATGGCCAAGGAATTCCATAAATAAGAACCCAAAATCTCTCAATGCACAGTGTTCCTCCATTATCATGATTAATTTAATATTTTAAATATTCCATTATATCATTTATTCCACAATATAAATCAATTAAAATGAGTATAGTTTACATCATTATTAATTAAACTATGAAATTAGCCATTCCAATTATAAAAAACATTAATTCCATTAGAAACACTCATTCCATAATATAATTCATCAAACCTATTTTATTGAATAGGTTAAATTTAAATTAAATTTATAATATTCTTCAAGTCATAAGTTTAAAACATAAATAAAATTATCAAGGACCAAGATGTTCACCTAAACCATTTTAATTTATTAATGAATTTTAGATTTTAAGGGAAGTGTGTGGGAAGTCTGCTATATGACATAACATAAACTTTTATAAATTATGAAACATTAAGGTAAAATCATGTTGAACACTTACTCATTCTTTGGATACTTAAATCATCTATTATTGAGCATTAATTCAAGATGGTTTTACAAAAATCAAAGAAATCAACAGATGCCCTGAAAATAGGATTTATGATATTGTATTGAGATAACATTCAATATTGAATGATAAACCAAGAAATGAGGAAGTATTAATCTTAAACTCACTTAGGGGCTTCTAATACAAAAAATGGTGTGTTATTCTGATCTTGGATGGAGGATATCATCCATACTTATGAGGAAGAGTGGAGATCTCCACACGTAGGAAGCAATTATACCCGAATGAGATGAGAAAATATGGGTGAAAGTTTAAATGAAAATAGAGGTAAGAGGGTAATTTCAACCATTTAAATGAGATTCATGTTTTGGTTTCACAATTTTTTAAACCATGTGATAATCATGTGAAAACACTACCTCAATATGGCACCCCTTGCATGGCTATGTGTATGGTTCACCAAACTATGTGCAGCCTGTGTGGATCCCCTCTGTAGATTTTTGAAAACCCCTCGCACAGTCATAAAACCCCATGTATAAGTATTACAAACTTTGGGAAACAATATAGGTCCCATACGGATTACGTACATAGTTCTCACTAACAGTGTGCTAGCCATGTGTCTCTCTCTGGCTTTCCAAAAAACTGGGGTTTTGAATCCCAACACTCTCAAAACTCAATGGAACACTCAAGAAAACTCTTAGATCTTAAGCCATATATAAAAACATCACATTTAAGGGATCCAAATCTTTTGTTTACATTGAAAATCTTAGCTAAACATTTGGCCTATACACCAAACTAAAATTTTAAATTCTCTTGGAATTTTCAACCTGGTCCAAAACATGGTATGTTACAATCTCCCCACCTTATAACTTATTTCTCCTAAGAAGAATTGGGTAACAATGAGAATATCACTTGACCTACTTAGGTTATTAATTTATATTAAAATTATCATGTTAAATTTCTAAATTCCCAATTCACCTCTATAATTTATTTTAATTATACGGTATATAAGCCATTAAAAACTCAATCTGACGCTAATAACCAAAATAAAAACACAAATGAATTTCTTACTCGAGCCCATCTAACCTGAGACATGATCACATTATTGTATCTTTTACCAACTATCATGTGGTTCTCTCTACCATAGGTTACAATATTTAATGCATAATTCCATGTCATCATATCTCCACCAACATAATTGTATACTTTAGAATGCACCTAGAATTTTAATAATGAACTTCATCATCTTTATAAACAAGATCGTAAGGTCGATTCCTAGTCGACCTCAATTATCCCGTTCATGTTGGTTTTCCAATGAAAAGCCTAGGACAAACGTTTTCACTTCACTTGTATCATCTTGATGACATTATTGAAGTGATTCTTTACCAAACACATTCAACCAATAAGAGAAAATCATATCAATCCACTACTGACTAACTATTTCTGAAAATTCTTGGATTTAATAGTCGAAACATCTAAAACTCGATCCTGAAACATTTTATCTAAGGCACCTCAATATTGTTTTGAGAAGGCTTATTGAAACCTTTAACTGGATTTTAGTGATGTCTCTAGATAGAACATTCATTTATCTTGTCACTCCACATCATGGACGTAGGTGTATACTCAATCCAACACCCTTAGATCATCACACACTATTTATTAACTAATCCTAACTATAGTCTAGGGTAAACTTGAAATCAACTATTGAAATACAAGGATCTCATACAAGGTAGTCTATTTTCAGGATTTTACATGTGAGTAATCATTATATAGCTAAAATTTCTACAAATTAAGAATAATGACTGATCCCAATAGAATTATTTTTCCAAAAGATCGAGTCAAAGAATCAGATGGTGTCTTTGATTCCATTAAAGTCCTACCCACTTGGAAATACAAGTATCACTCATGAAAAACCAATCCTCTATAAACATCCATGCTCTTATAGATCAACTCTAAAACGGTATATTAATAGAGACAACATGGAATTTAATTATTTCTTTAGCTCAGTGTATAACTACTTCTCTCTCAGTATACCCTAGACGATATCAAGATAAGGGGATGATCATAACTAGGACAAGAGTACACTAAGAGGATATCCATGATTACCAACAAGACCTAATAAAATCTTGTTACATCCAAGAAAAAGTTCCCATTTTGTTTTCTAACCAACCATGTACAACTACAAATAGGATAGAACGATCAAAACACCTTTGTATTACTCCCTTTAAAGAGCTCAGCTGAACCTACTGATGTGTCATCATTAATCAACCAAGATACCCTCACTACTAAGGAGTCCCATGATTATTTCAAAAAACCTCATCATACCCCAACCTTGACTCATGGTGTTCTCAATGTTTTGATACACAACCAACTATTTTATCAGCTTGTTTCCTTGAAATAACTAACACATCTCAGAATAATTACTTCCTAGGTCTCTTATGCACCTTAAGTATGAATCTAGCATACATACTTAAACCCAAACCATAACCAGGTTTATATAGAGCATTATCTCGAGGACTAGAACTCAAATATATCGACATCATGGTATTTTAAGTAGGTTCTAACCATTCCTAAATGGTCTTATATGGTTTTATTCCCTATACCTGTAAGGATGTGATAAAACAAATTCGACATGACACTACCCACCTTAGGAGTTTCCTAGTCATCATTTACTAAGAATGAGAACTCATACCATGAAATATGCTTCAAAAAACACAAAACAAGAGTTTTGGATATGGACGACATGTTTTTACCAAGATCCAACTCAAAGAGAGAGCAAAACTAGCTTCTTAAAAAACACACTAGATCATATTTACTCTAGTAATACGTGTGACACTGTCTTGAGACATGCTCATGCACATCATTAGTATTAGTTATAGAAGCTAAAACCAAACTGTTTATTTTTGTTCCAACACCTATTCCTTTTTCAATGTCATCCCATAAAATTAGGATAACTCAATTCTTATAAAATATAGGTCACTCTACTTCGAAGATGGCCCAAGAATATAGCATGGAAGTTAAATTTTTAAATGATTTTAACTTAAATCAATCTGTTCATTGTTCCATTTTACAAAATTGATGGGTACCATGTGTATTGATGTGTACTAACCTAATATTTCATCAACATAATGACACATAATTTGATACCACCATAGGCCTATCAGCCCTATGCATCCTAGTATTGGATGACCTATACAAAAGATTAGTGCAGAGTTGTATTATCACATATGATGATTAATCTAGCTAATGACCTTATGATTCTACTATTACTGAGAAAGAAGAAGGGTTATAAGACCAACTAAGTGGCTGAACATTCCCAAGGAATGTACAAACCACTGAAATGGATCATTACATGATTCTCACATCACTAACTACGGTCAAAACATCACATGACCACTCATCTATCTAGGGGTATCATCTAACCATTAACAGTCCTCCTTAGGAAAGACGACATTCGAACATTACCTCTCATATAATAACTAGAATAAATATTTATTAGTTCTAATTTACTCATAGGTTGATACTACAATGGGATAACACCTCTTTTATCAATGTATTAAAGTTTAAACTAGATTCATACTAAAAGGGTTACAAGGCTCTACCGCCTATCATTTAGGATTTAGAAATATAAGAAGAATCCGAAAAGAAATGCTCATGTTCCTTCTCCAAGGCTATGATAAAGGAAACATTTAAAAAACCATTATATGAGGTTCAAAAATAAAAACACCACAATATGGTTTCATTTAAACCATTTGATTAATTGAAATTTCATTATTAACCCTTTAAAATGCTTGGTTTAAAAACATCAAGTACAAGTTATGAGAGACAACTATACTTTTTACTTTATTTAGCTAATTTCAAATGGATACATAGTAAAGTTATATAAAAATTCCTTTCAAGAAGTATTTATTTAGCTGAAATCCTATCATAATTTAGGAAAATTATCTTGTAAATTACTTTTATCCATTTGTTTTATCCATAAATATCCTCATATCTATCTTAGTCAAATAAAATATAAATTTCAATCTATATTGTAAAACACCCTATAGGTTGTAATTGGAATTTTAATTAACTAAAGAATCCTATAATTATGAATCAAAAGAAGATAACAGGTATTTATTAATTAAACGGAATTGGCTCAGTAAGATTTCACCATACATTTATAAGTAACACTATGTAAATGGTTTCTGAAACTTTCAATAACAATACATATGTATAAAGAGTATACCCACATGGGGTTATGTACTAAGGCATATCAATAAAAAGGAGACCTAATAGGGTCTCGTCATTCAACCTGGGTCTATTTAAATGTAACCCAAATACATATGATTTATTAAAGATTAATTACATCCTTAGTGGGTTTATCTCATAAACAAAATGACCCAACCAACCTATTCGGATCTAGTTGTGCATTTAGGAATTTTAGTCATATGGGTCATCATTTACAAGTTATATAGGTACTAGTCTTCATAAAGGAAATTATTATCTATAATAATCTCAATTCATTATAAACATATATAAGAATCATGGTTCAGTTGTATGAATTACCATTCCCAAATTATAAAGTTACTTTATTTTATAATTTACAATTGGAATTCATGTAATTGCATTAGGTTTTTATCTTTGGTCTAACAATATAAAAAATCTATATATTATGGTTTGATTATATGGGTCACCCATCCCAATTTATAAAGTCCCATATACTTTATAAATTGTTATTTTCACCCATTTAATCACAACCACTAATGTTTCATCCCATGAAACCCATGGTCCATGGATCAAACATGGAATAATTGGTTGGTTAAGATGAAAGCATAAAATTATATAGTAAAACACCATTTATTTTGATGCGGATACTTTAATAACCAATTGTTTTATCGTAATTATAAAAGGCATGTTATCACATCAACAATAAATAATACAACTATATCAGGAAGTCTATCACTCAAGCATGTCATAACAGTAAGTATAACATATAATCACACAAGAACATTTTATATACAAGCATGATAATAAATAATCCATCATGTTATAAAAACAAGTGTGATGATAAATCACCTAAACATATTATGTAGTCCGACATACTAAATAATCATGCAGAAAAACATATGATCACATAAGGAACATTCATCATTTATTAAGAAGTAAATAAATTAAATCTATATGTAATGTGATATGAATGAAATGTGAATCTCTATGCACCTATAATGATACATGTAATAATAATTCATTTCCATATAATACTAAGGGTAAAATTATATAAATCTCATAAATTAATAAGCAATGTAATTACAGCATTCACTCAAGATGAAATAATAATCCACTATAATAATGAACATCACAAACAACTGTATCTTCCCTGGATACTTGGTCTGTTCCCCATCTGTGGGTTGATCAATCCCAAGCGCATCTATTTTCTATGTTCCCTCACATTCCTTGTCTCTTATCAGACATCCCCAAAAGGTAAGATAAATGAAAAATAGGGGTATATCCTTCATTTAATTATATCATACCTTATGATATAGGACATATCATGGAATATGTGTATATAATTTAGATCATATGTCCTTCATTTAAATCATTACTTATTGATAAAAAATACAACATAATCTTCCATAGGATTCATAATCCCCCCCCATTGGATTTGTTTTCAATACCCACTAAGAAATATACGTCAATATGTTCTCAACCAACTTATTTTCTCACCACCTTAATGAAAATAAATACAAAGGTTCTTTAAATAGGGGTATTACCATAAATATTAAATCAATGTGTCAAAAATCAATCAAATATAAGTCTATATAAGATATCTTGGTGTATAAAATGGGAGAGATTAACCCAAATATCAAATTTGTCCATAAAAAAAATTCTAAAAGTGATACCAACTGATAAAGAATTTTTTTAGGAAACATCAATTAGATTTATAAAAATGTATCCTTCACACATATTAACAAGAATATTAAAAATATTCATACATAAGTATGTTTCTCCCTAGAAACTCATATCTCCCCTTAAATTTAGAACAAATTTTATCAATACAAGGATAGAAAAATATGACTAGCATACCTCGACAAAAATATTCTCAAAAAATTAAAAATTTTCACAACTTTATGGAGTTTCAATATTTATATAAATATTTTTCAAACTACTTAAATCAACTCTCCATCAATGGTTAAACCTATTTAATCTCTTCATCATAGTTGATCTTCCTTTCATATATAATTTGAATTATTTTTCATAAACAACCTTTAAGAATTTATGTCACTTGAGTTTTATGAAATAATATCACTTGATTGAGCACCCCATGATGGATATAATTTTTTTAATATAATAAATTCATAAAATTTATAATTCTAGTTATCCTCTTTAATGCATAACCTCAAATATTCTATATATAAAAAGAAAACAAACATATATGGGAATAAAGAATTTTATTTTTTTCTCATTACTGAGAGTGAAAAAATTAGGAGTTTCTTATCTATCCAAAAACTCTTTTGTTTTAGCTCTAATTTTGAAATAATTATTCATTATTTATATTTTAACTTTACAAACTCTAAAATCCTCAGGAGGCATAATATTCTTGATTCTTTAACATTTTCCCTTGTGTAAAAATTCTTTTTTTACACCAACTAGCATCGCACATGAATTCCTTGGTGATTGCTTCATTATCATCAACATATCCTCCTATTTTATTAGTATGGTCATACATTATCTTGAAATGTGTATAGCCCACAAAACTTATTATGAATCATTAATTCTCCCTATTTTAGAAAATTCTCATGAAATTAAAATTCCTCCTCATATATGTCTTCCACAAAACAAATCCATGTTTTTTAGGGGTTGGTTTTATTTTTTATTCCAATTTGATTCCATATATAATAACATTTATTCATTGTTTATAATGATCCATGATATATAATTTTCATCCATGATAGAATAACCTTATTATCTTTTTTTATCATCCATCCCATACTTCATGTGTGTGTGTTTTTACCATTTATTATATATTTATTAATTTCGACTCAAAATCTCTTCTACTTTTATTATTTCTCATATTTTATGGTATTATTTATTTAAAATATTTTAGTTATTTATTGGATAGTTTAAACTAGCACTACTACCCATAATAACCACCTTTTTATACTTTCTATGGAATTATTTCAAGCTTTCAAATTTATTTGAGATAGAAAAATTCATACCATTATTATTTTTTGTACTATGAATCAACTCAGAACTACCCCCCTAATTTAGAGATTCTTTTTTTCAAAAAAAATTATATTATGATAATAATCAATAGATTTATGCCCCAATTTTTCAAATCACTAATAAAAGCCAATAAATTTTGATTTTCTCCTTTAAATAATAATCTAATTGGTTTCAGTATCCTTTTATTTTTTATGACATTTTATCAGTAAACTAGTATTCTTTTGGGTAACTACTTCTGTTATTATTTCCCACATACACCCTTGATAAATAGATTGGCTTATTATCCCTTTTATTAACCCAAATTAACTATACTTTACTTTATGGTGTACACTATAAATGTAAATAAAATTAGGTCAAACAAAATCTTATGGAAAAAATTTTACATCATTTTTCTTTGAGCCTATAGTAGATATATTTATATATAATTTTAATCCCTTATTTCCAATATATTGAGTAATTTTTTAATGAAAACCCCCATCTAAAATATTCACAGTAGAAACTCTTCCCTCGGTTTCATGTTAAGATTCTTCTTGAACTAGTTTAAAAAAAATCAATTTCACTTCAAGTTCAAGACATTTCATGTTCAAAAAATTCTTCTCATATTCAATTTTTTTACTTTTTATTCTTGATATTTTATGATCTACTCAAAATTACTATCATAATATTCATTTATTTTACTATTCTTTTTCAATGAATTGTTAATATCCTTTATTAATAGTGATTTGATCTCCAACTAAGAAAGCTTGAAAACAATCTAATTTTTGGGTTTTTCTATAATTCATGGATCCTTTACTAAACACCTTTATTGGAATCATCTTTCTCTTAAATTACATTAAGTATTTCCTTATCAAATATAGATCACCATTCTTCAAGCTCTAAATTATTAGGATCGCTTATGGATGTGTCCAAAGATGAGAGGGAGGAGAATCAATGTTGATATAATTTTCTCTAATTTTCCTTTTTATCCTGTTTCACCTAATTACTTATTCAGTGATTGGATATATGTCTATATCTATCCCTCCTTTCATCAATATGTAGATATAAAATATAAGAGAATATAGGGATTTTTTAATGAGGTTCTCTTTCTTAAGGATGACTACATCCTAGGTACATCGGGATTATTTTCTCATATGTGTAGCTTCCTTTTTGTTATCATAGAAATCATTATAAAGGGTGTGGATTTAAACTTGTTATCCTAGCACTGATCAGGTAAAAAAAAGGGATGTCTTAATTTTCATTTATAGAAGAAAATGAACTTGCACTTTCTTGAAGAAATATCACCTTTTTTGGCTCAATTTCCTCCTAAAATTTATGGATTAACCTTCTTCCTCGCATGAAACAATTTGGTGGGATCATATAGTATTCTTTAGGATTATACAGTATATGATTATACTATTTTCCATATACTCAATCTCTAGGAATGGATTTACTAAACTGAAGCATTACTAATCTCACTTCCACTTTTCTCTTTTTCTGTAATGCATCAAAATAACATTGGGTATCTCTTCCTTCTTCAATACACAGGATTTGCAGCTTGTGGTTATATCGGTTCTTCTTTCTCTCTATCTTCAACTTACAAAATATTCAACAGCACAAAATTGAACAATTTATTCATTTAAATTATCTTAATATAAATTTCACTATATATAAATATTATTCTCAATATTTGAATACCCACAAATCTCAGCATCTTACACTCTTCATTTATTATAGTTTCCAAAAACTGAGTATTCAAAATCTTCTTTAAATATAACCATATTAAAACTAAGATTCCATGGTCATACTTCTCTCTTATAAATCATATTAGAGAATTATAATTTCTATTCATGATATTTAAAAAATATCTTGTCCTTCCTTCCATTCATTTCCTCCATGTTAACTCCATGAAATCCACATGTAATAATATCTTTATAAATGCATGAATGCATGCATTAATGGATCCTTTATTTGTGGAATAATACTCTATATGGATATCATATTTTCATATTATACATAAAATTAAGTTTGAACTGAATTTTTTTTATATCTTGAATTTTAACATGAAGATTATCACTAATTTATTTAGAAACCATAAGTCTTTAAAAGACTTATGGACTAAAGTCATGTGATCTGAGGACATATTATCAAATAAATATTATCAAAATCATTCAATTATTCTCAAATACATGTGCACCATAAAGTCTTACAATGTCCTCATAATTCATATGATCATAAAATTCATGTGAGAACATTTTCCTTTTTCACCACCACAATATCCTCTATACTGTAGATAAATACTCCTTATTTATTAAAGATAATATGTAATCTCTCCATGATCATCACTACATTTTGGTCACAATTTCACTCCCATTTTTCAAAAACCATTATTTCCATGATTTCTATAGTGTTCTATCCTTTAATAATTGCATATTTCTCATTATTCATGGCCATATTCTTCTCCACTTATCATAGTATCTTGTGGTGTGCCAATAGAACTTTCACTCTAGAAAACACTCATTATTTATACTTAAGGTATTTTCTAGGATAAAGGTTTGTGTTGTAAGTATCACAGCCCAAATCATGTTTTTCTGAGACTAAAAATTTCATAGTAAAACTCTTGATTTTTCATTGGGGTAGGTAAATAAATCGAATTGGGAACTCAGGGGGTTGACACCCATGTACTTACAGGAAAAATTGGTCAATCTTAGAGGATAACTCCAAATATAAGGGAATAGTTTCATCTTTGAGTTAGATAAGTCTGGAGATCATGTTGCTTTACCTAGATTATCCCATTATGGCTGGAAATAACTCCAAGTTAGTCTTAACTACTAGCTAGACACAGTTCCAATCTAATCGGGACCACAAGTTGTCCATAGCTTCATATAACTCCCTTTGGTTTTGAATCATTAATCACTTATTGGAGTTCATGGGGACTTGGGAACTAAAAATAGGGATTTAGAAACTCTATTGGTATGACCTCTCTATAGATTCAGACATGCTATTGAAAATGGGAGGCAATGGGGTCCTTTTATAAGAAATATTTGGACACCAATTTAACTATTCATAACTAACCACTTTGGGAACCCAAGTATAGTTCTGGGTGTGTGATGTTGGGTTCCTGTGGGATGATGCATGGGGTAAGATATGCATAGTAGGGTTCATGAGGATGAGTGTATAATCAGGGAACATGGGTCCTCTTCTAGGCATAGACTAACTAAAATTTGGAAGAACTCCTTCCAACTTCAAATGGCCATAACTTTTTTATGTAAGTCTATTTTATTTCGAAAATTTATCAAATCAAATCTTATCGAACAAACTATGACCCTAGATAAAATATTTTTCAATAATTGGTGAAATAAAAGGCCAAAACTAGAACATGGTGTCTTTTAATATGTATTTTAATACTGGAGAAACTTTTTCTCCAATAATGGATGAAATATAGTACTTACTCTTAGTGAGAGGTTCCCACAACAACATCACCAAATTGGGAAATGTTTTTGAAGAAATTTCATCCCTTAGTTTCTGAGAAATAATGAAGCACATGGAGATACCATTTGTGACTTATTAATCAAGTATGATACTCTTTCATCCTCATCTAAATCATGTCATCTAAGTGAATCTCATATCATGGTTATAATGGAAAAGTGCATGGAGAACAATTTTTGGGTGCCAATAACTAATAAATATTGACATAAATTTAATCCTTTTGGTTTTCCTCCAATTCATGGATCCTTTTATCATTAATTTTCATGGATTTATATTTATATTGAATTTTATTAAGTACTTCCTTCTAAAATTTAGAGAAAATTTCTTCAAGATCCAAATTCCTACCACTTTTGACCTCAGTTTGTTTAGAGAGATGTATAAACATAAACATATTTTGTGATAGAAATTACACCATACTTTTAGTGTTACATTTATATAGAGTGGTATTCTTCTATAATTCTCTAAAATAGATATAAATAAAAGTGACTACTTCTTTAGGAAAATTCACTATGTTTTTTTAAATATATATATGAAGAAACATGTGATTCCTTAATAACATGATCATCCTCACTTATATGTGGGTCATCCAAAGGGAAATATTGGAAATAAATTTTGTTAGCTAATATTCATGTAAATGATTTGAAAATATTAAGGAATAAGTATTGATTATAATCTCACTAGGGGATTTTCCCACCAGATCTTCACCATCCATGCCTGATATGATTTCTCAATGATTAAATCATGTGGAAATTGAGGTTTCTTCTACTTTGAACATGAGGGATACCTTATCTAATTTTATCATCTCATTATTATTTATATTTTTTTGGGTCTTGGAAGAAATTATCTCTATTTTCTCTTTAATAGGGTGGACTACTAAATTCTCCATCTAATTTAACTAACAAACTTCTTCAAATCTACACTTTTTTATGATGAATAAAAATAAATGTAAATATACATATACAATCATAGGTAGAACCTTGAATCTAATAATAATTTATGTTCCTATAAAATAAGTGTAGTCACACCGATAGGGGTTGTGATTTAGTATATATAGATCTTTATCAAATCTCTTTTCATTAATAATTCAAACCTCTACACCTATTAGGATGAATAGATCTTGTGAGTCTCAATATCCTCTTTAAAAAAATCTCTATTTAAATTGTTAGTAAATGATATCACTAAACTGGTACCCTAAGTCAGTATTTCACATGGCCTCAAGCATGCCTCCTTATATGCCAGAGGTTTCCAACTAGCAATGAGGGTCTAGAGATAGTATTGTGGGAATAATGTACCCTAATGATAAAAGTTACACAACAATATATATACCAATAAAACAATAGTGTAAGTAATAATAAATGAAGAAGTAGTGGAAGATAATAATAACTGATAAAATGGTTAATACCAAATATGCAACCATCCATGTGAAGTTATAGAATACAAGTAGTAAATATGTGATAGGAATACATGGAAGCATACATAAAATATAATACATGTATAAAAAATGAACAAAGTCCTAAAAGTCTATATCCATGAGCATCCTAAGCACCATATCAGTCATATGATCCTAATATTGCATAGACCGGAGTATTAGAACAAGCATAAACCATAACACTGAACTTGCAACCCTAAGGTCTATTTAGGCACCTCAGTGAAATGGCAGCTTGAATAGGGTGTGAGATATATTCAGTAGGACATTACCAATAGTGTCTAATGAAATCCAATAAATGAATATAAAATGAATCAGTGTGTAGGTATAATAATAATGTATTGAAATGAATAGTTATAGTTAATTCAAGCTCAGGTTCCCCAAGGACACACGGCTAACAATAACTACTTCAGCCTAAATTTAAATACCTTTGAATATGTTTCCCCAAGTACATAGTTTTATATATAAGTATTTATGTGTATATATTCATTATATACATAATAACATATATATATATATCAATATATATATACGCAGTACTATCTAGGACTCAGCGCATAACTATGGTGTCCATGCACATCCATAATAATATCATAGGATTAATAAAGGATTTCATGCCTAAGTATCATAAGTAATATATAATTCCATGATAATTATCACATTTCATAAGGGAGGCAATTCCTGAGTGTCATATATAATAAAGAGGAGGTCCATAACCAATATAAAAATCAATGGAGTGTGGAGCATCATGTCCTTCAACCCAAGTGATGTGAAACACCATGTCCTATACCCTTATCCATGGCAATGGAATTCCAAAAATAAGAACCCAATATCTCTCAAGGCATAGTGTACCTCCATTGTCATGATTCATTTAATATTTTAAATAGTCCATTAGGTCATTTATTCCATAATATAAATCAAGTACAATGAGTAAAATTCAAATCATTATTAATTAAACTATGAAATTATCCATTCCATTTATAAAAAACATGAAGTCCATTAGAAACACTCATTCCATAATATAATTCATCAAACCAATTTCCTTAAATAGGTTAAATTTCAATTAAATTGATAATATTTTCCAGGTCACAAATGTGAAACATAAATAAAATTATCAAGTACCAAGAGGTTCACCTAAACCATTTTAATTTATTAATGCATTTTACATTTTAAGGAAAATGTGTGGGGAGTCTAGCATATTACATAACAGATAATTTTATAAATTATTCAACTTTAAGGTAAAATCATATTGACCACTTACCTCATTCATAGGATAATTAAATTATAAGGCCCCATCCTTAAACATTACTTAATCTTGAGTTATTACAAGAATACACAATGAGGATCTTTTCAGGTTTAGAGTTTTAGAGAATTAGATCACAAATCATGCATTACATTCCACATTTAAACAAGGTGGTTGCATAAAAGAAAGTATTCATTTTTTCCAATCAAAGGAAACATATTTAAAATAAAACATGGATTATTTCCTGGCACTTCCTTGACATTATCATCACATCATGTACCTTTCCCTTGACCTGTGAAAAACATTTCAAAAACTTGGGATGAGCATAAAAATCTCAGTAAGGGATATAAAAATACGGAAAGAAAACATTAGTCCATGTATACATAAGAATAAATGAAATCATACTTCACTCATAAAACATAATCACTTTAACATACCTCATCAAATCATAAGATTTATGATTAACTCATATAAATCATAACACATAAAGGTAACTTGAGTCATTCATAACATTCTTACGTAGGGAGTAACCCTCATGGTTATGTTTGGAATACCAATCACAGTATATTCCCTAAATCTCTTTGGAGAAACCTTAGAGTTTAACTCCTTCGCATTACCCAATGCATTAGAGAGCTATATCGGGCTCACCCACCCTTATTTTATCACGGAACCACCCGTCTTCATAAACAATGCCCAATAACCATAACATAATCGTATCACATAAAACATGCATAAAGGAAACATAACATTTCAACATTTAAATCACAAGATATCAATACAAAAAATTGATATAATCAAAATATTATCAAAACCATTTTCAATACCAAAATAAAAGAAAATTAAAACATGGTATTTATTTTTCATTTAAAAAAAGTTATGGCTTGTAGAGGAAGCCAAAACTCAAATAATGGTCACGGCGGTGGAGAAGTCTTTGTCACCACAAACGTAAGAAAAAAACAATCCCTTTTGTCATTTAGTAGAACGCTTCGAATAAAAAGATTCATTTTGAAAAAAAGTAAAATTCAAAGGGGTTTATACACCGTATAAAATAAAGTTGTGTATAAAACAAAATATGCCTCAATGAAAGGAGATTGAGACGAAGTCCCTTACCTCGTGTCCGACTTGACTCGATCATTCTTTAATCTCATTAATAATAAACTAGAGTTAATTTATACTTGATTAAGAAACCTTTTCAAGTTAATTATTCTTTTTATATCACTTATTACCATTTTATGAACATTATGTAATTATTTAAGTTAATAACGGCCGTTTTGTCGATCATTGGTACTTGAGTCAAAAATAAACTTCTTATAATTACAAGTTGTTCATGTGGTAAAATATCCATTATATACAGAATTATATTCATGATGTAGATATCATATATATCATATATATCCAGTATATACATGCATTTATAATATTACATAACATTTAGAGGTAATAAATAAAATTCACCATTCATGAAGACGGTAAGTCGTACGTACGCATGAACGCTACTTTCATTTCTATTTCATATTTAATGGAATGAAATCATAATGATATAGAGGTATATTATAATTCCAGTATAATATCATATATAATATCATTAACTCCATCCTTTATACGTCCCACATATGGCATTAACGAATCAAATCACTTTGAGGGGGCGATAGTCCGCACTTCCTAAAATGAAATTATCACATTTACCCATAATGGAAACCATAAAGGTAAGACATAAATTAAAAATACAGAAGCATAAGGAAAACATAAACATAATATATATCATATATAAATATAGTGACATCTTAATGTCCACCATGAAAGGTGTTAAAATAATATTGAGCAATCATCGTTTCGTGAGGCAGAAATTCACCACCCACAGAAATAGTATGTTCTTTCACCATTAGAAGGAGGTGTGTGTAAGTGTAAATCAAATAATTCCCATAAAAACATCCTAGTATATTGAATATTTTTTTTTTACAAAATAAATTAATAAAAAGATTTTAGGGGGTTGGAGAAGCAAAATAAAACAAAAAGGACATAAGAGAAGACATTACCTTTAAATCGGGTAACTCCCATTGGTTTGAACCAAAAGGGTTTATTGAAGAGCTTTCTTCCTAAGTTAAGGCTTCTATGATTAATATAGGGATTTAGGGAGATAAAATGATCAGATTTTTGCCGATACAATGGCTTGAGAGGTGTGGGTAAGGGGGTATAGGTGGGGGCCTTTATAAGAGGGAGGAGGGGCACTCTTAGAAAGTCATGAAATGTTACTTTATTATAAAATTATTTTCGAATTTTAAAGGTCCCACAATGATATATTTTGATTATAAGGTGATAAGGGTTCGAAATCCACCCATACAATAGGATTTTGACAAGTGTAAGTCTTAGATTTTACATTATCTTTTCATTTAATTTAAATCGTTCATTAATGAGGTAATCACTACATCATCATGGTGTCATAAATAAATTAATGTGTTTAATGTATAAAAATTATAAAAAAATACTATGATGTAAGAAATATTTTTAGATTTCCAATGACTATTTATAGTCTAAGATATTGTTTACACAGACAAAACTAAAATTGTTTTACTTGGGTGATACATACTTTTGTTATATTTTCCTTTCTTTAAAAATAAAATGATAAAATGTCACTATCACACAAAAGTGATTCCATGGGGTCCCAAAGTTTGGCATAAGGCATCCCATGGTCGTCCATGACACAACCAGTAGAATTAGGACACATGTTGGGGTCATTTTATTTTATTATGATATTATTTTATTACCCTTAACTACCCGATTACTAATTAATCACGATAATTAAAGATAATTACCGTCATTACTATTCATAATGTCCAAAAAAAATATTCTTAATTACATAATTTGGACCTTATGATTCCAAATATGGAATCCATTTCACCAAATTACAAACACAGTAATTTCAGTAATTTATTTAAAAATAATTCTCGTTGTCAAAACAAATAGCGGGTTTTTTTGAAACAATATCTATCAAAAGTTTGGCACTTATTTATGCCCAATTCCAAAGTAAAATTAATTAAAATGACCAAAATTGGATTAAATGGTAAAAATATATTCTAATTACACTTGAAAACCAATTAAAAAGATAATCTAACCATATAATTAAATTAGATGAAAAAGTAGTTTTAAAGTAAAATGCAGTATTTTTCACTATTCATTAAAATAATGAACATTGGCAGAAAAATACCAAAAATTTATCCAAAGTAAATTTCAATGTCCCAATCCTTAATAATAAGTTTATTTTGACAAATAGAGCTTATAAAATTGTCAAAAGTTTGATTTAAAAATGGTTCTCCATCAAAAGGCGGTAAAACAATCTTTTAAAAATATTAGAGAATTCTATGCTTAAGATTGGATTTATTCTCATTTTAAGCCTCTAAAACACTATATAATTCATAAATAGACATAGATATGAAAATCTATTATTCTTTACTTACTTGGGATGTTACATACTTCCTCCCTTTAGAAAATTGAGTCCCCGCAATTTATTTACTTATCGAATAAGTGGGGGTATTTATCCCTCATTGCATTTTCAAATTCCCATGTTGCCTCTTCAATCATGTGGTTTTTTCACAAAACCTTTACTTGATGAATCACATTATTCTGAAAAACATGCTCCCTGTGGTCAAGAATCTGGACTGGTTGTTCCACATAAGATAGATTATCTTTCTAAATCTCAAACATGATCATTATCAATGTTGAATTCCGGAAACTTACCCTTCTGAACCAGCTCTACCTTTTTCGGCAACTCACTGTCTTACATCTGAGCTTTCTTAATTCTGTCTGTTAGAGGATATTTCACTGATACCTGAAACAAAACATAAGAACTTCCTGCACCAACAACTTCTATTCCAAATTTCATCAAATCAAAAACCAAAGGATCTCGTTCCAAACATAGCATGGTTAATGAAGCATTACTTTTTCGACTCAAAGCATCAGCCACTTTATTTGATTTTCCTGGATGGTAATGAATTGTACAATCATAATCCTTGATTAATTCTAGACATCTCCTCTGTCTCATGTTCAATTATTTCTGAGTGAATATATACTTTAAACTTTTATTATCGATATATATTTCACACTTTACTCCATACAAATGATGCCTCTAAATTTTTAAAGAGAAAACAATAGTAGCTAATTCCAAATCATGTGTAGGGTAATTTACTTCATGAGTTTTCAACTGACATGAGGCATAAGAAATTACCTGATCATCCTACATTAGGACGCAACCAAGTCCTTTCAATGAAGCATCATTGTAGATAACAAACTCACAATTCCTGGAAGGTAGTGCCAAAACTAGAGCATTCACCAATCTTCTTTTCAATTCCTGAAAACAATCACCACATTCTTTTGTCCAGATGAACTTAAAACCCTTCCGAGTTAGCTTAGTCATTGGACTAGATAACCGTGAAAAATTTTAACAAACATTCGGTAATATCCTGACAAACCAAGAAAACTATGAATCTTAATTACATTTGTGGTTCTTGGACATTCTTAAACAACCTTTGTTTTTGTAGGATCGACAGTTATTCTGTCTTTAGAAACAATGTGACCAAGGAAAGAAATTTGTTGCAACCAAAAATCACACTTGCTGAATTTTCCATACAATTTATTTTCTTTTAAGGTTTGAAAAATAGCCCTTAAATGACTTTCATGCTCCTCTTTACTTTTAGAAAACACCAACATATCATCAATGAAAATAACCAAAAACTTATCCAAGAACTCATGGAAAATTCTATTCATAAGGTCCATGAATATAGCAGGTTCATTGGTTATCCCAAAAGGCATAACTACAAATTCATAATGGCCATATCTTGTACAAAACGCAGTCTTCAGAACATCTTCTTCCTTTACCTTCAACTGATGGTACCCCGATCTCAAGTCAATCTTTGAAAAATACTGAGCTCCCTGGAGCTGATCAAAAAAATCATCGATATGAGGCAAAGGATATTTTTTCTTAACAGTGATGTTATTAAAGGCTCTATAATCAATGGAAAGTCTTATTGAACCATCTTTCTTTTTAACAAATAAGATAGGATCACCCCATGGTGATGTGCTAGGTCAAATAAAACCTTTCTCTAATAAATATTGCAATTGTTCCTTCAACTCTAAAAGTTCAATTTGAGCCATTCGTTAAGGGGGTTTTGAAATTGTCTTAGCATTAGGAACTAAGTCAACAGTAAATTCAACTTCCCAGTCTGGTATTATTCCAGGAAACTCTTTAGAAAAAACATCAGGATACTCATTTACCACCGACACATCATTAATCTGAATGGTTCCTTTGTTTTCAAGAATATGTGCAAGGTAACATTCATTTCTAACTTTTACAAGTTTCTCAACCTCTTGATATGTTATCAACAGTAAGGGTTCATTATTGTACACAAACTGAAATTCTTTCTGAAAAGAAACTTCTTTAGCTCTACAATCAATCATAGCATGGTAAACATAGAGCCAATCCATACCCAGGATAACATCAAACTCTACTATAGGTAAAACAATAAGGTTTTCAAGTAGGTTCTTTCCATGGATAAGGATAGGAAGATTACTATAAATTATTTTTGTCTCAACATTTCCCCCAGGTGTTTTTACCACAAGTTCAGGAGTCATTTCTTAAGATGGAATTCCCAATTTACTAGAAAATTTTTCAGAGATGAAAGAATGTGTAGACCCCGAATCAAACAACACATTGGCATAATCTGAAAAAACAAAGTACCTGATACCACTTCATTTGAAGACCCAACATCTTCTGAAGTAGTTGCAAAGGATTTCACCACACCTTTATGCTTGTAGTCTGAATGCTTCCCATCATTTGAGCTCTTTTTCAAATACTCATTTGCATAATGACCCATCTCATTGCACTTGAAACATTTCACTAACTGTAAATCAAATTTGGTCTTACCATCACCCTGATATTTTTCAGTGTAATCACGAGCCTTATGTCCCATCTTACCACATCGGTAGCACTTTCCAGAATTCAAAAGACATTCCCCAACATGCTTTTTACCACATTTATCACAAAATGAAAACATAGTTTTCTTACCATCAGACCTTTTTGAAGGATTCTTCCCTTTCTCCTGCCACCTCAGTCTCTTCTTCTGTTGGTTTTTATAGAACACTTGATCATCAAAAACTCCATTTCTACCTTCTCAGCACATCGGACAAGTTTTTAATAACTTTTGAACTTGTGAGAAGTTAATTCTCTTTGATATTTTGGCTTTAATCCTGAGTAAAAAGAATTGATTTTACTATCAACGTCTCAGATAAAATTTAGAGCATACCTTTCCAATCGAGTGAACCTTTCTTCATAAGCATTCATTGAGTCGTCATCTTGCCTCAATTCCAATAATTTGTTTTCCATCCTAAGTCGAACAGCCTTAGGAAAATATTTCTCAAGAAACATACCTTTGAATCCATCCCAGTCAAGAGCATCAATCTCATCAGCATCCCTGATATTTTTAACCATCGACCACAACTGATCTTCTTCACCCACCAAACGGTAAATAGCAAGACTAACCTTTTGATTGTCTAAACACCCCATGACATCGAAAATTTTCTCCAATGATTTAATCCACCCTTCATCTATCACATGGTCAGATGATCCTCTGAATGATGGGGGATGTTTCCTCGTGAAATGTTCCACCACTGGCATGTTCCTCTGCGGTTGATCTGGCTGATCTCGTGCATGGATACCACCACCAATTATCATTTGTGTCAACTGCGCCATTACTATAAATAACTGTTCACTTCCAATTCTGAACATCTCAGGATGCTGATTTGAAAGGTCATTTCCTTTTGTATGTCTTCCTAGCACCACTTCCTTGTTTCCTCTGTGAAAAACCATTCTGAACAAACATGTCTTAGATAAAGCAACATGGTAATCTTAAAATGCTATATCATTTCAATTTGACCATAAAAAAATATATATTTTTGGATAATCATTTAATAGAATTCTAACTCCTAAAGTTATCTAAACTGACCTCTAATACCAACTATAAGGACCAATCCTTAAACATTACTTAATCTGGAGTTATTACAAGAATACACATTGAGGATCTTTTCAGGTTTAGAGTTTTAGAGAATTAGATCATAAATCATGCAATGCATTCCACATTTAAACAAGGTGGTTACATAAAAGATAGTATTCATTTTTTCCCATCAAAGGAAACATATTAAAAATAAAACATGGATTCTTTCTTGACACTTCCTCGACACTATCATCACATCATGTACTTTTCCCTTTACCTATGAAAAAAATTTCAAAAACTTGGGATGAGCATAAAATCTCAGTAAGGGATATAAAAATACAGAAAGAAAACCTTATTCCATGTATACATAAGAATCAATGAAATCATACTTCACTCATAAAACATAATCACTTTAACATACCTCATGAAATCATAAGATTTATGAATAACTCATATAAATCATAACACATAAAGGTAACTTGAGGCATTCATAACATTCTTACGTAGGGAGTAACCCTCATGGTTATGTTTGGAATACCCATCACAGTATATTCCCTAAACCTCTTCAGATAAACCTTAGAGTTTAACTCCTTCACGTTACCCAAAGCATTGGAGAGCTATATCGGGCTCACCCGCCCTTAGTTTATCACGGAACCACCCATCTTCATACACAATTCCCAATAACCATAACATAATTGTATCACATAAAACATGCATAAAGGAAACATAACATTTCCATATTTCAATCACAAGATATCAATACAACACATTGATATAATCAAAACATTATCAAAACCATTTTCAATACCAAAATAAAAGAAAATTCGAACATGGTATTTATTTTTCATTTAAAAAAATTTTATGGCTTTTAGAGGAAGCCGAAACTCAAATAATGGTCACGGTGGTGGAGAAGTCATTGTCACCACATACATAAGACAAAAACATTCCCTTTTTTCGTTTAGTAAAACGCTTCGTAAAAAAATATTATTTTTGAATAAAAGTAAAATTCAAACGGTTTTATACACCGTATAAAAGAAAGTTGTGTATAAAACAAAATATGCCTCAATGAAAGGAGATTGAGACAAAGTCCCTTACCTCGTGTCCGACTTGACTTGATAGTTCTTTAATCTGCTGAATAATAAACTGGAGTTAATTTCTACTTTCTTAAGAACCTTTTTCAAGTTCATTATTCCTTTTATATCACTTATTACCATGTTATGAACATTATATAATTATTTAAGTTAATAACAGTCGTTTTTTCGATCATTGGTACTTGAGTCAAAAACAAACTTCTTATAATTACAAGTTGTTCATGTGGTAAAATATCCATTATATCCAGAATTATATTCATGATGTAGATATCATATATATAATATATATCCAGTATATAAATGAATTTATAATATTATATAACATTCAGTGGTAATAAATGAAATGCACCATTCATGGAGACGGTAAGTCGTACGTACGCATGAACGCTACTTTCATTTCTATTTTGTATTTAATGTAATGAAATTAAAATGATATAGAGGTATATTATAATTCCAGTATAATATCATATATAATATCATTAACTCCATCCTTTATATGTCCCATATATGTCATTAACAAATCAAATCACTTTGACGGGGCGGTAGTCCGCACTTCCAAAAATGAAATTATTGCGTTTACCCATAATGGAAACCATAAAGGTATGACATAAATGAAAAATAAAGAAGCATAATGAAAACATAAACATAATATATATCATATATAAATACAGTGACATATTAATGTCCACCATGAAAGGTGTTAAAAGAAGATTGAACAATCATCGTTTCGTGAGGCAGAAATTCGCCACCCACAGAAACAGTATGTTCTTTAACCATTAGACGGAGGTGTGTGTAAGTGTAAATCAAATAATTCTCATAAAAACATCCTAGTATATTGAATATACTGGTGTTGTTACAAAATAAAGGAATAAAAAGAGTTTATGGTGTTGGAAGAGAAAAATAAAACAAAAAGGACATAAGAGAAGACATTACATTTAAATCGGGTAACTCCCCTTGGTTTGAACCAAAAGGGTTTCTTGAAGATCTTTCTGCATAAGGTAAGGAATCTATGATGAAGAGAGGGATGTGTAGAGATAAAATGATCAGATTTTGGCCAAGACAATGTCTTGAGAGGTGTGGGTAAGGGGGTAGAGGTGGGGGCCTTTTGTAAGAGGGAGGAGGGGCACTCTTGGAAATTCATGAAATGTACTTTATTATAAAATGATTTTCGGATTTTAAAGGTACCAAAATGATATATTTAGAGGATAAGGTGATAAGGGTTCTAAATCAACCCATACAATAGGTTTTTTACAAGTGTAAGTCTTAGATTCTAAATTATCTTTTCATTTAATTTAAATCGTTCATTAATGAGGTAATCACTACATCATCATGGCGTCATAAATAAATTAATTTATTTAATGTCTAAAAATTATAGAAAAAATAATATGATTTAGGAAATATTTTTAGATTTCCAATGACTATTTATATTCTAAGATATCGTTTACACAGACAAAACTAAAATTTTTTTACTTGGGTGATACATACTTTTGTTATATTTTCCTTTCTTTAAAAATAAAATGATAAAATGTCACTATCACACAAAAATGATTCCATGGGGTCCCAAAGCTTGGTAAAAGGCATCCCATGGTCGGAAAAGACATAACCAGTAGCATTAGGACACATTTTGGGGTCATTTTATTTTATTATGATATTATTTTATTACCCTTAACTACCCAATTACTAATTAATCGTGGTAATTAAAGATAATTATCATCGTTACTATATATAATGTCCAAAAACAAAAGAGTTTTAATTACCTAATTTGGACCTTCTAATTCCAAATATGGAATCCATTTTACCAAATTCCAAACACATTAATTGCAGTAATTAATTTAAAAATAATTCCCGTAGTCAAAACAAATAGCGGGTTGTTTTGAAACAATATCTATCAAAAGTTTGGCACTTGTTTATGCCCAATTCCAAAGTAAAATTAATTAAAATGATCAAAATTGGATTAAATGGTAAAAATATATTCTAATTACACTTGAAAACAATTAAAAATATAATCTAACCATATAATTAAATTATATTAAAAAGTAGTTTTGAAGTAAAATGTAGTATTTTTCACAATTCATTAAAAAATGAACATTGTCAGAAAAATACCAAAAAATTATCCAAAGTAAATTTAAATGCCCCAATCATAAATAATAAGATTATTTTGACAAATAGAGATTATAAAATTGCCAAAAGTTTGATTTAAAAATGGTTCTCCATCAAAAGGCGGTAAAACAATCTTTTAAAAATATTAGAGAATTCTATGCTTAAGATTGGATTTATTCTAATTTTAAGCCTCTAAAACACTATCTAATTCATAAATAGACTTAGATATGAAAATCTATTATTCTTTACTTACTTGGGATGTTACATAAATCATCTATTATTGAGCATTCATTCAGGATGGTTTGACAAAAATCGAAGAAATCAACAGATGACCTAAAAATAGGGTTTATGAGCTTGTATTGAGATAACATTCAATATGGAATGATAAACCAAGAAATGAGGAAGGATTAATCTTAAACTCATTGAGGGGATTCCAATACAAAAAATGGTGAGTGATTCTGATCTTGGATAGAGGATATCATCCATTCTTATGAGGAAGAGAGGATATCTCCACACATGGGGAGCTATTATGCTCGGATGAGAGGAGAAAAGATGGGTGAAACTTTGAATGAAAATAGAGGTAAAAGGGTAATTTCAACCCTTTAAATGAGATTCATGTTTTGGTTTCATAGTTTTCTAAACCATGTGATAATCATGTAGAAACACTACCTCAATATGGAACCCCTTGCATGGCTATGTGTATGGTTTACCAAACTCTGTGCAGCCTGTGTGGATACCCTTTGTAGCTTTTTGAAAAACCCTTGCACATTCAAAAAACCCCAGGTGTAAGTATTATAAACTATGTGAAACCCTATAGGTCCCACATGGTTTAGTTATGTAGTTCTCACTAATAGTGTACTAACCATGTGTCTCTCTCTGGCTTTCCAAAAACTGGGGTTTTGAATCCTGACACTCTCAGAACTCAATGGAACACTCGAGAAAACTCTTAGTTCTTAAACCCTATATAAAAACATTACATTTAATTGATACAAATTTTTTATTTAAATCCCAATTAATATCTAAACATTTGTCCATACACCAAACGAAAATTTTAAATTCTCTTGGAATTTTCAACTTGGTCCAAAACATGGTATGTAACAATTTACCCACCTTATAACTTATTTCCCCTGAGAAGAATTAGGGAACAATGAGAACATAACTTGACCTACTTAGGTTATTAATTTCTATTAAAATGATCATGTTACATTTCTAAATTCCTAATGCACCCCTATAATTCATTTTAATTATACGGTACTTAAGCTATTAAAAACTCAATCCAACGCTAATAACCAAAACAAAAACATAAATATGTTTCTTACTCGATCCCATCTAACCCGAGACATGATCACATTATGGTATATTTCACCAACTATCTTGTGGTACTCTCTACCACAGGTTACAATATTTAATGGCCAATTCTATGGCATGGTATCTCTACCATCATAATTGTATACTTAAGAACTCACTTAGCATTCTAATAATGCACTTCATCATGTTTATAAACATGATCATAAGGTAGATTCCTGATCAACCTCAATTATCCTAGTCATATTAGTTTTCCCATGAAAATATTAGGCCAACATTTTTCATTTCACTTGTATCATCTCAATGACATTCCTGAAGCGATTCCTCACCAAACACATTCAACCAATAAGAGAAAATCATATCAATCCACTACCGACTAACTATTTCTGAAAATGCTAGGATTTAATAGTCGACACATCTAAAACTCGATCCTGAAACATTTTATCCAAGGCACCTCAATATTGTTTTGAGAAGGCTTACTGAAACATGTAACTGGATTTCAGTGATGTCTCTAGATAGAACATTTGTTTATGTTGTCACTATAAATCATGAACATAGGTGTATACTCGATCCAACACCCTTAGATCATCACACACTATTTATTAACTGAGCCTGACTATATTATAGGGTAACTTCAGAATCAACTATTGAAATACAAGGAGCTCATCCAAGGTAGTCTATTGTCAGGATTTTACAAGTGATACATCATTATATAGCTAAAATATCTACATATTAATAATAATGACTGATCCCAATAGAATTATCTTGCCTAAAGATCAAGTCAAAGAATCATATGGTGTCTGTGATTCCATTAAAGGCCTACCCACTTGGAAATCCAAGTATAACTTAAGAAAAACCAATCCTCTATAGACATCCATGCTCCTATAGATTAAATCTAAAATATTATATTAATAAAGACAACATGGAATTTAATTGTTTCTTTAGCTCAGTGTATAACTAATTCTCTCTCAGTGTACCCTAGACGATATCAAGATAAGGGGATGATCATAACTAGTTCAAGATTACACTAAGAGGATATCCATGATTACCAACAATACCTAAGAAACTCCTGTTACATCCATGAAAAAGTTCCCATTTTGGTTTCTAACCAACCATGTACAACTACATATAGGATAGAACAATCAAAACACATTTGTATGACTCCCTTTGAAGAGATCAGTTGCACCTACTGATGTGTCATCATTAATCAACCATGATGTCCTCACTACCAAAGAATCCCATGACTATTTCAAAAAACATCATCATACCCCAACCTTGACTCATGGTTTTCTCAATGTTTTGATACACAACCACTATTTTATCAGCTTGTTTCCTTGAAAGAACCAACACATCTTAGAATAATTACTTCCTAGGTCTCTTATGCACCTTAAGACAAAATCTAGCATCCAGACTTAAACCCAGCCTATAACCAGGTTTACATCGAGCATCATCTTGGGGACTAGAACTCAAATATATCAGCCTCATGGTATTTTAAGTAAGTTCTAACCATTCCTAAATGGTCTTCTATGGTTTCATTCCCTATACCTGGAAGGATGTGCTAAAATAAATTCGACATGAAACTCCCCACCATAGGAGTTTCCCAGTAATCATTTACTAAGAATGAGAACTCATCCCATGACATACGTTTCATCCAACACAAAATAGGAGTTTTGGATATGGACGGCATGCTTTTACCAAGATCCAAATCAAATAGAGAGTAAAACTATCTTCTTAAAAAGCACTCTAGATCAAATTTACTCTAGTAATGTGTGTGACACTCTCCTGAGACACGCTCATACACATCATTAGTATTAGGTATAGAAGCTAAAACCAAACTGCTTAGTTGTGTTACAAAACCTAATCCTTTTTCAAAGTCATCCCATAAAATTAGGATAACTCAATTCTTATAAAATCTAGGTCACTCTACCTCGAAGATGGCCCAAGAACATTGCATAGAAGCTCAAGTTTTAAATGATTTCCACTTAAATAAAACAGTTTGTTGTTCCATTTTACAAAATTGATGGGTACCACGTGTATTGATGTGTACTACCCTAATATTTAATCAACATAATGAAACATAATTTGATACTACCATAGGCCTATCATCCATATGCATCCTAGTATGGATGGAATATACAAAAGATTCGTGCAGAGTTGTATTATACCATATGATGATTAATCTAGCTAATGACCTTCTGATTCTACCATTACTGAGGAAGAAGAAGTTTCATAAGACTAAATAAGTGGATGAACATTTCCTAGGAATGTCCAAACCACTAAAATGGAGCATTACATGATTCTCACATCTCTAACTTGGGTAAAAACATCACATGACCACTCGTCTATCTAGGGGTATCTTCTAATCATTAAGAGTCCTCCTCAGGAAAAATGGCATTCAAATAGTACATCTGATATAATAACTAGAAGATATATTTATTAGTTCTAATTTACTCATAGGGTGATACTACAATGGTAAAACCCCTCTTTTATCAATGTATTAAATTTTAAACTAGATTCATATGAAAAGGGTTTCTAGGATATCCCACCTATCATTTAGGCTTTAGAAATATAAGAAGAATCCCACAAGCAATGTTCATGTTCCTTCTCCAAGGCTACGAGAAAGGAAACATTTTAAAAACCATTATATGAGGTTCAAAAATAAAAACACCACAATAAGGTTTCATTTAAACCATTTGATTAATTGAAATTTAATTCTTAAACCTTTCAAATGCTTGGTTTAAAAACATCAAGTACAAGTTATGAGAGAAAACTATACTTTTTACTTTATTTATATAACTCCACAAGGTGACATATGAAAGTTATATCAAAATTCCCTTTAATAATTATTTATTTAGCTTAAATCCTATCATAATTTAGGAAATTTATCTTGTAAATTACTTTTATCCATTTTTTTATCCATAAATATCCTCATATCTATCTTAGTTAAAGAAAATATAAATTTCAAGCTATATTGGAAAACACCCTATAGGTTGTAATTGGAATTTTAATTAACTAATGCCTCCTATAATTATGAATCAAAAGAAGATAATAGGTATTTATTAATTAAATGGAATTGGATCAGTAAGATTCCACCATTCATTTATAAGTAACACTATGTAAACAGTTTCTAACACTTTAAATAACCATCCATATGTAGAAAGAGTATACCCAAATGGGGTTATTAACTAAGTCATATCAATACAAAGGATACCTAAGAGGGTCCCATCATTCAACCTGGGTCTATTTAAATGTAACCCAAAGACAGTTGATTTATTAAAGATTAATTACACCCTTAGTGGGTTTATATCATAAACAAAATTCCCCAACCATCCTATTTGGGTCTAGTTGTGCATTTAGGAATTTTAGTCATATGGGTCATTATTTACAAGTTATATAGGTACTAGTCTTCATAAAGGAAAATATTGTCTATTATAATCTCAATTCATCATAAATATATATAAGAATCATGGTTCAGTTGTATGAATTACCATTCCCAAATTATAAATCTACTTTCCTTTATAATTTATAATTGGAATTCATGTAATTTCAGAAGGTTTTTATCTTTGGTCTTATAATATAAAAAAATCTATATATGATGGTTTGATTATATGGGTAACCCATCCCAATTTATAAAGTCACATATACTTTAAAAATTGTTATTATTTCCCATTTAACCACAACCACTAATGTTTCATCCCATGAAACCCATGGTCCATGGATCAAACATGGAATAATTGGTTGGTTTAGATGAAAGCATAAAACTATATAGTAAAACACCATTTATTTTGATGTAGATACTTTAATAACCAATTGTTTTATCATAATTATACAAGGAATTCTATCACATCAACAATAAATAATACAACTATATCAGGAAGTCTATCAGTCAATCATGTCATAACAGTAAGTATAACATATAATCACACAAGAACATTGTATAGGAAAGCATGGTAATAAATAATCCATCATGTTATAAAAACAAGGGTGATGATAAATCACCTAAACATATTATGTATTCAGACATTCTAAATAATCATGTTGCATGACATATGATCACATAAGGAACATTCAACATTTATTAGGAAGTAAAGAAATGAAATCTATATGGCATGAGATATGAATGAAATGTGAATCTATATGCACCTATAATGATGCATGTTATAATAATTCCTTTCCATACTATACTAAGGGTAAAATGATATCAAGATCATAAATTACTAAGCACTGTAATTACATCAATCACTCATGATGAAATAATAATCAACTATAATAATGAACATCAAAAACAACAGTATATTCCTTGGACACTTGGTATGTTCCCCGTGTGTGGGTTGATAAATCCCAAACACGTTTATTTACCAAGTTCACTCACATTCCTTATCTCTTATCTGAAATCCCCAAAAGGTAAGATAAATGAAAAATATCTCTAATACCACTTTTTAATGTCTCGTCTCGGGAGTCACAGAACTAGTGCCCAGAGTCGGTTGGTCACATGGCCTCCAGAGTACTACCCCGTATTCTAGAGATTGTCAACTAGTAGTGAGGGTCTAGATATAGTAAGGTTGGGAGATTATACACTCATGATCATATTAACATGGAGATATATATATATATATAACAATATAAAAATTAATAATAAATAAAGAATCAATGGAATATGACAATAATTGAAAAAAAAATACAATGTCAAATATACAACCATGCATGTCCATATGAAGCTACAAAATACAAGCAATAAACATAAAAAAAGAATACATGGAATCAGACATACAATACAATAAATGTATAATTAAATGAACAAAATACTCAAAGTATATCTTATTGAGCATCCTAAGTGTCGGCTCAGTCATGTGCTCCTAATATCTCATATACAAGAGTAATTGTATAAGCATAAACCATGATCCTAAACCTATAACCATGATGTCTTTTTGGGTACCCTGGTGTAATGGAAACCCAAAAAGGGTGTGAGATATATTTAGTAGGCCACCACCAATGGTTACTAAGTGTCGGCTCAGTCATGTGATCCTAATATCTCAAAGTATGTATGTATGTATGTATGTATGTATGTATGTATGTATGTGCACTATATATGTAAAAATATATATAGCCATATATATATATGTGTGTGTGTGTGTGTAATACTAACCAGGACCTGAAGCGTAACTCAAGTGTCCATGCATAGTCATAATAATATCATGGGAGTAATAAGGGATTTCATTCCAGAGTTTTATAACTAATATAGGATACCATGCTAGTTATCACATTTTATAAGGGAGTTCATACCTGAGTGTCATTTATAATGAGGAGGAGTTCCATGTCGAACATCCAAATTGAGCGGGTATCGAACGTCATGTCTATCAACCCGAGTGATTTGAAACACCATGTCTAACATCCTTCGTGAAGGGTATTTTAAACACCATTCCCACAACCCTAACCAATGTTCCTTTGTAATAATCTAGTATAAGGTAGTTCGCTTTCCCTATAATCCCTTAGCCAAGTTGTTCTATAAATAGGAACTCAACATTTCTCAAGGAGAAGTGCACCTCCATTATCAAGATTCATTTATTATTTTAAATAGGTTTTGAGTTCATTAATTCCATAATATAAATCATGGAAAAGGATCACAATCTACATTATTATCAATTAAACTATACAATTATACATTCCATTTATAAGCAACATGAATTCCATGAGAAACACTCATTCCATATTATAATTTAACAAACATATTTCATTAAATAGATACTAATTCAATTCAATTAAAAGGATTGATTGGTTAAAAAACATAAAACACAAAAAAAAAGTTATCAAGTACCAAGAGGTTAAACTAAATTATTTTATCTTATTAAGGTATTCTATATTTTAAGGGAATTGAACAGGAAGTTTCATGTATGGAACAATGAAACATTTTATAAATGACATAAATTTAAGGGATAATCAGGTAGACAACCTACCTCATTCTTAGGACACTTCAATCATCAATTACCAAGCTTTGATTCAAGCCGATTCAATAGAAATCAAATAAATCAACAGACACCCTAAAAATAGGGCATATGATCTCTCACTGAGATAGCATTTAATACAGTAAGATAAACCAAGAAAGGATGAAGGAGGAATAATAGACTCATTGAGGGGCTTCCAACATAACAAATGGTGAGTGATTTAGAAATTATATATAGGGGAACATTTTATTCTTATGAGGAAGATGGGAGAGCTCCATGTGTGGGGAGATGTTGTGTATAGATGGGAGGAGAAAATAGGGGTGAAAGTTTAAAATAAAATATAGGAAAAAGAGTGATTTAACACCTTTAAATGAGGTGAACAATTTGGCTGCATGGTTTTCCAAACCATAAACCAACTGTACAGCAACACTTACTCAAGGTGGCACCCCTCATACGGCTAGGCACACCATTCACTAAACCATGTGAAACCCATGAAGATCCCTTTTGTAACTTTTTCATACCCCTCACATGGTCGTGTAGACCTAGGTTCATAGTTTTACAAATTGTGTGACACCCTTTAGGACCTATATAGTTGAGGTTCATGGTTATCACTAATCGTGAACTTACCATGTTCCTCTCTCTAAATTTTTAAAAACCAGGTTGTTGAATCTCAAAACTCCTGAAACTCAATGGAATACCTGAGATACATATCAGGACTAAACCCCATCTAAAAATATCAAATTTAATTGATTTAACTCTTTGATTTACATCTTAAATCTTAGATTAATATTTGGCCCATCCACCAAATGAAAATTTTAAATTCTCTTGGAATTTTTAACCCGGTCCAAAACACGGGACATTATGACTTTGGTGAAATCATATTATTAATGTTTAGATCACACCCTATATATATAGTGGTGTGTGTGTGTGTGTGAATATCTCATGTTTTATATATTTTATAGGTTTTGATCTTAGTTTGGATGTTTTTTTTGGTTCATTAATGAACATTTTGGGTTGTGGTAGTGACTATGGGTCACATGGAGGTGATTTTTTCAGTTGTTTGGGTTTTCTGTTCATTTTGGGCCATTTATGATCATCCAATTTGACAATATATATTTTTAATCTAGTATTTATTATTTTGGTTTAATCAATATATTAATTTGATGTTATATATTTTAATATGTGAGTTTAGTTGATTATATTGATTATGTATCATTGGGTTGTTTATTATGTTATGCCATGTTTGGTTGGTTTTTACTATTTGAGACCATTTATTTAATATTATTTTATGCCATGATTAGTCCATTTATGATCATCCAATTTGAAAATATGGATTATTGATAAAGATCCACTATTTATTTATGGTTTTTCAAGGGTGAAATTATTCACTCTAGTTTATGTTTTTTTTTCTAGTGCTTGTCACCAGCCCATGGTGATCTGGAATGTACTTAAGGCCTTGCAACAGAGTCTTTTGGGTGATTTGGAAGGTTAACACGGTCCAGTTAGTTAAAATAGTTACAAACCCAGAATAATCCTTAGTAAATCATTAGATAATCATTCTTTACTTCTTATAATCATCTTTATTCAAGTGTTGATCAAATTTAGTAGTTGGTTACTTGGGAGGGTGTGACTATAAAAAATAAAATTTCATCTATCTTAAGAATAATTATTAAGTTTTTTACTATTATAAAAAGTTTCTTACATTAATATTTTCATTTATTTATGATTGATCTCAAGATTAAGTTAGATAATGGTGAATTTTATCTACACCGGAGGTTTTTATCAAACGAGTATCATGTTTTACATTCATTTAATAAGGAATTTTATTCAATGTATTCCCACTAAAATTATAATCCAATTTAAACCATCATATATATTAGTGGGACAAGATTCATATTTCACTAATTAATGAGTCTGATTTGGATTTTTTCTCACTATGTGGTTATTTAGTTAGGTCATCATCCTAATAATATCATATATGACTCTTGAATGGTTAATCTAACAACTCTTTTTTCAAATCCATCATATTGATAAACTAAACACCATTCCTATGATAATATAATCCTATTAGGTTCTCTTAGATAATTGTAGCCTAAATAAAATTGTAAGAATGGGAACCAAATCCTATTAAGGTCACCCATTATTTTTTTGCATCACCCAAGAAAATACAGGGAACCCTGCTTTAGTCAGACCTACCTGGTTAGATGATCAAGGTCTTGACAAGTTTTTGATTTGGAAGGAATTTAATATGGAGTATTTTAAATGGTATTTAATCTCACCATATTATCTCATGTATTTCCTTTACATGTATTCATTCTTATAATGATTTAGTTTGGAGTAATATTCCCTCCACCAAACCAATATGTTCAAACCATATTGATGTGTAACTCTTTACACAACTCATGGATTATGTCACTAACCAAAATCAAAATCCAACTATGTTCGTATATATAAAAATTCATCCTATTAATGGTTTATATAAAACACTTTCATGTAATTTTTTATAATCATATGAAATCTACAATCCCTACAAGAGTAATTTTAAAAGGATAAATAGTCAACCTTTATTTTTTTTACAATGCATAGGCCTCCAAGTTATTGAGCATTCTAACCCAAATCTCCTCTACCCAAGGATAATTTTCTCAATATATATCCCAATATAATCACAATTATAACACATTATATGTATAAATCATAATTAACTACTTAATTCAGGCTTGTGAGAATATACAAGTAAAAGTTAAGGCAAAATAAAACTAAATCAATTATAATAACTAGTATGTAAATCCTTAGATTCATGTATGAAAATTTATAGAAGCAGTTTAAAATTTATTTTAAATTATAAAATCATCCATAAAATAATAATTATATTCATGAATTAAATAAGGAATAAAATAAATAAATGGACAATTCAGAAATTTAAACATAAAATATGAACAATTAATAAATAAACAATCATAAACATTTTATAATTTAGAATTAATTATGAGCATTCCATAATTAAAATAAATGTAATAAATTTATATTTAGTTCTAATATAAACTTCATATTCCCATTATATGAAATTTTACTTAAATATGTGATATTATATAAAATATATACATTTTATATTTCTATTCTATTTTATAAACAATTTATATAATCTTAATGTCACATATTAAATATTATTTAAAATTTTATCACATAAATTATAAAATATCATTTTGATATTGTTTAAATAATTTATCAAATAAGGCCTTTAATTTTAATAATTTAAAATAATTATTACTATCAACTTATAATTAAAATATAAACCCATTTTATAATTAGCCTTATTTTTTAATTTATAAATATTTAATAAATTACACTTATAATTTCCATATAAACATTTTATATTTCAATTATAAGTCATTTAATATAATTTTAGAGAGTTATTTTATTATTTAAAATTAATATTATGGATATTTATTTATTAAATGTTACATAAAAAATTAATTAATTAATTAAAAACAATTTATAATTAATTATCTAATAAATATATTTATAAATTTATAAATATCCTAAAATACCTTTTATTTCAATTTATAAACTATTTATAAAAATTTTATACCACTTCTTAATTGAAATATATAAAAATAAAATTTTCCTAGTATATTATATTTAATGATATGTAAATATCGTGGGTTATGTTGGATAAGCTAGATGTGATGCCCAAAAATATTTTGCACTATTAGTCATATATTATAACTAATAATCCAGGCTCATGTATCATAAAACCAATGTTGTGTAAGAATAATGTTGTGATGACTTATGATTGTTCTTCATATGAGTAACTCAACACACAAGGGTCAACATATGAATAACTCTAAACCTTAGATAATCATAGTATATTATATTCTATTGAGTGAGATTAATCCTACACTCTATGGTCTATATAAAACAAACTTAGTGCTACAACGACCATAGGATATGATGGGCGCCTCATGTAGGATTAACTCATCACTTAGTGTCCTACGTAAGGTTAAATTAGAGCACCTATCTACCATATATTATGATAATATCTCAAATATTATTAATTCAACATTTTCATATACCATACTTTCATAGCATATAACATGCCATAATACAGCCACATATAAGAGCAACCCTTTGGTAGTGAGCCATATATTACGGAAGGTATCGATATCTCTCATACAATGTGATACTTTGTTTTTCAAACTAAATATTAGATCCTTCATATCTTAAAATCCCTCATATCATGCTCTATGATATAAAGAAGTTTAAGGATTTCAATGAATCATGTAGTTCAAAATTCCAATAATTTCTTGTGATAGGCTCTACAATATCCAATATGATAGCCTATATTATTAATTTTTAAACATGATTTTGTGAATCATGAAGAATGGAATGGATTTGATACCACTTATAGGTTTTGGGGGATAAATTAATACTTAATATATGTTGTGTAAACAACATGAAACCCAAATCCAAGATATACCATGCATTGAAACTAAAACCATGTAGATATAAAATGAAGAACAATGTGTTCAATGTACCATACATCATCGAGATGCTATTGTTATTTTATTCATAATTATACTTGATGAATATCACTCAAAGTTCATCTGATTGAGTCCCTTATTCATGGTGTATCATTAGGTTAATTTGAATAAACTATTGCATGGGATATATTCTCCTTTAATCCAAGATATGATAGTGTCTCTTTAGTTTAAGGATGGGAGAAGAAACATATCACCTGATAATGGGCGAATATCCGATAGTATTCTACACCCATCATATGTTGGGATACTCCTTTATATAATACCTTGATTTCTCTCCTCAAGATTCATACCTTTAATCATGAATTTCATTATATAATCCCTCAAGTATGCTCCTTGAGTGCTAATGCTATTTTAATTCTTCCTAGTGTTTCATATTATAATGTGTTAATAGTGAATGATAGATAACTTAGGGAGAATACAAAATTTATAACACTTATCATTTAGATTTTAAAGGTAGTAGCATGTTATCACTATAACATTCTTTATGATATGATTTTAAACTAGGTAAACAGTATGGATTAAATCCATGAATGTCAAACCATGAAATATAATTATATCATACCTTATGATATAGGACATAACACAGAATATGTGTATAGAATTTAGGGCATATATCTTTCATTTAAATCATTACTTACTGATAAAAAATAAAACATCATCTTCAATAGGATTCATAATCCCTCCCCCCATTGGATTTTTTTTCAATACCCACTAAGAAATATATTTCAATATATTCTCAACCAACTTATTTTCTCACCACCTTAATGAAAATAAATACAATGGTTCTTTAAATAGGGGTAGTACCATAAATTTTAAATCAATGAGTCATAAATCAATAAAATCTAAGTCTATATAAGATATCTCAGTGTAGAAAATGAGAGAGATTAACCCAAATATCAAATTTGTCCATAAAAAATTCTATATGTGATACCAACTGATAAAGAATATTTTTAGGAAACATCAATTAGATTTATAAAAATGTAACCTTCACACATCTTAACAATAAGATTAAAAATATTCATACATAAGTAGGTTTATCTATAGAAACTCATATCTCCCCTTAAATTTAGAACAAATTTAATCAATACAAGGATAAAAAAAATATGACTAGCATACCTCAATAAAAATATTCTCAAAAAATTAAAAATTCTCACCACTTTATGGAGTTTCAATATTTACATAAATATTTTTTCAACTACTTAAATCAACTCTCTCTCAATGGTTAAACCTATTTAATATCTTTATCATATTTGATCTTCCTGTCATATAAAATTAGAATTATTTTTCAGAAACAACCTTTAAGAATTTATGCCACTTGAGTTTTATAAAATAATATCACTTGATTGAGCACTCTATGATGGATATAATTCTTTTACTATACTAATTTCGTAAAATTTATAATTCTAGTCATCCCCTTGAAAGAATAACCTCTAATATCCTATACATAAAAAGAAAACAAACATATATGGGAATAAAGCATTTTATTTTTTTTCTCATTAATGAGAGTGACAAAATTTGGAGTTTCTTCTCGATCTAAAAACTCTTTTTGTTTTTAATATAATTTTGATATAATTTTTCATTATTTCTATTTTAACTTTACAAACTCTAATTTCCTTAGGAGGCATAATATTCTTGATTCCTTAACATTTTTCCTTATGTAAAACTTATTTTTTTACACCAACTATCAGAGCACATGAATTCCTTGGTGATTGCTTCATTATCATCAACATCTCCTCCTATTTTATTAGTATGATCATAAATTATCTTGAAATGTTTATATCCCACACAACATATTAGGAATCTTTAATTCTCCCTATTTTAGAAAATTTTCATGAAATTCAAATTCCTCCTCATATATTTATTCCACAAAACAAATCCATTTTTTTCATGGGTTGGTTTTATTTTTTATTCCAATTTGATTCTATATATAATAACATTTATTCCTTGTTTTTAATTATCCATGATATATAATTTTCATCCATGATAGAATTACCTTAATATATTCTTTATCATCCTTCTCATCCTTCATGGGTGTGTTTTTTTACCATTTATTATATATATCCAAATGTGGACTAAAAATATCTTCTACTTTTATTATTTCTCATATTTTATGGAATTATTTATTTAAAATATTTTATTTCGTTCTTAGACACTTTAAACTAGCACTCTCCATATAATAACCACCTTTTTTATAATTTCTATGGAATTATTTCAAGAATTCAAATTTATTTGATATAGAAAAATTCATACCATTATTATTTTGTGTACTATGAATAAAATTATAACTACCCCCAGATTTAGTGATTATTTTTTTCAAAAAAAATACATATTATGATAATAATCAATATATTCATGCCCAAATTTTTCAAATCACTAATAAAATCCAATAAATTTTGATTTTCTCATTTGAATAATAATCTAATCAGTTTTAGTATCCTTTTATTTTTTATGCTATTTTATCGTTAAACTAATATTCTTTTGGGGAACTACTTCTGTTATTATTTCCCATATACACCCTTTATAAATAGGTTGGCTTATCATCCCTTTTATTAACCAAAATTAACTATACTTTACTTTATGGTTTACACTATAAATCTAAATAAAATTAGGTCAAACAAAATCTTATGGAAAAAAATTTACATCATTTTTCTTTGAGCCTATAGTAGATATATCTATATATAATTTTAATCCCTTATTTACAATATATTGAGTAATTTTTTAATGAAAACCCCCATCTAAAATATTCATGGTAGAAACTCTTCTCTCTATTTCATGTGAAGATTCTTCTTGAACTAGTTTAAAAAAATCAATTTCACTTCATGTTCAAGACATTTCATGTTCAAAATATTATTATCATATTCAATTTTTTTACTTCGTATTCATGCTCTTTTATTATCTACTCAAAATTACTATCATAATATTCATTTATTTTACTATTCATTTGCAATGAATTGTTAATAACCTTTATTAATAGTGATTTGATCTCCAACTAAGAATTCTTGAAAACAATCTAATTTTTTGGTTTTCCTATAATTTTTGGATCCTTTCTCAAACACCTTTACTGAAATCATCTTTATCTTAAATTACATTAAGTATTTCCTTATCGAATCTAGACCACCTTTCTTTAAGCTCAAAATTATTAGGATTGCTTATGGATGTGTCCAAAGATGAGAGGGATGAGAATCAATGTTGACATAATTTTCTCTAATTTTATTTTTTATCACTTTTCACCTCCTTACTTATTCAGTGAGTGGATCTCTCTCTATATATATCCGTCCTTTCATCGATATTCAAATATAGAATATAAGAGAATATAGGGATTTTTTAATGAGGTTCTCCTTCTTAAGGATGACTACATCCCAGGTACATCGGGATTATTTTCTCATGTGCATAGATTCCTTCTTGTTATCATATAAAGTATTAGAAAGGGTGTGGACTTAAACTTGTTATCTTATCACTGATCAGGTAAAAAAAGTGAGGTCTTAATTTTAATTTATAGAAGATAATGAACTTTCACTTTCTTGAAGCAATATCACCTTTGTTGGCTCAAGTTCCTCCTAAAATTTATGGATTAAACTTCTTCCTCCCATGAAACAATCAGGTGGGATTATATAGTATTATTTTGGATTATACAGTATATGATTATACTATTTTCCATATACTCAATCTCTAGGAATATATTTACTAAACTGAAGCATTAATAATCTCACTTCCACTTTTCTCTTTTTCTTCAATGCATCAGAATAACATTGGGTATCTCTTCCTTATTCAATACACAGGATTTGTAGCATGTGGTTATATTGGTTCTTCTTTCTCTTTATATTCAACTTAAAAAATATTCAACAGCAAAAAATTGAACAATTTATTCATTTAAATTCTCTTAATATTAATTTCACTATATATGAATATTATTCTCAATATTTGAATACCCGCAAATCTCAGCATCTTACACTCTTTAATTATTATAGTTTCCAAAAACTGAGTATTCAAAGTCTTATTGAAAACTAACCATCTTAAAACCCAGATTATATGGTATTACTTCTCTCATATAAATCATATTAGAGAATTATAATTTCTATTCATGATATTAAAAAAATATCTTGGCCTTCCTTCCATTCATTGCCTCCATGTTAACTCCATTAAATTCACATGGAATAATATCTTTATAAATGCTTGAATGTATGCATTAATGGATCCTTTATTTGTGTAATAATACTCTCTATGAATCTCATATTTTTATATTCTACTTAAAATTTATTTTGAACTAAATTTTTTCATATCTTGAATTTGAACATGCGGCTTATCACTGACTTATTTAGAAATCATAAGTCTTCAAAAGACTTATAGACTAAAGTCATGTGATCTGAAGACATATTATCAAAATAAATATTATCAAATTCATTCGATGATTCTCAAATACATGTTCACCTTAAAGTCTTACGATTTCCTCATAATTCATATGATCATCAAAGTCATGTGAGCATATTTTCCTTTTTCACCACCCCAATCTCCTCTATATTGTAGATAAATACTCCTCATTTATTATAGATAATATGTAATATCTCCATGATCATCACTAAATTTTGGTCACCATTTCACTCCCGTTTTTCAAAAACCATTATTTCCATGATTTATATAATGTTATATCCTCTAATCATTTCATATTTTTCATTATTCATAGTCATATTCATCTCCACTTATCACAGTATCTTGTGGTGTGCCAATAGAACTTTCACTCTAGAAATCACTCATTGTTTAATTTTTATTGAATCGGGATCATTTCATTTAAATAACGATGTTTAATCTTTGATGAATTCAAAAGGATCATAATAATTTACAATTATTCATTTCTTCATAATGCTCAAATTTTGGATTTCTTTAGATAACCCTTACATAGTCATTGTAATCTTAAGATTACCTTTACACATGATCTTGGTTACCTATACATAACATTCACATTACCTTTATATGTCGTCTTCACTTCATCATTACCTATATGCATGTTAGAGTTACCTTTATGTCACTCAGGGGTACCTTTAAAAAGATTTTTATTTTTTTTAATTACCCTTATGTTTCCAGGTGATCTTCAGAGTACCTTTATATAGGTATCAACATACCTTTACACAACCCATTACAAATTTTATTTTTCTTCAGATCCACTTCAATTGAACTCGATCCTTCCTTAATAATCTTCAATGAACTTATGGTAAACTCTATATATCTTACAATGATATTCATAATTTCATAATTCTCCATGCATAAATTTTATATGGAATTTTGATAATTATCACATTAACTGAAGTGTGGCACCTTGAGTTCCTAATATTCATGAATTAAGGAATATATATTTTGAAATTAAGTCATGAAGTGTGTCAGGGATTTTTGAGGAAGACATATTACATGGGAGAGGTTTGATCCCGATACTGCGTGCCTTTTTTAAGAGTGAAGAGTGTGCATTTTTTTCTAATCCCAGATAAACAATTTACTAGAATGAGCTCTTACATATAATCCATGGTGCTTCAATTATGGATCAATGAAGTTTGATGGGATTCGTTTCTCTCCCACAGCCCACCATGCCAACCTGAATGTATAGAGGCTAATCATCCTTTTCCCTACTACCTACACTAACCATTTTACTCACACCTGCGATAACACATGCAATCTATACACCCTCTATTCCATTATTGGATGAATCTTGAAGTTAACCTTGACCAGTTTCTAATGGTGGCTAGGCTTCTTGGTTGGTAGATTTGGATAATAGTTGAACTTTTTTTCTTCCCATAAATACATATGCCTTCACCGAATAATATAGATCCATCTAGCCACATATCCTCATCTTCACCCTTTATATATTTCCCTCAAGCCTATTAGTATAAGGATGGAATTTATCAAACCCTTATAATTTAATCATGTTTCCTTAGGAACTTTCAAAACATACTACACACATTTCTTCATATTTATAAGAAACAACTTTTCTTCAATATTCATAAAAAATATATCACAAATATGAATTAGGTTCAATGATATCTCCCTTTGTATTTGTTTTTAATAATAATTCTATAAAATGGTATGTTAATATGATCTTTGTTTTTTTTATCTCCCATTTTTCTCATATACTTATCACATTTTATTCTCTCCCCCATGTTGATAATAAATACATTGTATAAATAAGAGGATGATATCACTTCTGTAACACCCCAAGATTTCATAGTACGTTATTTCTTCAAAGTAATTCAATAACTTGCACTACACACAACACCGAGTTCAAGCGCACCACAACTTACCAAACTAGCCGTTAAAAAGCGGTTATGAATAGTATTAACTGAATTATGAACTTTATATAATTTTTATAATTTTAGAATCCATATTATGAGTTTATTAGACATAATGTGAGAACAAATTCAATTTTTTAGATAAAGGAATTATTTTTCAGAAAATGCAATTTTACCGCCTTTTGAGGGAGAACACTTTTTAAATCCAATATTTGATACTTTTATATATTCAATTTGACAAAATAAACTTCTTCTTTAGAATTTAGAGATAAAAATTTAGTTTTGATAAATTTTTGGTATTTTTCTGAAAACTTTCATATTTTGGTGAATAGTGAAAAATACTAAATATTAATTAAAAACAACTTTTTTAATCGAAATAATTTATAGTGTTAAATTATAAATTTTAATGGTTTGTAAGTATAAATAGATTATATTTTTACCATTTAATACAATGTTGGTCATTGTAATTAATTTCACTTTGAAATTAAACATAAACAAGTGTCAATCTTTTGATAATTATTGTTTCTTAAAAACATGCTATTTGTTTTAACAACAGGAATTAATTTTAAATTAATTAATGTCACTTCTATGTTTTGAATTTATTAAAATAGAAATAATTTTTGAATTTGGAATATCAAATAAATCTTAGGCTGAATTTTTGGTATTTTTCTGAAAAACATCAATTTTTGATGAATAGTGAAATCACTTAGTAGTAGTTATAAAAACTGACTTTTTCATTTAAATGAAATTTTATCGCTTCTGTGAATTGAATTTCTAAAATCTGACATACATGGTTGTTATCAATAATTAAAATTTGGTTCAATAAGATGAAAATAATTTTTGGTGAATAGTAACTTTTGACTTATTTATCACGGTTAAAGGTAAATAGGGTAATTCAAGGTAAAGAGAAAATTATAATAATTCAAAATTATCTTAACACTTGTACAAACCTTATTGGATGAGTCATTAACGACCATGGGTATCTTTGGGTTGATTTTGGGACCCCATTGAGCCACTTGGGAGTGATAATGACAATTTAGATTAATTAATTTAAAGTAAAGGCAAAATAGACATAAACAAAAATCTTTTAGTAATTATTTTTTATATGGTGTTATATAAGAAATAATTTTGACTATCAATATTAATTGGAAATATAAAAAGATTTTCTACATCATGGTATTTTTTTTATAATATTTAGACATCAAATAAATTAAATTATTTATGACACAATAATGATGCAGTATTTACCTCATTAATAAATGATTTAAATAAATGAGATTATAATGATTAAAATATTATCCAAAACATGTCCAATTATAATTGGATGATTTTATTTCGAATATTAGTCACCTTATCTTAGACCTTAATGATTTTTGAACTTTTTGAAACCGAATATCATTATATAATAAAATAATATTTTCACACTTTCCTAAAGAGCCCCTCCTCTCTCTTATAAAAGGAGACCACTTCTAACCAATTCCTCACACCTCTCAAGACTTTTGGCTCATCCAACATCTGCCCAATTAATTTCCCTAAATCCCTATACTCCTCCTATAATCCTTACCTTAGGAAGAAGGCACTTCAAGAAGTCCTTTGGTTCAAACCAAAGGGAGTTACCCAAATTAAAGGTAACGGTTTCTCTTAAATTGTTTTCTTTTATTTTACTTCCCCAACCCCTAAACTCTTTTTATTCCTTTCTTTTGTAACAACACCCGTATCATAAATTTACTAGGATGTTGTTATGAGAAGGATTCTAACTACACTTACACACACCTCCATCTAATGGGTGAAGAACATAATGTTTCTATGGATGGAAAACTAACGCCTCACGAAACGATGATTGTTCAATTACCTCTTACCGCCTCTCATGGTGGCCATTATGATGGCACTATATTTATATATGATATATATTATGTTTATGTTTTATTTATGCTTCTGCATTTTTAATTTATAGAATGCCTTTTTGGTTTCCATAGTGTGTAAATACGATAATCTCATTTGAGGAAGTGTGGACTATCACCCCCTCAAAGTGATGTGACTCGTTAATGCCTTATGTGGGATGTAAAAAGGATAGAGTTAATGACATTATATATGATATTATGTTGTAATTATAATATACCTATGTATCATGCCAATGTATTAAAATAATTCACCAACTCTGGGTAACTTGGGTCGGGGCGTTACAGTTGGTATCAGAGGAAGTTTAGCAATAACCTTGGAAGCTAGATTTAGATAAACTCTTATTAGAGAACATAGACCTAAGATAGAAAATGAGGATTATTATTGAAGGACTTCCTAAAATTTTGGTAATGTAGAGATTTTGTGAGTTTTCCAAGCAAATACATCCTTGTCTGGATACGAGCAGGTAGAGGCGGCTCTGGCACAGATGTAGCTAGGGGTAAAACCCAAAAACACCACTTTGAGCTAGACTCGAATGGGAACTGGTGCACGACAATGGGCCTTACTTCACTCTTGGTTATGACACTCCTGGGGGATATGCTTAGGATAATTCTCATTTTCTTTACAAATCATTATGAAGGATCTACGAGTATATTCCTCCTCAAAGAAAATATTTTTTTGGATTATATCCATAAACTATTCAATTTATGTTAGGTATTTTACAAGTTTGGAATTATTCATTGCAATTCATAAACTGAACTAGTGTATGCCATTGTATAGAAATGGATCCCAGTAGAAGGAATGTGAACTCTAGCAATACGTATGATCCAAAGAGTAAGAAGGATCATATCTTCCATGATATTAAGCCATCATTAAGAGGGGAAATAGTCTCCCATATATTCTCAACATATAAAGAAATAGTATCATGTGTTAATAAGATAAGTAAATAATTATCTTAGTCCTATGGATTTGAAGGGAATCAAGAGAAGAAAAGGATGGAAGGCAGAAAGATGGATAAAGGGAAGAGGGAAAAGAATAATTTTCCCATATGTGATAACTGTGGGAAGAAACACCCTAAAACTTTCCTGAAGGTAATGGGAGTTTGTTATAAGTGTGGAGAAAAAGGACACCAAGTACGTGACTGCAAGGGTACAAAAAAGGTTTCAAATGTAAAATGCTTCATCTGCAAAGAGTTGGGACACTACGCGAACCAATGTTCAAATCATCAGAGTATGCCCCAAATGATGTTATTGGATAATAATAAAATTATGATACTACCACAAATGAGGATGAATGATTAGAGTTATTATGTTGTTATTAAATAATTATGTCATTTGAGTGTTGTATCAACGATGTACTGGTTATAATCACTACCACAAAACAGGTCAAGAGTAGTGCTGCCCTTTATCAGCGCTAAACAGAAAGCGCTCATAACGGGGTATGCCTTTATCAGCGCTATATAAAAGCGCTGATAAAGGGTACCCCTTTATCAGTGCTTTTTTTAGCGCTGATAAAAGGTAACATTTATCAGTGCATTTTTTAGCGCTGATAAAGGTATATCTTTATCAGCGCTTTTAACGAGCGCTGATAATGGTTCTGTCGGTTTTTATTTAATAACCCTAATAGGCCATCCTCGCTTGCATGCGGTCAAGCTCTCGCAGAAGCTGAACCAGGACCCTCGCCGCGCAACCTCGTCCTTCTCGTCCTCCTCCTTCCTCCTCCTTCCTCCTCCTTCCTCCTTCTCATCCTCCTCCTTCTCCACCGCAGCCGCCGCCTCCGCCCCCGCTCCCGCTACCGCGACCGCCTCTGCCTCTGCCGCCTCCACCCTCGCTGTCGCGACCGCTGCCGCCTCTGCCGCCGCCGCCGCCTCCGCCTCTATCGCCGTCGCCGCCTCCACCCTCACTGCCACGACCGCCGCTGCCTCGTCCTCCTCCTCCTCGTGCTCTCAAGGTGGGAGGTGAGTTCCATGGATGGTATTCCCTTGGTATATTATTTATATATTGTGTGTGTGAGGACCAAATAGTGAATATAGATGTGAGATAGGAATAATACCATATCTTGAGCCTAATTCCAGTAAGGATTTCCATAATAGATAGTGTGGTCTTAATGTGATTATGATTATTTCTAGGGATGTGATTCATAATTAGTGATGAGTGTTGAAATAAGAGATGTTATTGATATTTAGCAACACAAGTGGGTTGTTTGTGAATGATGTGAAATTGGATACCCTATAGGTTCCATAGGGATATCTTGACTCTAAGATGAAGTATATGGTAATTGTTTAGTTATGATGGTTCACATGTGTGAGAGGTCTACCAAGGTTTTGTGTGATGACTTCTGTGGATAACCAACCCTTGTTTTCATTTTTTTTTATTTTGAGTTACCATGGGAGGTAAGTTATACCCCTTCGAGTTGAATATTTATGTATGAGATACAAAGGAAATAGTTTTTAATCTTATGGTTATAAGGATTCCCAAAGATTATCCCAATGGAAATGATGATGGATCCATATTAATTTTCATCACATAGCATGATCTCATAGTTATATGATTAGACAAAGATGAACCCATAATACAAAACATATCACCTAGTATGTCTGTCACATATATGAATAAATAAATTAGAAAAAAACATACTACAAAGCATAAAGGTACCATTAAATACTTACATTGGTTAACTTTTTTTAGAAATTGTTTATCTTCATCTGCACCTTGTACTTGCACCCATGAATTTGAAGGTGAGTATGCATACACGATAGTTGACCTTCTTATAGAGGAGTTTCTGGAAGAGTATAAGAGACATGATGCAATGAAGATCATTATAGTGTTGGAGCAAATGTGGTTGCTACAAACAATGTGGAAATCGGCTTGTGCAACGCGACCTAAGTTACAACTTGTAGGTATTGTAACTTAGGCCACGTTGTACAAGCTGATTGCCACAATGAATAGCAAGATATTCATTGCTTCATGTCTCTTATACTCTTCCAGAAACTCTTCTCTAAGAAGTTAAACTATCGTGCACGCATACTCACCTTCAAATTCATGGGTGCAAGTACAAGGCACGGATGAAGATAAACAATTTCTAAAACATGTTGACCTATGTAAGTATTTAATGGTACCTTTATGATTTGTAGCATGTTTTTTTCTAATTTATTTATTTTTATATGTGACAGACATACTAGGTGATATGTTTTGTATTATGGGTTTATCAGGAGTCTGTATGATTTCCTGTTTCCACATTTCATTTTAAATAGCATGTTATAATTATATATTTACTGTACCCTGATGGCTCAAATAGTCAGGATATTGTAGATGTTTCTAGAATGATGTAGGATTCTTTTTCCCCAATGGTAGTACATTTTTAGGATGTTTTCACTGATGAGGTATAAAATTTACTTCTTAATAAAGAGATAAACTTTATAATCTAGTTAGTTTTGGGAGAAAATTCAGTTTCTATCATAATTTCTAAAATAACACCAAAAGAGCATCAGTTGTTTGAATTACAATTTGATGATATAGAATATAATGGTTTCATATGGAATAGTACTTTACCATGGGGTTTTATAGTTCTCTAAAATAGATGGTTGATTGGTATTTATTATTTTGTTCGAATATTGGAGATTGAACCTGATGAGAGTCATGAATATGTATCCTCAACCATGCATTGATAGTCACATTGATCATCTATGAGGTTCTATGATCTTCTCCAAGATAGATTTGACATTAGGATACCATTAGATGAGTTGGACATCGATGGACCTACCATGGACTGCTTTTAGGAGTAGTTATGGCCTGTATGATTTTTTAGCGATGATTTTTGGTTTAACTAATGCATTGGTTGTATTAAGGGACTTGATGAATAGGATATTTCATCCTTTTCTGGATCAGTTTTTAGTAGTTTTTTTCAATTAAATATGAGTGTACTCCCAACCCATAGTTGATCTTGACCAACATCTTATCATCACCTTGAGTACATTAAGATAGCATCATATTTATTACTGTTTTCTCCTGTTACTCATTGGTTTCCTCTTGTTCGCATGTCATGTATTTTCTAAGGCATCATTCAGTCTTTGTAAGACTAACTTGGAATAAATTTGATATATGTCAGATTAAATCAGGTATCTTATACATACATGATGTTCACCCTACTGGACACACCATGTATATGGATTTCACATGTGTTTAAAGGAATTTGTACCATGATTTGTTTTTATAAAACCCAAACAATTCTACCTGATTAATTAAAACATAATATTAGGCAAGTTCTCGAGATCGAACCCATAAAGACGATGAATATGAATAAAGAATGGATGAATGTCAATCGGTTGATAAAAGAGTATGAAGATGGCGTGAAAGAGTTTATAAAGTTTGTAGAAGATCATTCATGTGACCCTTCTCAAATCCTTTGTCCATGTTTATGATGTTGTTATTCAAGAAAAATTAGTCAAGAGGAGTTGGAAGAACACCTGATCTGTCACGGAATAGATCGAAGTTATACATGTTGGAATAAACATGGGTAAAAAACCAATGTAGGTAGTGACTCAGAGAACAAGACATTTTATAGATCATCTGATATGATTAGAATCGTGAACAGTGAAGACGATCGTATGGAGGGTGTGATTACAGATGTGAACGATGATGAAGATAGTATTGAGGAAATGACAATGACAGTTGAAGATGAACTTCGTGATTGCCCAAAATTGTTTGAGAAGTTAAATAGTTGTGCAAAAACGTCATTGTATGCTGGTTGCACTAAATATACAGCATTGTCAACCGTATTGAAGCTGTATAATTTGAAAGCAGGCAACGGGTGGATTGACTCTAGTTTTACGGAACTACTTGCTCTCCTGAATGACATGCTCCCATAAGATAATGAACTCCCAAGCCGAACATATGATGCCAAACGAATTCTATGATCGATGGATATAATCTCTGAAAGAATACATGATTTCCCAAATGACTATATATTGTTTTTCAAGGACCAAAAATCACTTAAAGAATACCCAAAGTGTGGTGCTTCCCGATACAAGAAAGATGATTCTAGTCCTACAAAAGTTGTATGGTACTTTCCAATCATTCCTAGGTTTAGACGCCTATATGTAAGTGAGGAGACTACAAGACAATTGACATGGCATGAAGATACAAGAATTAAAGATGGGAAACTACATCACCCTACAGACTCTCCTCAGTGGAAGAGAATTGATCACAAGTATCCTGAATTTGGGAACGAGCCGAGAAACCTTCGTCTGGCGTTATCTACAGATGGGGTGAATCCTTTTGGTTTTCAAAGCAGCAGTCATAGTACATAGCCAGTTATGTTGGTAAATTATAATTTACCACCGTGGTTATGCATGAAACGAAAATACATCATGTTATCTATGCTTATATCAGGACCAAAACAACCGGGTAATGATATTGATGTTTATTTGGCCCCATTGATCGAGGATTTGAAAATATTGTGGGATTCGGGTGTTAAGATGTATGATGCTTACAAAAATGAACAGTTCACTTTGAAATCCATGTTGTACGGGACGATAAATGACTTTCCTGCTTATGGAAATTTGTCAGGATATAGCATTAAAGTAACTCAAGGGTGTCCCGTTTGCGAACAAGGTACACAGTCAATTAGGTTGAAACATTCATCAAAAACCATGTTTCTAGGACATCGCATATTTCTACCCCGACAACATAAGTACTGATCTTGGACGACATCATTCAACGGAAGTTCAGAGGAACGTACAGCACCGTCTCCACTAACAGGTGATCAATTGTTTGATAAAGTGAAAGATTTGGACACTACTTTTGGTAAACCATTTTCGAAAAACCTTATGAAAACTGGTTGGAAAAAGAGATCAGTTTTTTTTGAATTACCATACTGGAATTGTCTATATGTCAGACATTTTCTTGATGTTATGCATGTTGAAAAAAATGTATGTGATAGTGTCATCGGCACGTTGCTAAATTCACCTGGCAAAACAAAGGATGGAATTAAAGCTAGATTGGACATGGTTGAGATGGGAATACGAGAAGAGTTGGCACCAGTGAAGGGTGAAAAACGAACATTTCTTCCTCCTGCTGCTTACACTCTTTCCAGTCAGGAGAGATATCAGTTTTGCAACTTCTTGAATGATGTAAAGGTTCTATAGGGGTATTCATCAAATATCAAGAACATCATGTCAATGGGAGATTTAAAATTAAAGGGTCTAAAATCACATGACTGCCATGTTTTGATAGAAGATCTAATTCCTATAGCTTTACGTTGTATTTTTCCCAAGAATGTCCGACATACATTAATGAAGCTCTGTTTCTTCTTCAAAGCTATATGCAGCAAAGTTATAGACCCGGAGAAATTGCCAACTATGGAAAGAGAAATTTTCGTCATATTATGTGAATTGGAAATGTTCTTCCCACCGACATTTTTCGATATGATGGTTCATTTGGTGATAGAGATTCAACTATGTGGTCCTGTACATTATAGATGGATGTACCGCATTGAACGGTATATGAAGATTTTGAAATGGTATGTCAAAAAACGAAGTCGTCCAGAGGGTTGTATTGTGGAGCAATATATTATTGAGGAAGTTGTTGAATTTTGTACCGAATACCTGTCTGGTGTGGAAATCGTTGGCCTACCAAATTCTCGTCACACTGAGTGGCTTGAGGGTGAAGGAATTTCTGGAAGAGAGTTTGTCACAATCAATATTACAGATCAGGAGCAGGCCTACCTTTACGTTTTTCATAACAGTTTCGACGTTGACCCATATGTTCAAACCCACAAAGAAATTCTTAGGCATTTGAATCCTTTTAGGGCTGAAAAATAGATATCAGATACACATAATCGATAGTTTATAGGATGGTTTCGAGACCATATTTTTAAGCAGTTAGATGAAAATCCAAAGTCAATTTCAGAATGACTTTGATGGCTGGCCGGAGGAGCAAGTGTGTATGTATTATCTTACAATGCTTATGCAGTTAACGGTTATACATTCTATACTAATGAACATGATGAAGACAGTACCATGAAGAATAGTGGGGTTACACTTGTGGCTAAGGCGATGCATGTTTCCGGTGCTAAGGACAAAAATCCAATTTATGCGAATATGTCATACTTTGGCATCATCAAACGAATATGGGAGTTGGATTATACGAAATTCAAAGTGCTGATTTTTCAATGCAAGTGGGTTGATAATAGGACTGCTGTTAAAATAGATGAATTAGGATTCGTGAAAGTTGATTTCAGTAAGGAAGGGGAGAAAGACGAACCATTTATAATAGCATCATAGGGAGTACAAGTATTTTATGTTCTAGACCCTGCAAACCGAATTTGGTCAATTGTTCTGTTATCGACCAAAACAACTGAAGGGTCAGATGAAAGTTCAACGGAGGTTGACCCTTTTATAGGGACTTCACAATCATTTCGCAGCGGTCCAAATGTAGACGGAGTTTTGTATGTCAGAGGAGACCAAAATAAAGGAATTTACATAGTAGATAGAGGAGTCAAATCACTTCAGCCTTTAAAGAAAAAAAAGAGAGAGTACAATAATCAGGTTATTTGTTTATTGTAACATACATTGTGTACGTTATGTTATTATCTATTCGCTTCCATTTTTATGTAATCTAAATTAAATATTAAACCACTTCTTCAGATAATGACTTCTGCACCTACTGATGCACCCAATCCCAAGGCACAAAAGGTCTCTCAACCAGCAGCTGGTGATCCCACTGCAGAGCAACAACAGGTTTCTCAACCAAATGCTGGTGGTCCCAGTGCAGAGCAACAACAGGTTTCTCAACCTGTTGTTGTTGGTCCCAGTGCTGAGGTACAACAGGTTTCTCAACCTGTTGTTGCTGGTCCCATTGCCGATGATAGCGCTCCGGGGGAAGATATTGATGCTACTTCTGAGGAAATGGTAGGAAATGAAACCCTGAAAGCACAAAAAAACAAGAGCATCGTATTTTGACAATGTTGGCCAAAATCCTTAAGGAAAAATCAAAAGGCATCAAATTTGAGGTGGGATGGAATAAGAGAGGCCAACATGTTAACCCTAACAAAGCCATCTTTAGTAGCTACATTGGAATCGTCACTCGGCAACGCGTGCCGATTGATGTACAGTCATGGCACCATGTTGTCACCAGGCTGAAGACACTAATGTGGGAAGAGATTACGGTAACATTATGATATCATTTTTTTAATTTATTAAAATAAAATAAAATACCAAAACATTGACTTACTCTTCATCATCCATTGTAGAGTGCATTTATAGTAGATGTCTCACACAAGAAATATGTATTAAGAGTTGCAGGAAGGATTCATAGAGGTTTCCGCACAATTTTAACGAAATATCATCTTAAAGATGCAGAAGGGAAAATCAAGCTACAACCACCTCCTCTTTACGCACACTTGATATCCCAAGGATCGTGGGATGCGTTTAGAAACCGTCGTGGGGAGCATACTTTTCAGGTACATTGTGTGGGGTAATAATTTGTTTCACGTTTTCTTGTATTCATCACTATGATTGACAGTTTTTTATTTATGAAACAGCTACTGAGTGATGAAAATAAAAAACACGCAACAGAACCAGCGTACCCTTACCGTAAGCAAGGATGGGGTACGCTGAACTTGAGAAAAAAATTGGTACGTCTTTTAAATCTACCCTACTACTAGTATGTGACATAAAACAACACCATAACCATGTTTCTCTGTTTATATGCAGATTGATGAATCGAAATCGAAATCCATATCCATCCCACACCATGTGCTATGGAAGGAGGCTCGTGTAAATAAAGAGGGGACATTGATAGATGAAAACACACAAAAAGTGTGGGAAACATGTGTAAGTATGACATAATATAAATTTGAGTTGCTTTAAATCGATATTACATTACAATAACTACTTATTTTTCTATATTTTCTATCTGAAATAGTCACAAGAATCAACAACAACTGCACCAGATGCAGACATACTTTCAGCAGCCTTGAAGTAGCCAGAAAAGTATGGTCGCGTCAGAGGTGCGGGTTTTGGGGTGACACCCCGAACATATTTTCAAAAAAAACAAGCGGAGGATCAAAATGAAAAAATGGAAAATCTGCAAGAACAATTATCTATTTTTTAAGAAGAATTACAATACCAGAGAGAGGTGATAGAAAATTGATAGGGGAGAGGCAAAGAGAAGAAACAACTCAACAACAACCCATGCGTGACGATCTCGCCTCACCCTCCACTAGCTTTGAGGCGAGCCATTCCTCTAAAAAACCTGACTTAGATGAGGTAATCAATGTTTTAATAATTGTTTCTGTGAAATGTGATTTACATAGACAATGATACCTTTCCTGTACTAATATTCCATATGGTGAAAATGACTGTGATTTATATTTATCAACTCCCACCTATCACCTTGTAGCGAGGGCTACGGTGTTCAATACGCAAAACGACATGCTACAAAACAGACAGCTTCCAAAAGATCATCTTAGAGTGTCAATTAACGTAGCTAATGAGCTGAGTGCCAAGCTACCTGTTCCAAATGACGATGACGACATTCATACGGTTGAACAAGTTGTTGGAACATCCATCACATGGCCGACAGTTCTTGTAAAAAACATGTTGAAAAAAAGGTATTCATTTCTTATTTATTTTTCAAGATAGGCCTTTAACATTTAATGAAAAAAGGTCTGAACCGATGACTGTTATTACAGAATGACAAATACTGTGGGGTGAAACGAAATATCTGCTCAAAACTATCTCAAGGATCAACCAACCGATTGAAACGGTCTACTGAGAGCACCTTCACCCCGCCCATTCTATATCCACAGTTAATATCATTGCAGGCTCATGTGGATACAAAGTTGAAAGATGGAAGTACTCACATAGTTTCTTTCGAAAAAGATATGTATGGAGAGGAGATATCAGATTTCATTAGTGATGAAAATGTAAATGAACTCCTCAAGTATGAATGGCTAGGAACCTCAGTTGTAAATGTATACATGAGGTAAGTTTTCATGATTTGATTTTACAAAAGCTGATATACTCTAATAATTTTGACTAAATACATTTTATATTTGTCGCAGACGTATATATGAAAAAAAATTTAAGGGATTTCCCCATGAATAAAAATTTGGACTCGTTAGTCCTCACACCACATCTTCAAAAGACGAAATAGATTCTGTTAAAGAGTCTGCAATAATGTCATCCCTGCTCAAATCATTTGAAAACAAAATTACGGATGATAGACTCTTTTTAATACCAACGATGCAGGGGTAAAACTCTACAATTTAATCATATCAACTATATTTTCATTTATTTCTTTACTTATTCCTTTTTTTATTTTTAGGGAGCATTGGATGTTGATTGCAGTCAATTTGGATACTCCAAAGATTTATTTTCTGGATTCAACGCATGGATATCCAACAAACCGACCACGCATGATGGCGTTTGTTAATTTGTAATACACTAGATCCAACATTTTAAAACTAAACATCTAGTTATATAATTTATTTTATCTTTTAATGAGGATTCTGTTATGATAGGGCGGTGCATCAATATTGTCTAATGCATGGAATGAATCCAGGTCATAAGGATAATCACGCCTATAAGTTCTACAACTGGAAAAGTATCCGGGTATATATAATAACATTTCACTATCCAAACACATATCAAAACAAATTACTTATTGTTGTCGATGTTTCTGTAGTGTCCAAAACAAACAAACAGAAAGGACTGTGGTTATTATGTTTGTAAATTTATGAAAGACATCGTATTTCATCAACAAACTACCATCCCTGATGAGGTGTTTTTGAAAATAATTACGAGTTCATTTAAAATATTTATTAATCCTTTGTGTATTTATATTTTTTCAGTACTACCATGACTGTCACAAAAACTCATATTCAGAAGATGATATACATGTGTTTAGAAACGAATGGGCAACATACCTGATGGAAGATTGTACACAAATGGGATGAAGGTGAATTCCTACCACTTATGTTATCTATATATGATCATTTATTATCCTACAAACTTCTTTGGTGAATTGAGAATGCTCCGATGTATTGAAATCTTAATTTATTACTCAATGTTTTCTATCCCCGGATTCATATTATTGATCTTTGAACAAATCAATATTGAAGTAAGGCGTGATGGTGTGCAGTGCGTATGGGGTGAACAATGAAACCACCGAGGATCAACAAAATCCATTTTCTGTATCTCGTTTGTTTGAACTTGTATTTGAGCACATGTGTTGTTGTTTGACTTGCACAATTATTTCTAGGTAGATGCATGAGATAATCAGTATCGTTGAGGGATTTTTTTGGAACCAAAATATGTGTCCCAGGATAATTCAAGTAAGGGAAAGTCTGGTTGCGATGAAATCCAAGCTCAAACGACCAGTACATCATCAAAAGAATAAACCCAGTGATGCACCATCATATAGAATCTGGTCCTCGTGATGTTTTGAGGTGTTTATGGAAGGTATGGGGAGTCTGATAAGCCCCATGGACACCATAAATAATGTTTACAGACATCTCCACATGTTTTTTGTGCCTCATTCCTATTTACAAGGATCACGTCATTCACATGGTCCATCTTAGCACGTATGTCCCATTCAGCCCATTGCTACTCTTGGAAGAACCTGAGAATCTGACAATGCATAATCCCCACAAGACCCATACTCATCCAACCAAGAGTATTCCTAGTGTGAAGGGAATTTAACCATGGGTAATACCCACAACATACCTCTTTTAAATATATGGGTTTTGATCCTTTTATTCTAAATAGGGTATGTAGGAAGCCTCCATGAGGTTAAATCCCAACCAATGGTAAACCATGGTGACCCCCTCACCGGGGTACACCTTCGCTTATTTTCCCTATTGTATTTCCCTTAGTGGTGTTCGAATAATTCTTCAAAATGAGAAACCTTACCTTTATGGGATGCACCACACTTGGGTCAGACCTCATTGGGTGTTTTGATCCATCTATTAGGTAAACATTCCAGGTGCTCCCTCCTAGAGATGTACCTACCTAATCCACCTTTATAAGTGATTTGATCCACCCAGGTCTTACATCTCTGTAAGACATTAAATCGTGACCCTCTATCCTTGTGGGATGTTAAACTCATGGAATACCACAAGTTAAACATGGGTTTCCATTAATATATTCAATATTAATGTTTAATCAGTCCTTATTATGGTATTGTGGAGGTGTGGTTTTATGTTTTCCAGCAGATTTAGGAAGATTCCATGCTTTATGTAGGTGATTCCATGCTTTTACATTATATAATGATTTTATTATCCAGTATTTTCTTGCTAAGTGTACTATATGAAATGTTTGTGTGGTTAAAAATGTGTTATCAAAGGAATTTGGGGTGTGTATAGACTTAAAAGTTATTTTTAAAATGAATGCAGTTGTATTTATTGTGGATTTTCATGCTTAAGTCCTTTAAATGTGTTTGAAGAAATGAGAAATTTGTGTGATGGGTGTTTTCAAATGGATTTAATGTGTTTGTGAATTTTAAAGAGGGTTTTCTTATGAGATGTAGAGATTCTATATGTGTGTATTTACATTGAATGAAAGTACATGAGAATGTGTTGATATATATGATGTGTATAATGTAAATTGAGCACAATTTCCATACAAGGTATTTTCTTTATGATGTGCAGGGGATAGGGTGAGAGGGCAGGGGTGGTTTTCTGGGGGAGGGGGAAGGGGGAAAAGTGGTAGGGGGGAAGGGTAGGGGGTGTTCTGGGTTCTTTTGAAATATATAGGGGGTGGGAAGGGGGTGGGCAGTGTGCAGGGGGGAAGTGCAGTGGGCAGGGGTGTGCTGGGGAAGGGGGCAGGGGGTGTTCAGGGGGCAGGGAGTGTGCAGGGGTAGGGGGTGTGCTTGGGGGTGGGCAGTGTGTAGGGGGTGTGCTGGGGAAGGGGCAGGGGTGCTTCTTTTTTATGGAATGGGGGGACATAATATTTGTTTTATGTTTTGTGCCTCACTAGTATAATTGGTTATTTTATGTTTTGTTCCTCACCAGTATAATTCCATTTAGCAACCCCATTCTTTATTTCATTATTGTATTACTAACATAATATTTGTTTTATTATGTAGGTGAAATCTTTTTCCTCAGTTCGAATGCTTTTTTTGGAAACCACCACCATGGACGACAATTTTTTAGAGTGGATGGATGAAAAAAGGATGGAACATCATTGTTTTTTAACTGTTTGTTGGATAAATGTAATTGTAACCAAATTAAACATTGTTTTAAATGTATATAGAAGTGTGTTGTTTTGTATTCATGATTTCAAGTAAATTTATGTATCATTTTTTGTTCTTTTGTGCTTTGTGTGTGGGTGTTGTGTGTGTTGTGTGCAGGTTTTGTTTGGACTGTTCAGGTGTTGTAATCTGTGCAGGTGCTGGACAGGTTTTGTGCAGGTTCTGGATTTGGATAGGATCTTTGGCCTTTATTAGCGCTAGTTAAGCGCTGATAAATGGATAGTATATCAGCGCTATTTTGAGCACTGATAAAGGTAGTTTTTATTAGCGCTCAAAATAGCGCTGATATATTATATATTTATCAGCGCTGAAAATAACGTTGATAAATACTACCTTTATTAGCGCTCACTTAGCGCTGATAAAGGGGCACTTTTATCAGCGATTTTTTAGTGCTGATAAAAGTCCCCCTTTATCAGTGCTATTTTTAGCGCTGATAAAGTGGACCCCCCTTTATCTTCGTCGAGATTAACAGTGCTTTTTTAGCGCTGTTAAAGGCTATTTTTAGCGCTATTATAAGCCATATTTGTAGTAGTGAATAATTATGGAATATATAAGGATTGTATTGTAGTACTATTTCATTAAGGACTTGAGATTGTGTGGAACCAAGAAAAGTGGCTCAATAGCAGGTTAAATTTTTGGAAAATATATGGTTGAGAGAAAGATAAACCATAATATGGTTCTGATACCGAGGTAGTGATTTTGGAATAATACATGATTGATTTGGATAAATTATATTGGATATTCTTGACTACCTTGAAACTGATTAATGATTTGTATATTCCATCATTATTTGAGTTTACAACATTTTTGGATAGAATGATTATATCTAGTATTCTATAATGAATAAGGGAGCATGAATGTAATCAATAAGGTTTTATGGTAATTCAGGATGTTGTAGTGTTTTAAAAGAATACATGATGAAGGTGTTCACATGTTATTCCGTGGAAAAAAGGATCTTCATTGTGTTTATCTTCTCTATAAATTTTGGACTATGAGTTTGGATAGAAGTATTTTGGATAAGTCTAGTTTGAGATTATTTTTGGATTTCCATAAAAAGGACAACCCGGATGTCCGGCGGCAACCCTTCACATCCGGTAAGGTCGCAAGACTTGAACCCGCAACTGAAGGGCGACAAGGGTGTATCACCTACCACTGACCCACGTGATGTCCTGGATTGAATAATGTAGTTTTTTTAAAGGGTCTGGTTGATTAATTATAAATTCATTTTTTTAACCCTATACGAACAGGATAAATAGAATATTTTTTAAGTTCTATTATCTTTTAAAGTGAAAGATGAGTTTGTGGTAGAAATTAGTTAAAGGATGGAACTCTACTTGAAAAGTATACATTTTATTTTTCTTCTCTTATTCTATAAATAAATAAATTCTTAAACATTAGGTAAGTATTCTTAAACCCAAAAATGTGTTATCCTAACACCTTATGTTTTGTTGAACCGATGGTATTTTAAATCATCATAGATTGGTGGCTTTGAGGCGCACAATTCTACAATTGTTTGTGATTGATGACCTCAATCACTCCCTATAAATATTTATGTTTTTCCTCCAATTATGTGTCTCTAATTGACACCAATGTTATCCTAATCGAGATCATAATTTGGTGGTGACTTTTTCATTCCCCTTTTCCTCTTATTAAAACTAAATTTTATTAACCCAAATTTCGATGTGGGTTTTCCCACAAAGATATTTTCTATTTTCAATCTTTTATTTTCGAAGAACAATTTCAAATTTAGAGGATGAAATTTATTGAAGGAGGGAAGAATGTAACACCCCAAGATTTCATAGTACGTTATTTCTTCAAAGTAATTCAATAACTTGCACTGCACGCAACACCGAGTTCAAGCGCACCACAACTTACCAAACTAGCTGTTCAAAAGCAGTTATGAATAGTATTAACTGAATTTTGAAATTTATATAATTTTTATAATTTTAGAATCTATATTATGAGTTTCTTAATCATAATGTAAGAACAAATTCAATTTTTTAGATAAAGGAAGTATTTTTCAGAAAAAGCAATTTTACCGCCTTTTGAGGGAGAACACTTTTTAAATCCAATATTTGACACTTTTATATATTCAATTTGACAAAATAATCTTCTTATTTAGAATCAAGAGATAAAAATTTAGTTTTGATAAATTTTTGGTATTTTTCTGATAACTTTCATATTTTGGTGAATAGTGAAAAATACTAAATATTAATTAAAAACAACTTTTTTAATCGAAATAATTTATAGTGTTAAATTATAAATTTTAATGGTTTTGAAGTATAAATAGATTATATTTTTACCATTCAATCCAATGCTGGTCATTGTAATTAATTTCACTTTGAAATTGGACATAAACAAGTGTCAATCTTTTGATAGTTATTGTTTCTTAAAAACACGTTATTTGTTTTAACAAAAGAAATTAATTTTAAATAAATTAACTCTACTTCTATGTTTTGAATTTATTAAAATAGACATCATTTTTGAATTCGGAATATCAAATAAAGCTTAGGCTGAATTTTTGGTATTTTTCTGAAAAACTTCAATATTTGATGAATAGTGAAATCACTTAGTAATAGTTAAAAAATGACTTTTTCATTTAAATGAAATTTTACCGCTTCTGTGAATTGAATTTCTGAAATCTGACATACATGGTTGTTATCAAGAAGTAAAATTTGGTTCAATAAGATGAAAATAATTTTTGGTGAATGGTAACTTTTGACTTTAATTTACCACGATTAAAGGTAAATAGGGTAATTCAAGGTAAAAAGAAAATTATAATAATTCAAAATTATCTTAACACTTTTTAAAACCTTATTTTTTAGTCATTAACGATCATGGTCATCTTTGGATCGATTCTGGGACCCCATTGAGTCACTTGGGAGTGATAATGACAATTTAGATTAATTAATTTAAAGTAAAGGAAAAATAGACATAAACAAAAATCTTTTAGTAATTATTTTTTATATGGTGTTATATAAGTAATAATATTGACTATAAATATTCATTAGAAAGCTAAAAATATTTCCTACATCATGGTATTTTTTTATAATTTTTAGATATCAAATAATTTAAATTATATATGACACAATGATGATGTAGTATTTACCTCATTAATAAATGATTTAAATAAATGAGATTATAATGATTAAAATATTATCCAAAACATGTCCAATTCTAATTGGATGATTTTATTTCGAATATGAGTTACCTTATCATAGACCTTAATGATTTTTGGACCTTTTTAAACCTAATATCATTATATAATAAAATAATATTTTCACACTTTCCTAAAGAGCCCCTCCTCTCCCTCATAAAAGGAGACCACTTCTAACCAATTCCTCACACCTCTAAAGCCTTTTGGATCGTCCAACCTATGCACAATTAATCTCCGTACATTACTATACTCTTCCTAGAATCCTTACCGTATGCATAGGCACTTCAAGAAGTCCTTTGGTTCAAACCAAAGGAAGTTACCCAAATTAAAGGTAACAGTTTCTCTTAAATTGTTTTCTTTTATTTTACTTCTACAACCCCTAAACTCTTTTTATTCCTTTATTTTGTAACAACATCCATATCCTCAATTTACTAGGATGTTTTTATGAGAATGATTCAAACTAAACTTACACACACCTCCATCTAATGGGTGAAAAACATAATGTTTCTGTGGATGGAAAACTAACGCCTCACGAAACGATGATTGTTCAATTACCTCTTACCGCCTCTCATGGTGGCCATTATGATGGCACTGTATTTTTATATGATATATATTATGTTTATGTTTTCTTTATGATTCTGTATTTTCCATTTATAGCACGCCTTTATAGTTTCCATAGTGGGTAAATATGATAATCTCATTTGAGGAAGTGCGGACTACCGCCCACTCAAAGTGATGTGACTCGTTAATGCCTTATGTGGGATGTATAAAGGATAGAGTTAATGATATTATATATGATATTATACTGTAATTATAATATACCTATGTATCATTTTGTTTAAATTTCATTAAAATAAGAAATATAAATGAAAGTAGCGTTCATGTGTACGTACGGCTTACCGTCTCCATGAACGGTGCATTTCATTTCTTACCTCCATATGTTATGTACTATTATAAATACATGTATATACTGGTTTTATATGACATATATGATATATAAATCATGAATATAATTCTGGATATAATGGACTATTGACCACATGGACAACTTGTAAATATAATGTGTTCATTTTTAACTCAAGTACAAAATATCGACAAAATGGACGTTATTAACATAAATGATTACATAATATTTATGACATGGTAATAAGTGATATAAAAGGAATAATAAACTTTAAAAATGTTCTTAAGTAATTATAAATTAACTTTAGTTTATTATTCAGGATATTAAAGAACGATCGAGTCAAGTCAGACACGAGGTAAGGGATTTTCTTATCTCACTTTTAATTCCGTGAGATTTCCATTTTTTACTACTTATTTATTGCATGTGGTGTATTGTGTACTACCATTTGATATATATTATCATGATTCTTTTTATATTCATGATATTATATGATTCATTTGGTTGTTATTGACTATTGTTCATATGACTCGATTGATTACAACGAGGTAAGGGTTAATTTCACAACCTCTTCATTATCCGAGGTTATTTATACATAATTATCTACTATGACCTCTTTATTATTCACATCAATGTTTCTTAAAAATGTATTCCAAAACATTTTTACTATTTACTAGACTATGGGTTAAATTCATTTATACCCTTGTTTTACTTTTTATAAAATGGTTTGAAAGGAATATTTCCGTCGTTTTCCAAACAAGGTCCTTTTTAACCTTTTCGAAAAAATTAAGGTAAGAATGAATTTTTTAACTTATACAGCAGGTGCGACTATTTTACACCATTATAAAATCGTCTAGTCTTCCCTTACAATCTTATAAGAATATTTTCAAAATAATTTTTTTATTTATAATTATGTGACTCTTAAATAATTTCAAAATAGAAAGCGATATTTCTCTAAAAAGGATTTTGATTTCATCTATGTCAACATCCTTTGATTGATTTTAATTTTATTTGAAGTTGATTTATTATGATACAAAACCTCTATATTGTATTAAAGTTTTTGTGATATATTTGACTATGGATGTGCTATTTTTATACCATTCATTGTTTATGGTTAAAGTATTGACATTTTGTATGCTAGTTTTAATACTAATGTTTATGATATGTTTAAACCTTTTCATATGAGGAATGTATTGGACTTAGTAAGTGATGGGTGGAGCCTGCTATAGATCCGTGATGCATCGGTAGGTCTCATGAGACAACTAGACGTGTAATTTTCCAATGCCCTTTCCCAATTTGATATATGGTTTTGGCCAAGGCCTTAATCATTTTTAAACGTCTTGGACGAAGCCTTGAGAAAATGTTTCAGAATGTCTGGAATTATACATTCCCTCATTATGGAAATAATATTGATGGTTCATGTGGTCATTATACTAGTAGAATACCCATGATTATGTTTTATTATGGAATTATTTACTCATCTCATAGTCCTTCCATAAAAGTATTCATGTTTATTATTGGTAAAGGCATGTGGTATCAATTATTCACCATGCTTAATATTTATGTCATTTTCTGCTGTATTGCTTACCCTTACTGAGCGTTTGAGCTCACCCCTTTCTATGTTTTATTTTTCCCAGGATTCCAAGAGGTGTATTGTGATTGATATGCAGGGTTAAGCTAAGGGAATAATGGCGTTCATAAATAATTATTTATGTTGTTTTGTATGTTATAAAGTGTAATGTAACATTCATGTATGTAATCTAGTTTCCAAGACTGCTAAATCGATCAGTCCTTCGGGAATTGATTCCTTATAGTCATTCCAATGTATTAAAATAATGCACGGACTCTGGGTAACTGTGTCGGGGCATTGCAACTTCAAACTTAAGCAATGTTCCATAATTCACCCTGGTCAAATTCTATATGATCCATGATCATTGTAGAAATCATGGGGGTTTTAATTAGACAAAAAAGTTATTTATAACACCAATAATTTGATATCAACTCATATTTATCACCTCAACTCATTCAGGTGTTATCTATATATCTTCATGATAAATACAAATAATTCTAATTAATAACTTTATTCCTTTTGGAGTAACAACTTGAGATCTTACACTCATCTCAATATATATATCAAAACCATTCAAGTATGTGTAATGGGTTTTCTAAATCATCCCTAATATATTTTAACTTTTCTTTTCATTGGTTAAGATAATTTATCCCCCTTAATATTAGGATTGATTTTTGGGAAACCAAGGATGAGATAGTATGCATACATACCATTTCAATGACCTTTTTCAATCAATTTAGAAAAAATATATATTTTAATGGAATAAATAAGTCTAGTAGACTCATAATAAAATCCCTCTCAAGGTATTCATTCTATCTTCACTTCATCAAGGTATATCTTTATATTATATGTTTTTTGTAATATCAATTTATAAATCACACCATGATGGTGACTTATTTAGACATAGAATATTCATTCCAACTTATTTCACTTCATTAATACTCCATTTGGGAACTAGAATCACCTTCAATTCATTGAATTGTTATCACACAAATATAACACAAATTATATGAGAATAAATTGTAACCTCCTTAATATTTAATGTGAATAGAAAGGTTGAGAGTATCTTCTCAACTAGTTTTACCTATTCAATTTATCTCTAAATCTGGATGGAATCTTTATTCTTGCACTGCTATTTTCAAAATATAATTTTTCTCTATGAAGCATGGGATATTGTCTTTTCTCTTTGGGTGTAGTATTCCTTTTAACATGATAAATAAATGAACATGTATTTCCTAGTGTGAATTTTTCTACTTCTATTCGATTCTTGAAATATAAAATGGCATGGGAAATTATTGGGAAACATTTTCTCTGAGAAAGTTTTATAGTGTAGAAATATGTTAGTGAAATGGGAACGGCTATATCTCACTCTTCCTATCGCATGATCCATCCTCACATATGAAATCTCCAATCCAACACTCGTTGGATCATTCGAATGAGGGAGATCAATTTTTGTTATAACAATTGGGTGGGAACAAAGCTTGTTTTTTCCCACTTTCCAAATCCAAACCTAACGTTCAAACAAGACAGCATGTACCCATGCTTCATTCATGTGTTGTTGTATACTACTCATTATAATAATTTTTCCATTTTTGTGCTCAACTTGGAGTCAGACCACTGTTTTTTTATGGGTTTATCTTTAGGCACTTTTTTGGCTAAGGGGTATCGGTGTATGACTATGGATCGTAATGATACAGATCCTTGGGTGGAGATCATATGGCACTCAGATATCCCTACTAGATTCAAATTTCACACTTGGATTGTTAATAATCTGGAAATCCCCATGGATGAAAGTATCAAATGAATGGTCATACCATTGGTTTTAAGGTTCTACTGTTGTAAGATTCCATAGGAAGAGACCTTAAACCATCATTTTTTTAGGAGTGACTGGGTGTGCGCTATTTTGAGATCCCACTACACATTTACTAGACCGCATTCCCAAAAATCATTGGGGGAAACTTTTTCTTATCACTAGATCCAGGGTTTAGGCATCTATGATCACAAATTAAAGGATCGATCGTTGATTCTTATTGTTGGATGTTGGAGCAATTAGAAGGCGATGAATAATGCATGTCATGAAGGTATCAGTTACACTCAAACCACCCTTTTTTAGATCAAAAATCCTTCTAGTGGATGTTTTCATGATCCTCCCCAACTAATGGAATGCCCCCATCCTAATTTCATACCTTGAATGAGAGAGTCCCTCATACCTTGAGATTCTGTGGCAATCAAGGATGGTGGGTTCATTGGATCCCTGATAGAGCAGGTCTCAAACTCAATGCAGATGGATCATGAATTTCTGGTATCATGTGTGGGGGAAGTTTGACTTGGAACCCTATGGTTATATCATCCTTGAATTCATGACCTAATTTTTCAATGGGGACTCTCTTCAAGTGGAATCCAATGTATTTCTCATCAGTCTTTGCATGTGTTAAGAGGGTAATATTGATCTTACCATGGTGGAAATGGACTCCTCCACAATCCAAAGCTTCTTGCTCTATTCGAGATCAGTCACATAGTCTATTACCTATTTCATCTATAAATTCATGGGATTGATCAGTTCTCACGCTGAAGTTCTTCATGTCTGGAGTGAGGGTAACAAAGTTGCTGATTTTATCACTTCTCTGGAAACTTGGGATGTGATTTTGACTCATATCTTTATACTTGGTTACTTTCCTATAGAGGTTTTGAATATTGTTAGAGTGAATTCCATTGGTCTCTATTATTTTTTACCCTTGTAGTTCCATGTGTCTCATCTATTCTTGGACCTATACTAGTTTTCCCTTTTCCTTAATAAAATATTTTAATTTGGTGGTGGTATTTCCTAGTATAGCTTTTATGTTCTTTAAAATTTATTATTAGACTATAATAATTGTTATACAATCATTTGATTTGTTTCCACCCAGCTTACACCTCCCACATAGTTCCGCATGAGATTCAAGGATGTTATCTCTTGAAAATATCTCATGAAATTCGGTCTATTTATGTGGAATCAATTATTTCCCTTTAGATTTAGCCTTTTTTGGGTTTTTATTTATATTTATTTATCTAAATAAGTTGTATAAATTTATAAATACACTTAAATAATTTGATAAACTATAACACCCCAAGCTTCCATGGTACTCTTCTTCTTAATAGTTCAATAGCTTGTACTACATGCAACACTGAGTTCGAGCGCACCACGACCTACCAAACTAGCCGTTTAAAAAGATGTTATGAATCGTATTAACCAAATTTTTAATTTTATATATTCCATATAATTTTAACATTAATATTATGTTATTATTAGATATAATGTAAAAACAAATTCAATTTTTTAGATAAAATAAGTATTTTTCAAAAAATGCAATTTTACCGCCTTTTAATGGTGAACCCTTTTTAAATAAAAAATTTAACACTTTTATAAGTTCTATTTGAAAAAATAATATTATTCTTTATAATAATGTCATAAAAATTTAATTTTGTTAAATTTTTTATATTTTTTCTGATAAATTTCATTTTATAATGAATAGTAAAAAATATTGCATTTCAATTCAAAACAGCCTTTTCATCTAAATTATTTATATAGTTCGATTATATTTATAAATGGATTTAAAGTGTAATTGGATTATTTTTTTATAATTTAATACAATTTTGGTCATTTTACATAATTTTACATTGAAACTGGACATAAACACATGTCAATCTTTTGATAGCTTTTACTTCTTAAAAACCCACTTTCTGGTTTTGACAACGAGAATTAATTTTAAATTAATTTCTCCCAATTTTATGTTTTGAATTTGTAAAAATGGATTCCATATTTGGAATCATAAGTTCCAAGTTGAGTAAATAGGTACCTTTAATTTTTGGACATTATGAATAGTAACTTCAGTAATTATTTTTATTTACCATAGTTAAAGGGTAAATTAGGTAAATAATGGTAACAAATAATATTATAATAATATAAAACTACCCTAACAAGTGTCATAATATTATTAGATGATATATTTATGACCATTACCATACTTAGGACTAACCTTTGGAATTTGGGATCCACTTGGGTGTGAAAATGACATTTTATAATATTTAATTTAAAGAAAAAGGAAATATAACATAAACATGTCTCTTTTATTAAATAAACTTTAATATAGAGTTATATAACTGATATATATGACTATAAATAGTCATTAAAAATATTAAAAAAAATCCTATATCATGGTATTTTTTTTAATTTTTATACATTAAATAATTAAATTTATTTATGACATAATAATGATGGAGTGTTTACCTTATTAATGAAGGAATCAAATAAATGATAATATAAAAATTAAAATAAATATAATTTGTATTTTTTATACTATCCATGAATTTTTTGGACTATTATTAAATATTATCTTTGTTTTAATGTCTTTGGTTCGAAGAAATCAATTTGTTATGACTTTTAAAAAAAATTATTACTAAATAGTGTCAAAATTGAAAAAAATGAGTTTTAAAACAAATAATATTTTATTAAATTATATAATAGTCCTAAAATATAATATTTGGAAAAATGACTTATATAATGTTAAAATTTTCATTAATTATCCACTTCTGGTTCACTTTTCATTTTATAGTAACTATAATAACCATATATTATGAAAATACAAGAAGACATGGTAAGAGTTAAACTATTTAACTAAGGGTTAAATGTAAAGGATAAGGTCAAATTTGTAACATAAATTATATAAAACCTATTGTTTGATTTTATTTAGACCCATCCTTATCTTATCCTCCAAATAAATCAATTTTTAACTATTAGAAATTTAAAATCATTTTATAATAAATTAATATTTCAATATTTTTCCTAGTGTCCCTTACCTCTCTTATAAAAGGGTAACCCCTTTATCTTTAAATCACACCTCTAAAGCCTTTTGATTTGGCAACACCCTACCCATTTCTAATCCCAATATCATTCAATTCATCCTAGAGGTCTAACATTGGGTATAAATCCATCCTAAGGATCCTTTTTAATCAAATCAAAAGAAAACCCCCCAAAGAAGAGATAATTGTTTTATCAACCCTTTCAATGTTCTTTTCTTCTTATACTTCCTCTTACTATGTTTTTTCATTACTAAAGTAATAAATACAGAATCTAATATATTCTAATATGTTTTTAAGATTATGGTACAACCATATTCATCCTTTTTCTCATCCTGTGAAAAACAATATCACCATGCGTGCGTGCGTGCGGCTTATTGTCTCCACATCATGGTGTAAATTGTTTTTCATGTAAACTTTATTTATATGAGTATAACGATGAATATAATGGATTTAAATAATAAATATAACATTTTTTTGTTTATTTAAAATTCATATTTCATCCAATTCTATACCATTTAACCATTAAAGAAATGATATTGTCTCTCTCGCATATGTACGGATTACCGTCTCTACGGTGCGATGAGACTCATCTTCCACGTTCACCATCCAAGAATGAATATAAGAATAAATATCATTAATAAGTATGAAATATATGACATAATAATTCTACTAGTATGATATATATTTATATATATATATGTCATTCACTTACTTCCATTCAATATGATAAGAAAACAGAAACATCGTTCATGCATACGTACGGTCTACCATCTCCATAGGGAATAGTTTATTTGGGCATGTCTAATGAGTTTTAATACTCACACCTATAGTTCTATATTTGTTTTTAGCTTATGGTGCTACTTCAAGCTTGGTATTAGTTGCTATGGAGTAATGTTGGTTCACTGGTTGGTGGTGACCCACAAGGTCACATAAAGGTATGTATAGTTTTATTTCTTCCTTCTTCTAGTGTTTTTATTATTTTTCATTTTTTATTTATTTATTTTTCTATCATTTATGGGATAAACCATTCCTAATTGAGTATATTTGATGCCTGAAACTAGTTTCCATCCCAGCAGGATCAGAAACGCCTCTCGATCCTTACTGTGAGCTGGCTCAGGTGACCAATTGTGGGTTGACTTGGGTTGGTTCATGGTAGGGTAAGTTTAAATCCCTTAATAAAATAAGGATATCAAACAAGTGATGAAACATGGGAACAATTTTTGGTTTTCCTAGGTGAATATAGGATTTAGGTGGATCCAGAGATCTTATTAATTTAGCTATTAAAAATTCATGAAATGATAAATAAAATATAACCATAATAGAGTTTAGGAGTAGATGAAGAACTGGGGAATTTGAACAAAATTTTATAGGATGAATCTGTTTGATAACAATAGTTACATGTTGAAGGTAGTTTCCACCTATTTCTCTATTCAAATTTGATTTTTCTCTACTATAACTATGATAAATCTATTTATAAAATCTTTACCCAAGAGAAATTTATGTTTTATCTTTAATATAAAAGTGTATTTTAAACATTTTAAAATGGAAGTGGATTGTTATATTTTAAAGGTATTTAAGTATATTTATTTTTTATTTTAATTTAAAATGAAAATACAATAAAGGGTTTTTATTGGAATCCCATATTAAAAAATTGTAGTGGGTGGACCTAACTCTTAAATGGGATCACTTTATCATTATTTAAAAATCATAAATAATGGGATTAAAATCATATGTATATGCTTCACCACAACGTCCATGCACGTGCACAATCACATAATGTGGAACATTAATTCACTATTACAAATCTGAATTTTTTTAGTGCTCAAGATGGATATTATTAGTGTAACTCCCCATGTTTTTATTAATTTATTATTTTTGATTAAATTATGTTTTTTTGATATCTTTTTTTATAAGAAAAATCGAGTTTAGTTTTCTTTACATGCAACACCGAGTTTTAACAAACCGCGATATATTATAAATATTATTATTTAAATGTAGTCGTTATAACCTAGTCATTAAACATAGAGTCATAGATAGTAATAAATAATTTTTGAATATTAATTATAATAATTTTATATAATTAAAACATATTTATAAAAAAATACTTAATTTTTGGTAAAGTCTTTTTATGTTTCGAAAATATTATTTTTTTAAAAAAATGTTTTTTATTTATTTTTGTGAATAATAATATAATTAAATTTTGACATTTTTATAAAATTAATTTGATAAAATAAACATCTTTTTTTAAATCATATTTTCAAAATTATCATATGGTGAATTTTTTGGATTTTTCTGAAAAGATTAATTTTTTAGGGAATGGTGAAAAATAATAGTTTTTATTGAAAACTGAATTTTCATTTCAAGAATTTATAAGGTTAATTTTTTAAAAAATATGGGTTTAAAAGTAAAATTAATTAAATTATATATCAATTATTCCAATTTAGGTCATTGGAATAAATTTCATATAGAATTTTGATATAAAATATTTTCAAAAAATGAACATTTTCTCTTTGAAAACTCGCTTTCTCGACGCGTCTATGGGATTAATTTTAAACTAAATTTAGAAGATTATATAAATGTAATTTTTAAACATGTATTAAATAATTTCAATAATAATGATTTATACTATCTAATAAGGTCAAATTAATTTTTTATCATAATAAATAGTAAAAACATTAAAATTTATTTATCACAGTTAAGGTAAAAATGGGTTTATCGGGGATTAAACAAGAAAAATATAAGGGTTATAAATGAAAACAAAAACTTTTAAAAAACCCATTTTTTGACCCTATTTTGACATTTTTTATATATTAAATAATGGTCCATTTTTTTTCCTTGTGACATGTGAAAAAACGTGGGTACATGTTTTTACTTTAAAAAATTACAAGTGTGCCACTCACCTCATTTATAAAAGGCCACCCCCTATCCTCTGCTATTAACACTTACAAAAACTATTGTTTCATCTAATACATACCCAAATCACTTCCTTAATTCCCTAATCCCATCTTAGAAACGTTATTTTTTATAAATCTAACCTCATAATTCTTTTGGTGTAAACCAAAAGAAGTTGTCCAAAGAAGAGGTAACACCCCTAATCGAGCATTTTATTTTATTTATTATTCTAACTCATTTAATTATTATTTAATCATAATAATATAATAACCCCAATATATTCAATATAAATGGATTTTTTTATGTTAATTTCATAACCTACAACCATCTCCTCTTCTATCAAATGGGATGCGAAATCATCATTCTTGTGTACGGTGGACTACCACCTCACAAAATGATGTTATTTTTTTTCATCACCACCTCTCATAGATGGATATAATGATGGATTAAATGTTTATATATAATTTTTGAATTATTATATTACATATACCTTTATACTTATCATTCTATGAAAATATGATAATGTCACTTGTGTGTACAATGGACTACCACCTCGTGAAGCGACGTGATTCATTCACACTTTACATGGATGGTATTAAGGATGGGTTTAATGAACATATGTTATATATATGACATAAAAATTATTCTTGTATGGTAATATATTATTTACCTTTATTTCTTTCAATCTGCTGAGTAAATAGAAATAGCGTTCATGTGTACGTACGGTATGTCGTCTCCATGAACGGTGTATTTCATTTCTTATATCTAAATTTTATGGATCACTATGAATACATATATACTAATTATATATGATATTTATATAATTTTTAACATTCTGGATATTATTTAACCATGATCAAAGTAAGAGGAACAAAAATAAAAATTCAAAACATATAGGAAAAACAAATCAATTATTGGCCAAAACGTGACTTTAACATGGAATTATAAATAAATGGGTAATGAAAGATAATAAGTAAATAATATATGGTATGATATATATAATTATGGTTATTTAATATATTTATAATAAAATTTTATTTATTATACAGTGGGTTTGAATGTGTATGAAGTAATTTTAGACTTAAGGTAATGAATTTTTGTCTCAGTTAGCTTTCTTTGAGACATATGTTATGTTATGAACATATCTTATTTTATGAGGTGTATATATAGCCCCTTTTACATGTTATATCATGAATATTCTTGATTTAATTATATTTAATTTATCATTTTATTTTAGTATTTAATGGTACTTATGATTCAATGTTACCAAATTGGTAAGGGTTTTATGATATAATATCATCATTTATCGAGATTGTTTATGATTATGTTTCTGATGATGAAATATTATGATCCATATATCAATAAACTCATGAATTTCTTTATACTTTGGTTATTTCATGAGAATAAATTTTTTATCTTCATTTACCTCTCTTTATTCACTCAATATTTCAAAAGAATATTTTTAAATAAAATCGACTTTATTTCTCTCTTTGGTCGAAAACCCTTTCTCTTATATGTATATGTTGTTTAAAAAAAATCAAAAAAAATTTAATGTTGCTTTATGATTATTTAAAGTCATTTTTACACTTGTTTTAGCTTTTTAAAAAAGTTTTAAAAGGAATATTTATATCCTTTTCCAAACATACTCCATTTGGATTTTAATAAAAATGTGAAAAGAATCATTATTTTAACATGTATGGAATGAACATAAATTTCCAAATGTCATGACCATTATTTTATTTAAAGATTAATTTATAATTTTTAAATTTTATTTTAAAATAAAATTATTTCCAAAAAATTTTATTAATTTTTAATATTAAAAAAAGTTATTTTCAAAGAAAGGATATTTTCCAAGAGAAACATTCCAAGTGATTTTTCTTTCAAAATAATTTTCCATATAAGATTAAATCCTTTGATGTTACTTATGATTTAATTGGGATATGAACCAAGGATAACATTATTATTATTTCTCTAGATGGTTTATTTTTATGATGAAAAGATCTTTATGAAACTTTTTTCTCTTCCATGGGTTATACCATGATAAAATTCTTATGAAATCCACTTCTTTTTCAACAGTTTATGCTTTGAGGAAATGATAAAACGGTTATGAAACCAATTTCTTTTCATGGGTTATGATATTATGAATATTTTATGATCTTATGGAACATGTATTTATTATTTTCATCAGGTGAAGATTGGGACCCATATCTAGCTCAAATGCATTAGGTAATGATTAATGTTATATGAGATCAAATAGTATAGAGGAGGTTATCCCAAGCCCGAAAGAGGGTACACATGAGGTTATCTCAAGCCCAAAAGAGGGTACATGAGAGGTTATCCCAATATCAAAGTAGGTACATGGGTGGTTATCCCAAGCCTAACATGTTATAAATGTCTTGGTGGGTAGCCTTGACATAATATTTTCTATGATTGTGTATATTCCATAATTCTATGTATTATTCCAATGTAATGATTTCATGGCACATGTTATTTGATTTCCTTATGATTCATGTCTTATGAAATACCAATATTTATTCCATGACTCAAGATCATGATCTTTGATATGTAGGGTGTGGTTTTCAAATGTTATACTCGTGTTCTCATGCCCATATGTTCATTTTATGCTTATGTATCTCCCTAGTTTACCCTTACTGAGCATCTGATCTCACCCTTGCTTATGTTTCCTTTCCCCAGATTATGGAGAAATATATTATGTATAATATATCTAAGAAGATTTCTAGTTATGAATAACTTAGTGGGAGATTATGTAGTTCACATATGAACCAACTTTTTATATTTCTAAGTTTCCAAAAGCACTATACCTTTATGATCCTCAAGAGTTTATTTGTGTAATGTAATTAACTTTGAAAATTTCATATTTATCTGTACTCATTCATCACCAGGTGCATGAAAATGGTCCTTACTACACACCTAGTTTGACACTCCTATGGAATATAGTTTAGAAATTCACAAACTCCTTACAAACCATCATGAAGGATTCAAAAAGATGAAGACTATCAATGACCTAGGATAAACCTATGGTTCCCTAGATTAAAAATAATGTTTCATGATTTAGACATTCTATAAGTTATTTTTTTCATTATTATATGGTTCCCCACTATGATTATGGTTGCTTACACTATGGTTTTTGGTTTTAATAAACTGTTAGAACCTGAAGGAACTATGTTAATGATGAGTGTGATGGATAATACAATGATTTTCTTCCTGAGTAGTCAAAATTTATGGGAGATGGAATGTAAAATCTCATTGTTATTATCACACAAATTTCTCAAACCATGAATCATGTTGAAATTCCAAACAAGAAAAGGAGATAATAACATTATATTGAGTTCTTCATGAAGAAACTTCGACCTTCCTTCAGTGGATCCACTTATTATCTAGTTTCTGAGGAATAAATCAGCACCATTAAAAAGATATTTTCTATTCTCTAGTGTTTTGAATAATAAAAATTCACTTTGGTTTTCTATCATTTGGAAGGAAAATAAAATCAATGGTGGACTCTCATCAATAATACAATGGAACATGATGAAATTGAATCCATGGAGTGGTATGAGTTTAAGATCTTATTTTTCAAAAATCACTTCCCTTTAATTATTTTTACAAAAAAAGATAAGTAATACCTTGAACTAAATCATAATGATAATGAATATATTGATACCTATGAGGAAAATTTTACCAGACTTGTGAGATATTAATTTAACATTACCATCCATCTTGAAATTAAGGTTTATTGATTCTTAATTGGCTTAAAACCAAGTCTCCAAAGGGTGTTATCTATAAGGGGATTCAATAGATATGAATAAATCATTAATTGTGATATCAAGGTGAAAATGGGCATTGGAGTGACCCATCAATAACATGGTTTTGATAATAAGATAAGGATGGAATCCAAGGAAAACTCTAAAAACTATAGAGGGAAGAAAATGATATTTCCCTTATGTTTGAAGTGTGGAAGGAAATGTGGAGTAAATTATCTTAAGGGGACTACTTAAGGTTTTAAGTGTATAAAGGAAGGTCATTGAGTGGATGAATATAGAAGTTATGGGAATAAGTTAGATAATGATATGGATAATGATAAATATCCAAATAATTCACCACCCATGATTTAGTGTTTCAATTGAAAAAAAAATGGGCATTATGATAACAAGTTTCCAAATCTAAGGGTTGATGATAATGATCAATTTTGGTAACCTTTTAAGCCAAGGGAAAAGGAGAACTATCATGTGATAACTGTTTATGATGAGTTTTGTGATACTCACATGGTGAAAGGAATATTTACTATCCACTATAGAAATGATAATGTTTTATTTTACTCTAGATCTACCCATTATTTCATATCTGAAGAATTTTATAAGGGTATAAATATAACACCCAAATTATTATATGTAAAATTAGCAGTGAAAAACCATAATGGTATGATGATCACATATCAAGTATATGATTCCTATTTGGTTGAATTTTGTGGCAATGTGATTCATTTAAGTCTTATCATTCTTATTTTGGTTTAGTTTGATGTCATATTAGGCCTGGATTGGATTTCTCTACATAAATACAACATCGATTGTTGAGGAAGGAAGTACATGTTTAATATTCCAAACCAATCTATAATCATCTTTTAATGTGACTATAAGTATAAAGTTATGATATATATCACATCCATTGTATGGGTCTTAATTCCCATTGAAAAGGGGTGTTTTTATTAGGTGGTAGGGGAGAAACTTGACATCAATGATATTCCTATTGTGTGTAAATTTATTGATATATTTTAATAAGAGTTTCATAATCTTCCACTAAATCATAAAGTTAAGATTTAAATATAACTCATACCTGGTTCCACACCAATTCCAAAGACTCCCAATAGAATGGCCCTGATTGAGTTGTAGGAATTGAAGAAGCAACTATAGTAGAACCTTTATAAGGTATTAATATGTCTAAGTGGGTCACCTTAGGGTGCACCTATTCTTTTTTGTAAAAACGAAATATGGATTGATGTGACTCTACATTGATTATCGGGAGCTGAACAAGATCATGATCAAGAACAATTATCCTTTAACCCATATTGATGACCAATTTGATCAACTACATGGAGCTCAATAGTTTTCCAAGATTGTGCTTCATTCTGGATATCATCAATTAAGGTTCAAGAAGGAGGATCTACCCATTACGTCATTTTGTAAAAAGTATGGACACATGAATATATAGTGATTCCATTCGGTCTTACTAATTATTCTGTTATCTTCATGGATTTAATGAATAGAGTCTTTAGAGATTATATTTATTATCTCATGGTAGTCTTTATAGATGATATTCTTATTTATTAAAAGAGAATTTATATGAAAATTTTTCAAAGTGTGAATTTTGGCTACAAAATGTTTCATTTTTGGGTCAAATAATCTCAATAGAGGGTATATCAATAGACCCATCAAAGGTGGAGGCTATTGAGTGTTGGCCCAGACCAACCATGATGAATGAGATCTATATTTTTTATGGGTTAACTAGATATTATCAATAGTTTGTGAATAATTTCTCACAACTATCTAATCCACTCACCAAGTTAACTTGGAAGGGATCCAAGTTCCTATGGATAGATGAATGTGAGTAAAATTTCAAGTAACTGAAGAGAATATTAGTTAGAGAACTAGTGATTATATTTCCCTATAGTGGATAAGGGTTTATAATCTTTAGTGATGTATCCAATAATGGATTAGGATTCATTGTTATACATAATGACATGGTTATAGATTATACTTCACAAAAATTAAAGGTTCGTGAGAAAAATTACCCAACACATGATTTTTAGTTAACTGTGGTATCTTTTCATTAAATATATAGAGTCATTATATTTATAGATAAAAGTGTGATATATATACTAATCACAAAAGTTTAAAGTCTATATTCACACATAAGTATTTGAATATGTGCCAGAGAAGATGATTAGATCTGATTAAAGATTATGACTTCTCAATACATTACTATCCTAGGAAATCGAACAAGGTGGTTGATGCCTTATGTAAAAAGTATCATGCTAGATAATCCTTGATGAGGATCACAAAAGATTCAATATTTGTTTATTTTAAAAGGATGGATCTAGAAATTCATAAGGGGAGAAATCATATCTTGCTCAATTGAATTTTCAACCATCTATCCAAGTAAAGATTAAAGAGGTTCATAAGGAAGATGTAGATTAGAAAAGGAAGTTGAGAAATGTTCCTAAGTTTACCCTTGATCATGATAGAATGATAAGATTCAAGAACCATGTATGTGTTACATACATACCTGATTTGAAGAATGATTTGTTAGAGGAAGCTCATAGTTATTCATTCTCTATTCATCCTAGAAGTAAGAAGATGTATAGATATTTAAAAGAGTATTTGTAGTGGGATAGTATAAAGAGAGATATCACAGAGTCTATATCTTGGATCTTGGTGTAACGGTAAGTTAGTGATGAGAGACAAAACTATAAGGGGTTGTTACATCCATTACTCATACAATAATGGAAATATAAAAACATCACCATGGATTTTTTCATCGGACTCCCCAAAAGTTTTAAAGGGAATAATGCTATATGGGTTGTAGTAGATCACCTTAAAAATTCATCACACTTAATCACTATCATATAATAATTATATCTTGATCATATTTCCATAATAAACATTAAGGGGGTACCACATTCAATTGTATCTGATCGGGATCTGAGTTTTACCTCAATGTTCTGGTGAAGTCCTCAATGGGCTCTAGATATAGAGTTAAGTTTCAGCACTGCATATCATCCTCATATGGATGTTCAATATGATAGAATAATTAAAACCATATAGTATATGATGATATATTATTATATGGATTTAAAATGTGGTTGGTGTCAATACCATCCTCTAGTTATGTTTTCTTATAGTAATATATTTCACTCAATAATTCATATAGATCCTTATGAATCCCTCTATATAACAAGTGTAGAGATCCAATATACTAGAATGAAGTTGGAGAAATAAAAATATTGGGACATGCGATAGATAAAGAAATATAATAGAAGGTTAGGTTCATTTAGCAACACATTAAGGCAGCTCAGAGTCAGTAGAAAATTTATACTGACAATCACTAGCATGATCTAGAATTTGAAGTTAATGATAAGGTGTTTCTAAAAATTTATCCATGGAATAAGGTTATGAGGTTTGGTATGAAATGGAAACTAATACCTAGGTATATCAATACCTTTGAAATTATTCATCATATCAGGATGGTAGCCAATTAGTCGGTGCTTCCACCAAACCTCTCTTAAGTTCATGATGTGTTCCATGTATCTCTCCTAAGAAAGTATATACCTAATCCTTTATATGTACTGAACTCAGAGTTCATACCAATAGAGTAAGATATTTATTATGAGGAATAATAAGTATATATTTTGGATTTTAGAGAGAAAGTTATATGAAACAATACCACTCACCTATTTAGAGTTTTGTGGCAAAACCACCATTTTAAAGAATCTATATGGGAACCTGAGGAAATGATTAGGCAGAAGTATCCTCATTTTTTTGTATCTGAGTGATGAATCTCAAGGGTGAAATTCATTTTAATGGGGTAGAATGTAACACCCTAATTTTTTATGAATTTATTTTTTCTAATAAATTGATTTTCTTTATTATCTTTCATTACACACAACACCAAATCTATCTTTTGTTACATGAAACACTGAGTTTTAATGAACTGTGATGTATTATTAATATTATTATTTAAATGAGAATTTTATAACTTAGCTGTTAGACTTTGAGGTATAAATAATAATAAATAATTTTTAAATTTTAAGTATAATGGTTTTATATAAATAAAATATATTTATAAAAAAATACTTAATTTTCGATAAATTTTTTATATGTTTCGAAAATACTATTTTCTCAAAAAAATGTTTATTATTATATTTTTGAGAACAATGATAAAATTGTTTTTTGAAAATTTTAGAAAAATAATTTGATAAAATAGAAATAATTTTTTAAATAATAATTTCAAAATTATATTAGGGTGAATTTGTTGTTTTTTTTCTAAAGAGTAATTTTTCTATGAATAGTGAAAATACTGGTTTTTATTGAAAACTACCTTTTCGTTGAAAGAATCTATAAGGTTAGTTTTTATTTTAAAATAGTTTTAAAAGTAAAATTAATTCAATTATATATCTATTAATCCAAATTTTTTCATTGTAATCATTTTCATATTGAATTTTGATATAAAAACGTTTTAAACTTTTGAACATTTTCTCTTTGAAAACCCACTTTCTCAATGCGTCTACAGGATTAATTTTAAATTAACTTTTACCACTTATGTGAATAGAATTTAAAAAAATGGATTACATATTTTTAATAATAATAATTTATATTATTTAATAAATTAAACTTAATTTTTTACTATAATTAATAGTAAAAATAGTAAAAATTATTTATTGTGGTTAAGGTAAAAATGGGTTTACTAAGTGGTTAAACTAAAAAGATAAGGGTTAAAAATGACCCAAAATTCTTCCAACATGCACTTTATATTTATATTACAACCTTATATCTTCTATATTATATAATTTTTCATTTTGGAGACTTTTTTATGTTAATAACATGAGTACATCGTTTTCTTTTCAAAAATTACAAGTGTGCCACTCACCTCACTTTAAAAGGCCACCCTCTCTCCTCTTCTCTTCACACTTTAAAACCCAATTGGTTCAGAAAAAAACTACACAAATCACTTCCTTAATTCTCTAATTCTATCACATAATCATTATTTTGATCTCAAATATCACCTAAGAATCCTTTTGGTGAAAATCAAAATAAGTTGTCTGAAGAAGAGGTAACACCCCTAACCGAGAATTTTATTTTATTTATTCCTAAAAATACTTAAATTATTATTAAAATATGAAGATATTATAACCTCATTATCTTAAATATACTAATATTTTTCATATTAATTTTATAACCTATAATCATTGCATATTCCATCAAATGGGATACGAAATCATCATTCGTGTGTATAGCGGACTACTACCTCACGAACCGATGTTATTTGTTTTCCATAACCACCTCTAATGGATGGATATAATGATGGATTAAATTTATATGTATTAAATTTATGATATTATTATACTTATTAAATAATTATATCATATATAAATTCATACTTTCCATTCTTTGGTAATAGGATAACATTGTTTGTGTGCACAGTGGACTATCACCTTGTGAAATGATGTGATTCGTTCACACTTTACATTGAAGGTAATAATAATGTTTTTAATAAAAATATGTGATATATATGATATAAAAATGATTTTTTAATTTTAATATATTATTTACATTTCTTTCTTTCAAACCATTGAGAAAATGGAAACAGTATTCATGCGTATGTACGACCTATCGTCTCCATGAATGGTGTATTTCATTTTTTGTATCTAACTTTTATGGATAACTCTAAATAAATATATAATAAATATATATGATATTTATTTAATTTTTAAAAGAAATTATATTATTTAACCATTATCAAATTAATAGTACTAAAAATAAAAAATCAAAACATACATGAAAAACAAAGTAGTTATTGTCTGAAACGTGACTTTGACATTGAATTATTAATAAACATGTAATAAAAGGTCATAAGTAAATCATATATGGTATAATATAAATAATTATGGTTCTTTAATATATTTATAATAAACCTATATTTATTATATATAATTTTTGAACGTGTATAAATTAATTCAAGACTTAAGGTAAGGGGTTTTTGTCTCAATGTGCCTTCGTTGAGATATATGTTATGTCATGCACATGTCTTCTTTTATAAGGTGTATATACAACCCATTTGACATGTTATACCATTAATATACTTAAATTAATTATATTTAATGTTTAATTTTATGTTATTATTTAATGGTACTTATTATTAAATGTTACAAAAGTGTTAAGGGTTGTATGATACAATAACATCGTTTATTGGAATTGTTTATGATTATGTTTCTGATGATAAAATATTATGATTCATATCTCAAAAACTCATGAATTTTATTCTCCTCTAGTTATGAAATTAGAATACATGTTTTTTCTTCATTTCCCTCTATTTATACACTCAATGTTTCAAAATAATGTTTTCAAAGAAACCAATTTTATTTCTCTCTTTAGTCGAAAACCTTTTCTCTTCTATGTCAATGTTTTCAAAAATGTTTTAATGTTCCTATATGATTATTTAAAGTAATTTTTAACCTTTTTTAAATTTTAAAAAAATTAAAAGGAATATTCATGTCTTTTTTCAAACATGTCCCATTTGGATTTTATTGAAAATGTGAAAGGAATCTTTGTTTTAACTTGTACGAAATGAACAAAAATTTCTGGATGTCATGACCATTATTTTCATTGAAGATTACTTTATAATTTTTCAGGTTTATTTTCAAAGAAAATTATTTCCATGATATTTATAAATTTTTAATTTAAAAAAATATTTCCAAATAAATGATATTTTCTAAGAGAAACGTTCCAAGTTATTTTTATTTCAAAATCATTTTCTATCTAAGATGAGATCCTTTGATGTTACTTATGTTTTACTAGGTATATAAACCAAGGATGCCATTATTAGTCTTTATATGGATGTTTTATGTTTATTATGACAAAATTTTATGAAACTCATTTCTCTTCCATGGTTTATACCATGATAAAATGCTTATGAAACCCACTACTTTTTCCACGAGTTATGCTTTGAGGAAATGATGAAATGATTATGAACCCCATTTCTTTTCATGTTTTATAATTTAATGAATGTTTTATGATCTTTTGGAATAAATATGTATTATTTTCATCATGTGATGGGTGGGACCTATATCTTCCTCCAATGCATTTGGTAATTATTAATTTTATATGATCTCAAAGGGTACACGAGAGGTTATCCCAAGCTGGAAAGAGGGTACATGGGAGGTTATCCCAAGACTAAAGGAGGGTATACAAGAGGTTATATCAAGAATAAAGTAGTTGCATAGGTGGTTATCCCAATACTAACAAGTTATGAATGTCTTTGCGGGTATCCTTGACATAATATTTTCTATGATTGATTATATGCCACAATTCCATGTCATATGCCAATGTTATGATCTCGTGGATTATATTATTTGATTTCATTGTGATTCATGTCTCGTGAACTTCAATTATTTATTACATGACTCAGTATCATGATCTTTGATATGCCGGGTATGGTTTTCAAATGTTATGCTGGTGTTCTCATAACCTTATATTCATGTTATGCTTATGCATCTCCCTTGTTTACCCTTACTGAGAATCTTATCTCACCCTTGCCTATGTTTCCTTTACTCAGGTTATGAATAAATATATTATGTATAATATGTATAAGAAGGGTGATAGTTATGAATAACTTAGTGGGAGATGATGTCATCATATATGAACGAGTTGTTTATGTTTCCAAGTTTCTAAAGGCACTATACCTTTACAATCCTCAAGATATTTTTTGTGTAATATAATGAATATTCATTTAAAAGATGTAATATCTATGTATGAAAATCCTAGCTCACTATAATTAGTGCTATAAAATTGATAATGTTTCCAATTCTTAATTGGTGTTGAGGTTTTTGGCATTGATAAAATACATACACTTTTATTAATTATAAAAAATCATTGATAAAAGTGGGATTTTATCAGTGCTCAATTAGTGCTAATAAAGGTCTAGCTTTTTCATCACCTTTTTATTACTAATAAATACTACCATTTATCAGTGATATGTTAGCACCAATAGAGTCTATAATTTATCATCACTTTTCTAGAACTGATAAATACTTCCATTTGTCAGTGTTAATTTATGGCATTGATAAAAGTTAGAAAATATATTTTAAGATATTTCTGGGGATAAAAAAACCCATCAAACCATCTAGGGGCCACCACATGGCTCCCACTAAGGAAACTAAACCAAACCGCATATATTCAGAATTAATTTGAATTGGTCGAGATTTAAACCTATATCCATCACTTTTTCAAGAAGCACTGTTACTACTATCCCAAGTTTTTATTCTTATTATATAAGGATATATTTATATATTTATATATACATATATATATTATATTTAATTTTATTTACATATATTAATATAAATATACTTAAATACATACACACATATATATAAGTATTTTTTATATTTATATATATTTAAATACATTTATATATGTATATTTATATATATTTTTATTTTGTGTTTATATAACATGTGTGTGTGTTTGATGTGAACTTAAAATGTATGTATTTTATATATATATATATATATATATATATATAAAGCATATTTTACCTCAAATGTATCCTTAAACATTGTTCTAATATTATTGTGGTACCAACAAGACTCATTTCATACAATGCAACCCGAGGTTATGTTTCACCCAACATAATGAGTGCATACATCTGCCACCTTACTCCCATACGACTTCCTTAAGTTTCAATACATTATGAATAGACTAAAAATTTCTTTCATATTCATTTAATGGGTTCAACATATTCTCTAATGAGAACTAATGCATCGGATGACACCTGATACATTTCATATGGTTTATGTGTTTCATTAAATAGAGATTGTTGAGAATGTCATATAAAAGGGATTGAGTTCCCAAATTAATGCTTCATCTTTTTCATAAATTTCATGAAAATATTTTTGAATCTCTCTTACTCAATATAGAATCATTCATCATGAACTATGAAGGTTCTATAACTCCTCTCAGTGTACAGAAATCCTCTTATTGTGAACTAGGATCCAAGGGTCGGTGGATTACCTACAGTGGTAGGAAGCCTACATTTTCTTATCTTGTGATCTTCATCAAGAAAACTCTACTGAGGTGGAGTCTTCTACAACTACGTTAAAGGTATGATTTTTTATTCATTTTCTATGCATGTTGATTCTTTCAAGGATTGATTATGTATATATGGGTTTTCTTTAACTTCCATCATTTGTATAATGATCACCCAAAACCCATCAATGGTATTAAAACCTCCTTATTTGATAAATCAAGGTTTTTTTATTGTTTAATGAAGAATATTTTTATTTCATCATAATTGGGTTTTTTTCCTGATTAATATTTCATTATATGTTATCATAATGTCGGGTGATTCACCATGACAATATGTTAAGTAAATAATGTAATATGCGCGTGGAACTTAGCATCACATTAAGTTGTTAATGTCATGTGGAGAGAGAATTGCAACATGCATTAATGGGATAATGTATCCTATTTTTATACTATATAGAAATAGGGAATCATTTTACCTTCTCTTAACATTACATTGACTTTAAATGTAATGTGGGAAGTGAGATTGACATTGCACTGTGAGATAATGTAATGTCAACCGTGACCTGAAATGAGTGCACTTAAAAAATGAATAGTGTGCATACTTTGTGAGTCCCACATCGAAATTTAACTCAAATGTAATATGACAACCCTGCTTTCTATTACAACTTAAACATGCTTTATTACATATAACTTCACTTGATACAAAAAAGAAGATTGAGATGTTTAGTGTCTTTGGGGCTTAGGATCATTACATAAAAACTTTAAACTTGAAATACAACATCTTTATTGAAAACTTCCTTTACATGACCACTACATTCCTTCGTACTTAGCATTGCATGTGATAACCTAAGGACATGCATAAGAAAAGGGTGAGCTATAAATCCCAGTAAGGGAGTACACAATGAATAACATGAGGAGTTCAATACATGTTAAGAAATAGGAATATCAATATATCATAAGAGTAACATGAACATAAAGGCATGATAAAGCATGATAATCATAACATGGAAATGTGGCAACAACACTTAACATTGAATTAGCATGAGCCAAGGCTCATTGCACATGGAGCATGAGTAAACCCTCATTGCACTTGAAGCACGAGTAAACCCTCATTTAAATTGAATTATAATGACTCAACACTCATTGCACATGACGTATCATGATACTATACTTTACCCAATGCATTGGAGTGCTATCAGGGCGCACCCTTCTTAAACATTTCATTTCATGCATAAGTGTGCCACATGGATCATAAAACATGGATTCATAAAACATAATCATTTATTCCACGATAAAGGAATGTGGAGTTCATACATGAACTTTACAATCAATAAGTACATGTGCATAAAGGTGAATAGCCTTTATGGAGAAATGGGCATGGTATTCACTACACAATGACATTGGCTTAGAAAATCGGTGCGATTTCGACAGCATAACGGCGTGACATAAGAATTCATAAAAAAGGTTAATGAGAGAAAAAGGGGTTCCTCATCATATTTACATGTAATGGACAGTAATGAGTTCATATATATACATGTCCCAACAATCAAAATGGAATTTATATTCATGATACAAAATTATTGCTTGAATGTAAAAGAGGAGAGAGAAGTTCCTTTCGGAATTTCGTCATAGTAACGGGTGTACATGGGAGGAATTTAATGAGAGAGAAAGGGTTATACCATCATTAAAAAAATAAGAGGGCAGTATGGGGGAGGTGAGAAACCATACCCCAACATTAATAATTGAAATAAAAAGGGCAATACAACTTAAAGAAAATTGACAAAAATGAGAAAGGAAGAAAAAACCCTTACTTGGAAGTGTGCTTCCAAAGGCTAGAGAGAGGCTTGTGAGAGGCTTCTTGGGAGCTTGGGGAACCTTGAGAGGATTATAGAGAGAGTAGTTCAGAGGTTGGATGAACTCCAAGTTCTTTGAGTGAGGAGGAAGTGGGAGCTTGGGTGGGTTTATATAGGAAAGGTGAGGGAATTGTTTATTATTTAGGTTTGGGACCCCTTATATTAAAATAATCCAAACCACAAACCATCCCATGGTATTTGCCCATGGTTTCTGGAAAAGAAAAGAGGAAAACAATATTTTACAAGTCCAAGGTCCGAACCTATTAAAAAATTAGGGTTGCTTATGTGGAGGTGAGTCACACTCCCATGGAAATTAATTTAAAAAGGCAAAGTGTTGAATAAGTCTTGAGGGCTCCATTAATGCTTTGAAAAGTAAGTCAAACAAACCCAAAAACTCATTATTTTAATGATAAAACACATATTGTCCGAACATAAGGATTATGGTATTTTATTACATCACAATTGGGTAATTATGATGTCATAAAACACATTATATATTTAAATGGTATTTAATTTTTACCCAAAAATTTGACTGTCTCAGAAAATTATGAAAAATTCACCGTTGGATAATTTCGACGTCCTGATTCCAAAAATAATATTTATTTTATCTAAATAATTTTCTAAATAATTTTCTAAATATGTGAATTTTCACTTTTAAAATAAAAACTGACATTTATAAAAAATTCACAGGTTTTGACCGAAATGGATTTCAAACCTTAATAAAAATTTTAATTGCATTTATAAAATTATAAGATCATTTATATTTAATAAAAATTAATTTAATATTAATATTAATATTTTATTAAAATATTATTTAATTCAAAAATCCTTCAATTTAATAAAATATAATTCTTAATTAAATAATAACTAAAAACACCATTTGTACTTTAAAAACTAATTACAATGTAACAAAAATAATGTACATGAACATGGTGCTACTTATTTGTTACATAACCCCTTAAAATAGTCGCATAAGACCTAAGGGTAAGGTGTGCGATGGTGACAGACTCTTGGGGCGGCTCGGATAACATCGCTCGAGTGGTAATCTCTATCAACTTTCACTTTTCCCGTAGACGGTCCCGTTCAAGCTTGACATAATGAAGCTCACCTTGGGCTTGGTCAAGGGCGAAGCCCAAAGACGCCACCTCTTTTCCAAGCTCCGACAAATGGGCTTCGTAAGGGGCAATTCTACTGGATGAGGCCATTACTTCCTTTGTCTGAGTAGAAATGGGTTCGTTAAAGCCTTATATTTATACTACTCAGATGATCACTATTCAACGACTATAAAAGTAATGGTCACAAATCTTAACGTAAAACTAAAGAAGTTGACATCTTATAAAAACATTTTTCATAAAGAAACATTTAACTGGATCAAGAGGGATTTTCCATTAATGAAACTTTGGGTCGTTACAATATTCCCCCCTAAAGAAATTTCACCCTCGAAATTTTCCTTTTCCCATACTATAACAAATGTGGGTAACTCAGCTTCATCATATCCTCTGACTCCCAAGTTGCTTCTTCAAACTTGTGGTTTCTCCACAACACCTTGACAAGGGGCATTGTCTTATTTCATAGAACTTTTTCTCTACGATCTAAGATCTTCACTGGTTGCTCCTCATAAGAAAGATCATCTTCCAATTGTACCACCTCGGAAGAGAGTACATGTGAAGGGTCTGGTATGTACTTCCTTAAGAGGGATACATGAAAGACATCATGCACCTTGGCCATAGTAGGTGGAAGTGCTAGTCGATAGGCCACAGCCCCAACACGATCAAGAATCTCGAAGGGGCCGATGTACCTTGGACTTAACTTCCCTTTCTTTCCAAACCTCATGACCTTCTTCCACAGAGATATGCGTAAAAACACCATGTCTCCGACTTTAAACTCAAGGTCTCATCGATGATTATCTGCATAACTCTTCTGTCGACTTTGGGCTGCCTTGATATGCTGTTGAATAGTTTTCACCTTCTCCACCATTTCTTCGACCATTTCTGGTCCAAGCAGCTTACGTTCACCGACCTCATCCCAACATGCCAGTGTTCTACACCTTTTCCCATATAGGTCTTCATATGGTTCCATTTGGATGCTCGATTGGAAACTATTATTATAAGAGAACTCAACCAGAGGAAGATGTTGATCCCATCCTCCTTTAAATTCCATTGAGCACACTCTCAACATATCCTCAAGTGTTTGGATAGTCCTCTCGGATTGGCCATTAGTTTGAGGATGATAGGCCGTACTGAAGTTCAGTTCAGTATTCAGAGCTTGTTGAAGACTCTTCCAAAACTTAGAGGTGAATCTTGGATCTCGGTCAGAAACAATAGATAGTGGTACTCCATGAAACCGTACCACATCCCTGATATATATCCGTGCCAGTTGATCCAAAGAGAAATCCTCTCGAATAGAAATGAAGTGTGCAGTATTTGTAAGACGATCCACAACAACCCAGATTGCATTGTTGCCTTTGGATGTCCTTGGAAGTCCAGTGACAAAGTCTATGGTGATTTTCTCCCATTTCCATTCTGGTATGGGCAATGGTTGCATCATCCCCTTAGACTTTTGCCTCTCTGCCTTCACTTGCTAACACACCAGGCACTTTTATGTATATTCAGCAATCTCCTTCTTCATATTATCCCACCAAAAGTTTTCTCGGAGATCTCGATACATCTTTGTGCTCTCTGGGTGAATAGAGAAATTTGAACTATGTGCATCATCCAAAATTTCCTTCTTCAGCTCCAAACTTGATGGAACACATAGTCTTTTCCCAAACCGCACAATTCCTTATTCATTAACATTAAACTCTGAGGATTTTCCCTTTTTGATAGCTTCCACTTTTTCTTGGATTCCCACATCATCCTTTTGATCATCCTTTAACCTTTCCAAAAGAGATGGTTAAGAAATCATTTGTGAAAGGATTGATGATGTTACCTTATTTATGATTCCCACACCCATCTTCATTAAGTCTAAGAAGATTGGATCCTTCTCAATTATCATCATTGATAGAATCGCTGGATCCTTTCTACTTAGGGCATCTGCCACCTTGTTCGCTTTCCCAGGGTGGTAATGTATTGAACAGTCATAATCCTTGATGATCTCTATCCATCTTCTCTGGTGCATATTAAGCTCTTTATGTGTGAATATATATTTAAGACTCTTTTGGTCAATATATATCTCACATTTCTCTCCATAGAGATAATGCCGCCAGATTTTAAAGGCAAAGATCACCGCCGCCAACTCCAGATCATGCGTTGGATAGTTTCGCTCATGGATTTTCAACTGCCTTGAGGCATAGGATATCACTTTATCATTCTGCATCAGCACACATCCTAAGCCCTTCTTCGAAGCATCACTAAATACCACATAAAGCTCCCCACTTGTGGGTAAAGTGAGAACGGGTGCAGTGATAAACCTCCTTTTCAACTCCTTGAAGCTTTCTTCACATTCATCACTCCAAGCAAACTTTACTCCCTTTCGAGTTAACTTGGTAAGAAGGTTGGACAATCATGAGAAATTTCTCACAAATCGTCGATAATATCCAGCTAACCCCAAGAAGCTACGGATATTAGTTACCGATGTTGGCCTCGGCCATCCCTCAATTGCATCTGTTTTGGAGGGGTCCACAGATATCCCATTGCTTGTGATGATATGGCCTAAGAATGAGACCTCCTTCAACCAGAACTCACACTTGTTGTACTTGGAATAGAGCTTCTCCTTGCGCAAAGTCTCCAGTACAGTTCTTAAATGCTCCTCATGGTCCTCCTTGGTTTTGGAGTATATTAGAATATAATCTATAAAGACTACCACAAATTTGTCTAGGTAATCTCTAAAGACTCTATTCATCAAGTCCATGAATATTGTTGGATCATTGGTGAGTCCGAAAGGCATTACTATGAATTCATAGTGCCCGTACCTTGTACGAAAAGCAGTCCTGGGGATATCTTCCTTCTTCACCCTTACTTGATAATATCCTGACCGCAAGTCCACCTTGGAGAAGTATTGTGCTCCACGCAGCTGATCAAACAATTCATCGATTCTTGGGAGAGGATACTTGTTCTTTATCGTGATTTTGTTAAGTTCACGATAATCGATGCAAAGCCGCATTGACCCATCCTTCTTCTTGACGAAGAGGACTGGTGCACCCCATGGTGATGCACTTGGGCGTATAAACCCTTTATCCATGTTCTCCTGTAGTTGTTTCTTCAGCTCTTCAAGATCAACAACATTCATTCTATATGGAGTCTTGGATATTGGTAGCTCCCCAGGTATAAGTTCAATTGAGAACTCAACATCTCTTCTTGGAGGAAGACCAGGAAGTTCCTCGGGAAATACTTCAGTGAATTCCCTCACAATAGGCATTTCTTCAAGGGTGGTTTCTTCCTTGGACTCAATAATCTGATCCAGATATATGTGCTCATAAGGCAGTAATATCCATTCTTGAGATGATGGAGCTAAAGGAGATTCATCTTCCTCCTGACACTTGTAAAGAATCGGGGGTCGATTCTCCATATGGAGTGTGATTTCCCTCTCCTGACAATTTATGTTGGCTCTATATAAGGAAAGCCAATTCATGCCAAGAATTGCATCAAATTCCACCAAAGGGAGTATGATGAGGTTCGCCGAGAAATTCAATCCACAGATTATAACAGGGGAGGACTTATACTCATGGGATGCAATGATTTCCTCATTTGTCGTACTCACCGACATCTTTACTTCAATGATTTGTGGTGGTGCTGGGATTGTTCTACTAAACTTTTGAGATATAAAAGAATGCGTAGAACCTAAATCAAAAATTATGTTCGCTATTCTTGAATGAATAACTAGCGTACCTGTCACCACTTCATTGTCGGGGTTCACTTCGGCATAAGTGATAGAAAAAGATCTTCCTTGTTGTCTTGGAGGTTGTTGGTTGCCTCCGAAAACCCTTGGATTAGGGCACTGATTTGCAAAATGACCCGGTTCTTTGCATTTTTAGCATTGAACAACGCGTTGAGTTTCGAACGGAGCATTCCTCTCCTCTATCGCAGGTACGGGTCCTTCTTGCCGACAGTTAACAGCTAGGTTCCCTTCTCTTCCACACCTGAAGCATTTTCTCGTCCCCCTAAGGCAATTTCCAGGGTGCTTCTTTCCGCACTTTTGGAAAGTGGGGTGATGGAACTTCTTAGCGCCGTTGGATTTATCCATCGGCCCACCAGCATTGAAGTCCACCTTACGCTTCTTGTCCCCATGATACCCATGTGATTCTCCGATCTCCATTTCAACCTTGAGGGCACATTAGACAATTTCCTCATAGCTTTCGAAGTCACGGATCACTAATGATTTCCGCAAGCTAGGCTTCATCCCACCAAAGAAGTGGTCAACCTTGCATTCGGGGGTAACGACAAAGCTGGAAGCGTATCGTGCAAGCCTTGTGAAGTTTTCCTCGTACGCTCCCACAGATTATTCATCTTTCTGCTTGAGGGAAAGGAAGTCCCTTTCCATCTTAAGACAGAGGGTGCGCGGAAAATATTTATCGAAAAACATCTTCCGGAATTCCTTCCATTCCAAAGCCTCGATCTCCTCCTCAGGCTTCGTATTTTTGATCAACGTCCACCATTTATCAGCTTCACCCTCCATATTATAAGCCTCCAGGAGAACCTTCTCTTGTTTAGAACATTAAAGGATAGAGAATATCTTTTCAATGGAGTTGATCCATTGCTCAGCGATCGTGGGATCAGATGATCCACTAAAAGTAGGAGGCCTTTGTCTCATGAAGCTCTTGATAGAGACTTGTTCTTTCTTAGGGGGGGTTGAACATTCCTCTTGACCCGTGTTTCTATTCAAAACTTGAGTTAGCTGAGATAGAAGCGTGACAAAGTTCGTGATTCCCGCTCCCATTGGATTGGGCATCTCATTAGTACAATCATCACACTGATCTTCACAATGGTTGTTAGCCTGAGTTCTCCTATTACCGGCCATTGGCTGGAATAAAAGGAAAGTTAGGGGTAACACATAAAGGGTAATCCAAAGACAAAATTTGATGACTTATAAATAAACTTTAATCTCTTTAACTCATGAGTCTATAGGATTCAATCCAGGCTTTTCATGATCTTCCTTCTAACATATATTCTTATGGTCATTTTTCCCTTAATAAGGGTTCATACTAAGATTGTGAATTTATAAAAAACATATCCCCCGGGAGTGTCGTAACCAAGAGTGCAGCAAGGCCCGTTGTCGTGCACCAGTTCCCGTTCGAGTCTAGCTCAAAGCGGTGTTTTCAAGTTTTACCCCTAGGATACATTTGTGTCAGAGCCGCCTCTACCTACTCGTATCCAGACAGGGATGTATTTGTTTGATAAACCACTTACTTAGTATTTACCAAAACTTAGGGATATTTTTATTATACTTAGTCTTGTATCTAAGGCTTTACTAGGGTTTCCTAATCCCAAAAATAACTAAACCTATCCTCTGATACCAACTATGACAACCCTGCTTTCTATTACAACTTAAACATGCTTTATTACATATAACTTCACTTGATACAACAAAGAAGATCGATAGGTTTAGTGTCTTTGGGGCTTAGGATCATTACATAAAAACTTTAAACTTGAAATACAACATCTTTATTGAAAACTTCCTTTACATGACCACTACATTCCTTCGTACTTAGCATTGCATGGGATAACCTGAGGACATGCATAAGAAAAGGGTGAGCTATAAAGCCCAGTAAGGGAGTACACAATGAATAACATAAGGAGTTCAATACATGTTAGGCAATAGGAATATCAATATATCATAAGAGTAACATGAACATAAAGTCATGATAAATCATGATAATCATAACATGGAAATGTGGCAACAACACTTAACATTGAATTAGCATGAGCCAAGGCTCATTGCACATGGAGCATGAGTAAACCCTCATTGCACTTAAAGCACGAGTAAACCCTCATTTCACTTGAATTAGCATGAGTCAACACTCATTGAACATGACGTATCATGATACTATACTTTACCCAATGCATTGGAGCGCTATCAGGGCGCACCCTTCTTAAACATTTCATTTCATGCATAAGTGTGCCAAATGGATCATAAAACATGGATTCATAAAACATAATCATTTATTCCACGATAAAGGAATGTGGAGTTCATAAATTAACTTTATAATTAATAAGTACATGTGCATAAAGGTGAATACCCTTGATGGAGAAATGGGCATGGTATTCACTACACAATGACATTGGCTTAGAAAATCGGTGTTATTTCGGCAGTGTAACAGCGTGACATAAGAATTCATAAAAAAGGTTGATGAGAGAGAAAGGGGTTCCTCATCATATTTACATGTAATGGAAAGTAAGGAGGTCATATATATACATGTCCCAACAATATAAATTGAATTTAGATTCATGATACAAAAGTATTGCTTGAATGTAAAAGAGGAGAGAGAAGTTCCTTTCGGAATTTCGGCATAGTAACGGGTGTACATGGGAGGCATTTAATGAGAGAGAAATGGTTATCCCATCATTCAAAAAATAATATGGAAGTATGGGGGAGGTGAGAAACCATACCCCAACATTCATAATTGAAATAAAAAGGTCAATACAACTTAAAGAAAATTGACAAAGATGAGAAAGGAAGAAAAAACCCTTACTTGGAAGTGTGCTTCCAAAGGCTAGAGAGAGGCTTGTGAGAGGCTTCTTGGGATCTTGGGGCACCTTGAGAGTATTCTAGAGAGATTAGGTCAGAGTTTGGACAAACTCCAAGGGCTTTGAGTGAGGATGAAGTGGGAGCTTGGGTGGGTTTATATAGGAAAGGTGAGGGAATTCTTTATTATTTAGGTTTGGGACCCCTTATATTAAAATAATCCAAACCACAAACCATACCATGGTATTTTCCCATGGTTTCTGGAAAAGGAAAGAGGAAAACAATATTTTACAAGGCCAAGGTCCGAACTTATTAAAAAATTAGGGTTGCTTATGTGGAGGTGAGTCACACTCCCATGGAAATTAATTTAAAAAGGCAAAGTGTTGAATAAGTCTTGAGGGCTCCATTAATGCTTTGAAAAGTAAGTCAAACAAACCCAAAACCTCATTATTTTAATGATAAAACACATATTGTCCGAACATAAGGATTATGGTATTTTATTACATCACCATTGGGTCATTATGATGTCATAAAACACATTATATATTTAAATGGTATTTAATTTTTACCCAAAAATTTGACTCTCTCAGAAAATTATGAAAAATTCACCGTTGGATAATTTCGACATCCTAATTCCAAAAATAATATTTATTTTATCTAAATAATTTTATAAATATGTGAATTTTCACATTTAAAATAAAAACCGACATTTATAAAAAAATCACAGGTTTTGACAGAAATGGCTTTCAAACCTTAATAAAAAATTTAATTGCATTCATAAAATTATAAGATCATTTATATTTAATAAAAATTAATTTAATATTAATAATAATATTTTATTAAAATATTATTTAATTCAAAAATCCTTTAATTTAATAAAATATAATTCTTAATTAAATAATAACTAAAAACACCATTTGTACTTTAAAAACTAATTACAATGTAACAAAAATAATGTACATGAACATGGTGCTACTTATTTGTTACATAACCCCTTAAAATAGCCGCATAAGAACTAATGGTAAGGTGTGCAATGGTGACAGACTCTTGGGGTGGCTCGGATAACATCGCTCGAGTGGTAATCTCTATCAACTTCCACTTTTCCCGTAGACGGTCTCGTTCAAGCTTGACATAATGAAGCTCAGCTTGGGCTTGGTCAAGGGTGAAGCCCAAAGACGCCACCTCTTTTCCGAGCTCCGACAAATGGGCTTCGTAAGGGGAAATTCTACTAGATGAGGCCATCGCTTCCTTTGTCTGAGTAGAAATGGGTTCGTTAAAGCCTTATATTTATACTACTCAGATGATCACTGTTCAATGGCTATAAAAGTAACGGTCACAAATCTTAACGTAAAACTAAAGAAGTTGAAATCTTATAAAAACATTTTTCATAAAGAAACATTTAACTGGATCAAGAGGGATTTTCTATTAATGAAACTTTGGGTCATTACATGTAAACTACTTCATTACTCAATTCACTTTATAGGGGAAATTTAATTCTTATGTAGCCACCCTGATACATGACCATTGCCATCATGTCACCCCTCATAGTGGTTCTTTATCCTAGTACCATCCCATGCTCTTTTTTTAGTGTTGACCCATTTTATCCCACTATTTTGGAATACTACGTTAAGGGCCAACAAAATGTCGAGTGATGGTATAAACAAGGAAAAAATAAATTTTTATATTTAGTTAATTTTTTTATAGGTTATAAATTATTTATAAATGGTAAGTGTTGAGATTTATAAAATTTGTTTTTTCAAACCTAAATTCATAAATTAAAAGTTCATATTTGTTTCTCCTATTAGATAAAATGTTTATTTAATTGTTTATTACTTTATTTTATTCATTTTTATTAATTGTTTATAGAATTTAAACAATGTGTATGTTTATATTTATGATATAATTTTCTTTTAAGAGATAAATCCTTGAATTACATGTTAGTCATGACTTCATAGGATTTTTATTTTCATCTATACCTTTTTATTTGAGTAATAATCTTGAGAATAGTTCTCAAATAGATTTTGTGCATATTAGGTGTTAGAAATATCATGAATCAAATTCTATATTGGGTAATATATCCCCAAGGAGAAAAACTTGATTTAAGACTACCCATAGGCCTAGAGTCTTATTCCTTATTCTAGAAAGGTGAGTAGTTATCCATTTTTCTCTTTGGTCTTACTCATGAAGAGATTTTAAATCTCGTATAACTTTATGCCTTTACATGAAAATTTTATATACCTTGTGTGTGGGATGTATTTAGATATGTATGAATATATTTGGCTTCTGTTTTTTGGGTAATTAACACAAACTTGTGGGTTGTGTAAATAGTTACACATTAATGTGGTGCGAACACATTAATTTAGTAGATGAAATCTGGATTTTAGAACTAAATTTTTATAATAATGTACACACAAAGGAATAAAACATGAGAAGATAAATATTTAATATGATTAAATAACTATGAATTTAATATACATATTATTTATATTAATTTTGTGATGCTTTGAAAGAGAACCCCTCAAGTACTAAGTGTGATATTTATTCCAAAACATCACTTTTCAAGACCTCAATCATCCAATCAGGTTTGTTTTTTCAAGGAAGGGTTCCCTTAGATTATCTTTTGTAAGGAAAACAAGTAATAAGGTGATCCTGATGATTAGGTTCCTTATCTTTTATGTTTGATTTGGGTTACACTGGTTGGGAATCCCTAATGGTTAGGATACCATAGGAATATAATTGAGTGAATCTATATAATGGAATTGAATAAAGTGTTTATATACTTAACTATATAAGAATCATATATGATATGATTGAAATATTTTTTTCTACTAGGTATAGTCATGGATTATTTACATGATCAAACTAGTGCAAGTCATGATCATCATCATCATCATTTATTTATTTAATAGAAAGAACAAAAAGTAAAAAAAGGATAAAAATGAGGAGCACAACTCCAAGGAACCAGAAAAAAAGAAGCTAAGGGGGTATAAAATGGTGTAGCCCAAGAGAATCCCCTCTAACCAAATGCTCCCCCTCAGAATACACCAAGACAATATCTAGAGAGAAAATGAAACTCTCCCCATGGGTTGACAAGGAAGCAAGATAGTCTGCAACCTTATTACCCTCGCGCAAAGTATGGAGAATGTCAGTGTTGGGATCCATGAGACTTATACATTTCCTTATAATGTAATCAATGGACCATGGGTGGATATCTTACCTGATAGGGAGTTGTAAATGATGATGGAGTCAGTTTCCACTACATTGAGGGAGATGTTCCTCCTCCTGGCTAACTGCAGGCCGGACAGCATCACAAAGGCCTCAGCCTGTAAAGAATCACCAATACCAAATCTGGCCGCAAAAGCATCCAAGACCACACCCTTCGTATCTCGGATCATGCCACCCCCCTCATGATTCCCATCATACACGAACCGTCAGTGTTCATCTTGTGGCCCGAGTGGTGGGGTCATCATTTTTAGTGGGAGTAATTTCATTAAAATTCCTTGATGTAAAGATATAATACATGATACTCACCCATAAATATGTATCTATTATAGATTATGGATTATTTCTTGATAATAATATTGAGATAAATCATAGGTATAACCTATATAATAGTTCATTATTGGAATATAATATTGATAAGTGTTCTCAAATTGAAGCATTCAAATAATTTGAATGTGAATGTTATAAAATTCAACTTTGATAACTTTGACTAGTAGGTATTGTATACTGAGTGTGAATCACACAATTGTGCTGAAAAACAAAAACTTGGAGATAGAAGGAAATTGAAAATGGGTGAAATGGATCTTCATGTCAGTAATGGAGTAATATTTATTACATTATAAGATTTCACTTATTGTTTGATTTTACCAAGTGGATTAATAGTAGAATTGGAAAATTGTTATTATGTTCCCACCATAAACAGGAATTTGATTTTTTGTATCTTGTTTAGAAAATAAAGGGTTCTCATTCACTATTAAAAACATTATTTGTTTTATATATAATAATTATATGTTTTATGGAATAATTAATAGGTTAAAAGGTTTATATATTCTAGATATGGATAATCATGTGTATAATATTCAGATTAATAAGGTTGGTATTGATTCTAATCCCATCTACCTTTAGAATTGTCACCTTTAACATATAAATGAGAAACTCATTCAAAGAATATATAGATATGTATTGTTAGTCTCATTTGATTATAAATTATTTGATAATTGTGAATCATGTTTATTAGGAAAGATGACCAAATCATATTTTAGTGGAAAAGATGAAAGGGTTAGTGGACTATTGGATCTCATACATAGTGGTGTATGTGTACCAATGAGTACTCAAGAAATTGGTGGTTTTAGGTATTTAATTACCTTTAATTATGATTTTTTTCAGTATAGAAATGTGTTTCTAATGATACATAGTATAAAACTTTTAAAATTTTAAAAATCTTTTTAATGAAGTATAGAATCAACTCGAATAAAGTGTCACCATCCCCCCTCCATTGGTACCCCCTTGGGCCAATGGTGAAGAGAAGGAGTGACCCTTGAATCCTACCCCCATTAGGCCTTGGGTTGGGTACAATAATTGAGAGTGTAAAACACTTAAATTTGAGGAATTACACTCAATAAATGGAAATTATTGAGATAAAAAGATAAAAAACCACCAAACAACTTTATCACATAACATAAAGGATGTTGGTACTAAGGAACGTAGAGGAAGTTGGTGGATAGTGGATTTTAAAAAAATTGATCACCATAGTGATGAAACTTTATCGTCTCTAGCTATTCGAGCCCCAGTACAGTCTAAGGATATCGCATGGTTTAATCGAAGCACATAAAATTAAAATAAAGAATACCTCATTACAATTTGAAGCATGCACATCTTTCATAATTCACTAGTGATTTTTTCTCAAAGGATATGATGTAAAACCCCTCTAGATCATCCACGCATGATTTTAGAATCTACTCACTTGTATTTCTTCAAATTCTGGGTGCTAGTGTAGAGCTCCAATGATCTCTTCGACGTCGCGTCGATCACCATGATCCCTAACCTTCGATCCATGAAGGTGAACATGGATTATTCACTCATATCGATCAATTATCTCTCTAGGATTCAGGAGGGTAAAGAAGCTCTCAATTCCTAACTCATGAATAGTGTGTTGGAATGATCTTAGACTGAATGGCCCGAAGTCCTTCTTTTTTATTGATTTTCTAATAACCCCCATTTCAAGGGAAGAGGCGGAACCCTTATAAGGCCCGTAGTCTTTTAGGAATTACATTTCCCGTAGTCTTGGAGAAATTACATGACCCATAGGTCTTAAGGAAATCATACAGACTATGACTACTTGGAACTGCTCCTCCCCAGCATCTACATCGTGATCATCTCTCCACCGTTGCATGACTGTTCGGCTAGCATGTTCATGTGCAGGGGTGCACAAGCGCGGTATCGATGGAAAATGTCATACCCTCTCATTCTTCTAAAGTCCATTTAGCTCTGCTCTGGTGGATGTGCCCTGCTCTTTCCTCTTCTGGAGTGGTTCCTTGTATAATCTGTCTGTGCAACTGCAAATTAGGTGGCCTTGAGGTGGCCCAAAAGCCTTACTGACCCGAAGGCCTTGGGTGGCCCGATTAGGGTTCCCTATCCTTGTGCATTAATGTTCACTAAATAAGTGATATAAATAATTAATTATGTTTAACTAACTATATCATAAATATTATTTATATTTTATCGTGTACTTTTAATATATCTTAAATATATAACGTGATAAACCTAATCCATTAACTTGACTCATAACTCCTGATAATATTAAACAAACATGGAATATTAAAATAATATCTGTTTTTATAATATTAATCCTTGTATTTACTTAAACACTTCTAAATACATTTAATAAATAAATTTAACCCAATTTTTCTTGAGATTACCCAACCAGGATAGTTTTATCACTGAGAGGGGGAGGGGTAAATCCGTGATATATTTTTCTTTTATTTTTCCTTTCTTACGAACCAACTTTTACCTCCTATTAAAGATTTAATTCTCTATTGAAAACAATTCAAATAAACATCCACAAGAACACAATAATTTATAAGGTTCACTACTCAATAAGAGTATCTAGTCCTTGGTATGGTTTTTAAATAATCCAATACCACACAATACACTAAAAAATAATACTTTTGTGTGGAATAAAATGAGTTGGATATTCCCTTACACTCGTGTTCACTATTTTTAATATAGTAGTGCATGTGCTTCAAGTAGCACAAAATGATGTCAAAAAATTGTAACAAACATTTTATGGTGATTCTTGATCAACTTTCACAAATATGATCTTTCAAAACAATTCTTCACTTTCTTACCTAGAAGTTGGTAAGAAATTCCTGAACTTCGTAATGATACTCAATCTGATTTTCATGTACTGTTAGTTTGCAAAAATTTATTTTGAAAACTGTTTTAGTTCCTTAATTAAACTTCATGTGCTTACTGTGAACTATCATGTATCCTCCATAAACTACCTATATCCTCTACAAACTGAGTTTCACTGCATGGTGCAAGTGCTTTTCAAACGACCTTCTTATTTTACACCCTTGCTTTGCAGATGCCTGATCCTTTCGCGGACCAAAACTTCCCTACAGAAAATTGATTATTTTTTGGATCACCTATACTATGTGGCCCATTTTTCTTCGAGGTATTCATATCCCCGAAAAATCCTTTTCCAAACAACTTCATCCTTTCTGAAATCTTTCCTATAAGAACTACTTCCCTTCATTAAATTCTCCCTTGTGAACACTTATCCTTCGTAGAATTCTCCCTCACAAACTCTTTCAAACATAGCTAAATTCTTCCAATAGTGATTATTTCTTCTAATAAAATTCTCTCTCCCCTAATGATCTGATTAGGGGTCTTTATATAGGAAAATAGATCCACAAAACCCATTAATATTAATTACCCAAAATTTTGATGTGGGATAGCCTTCACTGTGAACTATGTTATGCAGTCTGCATAGTCTCTTTTTTTCCTCACAGTGGTCAATGTATTCCACAAATGAATATTTTCCACTTAATCAAAAATGATGTTCTTCCCATGAACTGCAAGCTTCCTCGAACTGCATGCCTCTCGTGACCTGTTTTCCCTACATGGTCCATGTAATACACTTCGTGGTCCGCATAGTACTACTATGTAGAAATACTTCTTTGCTAATTTTACTTTTCAATTCTACACGCATCCTTTATTGTCCACAAACTATGCTTCGCTGTCTGTGAACTATGAAATCCTTTACGTAAAACAATCCTTTTCCAAAAACAAACTCCCAATTTTGAGGCTCAAAAATTTGGCAAACACTAGAAAATTTTTCCACCTAAAAAATCTGTTTAGGTAACACCAACCATACTGATTTGTGCTCATTTAGATTTTTTAGCAAACAAAAATTTATACATCATTAAATATTTAACCATCTTATACCAAAATTCACTTTATTCCAAAACCACTCAATTTCATTCATCGCGAACCCCATATTTCATGATATTTAACCTTTAATTGATCACCTTTAGCATCATCAGATTTTCCAAGGAAAGTATTGTAACTTTCCTATCATCCAGCAACATATTTCTTTCTAATCAAACCTAAATATGATTGGCAGTACCTTTACTCCCCCTTTCATTCATAAGGATTGCATCACAAGTTCTCCAAAAAACTTATGATAATTTTGAAATACAAATTAGCAAAGCATCATCATATTTTCCAAAAAAAATACAAAGTGAATTAATTTATCCTTTTCGAAATTAATAGAAAACACTCTTGAGAAGAAAACTTTTCTTACTTCTAAAAACCTTCTCCTGCCAACTTGGTCCCAAAAATCTCCCCCTTTAGATTTTGTTGTCAACCAAGATTCATAAATCACTGAACTTTTCAATTTCAAGATATGGATTACTTGTCAATAATTATAAGCCTACATGAGCTAACTCATTATAGGAAACAAGAAATATTGATAGGAAAAACCACACTGTCCAAAAGTAGTGAATATGAAACCTCTTAAGCTTTCCTACTCATCCTTTCTTCCTCAAACTTCTACAAAACATCCTCATAATTCATGGAATAGAAAAAATCCGTTTCCTACAACCACTCCAACAAATAATTAGAATAGTTAACATGCTTACATGCTAGATTCACAACTTACCCACAACTCCCCTTTTATTCATGCTTCCATAAGGATAGATTTATGAAACAATTTTTTCTACAACTACCCCTTTATACATAATTCCATAAGCATTGATTTATGAAACAATTATCCCTCTTGAAAAAACTATCCAAAGGTGATATGAGAGAGATGTGACATATGAACATACCTTAACCTTGATTAGAAATGGGTTGGAAAACCATGTTCAGCCTCAATTTATAAAATGGTTCCTTTGGTAAAGGTTTTGTGAATATGTCAGCAACTTGTTCTGATATAGGAACATACTCTAGATTTAATTCATTCTTATCCACATGATCTTTGATGAAGTGGTACTTCATGTCAATATGTTTTCAATGAGAATTTTGTATTGGGTTCCTTGTAAGATTGATTTCACTTTGATTATCACATCCCAAGATAAAGGGTAACTTTACATCAACAAGTAAGTCTTCCAACTGAGTCTTTATCCACATAATTTGGGTAGCAGCATGGTTGAAAGAAACATACTCAACTTAATCCATGAAAAGATTTACTAAATTATGTTTCTTTATATGCCAACTAATATAACTTTTCCTCAAAAATAAAACTCCACAATATTTGTATCTTCTATCATCAACATTTCCTTCCCAATCAGTATCTGAATACCCAAACAAGTCAATACTTTCTGAGCTATCATACCTGATTCCAAAACTTTTTTTGCCTTTGATATAGTGGAGAATTATTTTCCAGAAAGTAAATTTTATTCTTTGGGATCACTATGAAATCTTGTACATAAGGTAACATCATAAACAGTGTCGCGTCTTGAGGTGGTCAAATATAAGAAACTTCCAATCGGATTCCGAAACTCTTTTTGATCAACTTTATTTCTTTCTCAATATTTAGACAACTTGGTTCCCACTAAAATTAGTGTGTAATCTAGTTTCAAATTTTCTATACCAAACTTCTTAAGAAGTTCCTTAGCATAATTTTCTTAATAAAGAAAAATATTTTTCTTCTTTTTTAAGATTTGTGACCCAAGAAAGTATTCCATTTCTCCCAACATGGACATTTCAAACAACTATTTTATCACTTCAACAAATATTTCACAAGTTATTTCATCATTCCTAGTAAATATAATGTCATAAATATAAAAAATTATGATGAGACAAAAATCCTGACTTTCTTTGATGTAAAGATTGTAGGTTCTAGACACAGTGGAAGCATGGATGGGATGGTTCCCAACTTTGATTTTTTCCATAATAGATGATAAATCTGGGATCAATATGATGATGAATTCTAGTATCCATGTATTTAATCAAGGAAATAGGACAAACAAATAGAAACCTGGAACCAAGAGAGAAAGGATCAAAATATTTTTTTATAATTAATTTAATTTAATTAAAGAATTACCTCTAAGGTGATTCTTTCTTCGTTGATGTGTTCGACCAAAGATCTGTAGTTCACCTTCGTTGCATTGTAGATATAAAGGGTAGATCTCCTCTGGTGGTGATCCACACATGTTCCGTGTATCTCTGGACATCAGCAAAGGATTCTCTGGGTGCTGGCATGGAAGATCCTTGAGCTTGTGATATCCTCCTTTGATCACCTTGAGAACCGCTTCTGAAGAATTCTCCTTGATCCAATGAAGGAGGATCTCTCTTATTCTTGAGAGAATTCTTGGAGAGGGATGAACTCTCTAGGTTTGATAGATTTTCTCCAATTCATTGTGCATAACACCATAAGTGTCATTTTTCTAGAGCTTGGATAATAATAGAATAATATAACCATGTATTTAATTCACTAGGGTAACAATAAATAATTTTTACAAGTACCTTAATTATTTTATTAATCCTAGAAAAACCCCCATGTCAAATAATAATAGCAACATTATTATTTATGGACATGATCTTATATTGTGAGTTATAATTAAATATTATTTAATCAAATAATATTCAATATTATTATTTCTCACTAGACCATTAGCTCGGTCTATCAATACTCCACCATATTTATTGAACCTTGAATAATGACTATTTATTTATTAAATAAATATCACTACTTTATTCTCTAATAAATATATAAATATTATATTCACTAAATATAAAATAAGTATTTATTAATTATTCCACCCACAATATATTCTCTCGAATAATTAGTGTCTAAATAAATATTATTAGGAATCCATGAATAATTATTAAACCACAATTGGGAATAATATTTATTCAACTTGTTAAATAATAAATAATATATTATTTAACTGAGATACTGGATATACTTAGTGTGTGACCCTCTAGGCATCTTTCTCAGTGGTATTAGGTGGAGCAGCCTAAAGTCCAAAGTTAGTGTCTAGTAACACGCCAAGGAATCCATAGAGAAAGAAGTTAATGTGGAAATTACATGTCACCTCATAAGAATGCTTACCATGTAATATAATATCTTTGTATCGATATCCCCAATCATGCGGGTTGCATGTAAGTTCCATCAACCCATGTGCTCAATTTATCATTCTTTGACTTCCCATAAATTAAACTTGCCTATAGAACACCATGGAAATGGATTTATTTAGGCTATATCATTTTCATAAAAGGTCCTTAGATATCAACTTCCTTTATGAAATATAAGGGAAAATCATTTATCACATTATTCATTAATGTAGTATTACCTATGACGCACCTAACATATCTTACCTCGTTTTGAACATATGTTGTCACGGTTTTCTCCAATACATCTAAGTGAGCGATTCATAATACCCATTAATAATAATATTAAAGTATAAGTACCAATACAAACGTCTATAGATAGAATCATCCAATGAAACTTATAAATATGGATTTCCTCTTAGCGGGTCTCATTCTCATAATATCCCCCTGGACAATACCAAGGGCATACACCATGAGATGGTGCCTCAAAGTCCTATAAGTCTCCACCCCTAATAGAATGTATCATTTCTATCCCTTTAAATGATATCATCCGTCTATAGAAAATATATTCAAGACTAGTGTCATGGCACTTCCGGGTTCTCATCATAGTAGAGATATGTTATGACCTTTTAGTGTGATAGCTAGTCTTGGTACATTATCACATACAATGTCATGTAGAAGAACAATCATGATGTGATAAGTATTTTATTAATATCCATCCAATGAATACATGTTTATCATAAAGTACCGAGAATTTGGTTCTAGGGAACCAAATTTAACAGGCTCCCACTTTCACTAGATCCAACTGATAACAATCTTCAGTCTGCTATATCTTACATGATATTCATGCTTCTTCTGAGATAGGCCTTTAGTCAAGGGGTCTTCCATGTTCTCTTCCATGGATACTCTGATCACTACAACTTCACCCCATTGATAAAAATCCCTCAAGAGGTGATACTTTCAGAGTATGTGCTTTGTCTATTGATGTGACCATAGCTCTTTTGCAAGAGCCATCGCTATAGTACTATCATAATACAATGTGATGGGTTATTTATTACTAGGTACCATATCAAGATCCTAGGTAAATTCCAAATCTAGATAGCTTTATTGGCTGCATCAAAAGCCACTATATACTCAAACTCTGCTATAGAATCCACAAAAACTGGCTGCTTTGAACTCTTCCAGCTCACATCACCTCTATTGAAATAGAAAACATATCCTGATTGCGACATCAGATCATTCTGATCTATATGAAAACCAGCATCTGCATACCCTCTTATTACAAGCTCCTCGTCTCCTCCATACACCATGAACATATCCTTATTTCTTCTCGGATACTTAAGGATAGTCTTAAAAGCAGTCCAATGTTGTTCTCACGGCTCTACTTGATATATGCCTACCATGTTCAGTGTATAGGAAACATCAAGTCTAGTACATAACATGGCATACATGAAAGACCCTATCACTGAATCTTATGGGATCTTAATCATTCTATATTTTTTCTATTGTGTCTAAGGACACATTTTCTTAGAAAGATGTAAACCATGTATAAAAGGAAATAATCCCCTCTTGGATTGTTCTATACTAAATCTATTTAGTATCTGTTCAATATATGTACTTTGACTTAGTCCAAGAATCCTCTTAGATATATCATGAATGATCTTGATGCCTAGAATATAGGCTACTTTTCATAATTCCTTCATGGAGAAGCACTTGTTCAACCAGTCCTTAAAATATTTTAAGACTGGTATGTCATTTCCAATAAGTAATATGTCGTCAACATATACTACTAGGATAATGACTACATTACCATTAAACCTTTTATAAACACATGGCTCACATTCATTCTTAATGAAACCAAATTCCCTTATGGATTTATTGAATCAAATATTCCATGACCTGGATGCTTAATTAAATCTATAAATGGACCTATACAACTTGAAAACCCTTTTGGAATCACCTGGTGTCACAAACCCTTCTAGTTGTGTCATATAGACATCTTCTTGAAGGTTCTTGCTAAGGAATGCAGTTTTGACATCCATCTTCCAAATCTCATAGTCATGGTAAGCTTCTATGGAAAGTATGATTCTTATGAATTTAAACATGGAAAATGATGAAAATGTTTCATCATAGTCAATTCCTTAACACTATTTAAAACCTTTATTCACTAGCCTTGCTTTATAGGTACTTACTGTACCTTCTATGTGTAGTTTCTTCTTGAATACCCATTTACACCCAACAGGATTTACATCAACTGGCACATCAACCAGAACCCAAACTTGGTTTTGATACATGCAATCTATCTCATAATTCATAGATTCTAGACATATTGCAGCTTATGAGCTCTCTACTACCACCTTATAAGATATATGTTCATCATTGTCCAATAATAATGATTCACCATCCTCAGTGACTATAAAACCATATCTCTCAAGTTCCCTTACCTCTCTTGAGACCCTATTCAGTACTTGTATTTTAGGAACTAATTATTCCATGGTGACCTGTGGAACTTGTTATTGTACTAACTCTTATATATCTTGAGCATAAAATTCATCAAGTTTAACCTTTCTCCTACTATCCTTTTTGAGGATGTGTTCCCTCTCAAGAAAGACAGCTTGTCTGGAAATAGTCACTTTATTATCTGAGGGTTTGTATAGGTAATATCTATTTGTTTCCTTAAGATACCCTATAAAGATACACTTCATGCCCTAGGGTTCTAGTTTGTTTCTTGATAAATCCTTAACAAATGCCTCACATCACCATACACATGTATGTGATAAAATGGGTTTATTTCCACTTCATATCTTGAAGGGAATTCCATTTTCCGCTTTATTTGGTACTCAGTTTAATGTGTATGCTGTAGTTTGTAATGAATATCCCAAAAAGGATAATAGAAGATCTGTATGAATCATCATCTACCTTACCATGTCCAACAAGGTACGGTTCTTCCTTTCACTAACACCATTCCACTATGGTGTATATGGTGGGGTGAGTTGAGATAGAATCCCAAACTCCTATAGAAAGTCAATGAACTCTTGGTTAATATATTCTCCACCTCTATCTAATCAAAGCTTCTTTATCTTTATACCAAGCTCATTCTCTAATTCATTCTTTAATTCCTAGAATTTCTCAAAGGACTCGTACTTATACCTCATCAAGTAAACATAGCCATATCTACTCAAGTAATCAGTAAAAGTTATGAAGTAAGAATATCCGCCTCTAGATTATACTAGAAATGTTCCACACATATCAGTGTGTAACAATCCTAGAAGCTCTATGGACCTTTCACCCTATCCAACAAATGGTGGTTTGTTCATTTTCCCTTGTAAAAAGGTGTGACATCTATCAAGTTTTTTTAGCTCAGAAGAGTCTAAATAACCATCTTGACAGAGCTTTTTCAAACACTTATCATTTACATGACCAAGATGGTGATGCCACGACTGGGTGTTATATGATTCATGTGAACTTGATTCATTTTCAATTTCCAACACTTGTTTTTTGTAATTTAATACATATAGACTGTTATTTAAATGTGTTATACTATAACATATGTTGTCCTTAGAATAGAAACAACTTTTATTTCTGAACTTGAAAATAAACCCATCTGTATCCAAACATGATATAGAAATTATGTTTTTGTTAACACTAGGTACATAATAATAGCCATGTAAAACCAAAATCATTCTTATTGGCAATGTGAGGTGGTATTCACCAATAGAAAAAGTATCCACCCTCGCACCATTAGCAGCTCACAAATCCACCTCTTCTCTGGTAATTTTATAGAATCTACTTGTTTCCTTCATTTGAATATGTATGTGAGAACCACAATATATATCTAATTACCAATTTCTATAAATGGAAATATTTCACTCGATAATGAACACACCTTTTGCTTCCCCTTTCCTCTGGGTGCAAAATCATTATTATTGGCAATGTGAGGTGGTATTCACTAATAGAAAAAGCATCCACCCTCGCACCATTAGCATCTCTCAAATCCACCTCTTCTCTGGTAATTTTACAGAATCTACTTATTTCCTTCATTTGAATATGTATGTGAGAACCACAAGCTATATCTAATTCCCAATTTGTATAAATGGAAATATTTCACTCGATAATGAACACACCTTTTTCTTCCCCTTGCCTCTGGGTGCAGTTCCTCTTCCAGTCGCCTAACTTAGCACATGAAAAGCATATTTCCTTCTTTTCCTTGCCCTACCTTTAGATCTTATTCTTCTTGGTCAGACGGTACTTAGGGGATTTATGCTATTTATAAGTATTAGGACCATTTTCCTTGTCCTTCCCCTTCCTATTCACCATAAATACTATGGGTTTTTCATGACCCATGTCCTTATCCACATGGAGAATTAAAGTCGGAGGTTCTGATAGACTCTTATCATTATTACTCATATTATAAGTCACCATAAAACTAGAGAAGATCTTGGGAATTGATGATAGTATGAGATCTATACACAACTCATCTGGGAATTTAATCCCTAAGATGTCCAGATGCTCAATGTATCAAATAAGATTGACTACATGTGGCCCATCTAGCATAGAATCTCCAAGTTTAGTGGTGAACAAAGCATTTTAGATCTCATACCTCTCTTGTCTCGCCTTCTCTTGAAAGAGATCCTGAAGGTGAGACATCATGATATAATAATTCATTTACTCATGTTGCTTCAAGATATCATTAGTTATGGATGATAACATGAGCTACTTAACATATTTAGCATCATTCAGATGTTTCTCATACACAGTGATCTCCTCATCACTCGCCTCATTTCCAAGTGCAACTGGTAAAGGTTCTTCCAGCACATATAGTTTCTTTTCATGGAGAAGGATGACCCAAAGGTGCCTTTGCCACTCTTGGAAATTAGTGTCGGTGAGAAGGTTTTCCTTCTCGATTATGGATCAAAATGATATGTTTGATGTAATTTTTAATTCCATTTCAACTAATAATATGAACATAGTTTTATTAATTTATCTGATAAAATTAAGAAAAATAAATAAATAAATATTCATTAGTATCCCACTATTTTATCAAAACCCCCAATAGCCCTCACCATTGGCTTCAAAATATCATGTTTCTTAGACATTCTAACAACAAGGATCCATATTTCCCTTCGCATTACCCTAACTTTGGCTAGTTAGGAAATTTCAAAAGGTTTTAGGTAGGCATTCCAAATTCCAACTACATTAACTCACAACTCCTTAATCTTTTGAGTGGAATCTCCAATCCTAAAATCCTTAATTTTGGATTTACTCAACCTTTTCCTCTCAGTTACACTAACTCCTGCTTTGGAAGTCAACCCTTGATATAAACTAATTCCAGTCAACCCAAAACATCAAATTAGAATTCCATGATAATTGAAAGCATCCCAACTTTGTCTAGTCAAGCACTTTGAACTATGGTTTAATTATAACCAAAGTAATGGAAGGCTATATCGACTTAATATTTTATTGAGGGATTTTATCCTTTATGAGTAAATTTCCGTTTATTATCTTTTCACATGATTTTTAATATTAAGTGGGTTAAGCTTAATTGATTAACCATGTATTAGATAATATTTACGCATAAGCCAGTTTATTTTAGTTCCATCTTGCATGCTTGTTAATTCATTAATTATGTGATCGCGATAAAACATACATAATGAATAACCATACAACTAATATAAATAAAATAAAGGGTATGATCATGATTGTTTTTTAATGGTTATTTTATCTAGTGTTTGATAAACTAACCACTGTCCTAGGGTAGAAATACCTTGAATCAATTAGGTTCTTGTTTACATGTTTCCACCTATCCACGTGTGTATCTCCTTGGATTAGTTTTACCTCAGCTCCTAACTTGAACTGCCTCCACTAGCTTGGGAACTCCATCCATTACATATGTTTTTACTCACACATAGGTGAGAGGTAAATGGAGTTTATATAAAAGAAACCATAGGCATGCAAGCCCTACATATTAATGAGGATAGAAGTCACATAGGCCAACAATTTAATTTAATAATAAATTAAAATGAAATCAATCACATACAAAGGTTTGGTCTAGCTCATGATCATCCACATGCATGCAATGAATTATGAATTTAATAAAACTAGAATTCAATTCTTTAATCATTCTTATTTAAGATAAATCATGCTCAAGTCGATTAATTATTATCTTTAATTAATCAATCCCTTCATCTTAATAATTTTTTATAAATTTCCTTGAGATTCTCGTCCATTATAATTTTAAAAAAATTAGAATTCAATTAAAATTAATCTTGTACATGACTTTTACCTTGGAGGTAACCTGGTTAATACCCATCCAAACCTACCCAACATGTATTATACTCATATACTATTTTAATCTTGTGACATATTTCATACATGATTTATCACATACTTTCATGATGTATACTTCACGGATAATTACAAGAATTACCTGAATTGTTGGCCACGTGTTATGATTCAATAAACTTAGAGTAACAACCTATAATATGATTTATACATGATATAAAGATTTGAAAATTATGAAAATATTAAATTTTTAATTTTGTATAATTTGGTAAAGTACACAATGTGTAGATCCAATCTACACGGCGTGTACTACCTTTATCGTATATCTGAAGTACACACCTAGGGACTCAGTGTGTGAGGCATACTTCAGAAATTTCGGAGTATATGGCATGTCCAGTGGGTCACACGCCATGTTGACTCTATATTACATGGTCACTGGTCAGTTAAACCGTGTATTGGATACACAGGCCGACCCTAACCTGAAAGGGACTACACGTCAAAACTAGTGGGCCACATGGAATGTAGTCCAGCTGATAGTGTGCTAGTTTGTCCTGGTCAACACGTGGTTTAAGAATTAATTACACCATGTGTCATTAATGAAAATGGGTTGAGTAATTATTAAACTACTCCTAATGCATTGAAAAAAACTACATGGCATGTAGATCCGACTACACGGCGTATACTGCTGTGTTACCTAGATATAACTCTTGGTACCTCTAGATGAGTTCCTCAATTTAATTTCAATCAAAAAAAATAATCATTTTTGTTAGATCTGTGAGAAATTATAGAGAAATAACAGATCTCATAATTCATATTAAAAATAATGATTAAACTTGAATTGACATACTAAATTATTAAATTGTAAATCATTAATGAATTATTTAAATAATTATAAACAACAATATTCCCACTCTGATACCACTTGTAGGTTTCAGGTGTAGCTGAAGCACAGATGGGACGGTTCCCAACTTTGATTTTTATCATAATTGATGATCAATTTGGGATCAATATGATGATTAATTCCATCATCCATTGATTGAATCAATGAAATAGGACAAATAAATAGAAACCTGGAACCAAGAGAGAGAGGATCAACATATTCTGTTTATAATTAATTTAATTTAATTAAATAATTCCCTCTAAGGTGATTCTTTCTTCGTTGATGTGTTCGACCACAGATCTATAGTGAAACTTCATTGCATTATAGATATCCAGGGTAGATCCCCTCTAATGATGATCCACACATGTTCCACATATCTTCAGACATCACCGAAAAAGTCTCCGGGTGCTAGCACGGAATACCCTTGTGCTTGCGATGTTCGCCTTCAATCGCCTTGAGAAAAATTTCCAAAGTGTTCTCCTTGATCTGGTGGAGGATGATCTCTCTCATTATTGAGAGTGTTCTTAGAGGGGGGTGAACTCTCTAGGTTTGAGAGATTTTCTCTAATTTGTTGTGCACAACACCATAAGCATCGCTTGGGTAGTGCTTGTTTAATAAGAGAATAATATAACCGAGTATTTAATTCACTAGGGTAATAATAAATAATTTTCACAATTTCCTTAATTATTTTATTAATCTTAGAAAAAACCCCATGTCAAATAATAACAACAACATTATTATTTCCTGACATGCGCTTATCTTGCAAGTTATAATTAAATATTATTTAATAAAATAATATTCAGTAATATTATTTCTCACTGGACCATTAACTTGGTCCATAAATCCTCCACCATATTTATTCAACCTTGAATAATGACTATTTATTTATTAAATAAATATCACTGCATTATTCTCCAATAAATATATAAATATTATATTCACTAAATAGAAAATAAATATTTATTAATTATTCCACCCACAACATATTCTCTCGAATAACTAGTGTCAAAATAAATGAAATCAGTCATCCATGAATAATTATTAAACCACAAATAGTAATAATATTTATTCAACTTGTTAAATAATAAATAATATATTATTTAACTAAAATACAGGATACACTTAGTTTATGATCCTCTAGGCCTCCTTCTCAGTGGCATTAGGCAGAGCAGCCTAAAGTCCAAGGTTAGCATCTAGAAACATGCCAAGGAAACCATAGAGAAATAAGTTAATGCATCAAAGTACTATGAGTCTCCACCCCTAATAGCCTATATCATTTATGTCCCTTTAAATGATATCATCCAGCTATATAACATATATTAAAGAATAGTTTCATGGCACTTCTAAGTTCTCATCATAGCGGGGATCCACTATGACCTCTTAGTGTGATAGATACTCTTAGGATATTATCACATACAATGTCATACAGAAGAACAATCATGATGTGATAAGGAGTTTATTAATATCCATCCAATGAATACATGTTTATCATAAAGTACAAAGAAGTTGGTTCTAGAGCACCAACTCCAACAAAGATTGATATCAACTCTTATTTTCTTAAAACTCGTCTTCCTTAAGAAAGTATCTAATTTAGAATAACATGCTCTCAAAGCTTTTTTTATCCCATAAAAGGATTTATTCACCATACACACATAACTTTAGTATTTCCCAATAACAAATCCACACATTTGTTCAATATAAACTTCCTCATCAAGATCGCCATTCAAAAATTTTGATTCCACATCCATTTGAAAATTTTTGTAACTTCACTGTGTAGAAATAATAAGAAATATTTTGATTGTTTCTAACCTTTACACTGGAGAAAAATTCTTATCAAAATCGATACCTTCAATTTTGAGTAACCTTTTCACACTAATCTTTCTTTGTTCTTTATCACTTTTCATTCTTCATTCATCTTGTTCCAAAAAACCCATTTTGTACCAATAACATTTTTGTTATCCAGATTGGGTATGAGTTCCCAACTATAATTATTTTCTATATGATCAAGTTTTTCATTTATAGACTAAACCCATTCTGGATTCTCAAAATCATCATTCACATCATTCGACATGACTTTTGAGTATAAAGAAGTGTGTGAAAAAACTTTTGATATTCTTCTTGTTTGAACCTTTTTATGTTGATCACCAATAATGTTCTGAGCCTCCAATTTCTTCCTCAAACTAGGATGATTTATTTAAGTTTTATCATCATCACTTGAAATAATTGAGTCTAATTATTCTTCTTGAGTAGGATTACCACTGTCAACATCCTTATCATAATTCTTAACAAAACTTTCCTTATCCTACTCAACTTCAGTATCAGTATAAGAATTTTTTCTTCCTCAACATTTTAAACAACTTTCACATAAGAAGAATAAAAAATTCTTCCTATTTCTTTTCGAAACATTTATATCCTCTTCCTTCTAGAGCATAACTAATAAAAATTCCATCTTCACCTCTCTTCTCAAACTTTCCAAGATTTCCACCTTTATTCTTTACAACTCATGGACTCCCAAAAACTCTCAAGTGTTTCAAACCTAGAGTTTTATCATTAAAAAATTTTAATATGGAGTCATATCTAAACTTGACATGTAAAAACATTGATTTTGGATATACATAGTAGTACACATGGCTTTCCTCTAGTTGTAATGAGAAATACCTTGTTCATGTAACATAGTTCTCCACATTTTTACCATACTTATATTCATTATTTTAGTAACCCCATTTTGTTTAGGAGTGTATGGTAAACTGAACTCATTCTGAATTTCATGCTTCTCAAGATAATTTTCAGATTATTAATTCTTATATTCACCACCATTTTCAGTTATCAACTTCTTCACTGAATACTTACATTCCTTCTCAACTTTTATTCTGAAACTTTTAAACATTTTTAGAGCATCTGACTTGTGTTTCATATACATAACATGAGTAATGCAAGTAAAGTCGTCAATGAAAGTGATTAAGTAGTTATCCTCATTAGTTTATTTTTTTCTCATTGGCCCACATATATTCGAATGAATAAGTTCTCAATGTTGTTTTGAACAAATCTCAACTTTCTTATGCACTGAGTTTGTAATTTTTCCTTTCTAGAAAATAATGAAACACCAATATCTTCTTCTTGACATATCAAGCATACCACAGACATTGTCTCACTTTGATAACTTTCTCGTGTTTATTTTACATTTGTGTCCCAACCTTATATGCCAAAACTAATTTTCTTATACCATATCCAAGTAACAACAGTTTTGTATTTCACCAATTTGGAACAAATTTCCTTCTGTACATTGGCCTCTTGTAAATATCTTTCCATCTTACTCACCTTTCACAACAGACCCATATTTTCTAAAGATAACTTTTTTACCCTTATTATAATGTTATGAAACACTCAGCAGGTTGTGTTTAATCCCATTAATATATAAAGCTTTCTTGGATTTCATCTTTTCTTTCCCAATGATGGAAAATCCAACACCTTTGATTCTCAGAGATTCATCGTTGCCAAATTTCACAGTTCCTTTTTTCAATTCTATCACATTCTTTAAAAACTTTAAGTCTCATTTCATATGAGAAGAACATCCACTATCAATAATACAGATTTGTTCTCCTTTTATAGCTTTCAAGGTGATTTCATCCTTTTCTTTCTCCACCTCTAGATTCTGAGAATTGTTAAGAAACTTTTGTTGTGTTGGTAAAAAATAAGACAACGCTTAAAAAGATGTATAGGTTGTTTATATCTTTCACAAATATTTTCTAGGGTTTGGAACCTATTCTCAACTTTGACACCAACCTTATTGAGTTTCTTCAGAACTTCCTTCTAAGAATTATTCTTTTGAGAGGATTGAATCCCCCTAAAACTTTATCTTCCATAGCCTGTGGAGTAGTAGTAATTTGTTTGGTTGAACCAACACATATTTTTCATATATCTGAAGCCACCAAAATACTAGAAATATCCATATAAAGATTATTTTCCTCATAAACTTTTGGATTGACCAGTATTGTGAGTATGTTTCTCAACAACCTTATTAACATAACTTTGTTCACAACTAACATTTTTATTTTCAACTAAAATATTATTCTTCAGCTCATATTTATTTCTAGACTTATTGGAACCAAAAGTAATAGAAATTTTTCGAAACTGATGGTTTTTATAAACTTCTAAATTTTCAACTTTGTTAAATTTGGCCACATACAAAACCTTCCCAAATTTATTCTTCTTAGGAAAAAATATAGATTTCATATAAACCTTTGAAGGTAAATTTTATTTATCCTTATTAGGTTCCTCCTTATAATAACTTTAAATATCTTTAGAGATAGAGTTTTTGAAACTTATATCCCTCTGTTTAGATTTAGAAAGTTTTTGTTGGATAAGTTCCAACTCTTCTTCTTTTTCCTTCATCTTTACTTCTATATGTTCATTATGATTCTTCTCTTCCTCAATATACTTTTTCAAATCATAAATTTCTTTTATCATCTTAAATTTATCATTATGAAAATTATCTTGATTATTCATTGCAGATTTTTCATTCTTCAATGTCCTAATTTATTTATCTTTACTTCCAATATTTCTCAGACACTCTTTGAATTATTATTTAAGAATAAATTATAATTTAGATTTTTCTTCTTATTTAGAAATGATTCTTCCAAACTCTTTATTATTAAATTTTGTAATAAAATTATTCTCTACATCCTTTTCAAAAGATTTTTCATATTTTAACTTTACTTTCTTATTCATCATTATCTTAAGATCAAAAAATTATTCTTTTGGATTTGAATAATTTTTTATCTTTCTCTCTGGAAAAAGAATTATCCTTATCACCCTGTTTCTTCCATGATCTTTTTGTCCTTATATATTCTTTATCACTATTATATTCTCAATTTATTTCAATACAATTAGCCTCAAAGTTACCAAGGGCTCCACATTCAAAACACTTTAAGGGAAGTTTCCCTTTATATTTACCTATACCTATTATCACATTTTTAGAAAACAAGGATAAAATATCATCAAGATTTTTACATACCTAGTTTTATGAGTTAGAGTCAGAAACATAATATTCCTCAAGATCCTTCTTAGACTTTTCTTTCTTGGAAGCTTTGAAAGACATTTATCTATCATATTTTGTGTTTCTATTCATTATCTTCTCCCTTCTCATTTCATAAGTAATGAGGGTGATATGAAAATAATCCAGAGATAATGTTTCAGGGAATCTATCTTATAATGAAGAAACATTAGCATCATACTTGTTAGGAATAATTATTAACAATTTCTAAACAACTATAGAATCCTATGACTTTTCACCAAGAAATTTGATAGTGCTGACAATGTCATTTATCCTGGTAAAGAAGTCCCCAATAGATTCATACTCACCCATTTTCAATTCTTCATAATTAAGCCTCTATATTTTTATTTTTTCCTTCTTCGCTTTTGAATTTCCTTCATAGATATTTTTTAGCTTATCCCATATAACTTTAGCTATAGAAACACCTTTCACTCTTAAAAACTCACTTTAAGAAAGTGATGAAAGTAAAGCATTTTTAGATCTTCCATCATTCTCGAGATTCTGCTTATCAATGGGTAAAAGAGGAACCTTATCATCAATAGGAGAAAATCCATTTGTTGTAGTTTTAATAATATCATACCCAAGAGTCATAAGATAAGAAATCATTATATCTTTCTAGATATGATAGATATTTCCATATAATATTAGAATCCCCTTATTGTTCACGCAATTCAAATTATCCATCATAAATTCTCTTCAAAAATTTATCAAAGAATAAATTAAGGGAACCTCCTCCTATGATACCAATTGTTATTACCCAACCAAGATAGTTGTATCACTAAGAGAGGGAGGGTGAATCAGTTATATATTTTTCTTTTATGTTTCTTTTCTTATGAAATAACCTTAACCTCATATTAAATATTTATTTCTATGTTGAAAACAATTAAAGCACACATCCATAAGAATATAATAATTTACAATGTTTACTAATCAACAAGAGTAGCTTGCCCTTAATATTATAAGGACTCGGCCTTATTACATTACATAATCTTGAATTTAGTCAAGAAAAAACTTCCTTTAACATTGAGGATCTTTTCAAGTTTAGAGATTTAGATAAAATATAAATAACACATTCATGACATTACACTTTAATATAGAGTGGATACCATAAAAATAGTGCTCATTTCTTCCAAAATATAAAACTTTTTCAAATAAAACATGATTTATTTGAAAATTATTCATGAAATTTATATTGGATTAATTATTTTTCTTACACATCATTATAACCTATGAAATAATTTAAAAACTTGGCATGAACACCAAAATCACAGTAAGGGACATAAAAAGAAGGAAACAACACATTATTCCATGAATACATGTAACATATGAAAATATTTTCAAAAATTCATACTTGTCACCCATAATTATTTACTTTATGAAACTTGAGATTTATGTAAGATTCCCACAAATCATAAAGAAAATAAATAGAACCATAATGGTATCTTGGTTCATTACTTACATAATCTTTTAACCCTCTCAGCTACCTTATAATTTGTAACCCTCATGGCTACCTTACAATTTTTGTAACCATCGCAGTTACACTTGGAGTAACTATACGGATGACCTCAAACTTACACATACCCAATGAATTTAAGGGGGATATAGGTCTCACCATTAATCATAAAAAATTCCCAAGAACCATAACATAATCATACAACATGTAGAATTGCATAAAAACATTAATTTTGAATTTTGTAAAACAGAATTTTAAAAGAAGATTTTAAAAGAAAATCCCCTTACAAAAATCATATAATTGAAGTGAGACTTAATAGAGTGGATGGAATATGTACAAAAATTGTAAATACACATAATTAAACATAAAATTAAAAAAATTATCTCACAAACAATTTTAATACCACATAAATAATGGAGTATAATGTTAACCAAAAGAATGGAAATCAGGTTAAGAATTATCTTACCTCAGGTTTTTCTTACTTCAAACTCATTTAAACCTCATATATAATAGTTAAAAGAGTTTTATTAATATCTTAAATAAACTTATACATATTTATAATACCTTATATGATCATTTCATTACGTCATATCACCCTTTAATTTTTAGTATTTTGTTCCTTGCATTGTTTTGGGTGCGTTCTTTACATGATTTCCATGATCAGTTCATAAAAGATATTCTTTTCAATTGGAAATGAAACTATAGAATTTTAAAGGATTGGTATTTAAATATTTCTAGAACCATAAATTATACCATTTATAATTTTTAATTCTTTCATGAGTATAATTCATGAGTTAAAACATTATTGATATTTGTTTAGGTCATTTTTGGCGATTCTTCGATCGTAATGAACTCATTTTGTTTTATAAATTAGTAACATGTGTAAAAAATGATTCCAGAACTTTATATAATATATAATACATAAATTATAATCTTTTTAAACCATAAAATGTTTTTCATGACCAGTCTTGAAGAAATTAAATGAAATCAAAATCACATCGTCCACGATGTCGGTAAATCGACACATCATAGACGGTGTTTTAATTTATTGAATAAGTGAGAGAGGAGAAGAAGTATAATGGTGTGTCTTCCATAAACATGATGAAATCCATAATATGTAAGATACTAGATCATTCATTCATTTTTGATAAGGTTAAGTGAGTAAATAATAATAATAGAAAATAAAATGAAAAGAAAAGAAAGAAAGAAAAAAGAGGAAGTTTACCTCTTGATCTCTTCTCCTTGAGATCCTTCTTAAAGACTTTGGTTTTGACCTTTTGGTGAGACCAGTAGCTCTAGTATGTGGGTAAGATACTTGGGAGGAGTATTGGGTAGAACTTAGGTAAGGATAAAGGCTTGTGAAGTGTGGGAGGAAGAGGGAAATGAGGGTGGTATATATAGTGGAGGAGAGGAGGTATTTTACATAATTTTAATCATTATTATAATATTTTTGTTCAAGACTATGAATAGTCTTAATTCATATAACCCAAAATAGTAATAATTGCATGTTAATTCGAACCAATTGGCCTTATACCAACCTTGCATCACCTATGATGTAGTAAATCAAGTATTTAGCATTTATCGTATTTTATCATATTTTACTATTCATCAAAAATTCTAGAATTTTAGAAAATTCCCAAAAATTCACCCTAACCATGTCTCTATGTGTAGAATTAAAAAATGGACTCCATTTTTTGAAAATAATTTTCTAAATATTATTAATTTAATATTTAAATAAAATCATACTTTATTCAAAAACTAACAATTTTAATTCTATAACTGCTTTTATATAACATTGAAAAATTAACCAAGATGTCATTATCTTAACACCTTATGAAAATAAAATATTAATATAGTTTACTATTCATTAGATTCATAGTACTATTCATATTATTATACATAAGGGTATGTTACTATTCACCAAAAATCAAGTTGGTTCCATCAGACTCCAAATAACTTACTGAATATAATTATAGATGACCATTTTTCGAAATTCAAAACATATAAGTAGTAAAATTATGTTTAAATTCTAATTATAAATATCTACTTAAAATAAATTTTCATGCATTTCAATTTTTTTTTGAAAACCTTACGGTGTTACATTATCCCCGCCTTCTGAAAATTGAATCCTTACAATTTTATTTACTTATTAAATAAGTGAGAGTTCCTTTCCCTCATAGCATTTTCATACTCCCATGTTGCTTCTTAAACCATGTGGTTTATCCAAAAAAATATTTACCTAGGGGGTTACATTATTCCGCAATACTTTTTCCCTTCGATCAAAAATCTGAACTGGTTTATCTTTATAAGAAAGGTTCTCTTCTAGATGAACTGTTTTGGGGCTCAAAAAATGAGTTGAATTTGGAACATACTTTCTCAACATCAAAACATGAAAAACATTCTGTACCTGGGATAAATTCGGAGGCAAAGCTACTCGGTAGGCGACTGGTCCAAATTTATACAGGATTTAAAAAGAATCGATGAACCACGTACTTAGCTTTCCTTTCTTACCAAAACGTATCACACTTTTCCAAGGAGAGATTTTAAGGAAAACATGGCCACCTACCTTGAAAGAGAAGTCTTTCCTTCTGTTATATGAATAAATTTTTTACCTGCTATGAGCTTTCCTCATGTGTTTTTGTATCATCTTCACTTTCTCATCCACTTCCTCTACTAACTCTGGTCCCATCAACTTCCTTTCCCCGACTTCATCCCAAAAAGCTGGAGTTCGACACCGCTTCCCATTAAATTCCTCAAAAGGTGCCATCTGTATATTGGAATGAAAACTTTTATTATAAGAAAAATCAACTAAAGAAATATGTTGATCCCAACTTCCCTGGTAGTCCATTGAACAAGCTTTAAGCATATCCTCCAAAGTTTGAATTGTTTATTCTGACTTCCCATATGATTGAGGATGAAAAGATGTACTGAAATTTAATTTTGTGCCCAATGAATTCTAAAGTCCCTCCATAAAATTATAAGTGAACCTAGGATCTCAATCAGATATAATAGAAAGAGTAACTCCATGTAACCTGGAAATATTTTTGAGGTATAGTTGAGAAAGTTTATCCAATGAAATTGTATCCTAGATAGAAAGGAAATGTGCATATTTTGTCAGCCGATCAATAATAACCCAAATCGCATTGTTACCTTGAGATGTATTAGGTAGTCTAACCAAATATTCCATGGATATATTCTCTCATTTCCAATCTAGCATTGGTAAAGGCTGAAGCATCCCCTTCGGTAACTGCTACTATACTTTAACTTGTTTACATGTCAAACATTTCACATTAAATTCTGCAATATCCCTTTTCATTTCATTCCACCAGTAATACTCCTGAAGATATCTGTACATCTTAGTACTTCCAGGATAAACTAAAAATGGAGAACTATGAGATTCACACAACAAATATTTCTTCAACTGGGAATAACAAAGCACACACAACATTTTTCCAAATCTTAAAACACAATCTTTATCAAGGTTGAATTCTGGAAACTTGCCCATTTTAACCAATTCTACATTTTTCTGTAGCTCACAATATTCCTTATATGCTTGCTTAATTATGTCTGATAACGATGACTGCACTAAAACCTGAAACAAAACAAATGTATTCTCTACACCAACAACTTCTAAGCTAAAATTCATCAAATCATTAATCAAGGGATCATGTTCTAAATGTAACATGGTTAATGATGCATGATGTTTTCAACTCAAGGCATCTGCCACTTTGTTTGATTTTCTTGGATGTTAATTGATCGTGAAATCATAATCCTTTATCAGTTCAATCCATTTTCTCTGCCTCGTGATTAATTCCTTTTGAGTGAATATATACTTTAGACTTTTATGGTCAGTATATATTTTACATTTGGCTCTGTATAAATGGTGAATCCAAATTTTCAAAGAAAAAACCATAGCTTACAATTCTAAATCATGTGTTGGATAATTTAACTCATGAGGTTTTAGTTGTATTGAATCATAATCAATTACCTAATCATTATGCATTGAAAAAAAACCAAGTCCCTTCAATGAAGCATCACTGTAGATGACAAACTCGCCATTTCGAGAAGGAAAATCAAAAACTAGAGCATTCACCAATCTCTTCTTCAGTTCCTAAAAACAAAAATCACATTATTCTGCCCAAATAAATTTAACCCCTTTTCGCATTAAATTAGTTAAAGGTATAGATAATCATACAAAGTTTTTAACAAATTATTGGTAATACCCTTTTAATCCAATAAAACTATAAATCTCTGTAACATTTATGGGTCTTGTCTATTCATCAACCACTCTTGTTTTGGTAGGATAAACTATTATTCCATTATTATTTACAATGTTCCTAAGAAAAGAAATATGTTGTAACCAAAAACCACACTTTCTAAATTTTCCAAACAGTTTATTTTCCTTTAAGGTTTGTAAAACAACTCTTAGATGTTTTTCATTCTCTTATTTACTCTAAGAAAATACCAGAATTCCATCAATAAACACAACCAAAAATTTATCCAAGAACTCATGAAATGTTCTATTCATAAGATTCATGAATACAACTGGTGAATTAGTTAAGAAAAATGGCATAACAACAAATTCATAATGCTCATATCTAGTACGAAAGGATATTTTTGGGATGTCATCCTCCTTCACTTTCAGTTGATGGTATTTTAATCTCATGTCAATCTTGAAAAAGTACTAAGCTCCCTGGAGCTGATCAAACAAGTCATCAATATGATGAAAAGGATACTTGTTTTTAAATGTGATGTTATTAAAATCTCTATAATCAATAAAATGTCGTATGGAACCATATTTCTTTTTAACAAACAAAACAGGAGCACCCCATGGTGAAGTGATAGGATGAATGAAGCCTTTATCAAGAAAATCCTGCAACTGGTTTTTCAATTCAATAAGTTCTATTTGATCTATATGATATGGAGGTTTTGAAATTGTCTTAGCATTAGGAACTAATTCAATTATGAATTTGACTTCCCGATTAAGTATGACACTGGGTAACTCATCAGAAAAAACATCATGGTATTCATTTACCACTAGCACAACATTAATCTGAATAGTTTCCTTGTTTTCAACAATACGAGCAAGATAAATTTCATTTATATCTTTCAAAAGTTTCTCAGATTTCTGATATGTTATCAATTTTATGGGTTCTTTCTTATATACTAACTGGAACTATTTCTGAAAAACAACTTCTTTAGATCTGAAGTCAATCTTAGCATGATAAAAAGAAATACAATCCATTCCCAAAATAACATCAAACTCTAATAAGGAAAAAACAACAAGGTTATCAAGTAAAGCCTTTCTACAGACCACAATATAAAGATTCTTATAATTCCTCTTTACTATAATATTTCCCCTGGTGTTTTAACAATAAGTTCCGGTCTCATTTTTTAAGTTGATATTTACAATTTACCGGAAAATTTCTTAGAAATAAAGGAATGTGTAGACCCTTTATCGAACAAAACTTTAGAAAATTTTGAGTAAACAAACAAAGTATCTGATATAACTTCATTGGATGGCCCGACATTTGTTGACGTAGTCAAAAAAGATCTCACTACACCTTTCTTTTTATATTCTGTCTTCTTTGCATCATTTGGATCTCTCTTTGGGAAGGAATTTTCATAATGACCCATCTCACCACATTTAAAATAATTAATATTTTTCTTATTAGTATTAGTCTTAAGATCATTTTCATTACAATATCGATCCATATGTCCAAACTTACCACATCTAAAACACTTCCCGGTTTTCTTAATACAATCCCTAGGGTGCTTCTTGCCACACTTTTCACAAACTGGAAACTGGATTTTCTTACCATTAGATTTCTTTGGTTGATTCTTACACATCACTTACCATTTGTACCTATTCTTCTCCTTGTTTCCAAAATGAATGTGATCATCAAAAAAATCCATCTCTACCCTCTCATCACATCATAAAAGTTTCTCATAACTTTTGAATTCACATGAGTCTAATTCCCTTTGATACCTTGGCTTCAATCATGAGTATAAGTGGTTGATTTTTCTATCAAGATCTAGAATAATATTTGAATAATACCTCTCTAATTAGGTGAATTTATCTTCATACACAGCCACTGAATCTTCCTCCTTTTTCCTCAATTCAAGAAATTGATTCTCCATCCTAAGTCACACCACCTTAGGAAAATATTTTTCAAGGAAAATACTTTTAAATTCATCCTACTCCAAGGCATCAATAAACTCTATATCTCTAATATTATTTACCATTTACCACCAATGATCAACTTCACCCTCAAAACGATAAATGGAAAGACTTACCTTTTGATTATCTGAACATCCCATAACATCGAATATCTTTTCAAGGGCTTTAATCCATCCTTCAGCCACTAGTGGGTCAGAAGATCCATTGAAACTGGGAGGGTGGTGTCTCATAAAATGTTCCACTATTTTCATGTTCCATTGTGGTACCTCTGGTTTTTATGTTGAATGGATGCCACCACCATTTATTTATTTAAGTAACTGATCTATTACTGTCACAAATTGTTTGGTTCCAATCCCTACCATTCTAGACTGCAGATTCAGAAGGATGTTGTTATGTCGGTGCCTTTCCTCTTCAGTTTCCCTGTTTATTCTACGGACAACCATTCTGAACAAACATATCTTAGTCAAAGAAACATGGTAATATTTAAGGGCTATGTCATTTCAAATTAACCATATAGTAAAAAAACATTTATGGTATTATATTAACATTATCCTAACCTCTAAAGTTATTTAAACCATCCTTTGATACCAAATATAAGGATCCTGCCTTATTACATTACATAATCTTGAATTTAGTCAAAAAAAAACTTCCTTTTACATTGAGGATCTTTTCAAGTTTATAGATTTAGATAAAAGAGATGTAACACATTAATGAAATTACACTTTAATATAGAGTGGATACTATATAAACAGTACTCATTTCTTCCAAAATATAAAACTTTTTCAAATAAAACATGATTTCATTGAAAAATATTCATGACATTTAACTTGGATTCCTTATTTGTCTTACACATCATTATAACCTATGAAAATATTTTAAAAACTTGGGATGATCGCAAAAATATTAATAAGTGATATAAAAATAAGGAAAGAACACATTAGTCCATGAATACGTGTAACATATGAAATTATTTTCAAAAAGACATACTTGTCACCCATAATTACTTACTTTGTGAAACTTGAGATTTACACAATATTACCACAAAACATAAAGAACATAAATATAACCATAAAGATATCTTGGTTAATTTATTGCATAATCTTTTAGCCCTCTTAGCTACCTTATAATTTGTAACCCTCACGGCTACCTTATAATTTGTGTAAACATCGTAGTTACACTTGGAGTAACCAAACTGTTGACCTCCAAATTACACATACCCAATGAATTTAAGGTAGATATATGTCTCACCCTTCATAATAAACAATTACTAAGAAACATAACATAATCATACAACATGAAAAATTTCATAAAAACATTTCTTTTGAATTTTTTAAAACAGAATTTTAAAAGGGGATTTTAAAAGAAAATCCCCTTAAAAAATAATATAATTGAAGTGAGACTTAATGGAGTGTATGGATTATGTATACACACTATAAATACACATAACTAAACATAAAATAAACAAAACTAATCTCACAATAAATTTTAATACCACATCAATAATGAAGTAGAATGTTAACCCAAAGAATGGAAATCAGGTTAAGAATTCCCTTACCTCGTGTTTGTCTTACTTAAAAATAATTTAATCCTTCTATATAATGGTAAAATAGTTTTATTAATATCATAAAGAAACATATAAATATTTATAATACTTTATATAATCATTTCATTATGGCATTTCACCCTTTAATTGTTAGTATTATGTTCCTTACATTGTTTTGGGTGCGTTCGTTACATGATTTCCATGATCGGTTCATGATAGATATTCTTGTCAATTGGAAGTGAAAATACAGAATTTGAAAGGAGTGGCATTTACATATTTCTATAACCATAAATTATATCATTTATCATTTTGAATTCTATCATGAGGATGATTCATGGGTTAAAACATTATTGATATTTGTTTAGGTCATTTTGGTGATTCTTCGATCGTAATGAACTCATTTTGTTTTATAAATTAATAACATGTGTACAAAATTATTATAGAACATTATATAAGATATAATAAATAAATTATAATCTGGTTAAACCATAAAAATGGTTTCATAACCAATATTTAAGAAAGAAAATGAAATTGAAATCACATCATCCACGATGTTGGTAAATCGACACATCGCGGACGGTGTTTTAATTTCTTGAATAAGTGGGAGAGGAGAAGAAGTATAATGGTGTGTCTTCCATAAACATGATAAAATACAGAATATGTAAGATAATGTATCATTCATGCTTTTTGGATAAGGTGAAGTGAGGAAAGAAGAAGAATAGAAAATAAAATGAAAAGAAAATAAAGAAAACAAAAGAGGATGTTTACCTCTTGATCTATTCTCCTTGAGATCCTTCTTAAGGCCTTTGGTTTTGCCCTTTTGGTGAGACCAGAAGCTCTATGACGTGGGGAAGAGCCTTGGGAGAATTATTTGGCAGAACTTAGGTAAGGATCAAGGATAGAGATGTGTGGTAGGAAGAGGGAAATGAAGGTGGTATTTATAGTAGAGGAGAGGAGGTATTTTCCATTATTTTAATCATTATTATAATTTTTTTTCTCAAGAATATGAATAGTATTAATTCATGTGACCCAAAATAGTAATAATGGCATGTGAGTTCGAACCAAATGGTCTTAAATCAGCCTTTCATCACATATGATGCAGTAAATCAAGTATTTAGGATTTATCGTATTTTATCGTATTTTACTATTCATTAAAAATTCTAGAATTTTAGAAAATTCCCAAAAATTCACCCTAACCATTTCTCAACGTGTAGAATTAAAAAATGAACTCAATTTTTTAAAAATAATTTTCTAAATATTATTTATTTAATTTTTAAAAAAATCATACTTTATTCAAAAATTAACAATTTTAATTCTATAACTACTTTTATATCACATTGAAAAAATAACCAAGATGTCATAATCTTAACACATTAATAAAAAAATATTAATACAATTTACTATTAATTAGGGTCATATTACTATTAATATTACTATTCATAAGGGTATGTTACCATTCACCAAAAATCTAGTTGGTTCTATCAGACTCCAAATAACTTACTAAACATAATTATAGATGGCCGTTTTTTAAAATTCAAAACATAGAAGTAGCAAAATTATGTTTAAAGTATATTTATAAATATCTACTTAAAATAAAGTTTCATGCATTTCAATTTATTTTTAAAAAACCTTGGGGTGTTATAGGTGTGGTTTGAAAATAATCCAATATCGCACAATCTACTAGAAAAAAATGATTTTGTCTGGAATGAAACAAGTAGGATATACCCTTAAACTCTTGTCACACTATGTTCAATAAAGTGGTTCATGTGATTCAAGTAGCATGAAATGATTTCAAAAAAAATTTGTAACAAACATGTTATGGTGCTTCTTGATCAACTTTCACAAATATGATCTTTAGAAAACAATTATTCACTTTCTTACCTAGAAGATGGTAAGAATTTCCTGAATTTTGTAATGATACTCAGTCCAATTTCCATGTACTGTTAGTTTGAAGAAATTGATTTCACAAACTATTTTATTCCCTTCATGAACATACTTTTACTTACCGCAAACTATCTTGTATCCTTCATGAACTATCTATATCCTCTGGGAACTGAGTTTCACCATGTAGCGCGAGTGCTTTGCGGACAACCTTCTTCTTTCATGCCCCTGCTTTGTGGATTCCTGATCCTTCCTCATATTTGACCTGCTTCAAGGATAGCTAATTATTCTATGGACAACCTATGCTATACGGACCATTTTCCTTTGTGGGCTACAGATCCTTGCAAACTCCTTTCACAGACAACTTCATCCTTCACAGAATCTTTCCTCTGTGAACTACTTCCCTTCACAGAATTCTCCCTCGCAAACACTTATCCTTCATGGAATTCTATATCGTGAACTCTTTAGGACTTAACTAAATTCTTCCAGTAGTGATAATTTATTCTAATAAAATTCACTCTATCCTAATGATCTGATTTAGGGTCCTTATATAGAAAAATAGATCCAAAAAACTCACTAATCTAAATTACCCAAAATTTTGATGTGGGGCAGCCTTAACCACAAACTATGTTATGTGGTGTGAATAGCACATTTATTACCTCATAGCGTCCGATGTCTTCCACAAACGAATATTCACCTCTTAACCAGAAATGAAGTTCTTCTCACGAACTACAAGCTTCCGTGAAATGAAAGCCTCCATAAAACTGTTTTCCCTGCGTGGTTCGCATAGCACGCTTTGCGGTCTATATAGCGCTACTATAAGGAAATACTTCCTTTTTTGTTCCACACACCTCCTTTTCAGTCTACAAACTATGCTTCACGATCTGAGAACTATTAACTCATTTTTGGAAAACATTCCTTTTTCAAAAAAACTCTTGATTTTGAGGTCCAAAAAATTGGAAAACACTAGAAAACTGTGCCACCTTTAAAATATACTTTGGAAACACTAACCATACTGATTCATGGTCATCTAGCTTTATAAATAAACACAAATTGATACATAATTAAAGATTCAACCATATTCTACCAAAATTCACTTCATTCCAAAACCACTTGATTTATTTCATCATGTATATCATATTTCATGATATTTAACCTTTGATCGATCACCTTTAGCATCGTCAAATTTTCCAAGGAAAGTATTATAACTTCTCTATCATTCAGCAACATCTTTCTTTATAATCAAACCTAAATATGATTGTAAGCACCTTTTCTCCCCTTTCCTTCATAAATATTGCATCATAAGTTCTCCAAACAACATATGATAATTTTGAAATACAAAATTAGTAAAGGATCATCATATTTTCCAAAACTTTTACAAAGTGAATTGATTTATCCTTTTTAATAACAATAGACAATACTCTTGAGAAGAAAACTTTTCTTACTTCCAAAAACCTTCTCCATTCAACTTGGTCCCAATAGTTATTTACTTTAATAATAAGAATTTATTTATTTACCAGTGATCAATAAAACTTGGACAACACTCGAACCTCGTGGTGGGTCCCACCATGTCCCATATACATATTCACTTGAATGGGGAAGATTCTCAAATGCGCTATTATGAGTGACCCTCTATGCCCTTATCTGGATAATAGTGAATAGTATTCCTAGGTCAGGAGTGGAGTCTAGAAAACCATCAAGATCCCTAAAGAGATAAGGAATTGTTGTAGTAATGACAACCAACCTACGAACATGCACTATCACTAGTAAAAAAATAGTCTTTAACATTAGTTTTTTTTACGTTGGTTTTTAACCGACGTTGAAGTCGCCGATATAAAAAATATGACTTTTTACGTCGGTTTTTGTAAACTAATTCCAAAAACGAATTAGATTTGTTTTTTAGCATTGGTTTTGTAAAAAAATTATGCAAAAAAACTCATTTGTATCACCTTTGGTGTTAGTTTCCTTAAAAACCGATGCCAAAAAGTTAAAAAAAATAGTTTCAGCGTTGATTCTTGAAAAAAACTAATGCCATAAATGAAAAAATATATTTTTTTTGTGTCAGTTTTTACAAGAACTGACACCAAAAAGTAATTTTTTTTCTTCTATGTTTTATATAATTTTTTAAGCTTCGATTTGACTAGTCATGGAGCTAAAACAGATTTACGAATCAAAAGTTATGGTCGTCATAAGTTAAACCTATCAAAGTTTCAATTGATATAACTCATTTCAAAGAAAACATGATAAACATTGATTGAAACCATATACACCAAATTAAATAAAATAAAAACAATAATTCAAAGATATTTCAATGGTTTTAGGAGATTCTATCGAAATGATATGTTTTTTATCATCATATCTCTTATATTTAGGGTAGAACTCGTGTGATAATAAAAACAGTGATCAATAATTAAATTTACACCATGGTTAGTAAATCTCATATGAATGTTTTATATTTGAAACTTGATAATAACAATTAATCATCATTATAATAAATCTAATCGTGTTGTTTAGAAATTAAGGATAATAATAATAAATAAAATAAATGAATAGAATAGGTACCGTGTTCAAATTAACGATTGAAGCCACGTTGAAAAATTGATTGAATCGAAGAGGTTGAAAATGATGAACGAAGGAGAAAATAAATTTATATATAGTAAATGAAAATATTTTTGATTTTTTTGTATGAAAATTTAGGTGGGATTTTAAATTTTTAAATGTGCGTTGTGAAAAAAATTGAAATTCTAATCCCGCGTTACTCTTTGGCGTCAGTTTTGTTTGAAACCGACGTAAAATAGGATTTACATTGGTCTTTTGGAGTTGGTTTTTTAGAAAACCGATGCCAAAAATTCTAATAGATGTCATTTTTTGTGTCGGTTTTTAAATAAATATATGCTAAAAATTTAAAAAAAATATTTTTCATGTTGGTTTTTTAATAAACCGACGCTAAAAATTTAAAATGAAAAAACTTTTTGCGTCGGTTTTCAAAAAACCCAATGAGAAAAACTAAAAAAATTATTTTGGAATAGTTTTTTATAAAAACAGATGCCAAAAATTAAAAAAAATACAATGTTTTAGATAATTCCTTCAGATTCTATTTGAATGGTCGTGGAGCTAAAACGAAGTTACGGATTAAAAGTTGTGGCCTTTGAAAGTTGGACTTCTTTAAGACTTCTCTTAGAGAAGATCAACTTTCGACATCCATAACTTTTAATCTGTAACTCTATTTCTTCTCCAAGACTAGTCAAATTGAATCTTAGGGAATTCTCTAAAACATTGTAATTTTTTTTTAGTTTTTTACGTCGGTTTTCATAAAAACTGACACCAAAAAAAAATTCTTAGTTCTTAGTGTCGGTTTTTTAAAAAACCAACACCAAAAAGTCTCTGCAAACATTTTTTACGTAGGTTTATAAGAAACTTATGTCAAATTGACGATGTTAAAAATTATTTTTCTACTAGTGAATATAATATCTTTATCATACAATATCTCATAAAGAAGGATGCACACTTGTATCATCATCCTTTCTTGATTTATTATTTTTTGATCTATCTGGATGGACTTACCTTAGACTACCAAGACCATAGATTTATAAAGGTACTACCATCCTGGTCAACCAAGTCTAAGGTATAACTTCCTCAACTCAGAAGTGAATAATCCTATCTTGATCATTCAACCAATCCCATACCATCAATGACGTACCCAACACAAACTACCTCTCCAAGATTTCATTGTCATGGTTTTTGACTTGAATAAAAGTATGCGATCAAATATAACATATTGATAATGATCTCAAGTCGAGATACCAATACACATTTCCATAGATAGGAACAACCAATAACACCCAAAACATGTGGTTTTCCTATTAGTAGGTATGTCCTCATGATCTCAACTACTATAGATCACCAAGTGCGAACTTAATGAGAATAATTCTCAATGATTATAATTCCCCAACACCTAATAGTTTCACATCATTTGTTTCCTATAATTATGATGTATTTAGACTATAGGACATTACATTAATATTACTGTCATAGTATCTATAAGTTCTCATTATAATCTAGGATATTCTATAACCCTTTGATACGACACATAATCTAAGGACATTACCATAAATATAGTAGATGCAGAATTATCAACACTATTATGGTAAGATAAACACATGTATATATATCAAACTATATACATATAGTGGTAATAAAAGTACATCACAAGTTGGTTCTAGAAAACCCACTTTCAACACTCCCACTTACACTAGATCCAACTACTAACAAGTATCAATAATCTATCTCTCACATGAGAATCATAATTCTACTAAGATATGTATTTATTTAGAGGGTATGTAATGTTATCCTATATGGATACTCTGGTAATTAAAACTTCACATATCTAAGTAAAATACCTCAAGAGATAAAACTTCCAAAGTATATGTTTTATACTCTGGTGTGATTTGGGCTCCTTAGAAAGCACCACTACTACAGTATTATCATAATAAACTAAAATAGGGTATACATTGGTAGGAACAACACTAATGTATGAGACAAGATTTCAAATCCATATTGATTCCTTTATTACATCAAAAGCCTCTATATACTCAGATTCTATTGTAGAATTAGTGACCATAGGTTTCTTAGAGCTTCTCCAGCTCACTGCACCACCATTCAAGAAAAAGATGTACCCAGACTATGATTTCATATCATTATGATCTTTCTCAAAACTAGCATCAGTTTATCCTCTCACTACTTGTTCCTCATCTCCTCTATACACTAGAAACATATCCTTTATACATGTCAAGTACTTCCGGATAGTTTTAATAGCTACCTGATGCATCCCTCATGGATTAGATTGATATCTTTCCACCATGATTAAAGAAAAGTAAATATCAAACCTAGTACATCGCATGGAATACATGATAGATCCCATAGACGAGGCATAAAGGATTATACTCATTCTTTCAATATCATCCTATGTTTGTGGACACAATTTCTTAGAGATATTTATACCATGTGAAATGGGTAACAACTTTCTATTAGATTGTTCTATACTATACCTTTTGAGTACCATATCAATATATGCACTTTGAATTATCTCAAGTATACTTTGAGATCTATGTCGATATATCTCGATCCCTAGAATGTAGGTTGTTTCACCTAATTATTTCATCGATAAGAATTCACTTAACCAAGTCTTAACTGAATGTAATACTTGAGATTCATTTCCCGTAATTAATATGTTTTCAATATATAATACTAGGAAAACTATGGCCTTCCCATAAACCTTGTTATAGACACAAGGCTCACTTTCATTTTTAAAAAAAACCAAATTCTCTTATGGACTCACCAAAATGAAAATTCCATGATCGTGATGCCTGCTTTAACCCATAAGTGGATATCTACAACTCTCACACTTTATTAGAACTATTTTACCTAACAAACCCTTTAGTTTGAGTCATATAAACATCTTCAACCAACTTCCCATTTAGAAAATCAGTTTTTACATCCATTTTCCAACTCTCATAATCATGGGAGGCTTCCATTGTAAGCAATATTCTGATGGATTTCATAATTGCTACTGGTGAGAAAGTTTTGTCATATCCTATGCCTTGACGTTGTCTAAAACCCTTCACTACCAATCTTTCTTTATAGTTATTGACTTTACCATACATGTTTAAGATTTTATTGAATGTCCATTTACAATTAATGGGTTTTACATCAATTGGAGGGTTAACCAAAATCTAAAATTGATTTTGGTACATGGACTCCAACTCAGAATACATAGCATCCTTTCCTTATACTGCTTCCTTGTAGGTTGGTGGTTCATCATCCTCAAGGATTAATGTGTCACTTGGATCAGTGATAAGAAAACCATAATGCTCTGGTTCTCTAACCTCTCAAGTTAACCTATGTAGTACTTGTATAGTAGGAACTTCTTCATCTCCCACTACCTCTAGTAGAGATTGTTCATGTACCAACTCTTGTGAATCTGGAGCATTGACTTCATTTAAATCAATATTTCTCCAACTTTTCTATTTTAAATGCATTACCTTTCTATAAATGTGTCTTGTCTTACCACAATTACTTTTCTATTAGAAGGGTTATATAGGTAATATCCTTTATTTTATTTAGGATAACCTACAAAGATGCACTTCGTTCTTCGAGAAGCTAATTTTTTACTAGGTATAGTCTTGAAAAAATCGTCGCATCCCCATACATGTATGTGTGACAAATTGTGTTTCTTTCATACCAAAATTCACATATAATTCCATATGTAGCTTTATTTGGTACTCGGTTAAGGGTATATGTCATCGTATGCAAGGTGTGTCTATAGAAGGATAATAGAAGAGTTTCTTAACTCATCATTGATCTGACCATGTCAAGGTTTTATTCCTCCTTTAACTAATATCATTCCACTATGTTGTATAAGGAGGAGTGAGTTGGGATACTATGCTATGCTCCTTCAAGAGATCAATGAAATCTTGGTTAAGATACTCTGTCTCGATTTGAATGAAGTGCCTTATTCTTCTTAACAAGCTGATTTTATACTTCATGATGATATTCCTTAAACATGTGAAAGGAATATGACTTATACCTCATTAAGTATATATATCCATACATTCTATATTCATTGGTAAAATAATGAAGTAAGAAAACCTACCCCTTTCCTCTACTGAAAATGGACAATATAAATCAGTTTGAATTAATTCCAATAATTCCTTAGCTCTTTCTCACTTCCCAAAGAAGTGTTCTTTGTTCATTTTCCCTTTTAAACAAGCGTAACATACATTCAAGGGTTTTAACTCAACTGAGTCTAAATACCATGATTGATTTAATTTCTATAATTGCTTCTCGTTTACATGAACAAGCCTAAAGTGCCATAGGTGGGTGCTATATAAGTCATATTCACTGGTTTTGTCATTGATTATCGTTACTGGGTTTTTGAGTTCAAGTATATATAACCCATTGTTAAGATGTGTCATACCATAACACATGTTATCCTTATAAAAGAGAAAAAAATTATTTTCAAACTTGATATAAAATCCCATAGTGTTCAGAATTGACACTGATATCATGTTTCTAGTTACTAATGGTATATAATAACAATTATTCAATACAATAACTAAACCATTAATAAAATTAAGGTGATAATCTCCCACTTCCAAGGATACTAGACTCACACTATTTGCATCTTGGATATCCACTTTTCCTTTTTCAATATTCTTAAATCTACTTAGTTCCTATATTTGAAGAAAAATGTGTGAGCATCATGTCGTATCTAATACCCATCTTTTTGATAATGATATATTGCATTAAATGACAAAAATAGCTTAAGTATAAGCATTACCTTGATTTTTATTCCCAACTCTGCAATTCTTCTTCCAGTGGCATTTCTTTCCATATAGTATACAACCTCCTACTAATTACCTTGACTCTATTTCCTTATCTTTCTGTAAGTATGGTTAATCGGTGTCTTCATCCTAGAATTGATCTCATACCATTTGTAATTTACCTTCCTCATCTTTTTCACCATAAGGACTATAGAATTTGTATTCTTCATATTCTTATCATCTTAGATAACTAAATCCAAAAGGTTAGGAAGTGAATTTTTCATGTTATTCATATTTTAATTAATAATTAAATTCAGAAATCTTGGAAGTAAATAGATAATAATGAGATCAGTCTCTAGTTCTTTGTTCAAATTGAACCCAAGGGCTTTAAGCCACTCAATGTACCCAATCATCTTGAGTACATAGGATCTTGCTTGATTCTTTTCTGGTATCCTTCACCTATACAAGTCACTAGAAATCTCATACCTTTCTTTCCTAGCTCTCTCCTAATATAACTACTGGAGATGAGTAAGCCTCTTATAGGCATCTTCATCCTCATGCATTTTATGCAATTGACTGGAAATAGATGACAACATGATACAATATACTTCTAGTGTATCATCTTCATGCTTCTTGTACTTGTCTTTATCCGCCTTGCTTTCTACCTAAGGCATCTTAATAGGAAGTGAGGACTCCAACACATAAAGCTTCCTTTATTGGCGTAATACTATGTGTGAGCGCCTATACCACTCCTAGAATTTATGGTCAGTCAGGTTATTTTATTTATCTAATATTGATTGCAGTGATAGTGTTCTGGTGGTGTTAATAATTTTCATTTTAGATCTACAACAAATAAATTTTAGTAGTTAGTACATTATCTTGATTACCTATTATAATTTTTTATTATTAAATCATTTAATGTATATCACTATTTTATCAAACCTCAATAGCCCTCACTATTAGATTCGGAGTACTTTGTCACTTGAGTATTCTAATGGAAAGGATCCTCAAAACCCCACCTTGTAGTCTACAAGCTATGTATATTCCACTACTTAGAGAGTTTTAAAGTAGGCTCTAGGCCATCCAACCACTTTAACTGGTTGTTCCTTGATCCATTGAGTAAATTCCCAACTTATTGGAATCGTAAACTTGATTCCCTCAAATCATTACCTCTAAAGTGATAAAAAAATTATCTATGGATAATACTTAACTACTAACTTTAGTTATGTCAACCCATTACTCTCATAATAATTATTGGGTGGTAGGATGCACTCTCAACTATGGCTGATGATCACCCCAAACACCCAATTTTGTTCAAATTTGAGCACCAAAAGGAATTACAACTTAATATATCATTGAGGGGTTTTATTATTTCTTGACTAATGTAATCTATTTCTATTAAATATATTCAATCTATGTTGCCATTCTCACAACTAAACATGTATTAATAGAAAAACATATGTCGTATCCTTTTGAATTTTATCTTGTTTATTATTTTATGTTATTACGCTATAAACATGCACTTGCATAAAATAATAAACAATGTATAAAGGAAATTAATCTACCCAACTGGTCTTAATCATATAATTTTGATCAATAAATTCTAATAAAAGTTGATCAATCTTGACCTAGGGGTTTCCATACCTGATTCTAGTCATGAATCGTATCATATCACACCCCCAGTCTAGTGTATTCTCTTCTCATCTGGAGTTACATCTCGTATTGGCGGGGTCCACATCTTAAACTATCTTCGTTTAAAGTACAAGTATACTTGCACGTAAGAGAGGGGGGCTAGGGGTGCAATGTACAGTAGATAAATTAGATGCACAGACCCTTATACATATTAAATAAAAAGATGATACACAGAACATCATTTAATTACCTACTTATTACAATCATCACATTCAATAAATAATTAAATAATTCAGACATACATGGGTTCGGTAAATTTTATCAAGACTAGTTGGTATAAAAATAAACGTGTGATAAAAAATTAAATTTCAATAAATTAAGTATAAGGGTATTTAAATAAATTAAAATAATTCATTTTATTCGGTCCCATTTTTAATTTAATTTTAATTCCAAAAAATAAATTAAATTAATTAATTTAATTTAATACTAAAATAAAATTAATATTTCAAATTATTAAAATATTATTAATTTCAAACCAAAATTAATTTTAATTAATTTAATTTAAAAATAAAATTAAATTAATCAACTTAATTAATTTTTATTATATTAAATTAACTTGGGCCCAAAAAACCCTACCTAGGCCCTTTGTGGACTGGCTTATAGCCTTGTAATCCTGTTTGAGGCCAATCAAATCCTATGCAGAGGTATCTTGGGCTGGTCCGACCTGCCCAAACCCATTCCAGGTCAGGCAATCCCACCCTGGCCCATAGTGGGGTAGATTGGGTCTGGTTGGACCTGTGTCAGGGTTATGTCATTTGTGAGATCGGGCTCTAGGATGGCCATGGGGTTCCACTCAACTATAGAAGGAGACACCAATGGTGGTGGTATCTCTTAGTTGTGATGGAGGGAAATCGACCAAAATCTACATAGTGGTCCAACCTCAATAGAAGGAGGCATCAACTCGCAAGGGAGGAAGGAAGTGGTACACTCGAGCTCGTGGTGGCCTGACCTCGACATGAGGCGATGGATGAGGCACTTTCTGGCCGATGGTGTCAAGTAGCTGCAGCGGTGACCCACAGAGGAGGCTTTGGCAGGACCTTAGCAGTGATAAGTCCCAAGCAAAGGGCGGGGCTAGCTCTCGATCCAAGTGAGACAACGATGGATCTCGCCTAAAGAGGTATTAGAAAGCAGGGGTAGTGGTGGTCATGGTCTTGGTATGAGAAACATCCGGTGAACGGGAGGTGGCCGATCATGGGAGCAATGGCCTCAGCTGACTGGAGGGTGGACCTCAAAGGAGATTTTGGGTCCACAGCCTCGATCCAAGAAGGTAAGGCATAGGGGACGGCACCCATGGGGGAAGAGGGAGAAGCCCAATTTCTTGGGCTCACACCAGGGTAGGGAGGGAGAGGAAACCCACATGTCAAGCCTTCCTTTGTCTTATTTGAAGAAAGTGTCCACCCTAAAAATGATTTTCCACAAGCGCAACAAAATCTGTAGCTCTTTTTTTACACAAATTCATAATGAGTATTTCCCCCAAATTTGTTTTATGTGGGAAAAAATATAAAATATTATAAATAGTATAATATTTTAATTTCTACCAATGGAATTATTAGGTCACTGCCAGAGGTAATTCGGTGGCCAAATTTTGCCTAGTTTTTTTTTCAAATTTAACCAGAGTCATAGGGATAATTTTTCTTGTAGTGAAAGAGAAATTTAACATGTATAAAAATAAATTATTCAAAAATTAATATCTGAAACATAAAATCCTATAAACATTATTTAGATCTATAAAAAAATATGTGGCCATATCTTGGTCATCCAGAATCGTATCAAAGTGCGGTTGGTTCTGTTGGGACCAATTTTCAACCATTTTCTTAAATTTAAAGCAACATAATTTTTATTATCTCATAAAATCCACATGCCTCACTCTGATACAAATTTTTGGTATTGAGGTTCATAGCGGAAGCCGATGGGTCGGGGATTTAAAAAACATTTCATCATTGGAGTGATGAAACTTCATCATCTCCAGAGATTCAAGCAATGATACGGTTTTAGGATCTCACTTGTTTTAATGGAATCATAAAAAATAAAAATAATAAATACCTAATTTCAATTTTAAGTGAACACATCTATCACAAGTTGATGGAAACCGCTGCTTGAAGGATCTGATATTGAACCCCAGTAGATCATCCACACATGCTTCTCAAATCTATGTGTGTGTCGTTCATCGGATTTTGGGTGCTAGTGTGGAGCTTCAATGGTCACTTTGATGTTATGTCAATCACCATGATCCCCAACCTTTGATCTGAAAAGGTGAACTTGGATCGTTCTCTCAGATTGAGTGATTCTCTCTCTAGGATTCAGGAGGAGAGAGAATCTCTTAATTTCTAACTCATGAATAGTATGTTGGAATGAGCTTCTCTCAATTTATATAATGTATATTCATAATACTTGATTAGGTTTCCCTGACCTCATACATTAAACATACACTAAATAAGTGATATAAATAATTAATTATGATGAAAAAACTATGTCATAAATATTATTTATATTTTATCACATACCTGTAATATATATTAAATATATTACTTGATAAAGATAATCCATTAACTCGAATCTTAACTACTAATAATATTAAACAAACATGGAATATTAAAATAATATTTGTTCTATAATATTAATCCTTATATTTACTTAAAAATTTGTAAATACATTTAATAAATAAATTCAACCCAATTATTATTTACTTGAATAATAATGAATTTATTTATTTATCAGTGATCGATAAAACTTTGAAAACACTTGAACCCCATGGTGGGTTCCATCATGTCTTATATACCTATTCACCTGAATAGGGTAGATTCTCTAATGTTCTATTTTGTTTAATCCTATAGGGCCTTATCTCGATATCATTGAATAGTATTCATAGACCAAGAGTGGATTCTAGAAACCCATCAAGGCCCCTAAAGAGATAAGGAATAATTATATAAATGATAACCAACCTAAAAACATGCACTATGCAGTATAATCTATTTGTAATACTATATCTCATAAAGAAATATGCACACTTGTGTCATCATCCTTTATTACTTTGTTATTTTTTGATCTGTCTGTATAGACTTAACTTTGACTACCATGGCCATGGATTTATGAAGGTACTACCATCTTGATCAACCAGGTTAGGTATATCACTTCCCCAACTCAGAAGTGAAAAATCTTATCTTGATCATTAAACCAATGCCATACCACTAATGACACACCCAACAAAAACTACCTCACCGTGACTTCATTTTCATGGTTTTCACCTTGCATCAAATTATGCGATCAAACAGAACACATTGATAATGATCTCAAGTTAGGAGACCAATAAACATGTTCGTAGATAGGAATATCCAATGACACCCAAAACATGTGATGTGCTTATTGTTGGGTCTATCCTCATGATCTCAACTATTATAGATCACCAAGTTTGAACTTCATGAGAAGAAGTATCAATTCTTATGATCCCCCAACACCTGATAGTCACACATCATTTGTGTCATGCCTATATGATGTATTTGGACCATAGGACATTACTTTAAGATTATTATCATAGTATCTCTAGGTTTTCATTATATCCTGGGATATTCTATAACTCTTTTATATGATACATAATCTAAGGAAATTACCATATATATAGTGGGTGCAGAAGTATTGACACTATTATAGTAAGATAACATATATATATATATATCAAATTGCATACATGTAGTGCTAATCAAATTACATCACAATTTGGGTATAGGGAACCCACTTTCAAAAAAGGAAACCAACAACCCATGTGAATGTCAAGACACACATATAAAAGTATATAATATAAAACCAAAGGGGGACCTATAGCACCAAATCCACAATAGCTCCAACCTCAAAGCTAGTAATGTTCAACTCAGTCTCTGAAACCCTCTTGAAAACCTAAAAAATAGTTTATATATTTGGGGTTATCATCACATGTATACTCAGTAGGATCATACACAATGTCTCCCATAAAAATATAAAAATATCACACTAATTTACTATTGATCAAATATTGGAACCAACAACACCTAAACAGATTAACTATCCATCCTAACCTCACCAAGGCTCACTCAACAAATAAATTAGCCAAAGTAGTAAAATAATATCAAGATAACATCAATAAAGGCACCCTGCATCTACTTTCACACTGAGTTGTCTCTCATGTGCCCCAACATCAAACATTCTATGCTCACATCCCTTCTATGTCATCTCATCAGCATGTATCAAGTTGTCTCTAGTGTGGGTCGGGTTGTAACCCTACCTACCCCAACCTCTCATAAGGCCTAGCATCTTATGTTTGAACTAGTCTATTTCCACATATCACATGTCTCTTCCACATAATCACACATACATCCACAACCTTATATCCAGGGCGGTAAGGTGTCATGAACATGAAGGAAATTAACCTCATTCCATACCCATGCTATGTATGACCCCCACTATAAATCTCATCCTCAAATCACTAGGAATCATTTACATTATTCGATACTTGTTTAATACTCTCCACTAACCTAAAAAATAAGTTTAATTTAATCCTTTGTTTTTTCTTCGATCATTTTCTACTTTTATCTCATATCTTACTCCGAGCAATGGTATTCAAGATGAATTTTTCATGACTAAATTTATAAATTCAACTTAACAAATCACAAGATCAAAAAAGTATGAAAAGTTATTTCTCATATTTATATCCATTAATGAAAACCAAAAAAGGATAGAAAAAGTTTTGTTAATATCCAATATAATAATAAATGCTACATTAATCTCAAAAGCCTCAACAATAACACCCAAAGTTCAACTTAAATCATTCCATAAATAACTTACCTTAAAACTATTAAAAATATTCCTCACCAAGTTCAAAACCCAAAAATATGAAATATTTGATCACAAATTCTTTCAAGATCAATTTAATATTTATCTCCAAACAACATTAATCACTCATAAAGTCACATACCAAAAATGTATATCCCATAATCATATAATCTTCAAAATATGATAATCTTTTTCATATATAACCTAAATCACTATAAAGAAAAAAGAAAATATTATATTATTATAAAAAATTATTCAATCCTTATTCCTCAAAAAACTCCCATCTTATCCAAAAAAATACATTTACCTAATCATATAATGTTCCCAATATAGTGAAGTTATTAAAAAATAACATTAATCACTTAATCACCAAATCACTTTTCAATATCATTGTCATCTATACAATGAAATATATGTTCCAAAAATGTAATATTTATTTTATCTTAATTTTCCATAATTACCTCAACATAAAAGATCATATTAACCTTAAAGGTTATTAATAATTTTCAACTTATTTCTTAAAAATAGAAAATAATTCTTCCTTAAATAACATTTCCATAAGTTTAACTTAAGGGTTACTTATACCTAAAATATTTATGAAAACTCAATAAATATCTACCAAAGTACTCTCATAACATAAAATTTTAAAAGAGTAATAATTCCTTTAAACATATTATGATTCTTAAAGATTATCTATCCTTAAATAAAATACCACTACATGATAACTCTTGAAATACTATATAAAGACACTTTAATAATTCAACTTTGTTCATAATCCTTTAACTGGGAATTTTCATCGTGTTCCTTAAAACTTCCTTCCAAAAATAAAAAATGCGAATCACATCCTAAAATTCATCAATATCAATCTAATCATGTTTCATACTTTAAACATAAGAAAAATTATTAAAATTACACATAACTTCTATATGTTATGCACAGTTTTTTTGTCTTCACTATAACAATATATTTCCTTGAAAAACCTTTATTCATATGATCTTGTTGGTCTCCTTCACAATATTTCCTACTAGGACATCAATTTTCATAATGACTATACTCTCCACATTTGAAATATATTCATGTTCCTTTGATACATTTCCCCAGGTGATTCTTCCCATATTCTTGACATGTAAGAAGTTGTATATTTTTATCTTTATGATATTATCACCTAAACTTTTATGGAACTCAATTTTTATTTTATTCAGTGTGTCATGAAACTCACCCCCCCCCCCATAATGTCCCAAAGGCCTTCTTTTTATTTATTTTTTGATAACCCCCCCCCCCTCCCCTCATGGGATGAGGGGGGACCCTGATAAGGCTTGTAGGCTTAGAGATTACATGACCTGTAGGTATTAGAGGAATATATCCAGACTATAACTACATAGAACTAATCCTCCCCAGCTTCTACATCGTGATGTCATCTGTCCACCTTCACATGGTTGTTTGTCTAGGATTCCTGTGTATGCACAGGCTGGTCCCGATGGCAATGTCATACCCTCTCTTTCTTCGAAATCTGTTAGATTTTTCTCTAGTGAATGCACATGCTCTGAATCCTCATCTGAATTATACTCCTTATAGAGTCTACCTAGCCCATTAAGCATAATTTCATGTGGCCTGAAATCCTTAAGATGGATCGAAGGCCTTGATGTGGCCCGAAGGCCTTAAGGTGGCCATAAGGCCTTGAGGTGGCCCAAAGGCCTTACTAGCCCGAAGGCCTTGGGTGGCCTTCAGGAAACCATCTTAATGTTCTTCAAATCTAATGTTAAATTGGTTCTTTTTAGTTCTATAAATTTACTAAAACCAAAATAGTTAGTGTGATTATATCCAATAAAAACATAATAAACTATCTTATGAAGATAATAAATATTAATATATCATTAAACATGTCATATTCTATTTAATAACCATAATTATCCATAGAATATTAACCTTTAATATTATATAGGAATTATAACTTATGCTCAAAAAACATTATAACCTATAAATTTATCTAAACCTTTCCTTTAATGCCAACTATAATGACTTATAACTTAAACAGTCCATAATTACATGATTTATAACAGGGGTTTCACTTTCTTACAGTTCAATGATCTTTTCAATTTGTAGTTTAAGAGAATTCGGAAAAAATATTACATATAAAACTCTTACAATAAAAAATAGGCACTTCCACTCAAAGTATAATTTTTTCACAAAACATGGTTTTTAAATTTAAACTCATATTTAATTCAAAATGTGTTTTAATATTTTAATATGAAACCCTGTAATGGAAAGATAGTATTTTATATAGTTCCTACTATCCTTGACAATTATGAAAACATTTGAAAATGTGGTATGACAAAAACAAATCTCAGTAATGTATATAAAAAAATTAAAGGAAATATGATAGTCTGGTAAAATACATGAAAATGTTTCCTTGAAAACAAACTTTTCACCAAAACAAGATCATAAACTTTACTTTGAATTAAAATATCTTTTTTTACCTTATGAAATAAAAATATTTCCATGAAACCCCATAAATAACATAAACATGAAATATATGCCTAGAAAATGTAAATAATCCCATGGATGATAATTACTAATTTCATAATGATGGAATGCATAATTTCGAACATTATAATCTTATTGTCAAGACCTCATGCCAATAAATCATACATAGATGGGTTAGGTGTGTGCAAAATACTCAAGATATTTTGTCTCAAGGTACCTATTAATTCATCAAGTGGATATAATAGGCCATTCCCATCACTTACTATATCCAATTCATTAATCATATTAAAGAAATTAATGACAATACAATATATAATCAACATAAATGTTTTTATTGAAAAAATAACATATAAAATGTTAATATTTTCCCCAATCATTAAACAAAAATTATAATCATAAGATATCTATAGAAATAAGGTGGATGATAAAAATATATTATATACCCAATAAATCATAATAATCATCAAAGGATACAGACATATATTAAAATAACTTTAAAAGAAAATTTGAACCTTTCTTTGAAAACTTGAGAAAAATATCATTTTATTTTGATAAAATTTTAAATAAAAATTTGTAGAATATTGAGAAAATGTATTTATTTGAAAATAACCATGGAAACATATAAATTAGTATTCAATGAAAATAATGTTTTTGATTTTGGTAAAGTCCATTCATTTAGTAAACATTAAAGCAATGATTCCTTTCACACTTTTGGTAAAATGTAAAAAGTACATCATTCGGAAAAATACATGATTATTCCTTTTAAAATTTAAAAATAAATTCAAATATATTTTATAAAGACTTTAAAAAATCTTTTAAATATAAATAATAACATTCTTGGAACATTTAAAACAACATGGAGATGGAGGTAAAATAGATTAAAATATTCAAAACAATGTTTTAAAAAAAATCCCTTACCATTTTGGTAACTATTGAATAAAAATATCATTAAAGGAGATATATTAAAAAGGATTTTTAAGACACTTTAATTTCAGTAAATTAATGAGAAAATACATCCATATGTTAGTACTACACCACACAAAATAAAACATGTGGTTAAAATGGCATGAGTATCAATAAAAGGAAAATTTAATGAGAAATACCTTAGCTCGAGACCCAAATAATTTCATACATTATCTAAATCATGAATAATAAAATTATAACATCATAAATACTTGAAGGTTTTTTCCTAATCCTTATGATGTTTTAATTTGGGTTTGAGAAGTTTTGGAGGCTGCTTGGTTGATTAAATAGAGTTTTGTGGGTTTTCAATGTAACACCCCGACCCCTCTAGACCGGAGCCGGTGCATTACTTATTACTTTGTCATGATTAAGTGGAATGAAAACCCAAAGGAACAATAATTTTAGTAGTCTTGAAGAAACTAGATACATAGATGTAACTCAAATTACATTGGTAAAGGTAACAAAATACAATACATAAAAAAACCAATAAACTGCATCCATGGAAACTCAATAAATGATCTCCTCTTCATAACCTATTGAAGGTAAAAAAATTAAAGGGGTGACCTCAAATTCTCAGTAAGGGTTAAAAATAGTGGAAAAATTAATCAACAATAACTGAATCATAAACAAATAAGGCATGGTGAATAAATAAAAAACGCGCACCCTTAATATACTAAGAATGAACCTATATCCATAGATTTTGTCATAGTGAAAACCTCATGGATAGTAATAACTAAAAATTAATAAATATAATTCTTATTAATTGGATTTCATGTATCTGTCACATGATATCACTATACTATCAAAACGGTTTAAGTTTGTGGGTAGAAACCCATCTAATTTTTTGAAACAAACTCAAAGGGTTTGTCACCGACTAATTTGTCTCATGAGACCTGTCGATGAATAGAGGGGATATAGTGGTCCCTGTTCTTCACTTAATTTAAAAATAATTATTTATAAATATATTTAATACAAGTACAATATGCCTCATTAATATCCGTATAGATTAGAGGATATGGATTCATCAATATTTTCATAGTTAAAACAACATTCAAGTAAACACCATATGCAAAAGGGGATAAGGCTTAAGAAAATAATCATATACATGAAACCGGAATAAGAATATATAATAGGAATAAAATTTCAAATGAAAAGTGATCTCAAATGGGTAGTAGGTACACCACATAATAATTATTATGTGCACAATACAAAGTAAGTCACAATGAAATGTAAATTGAGACAAAGCTTGTTACCACATTGTAATCCATTGTATCGTGTGACCAAAAATTAATAATCATCAAATGAATCATTTAATACCATGATTATAAATGTAATCATGATATTATATATCAAATGGCAGAACACATACTCCACATACAAGAAATGAGTGGTGAACAATGGAAATCTCATGGAAATAAAAGTGAGATGAGAAACCCCTTACAAACATTTTGACATGGTTGTGAGTATTCTTGTGAGGGATTAATGAGAGGTAAAGGGGTATCCAATCATTTATATATAATAGTTTCAATATGTTGGAGGTGAAAAAACATACCATGTCATTAGGAATTAAAAACAAAAGGACACGACATAGGGGGATTCTTGAATAAAAGTGAGAGAGAGGATCCCTTACCTTATGCTCGAAGGTGTTCTCAATTGATCTTAATGACCTGAATAACCAAATTTAGATTCATTAATTAATCATTAAATAACCTCATAAAAATTTAATTGATTTATTATAACCTTATTAATTTCATTCATGCCCTTTTTTATGGTCTTAATAGGTTCAATTTTATTGTTTTGGAAGCATTTTCTTCTTTGGTTTTCATGCTCAGTTTACTTGTATTCATGAATAGAAGCTCGTTTGAAATGTGGTTAAAAATATATAAATTTTAATATATATTATTAGTGACATTAAAGATATATAAATGATCTTAAAATAATTTTGGGTTATATACAATGAGGATGAATCATTAGTTAAATGTTAATTATAAACACTTGGATTAACTTAGCGGTTTTGTGCATAATGAACTTATTTTGTATTATTATTCTATATTATGAGTGTGTAAGGATTATAGAACATTGAATAAGTTAAAATAAATATATTATTATCTGGTTAAACCATTAAAAAGGTTTCATGATCAGTTTTTAAGATAGTAATAGAAATTGAAAACCTGTCGTCCTTGAATGTGATAAATTAACACATCTCAGATGGTATTTTCATTTTTAGTGTAAGAGGTGGGGGGAAATGGAGGTGATGATGAAATATTACATTAGAATAATAAAATTACAGTCCATTTAAGGTACTGTAATTATCATAGAATTTTTATTTAGGGGTTTAATAGAGAGCAACAAAAGAATAAAACTTGTAAAATAATTTGAAAGAAAAGGGAAGAGAGGCTCACCTCTTGAGTACTCCTCCTTGATAATATTCTTAAGGCCTTTGTTTTTTGCCTTTTGGTGATACTAGTAGGTCTTGGACATGGGGGAGGATATTAAAGAGACATTTGATCCTAATTTAGGCAAGTATTTCGGCTTGAGTGGTGTGGGAGGAAGAGGGGGTGAGAAGTGGTTTATATAGTGGAGGGGAGGAGGGATTTTACATTATTTTAATCATTATTTTACTATTTTTTCTCAAGACTATGAATATTATTGATTCATGTGATCCAAAATAGTAATAATATAATGTGTGTTCGAACCAAGTGGGCTTAAATCATCCTTTCATCACCTATGATGCAGTAAAACATGTATTTATCATAATTTATCGTATTTTACTATTCATCAAAAATTCAAGAATTTCAAAAAAATACAAAAATTTCACCCTAACAATTTTTTTATGTGTAGAATCCAAAAATGAACTCCAATTTTTAAAAATAATTTTATAAATATGATAAATTTAATTTTTAATTAAAAACATTATTTAATCAAAAAATACCAACACTTAAAATATTCATCTTCATTTTTAAGGTGCCTAAATTTTATTTATAAACTCATGAGTAAGGTTAAGGGTCTTATTACTATTCATATGGGTAGGTTACTATTCATAAGGGTATGTTACTATCCATAAGGGTAAGTAACTATTCACCAAAAAATAACTCGATTCTATCAGACTCCAAATATCACCTTGATCACAACTATGTATGTCCATTTTTCAAAATTCAAAACACCAAAGTAGAAAATTTATGTTTAATGGATAGGTTATGACTATCTCCTAAATAAAAAAGTGTTTTTTCAAAGAAACTCAGTTCTTAATGAAATATAGGCTATGAATAGAATTTATTTAAGTGAAATATACCATAAAATGTTTGGGGTGTTATATTATTCCCACCTTCAGAAATTTCGACCTCAAAATTTTTTCATGTATAAAGTCCTCTAAGAAGATGTGGGTGGTTCTTCTTTATAACATCCTCAGGTCACCACATTGATTCCTCCATATTATGGTTTCTCCAAAGAACCTTTACTAGACGAGTTTTCGAATTTCTCAATACCTGCTCCCTTGTGTCAAGAATCTCGATAGGCTTTTCATAGTACAAAAAATCAGGTTCATGTTATATTTCTTCATAGGTGAGTACATGTTTTGGGTATGGAATGTATTTATTTAACAATGACATGGAACACATTATGAACTTTGGAAAGACTTGGTGGCATTGTTAAATGGTAGGCTACTGCTCCAATCCTTTCCAGAATTTCAAACGGTCTGATATACCTGGGGCTCAGTTTCCCTTTCTTACCAAACCTTAAGAAACCCTTCCATGGAGATAATTTTAGAAATACATGATCTCCTACTTGAAATTAAAAATCATTTCCCCAGTTGTCAGTATAACTATTTTTCTATTTCTGGGCTTCTTTAATATGGTCCTAAATTTCCTTTACTTTTTCTATTGTCTCTTCGATAAGTTTCAGGCCTAAAAGTTTCCTCTCGCCAACTTCTTCCCAACAAGTTGGAGTTCAACACCTCTTAACATATAATACTTCATATGGCACCATCTGAATGATAGAATGTAATCTGTTATTGTAGGAAAATTCCACCAAAGGAAAGTATTGATCCCACATACCTTGAAAGTCAAGAGAGCATGATCTCAACATATCTTCCAGTGTTTGAATAGTCCTTTCAAACTATCTATCGGTTAGGGGGGTGATAAGAAGTACTCATAAGAAGCTCAGTATCCAAAGACTTCTAGATACTTCTCCAAAAATTTGATGTAAATTGGGGATCTCGATCAGACATAATCGATAGATGTGCACCATGAAGTCTTAAAACTTTATTAATATAAAGTCTTTCCAGGCGCTAAAGTGGTAAATCCTATCTTATGGAAAGGAAATGTGCTGATTTTGTGAGTTGATCAACAATTAATCATATTGCATAATTCCATCTAGGAATACTTAGTAGTCCTATGACAAAATCCATTGTAATTTCATTCCACTTCCACATAGGAATGGTTAGAGGTTGCATCACCCCTCTAGGATGTTGTCTCTCTGACTTCACTTGTTTACAAGCTAGACACCTTGACACGTTGTCAGCAATTTCTCACTTCATATTATCCCACCAAAAATTTTCCTTCAGATATCTATACATATTTGTGCTACCGGGGTGTATAGAGAAATTTGAGCTATGATCATCATCTAATAGTTCCCTTTTTAGCTCAGGTATTGATGGAACACATAACCTCTTCCCAATTTTCAGAACTCCTTCCTTATACACAAAGTCTACCAATATCCCATCCTTAACATCATTAATTTTCTTTTGTAGATTCTCATCATCATATTGAGAGATTTTTATCTTCTCTAATAAATAAGGTTTATAAATCATTTGAAAGAGGGAAGATGTTTCCCCTTCATTAACAATTCTCATATCCATCTTTAGTAGATCTATGAATACAGGATCTATATCAATCATTATTTGGGTTAGAAGTCCATGATCTTTCCTACTAAATGCATCTTCCACCTTGTTTTCCTTTCTTGGGTGGTAGTGTATTGAAAAATCATAATCTTGGAGTAACTCGAGCCATCTCATTTGCCTCATGTTGAGTTCTTTCTATGTGAAAATGTATTTCAAACTCTTGTGATCCATATATACCTCACATATTTCACCATAGAGAAAATGTCTTCATATTTTCAGAGCAAAGATTATGAATTCTAACTCAAAATCATGAGTTGGGTAATTTTTCTCATGATTCTTCAACTGCCTTGATGCATAAGCAATAACTTCGTCATTTTGCATAAGGATGTGACCCGGTCCATTCTTTGATACATCACTGTATATCACAAATATATCATTTCTAGATGGAAGAGTCAAAATTGGAGCATTGACCAATATTATTTTCAATTATTTAAAGTATTCTTTACATTCTTTCATCCATACAAACTTAACCCCTTTACGTGTGAGCTTCGTTAGCGGGTTAGCCAGTCGGGTGAAATTCTGAACGAAATGCCGATAGTAACCTGCTAAGCCAATAAAATTGCATACCTAGGTTATGTTCGTTGGTGTGGGCCATTCTTGGATTGCCTTTCTCTTCACAAGATCAAATAGTATTCCATCCTTAGAGACAATATGTCCTATAAAAGAAACTGATTGAATCCGGAATTTACACTTACTAAACTTCCCATATAATTCATTTCTTCTAAGAGTTTTCAGAATAATCTACAAGTGATTCTCATGGTCTTCATATATTTTGGAGTATACTAGGATATCATTGATAAATACTATAAAAAATTCATCAAGATATTCCTTGAAAACTCTATTCATTAGATCTATGAAAATAGTGTGTACCTTAGTCAGTACAAATGGAATCACTGTAAACTCGTAATGCCCATACTTGGTTCGAAACGCTATCTTTGGAATATCTTTCATCCTCACATGCAGCTGATGGTATCCAGATCAAAGGTCAATCTTCAAAAAATATTATTCTTCATGAACTTGATCAAATAAATCATCAATTCTTGGAAAAGGATACTTATTCTTTATTTTAATAACATTTATTTCCCTGTAATCAATTCATATCCTCATGAATCTATCATTATTCTTGACAAAGAGGACAGGGGCTCCCCATGGAGAAACACTAGGTCGAATAAATCCTTTGTCACTCAATTCCTCTAGTTTTTTCTTTAGATCCACTAATTCCACAATGGCTATTCTATAGGTATTTTTCAATATAGATATTGCACTAAAAATTAAATTAATATAGAACTCAACTTCCCACTCTGGAGTATGTCCAGTTAAATCCTATAGAAATACATCAATGTATTCTTGCACTGTATGTACATCTTCAATTTGAAGATTTATTTCCTCTCCCATAGATATTAGGTTCTCTTCCTCTCCAAGAATTTCATTCAGTAGATCTACTGGGGGTGGATCTAGATAATAATCACATGGAGAGTGTTTTTCTCTAAAGATAAGGGATTATACACCATTTTCAAAAAAAAAATAACTTCCTTATTCTTGAAATAGATCTTCACATCATAATTTGACAACCAATTTATATCTATAATTATGTCAAATTAAATCATTGGTATGATGATAAGGTTATCAATTAAATCATGTTCATGTTTCATAATGGGGACTAATTGACACGCCTTTGTTGAAATGATACATCCCCTAGGAGTTTTGACTGATAACTCCTTTATTAAATGAAATTGGACATGTATAATTTTCTTGGAAAACTAGGAAGATATAAATGAATGAAATGATCCAGAATCAAATAAATCATTTTATAATTTTGAGTAAATAGTTAGAGTACCTACCACCACATCATTGGTAACTTCAACCTCCACAGTTATAATCGCATAAGCTTTCCCTTGATATCATGGCCTTTTTTGAGGCAAGTTTCTTTGGTGCTTAGTACACTCGTTTGAATAGTTTCCCATATCTCTACAATTTTATAATTGAATATCATTGACTTGTTTCTTCCCCTTTAATTCATTAGATTGATGAACCTTTTCTCTACACTTATAGCAGACTCTCATGCCTTTCAAGCATTTACCAGGATGATTCTTTCCACAGTTCTTGCATAATAGGAATTGATTCATTACATTATTCTTCTTTTTCTCTTCACATTTTCCATGGTTATCAGAGTACCACTTCTTATCTTGGTTTCCCTTAAACAAATTTGATCTATAAAACTCCCTCTCTGTTTTTATGTCACTTAATATAATTTCATCATATGATGAAAATGTTTGAGAATCCAGTGCCCTTCAAAGACTTTTCTTAATACCTTCAAATAAATGATCAATATTGTGTTCTGTGTCATGTATGTAATCTATGGTATACCTGGATAGTCTTGTGAAGGTATCCTTATACTTTTTAACACGGTATTCTTCCCTTTTCTTTAAGCCAAGGATTTTCCTCTTAATTTCAGTTCATTTCTCATGAGGGAAATACTCTTCGAATAATATTCCCTTAAAAGTATTTCATTCCATATCTTATATTTCTTCTTCCTCAATGGTATTCTAGATCAAGGACCACCATTGATTGGCATCACCCTTGAGATAATATACTGCCAGCACTACCTTTTCATTTTTATTGAATCTTAATTCCATGAATATCATTTCAAGGGACTTGATTTACTACTCTGCTACCACAGGATTAGTATTCCCACTAAAATATGTGGGATCATGCTGCATGAAATGATCCAACATTGGTGTATCATGGTTATTCATCACAACCTGAGTAAGTTGTCCCAATATGGTCATGATCTGATCCGCTCCAACATTGACTGTGTTGAATTTATCAATGGGGAAATCCCTACATTTTCCATGAGTATTGATTTACCTTATTCCATTAGGCACCATTTCTAAATAATATAATACACTAGATTAGGTTATGAATCATAATTTATAATCTCAACTAGAAAAGTACTTAATATAAATTGAAATTCTATGCATAGAAAATCTCATAAACATGATTTCTCTGAGGAAATATTTACATTAAAATCCTTCATAATGGATTGTAAAGAACATGTGAATTATCTAAGTATATCCCACTAGGAGTGTCAAACTAAGAGTGTAGCAAGTCCCGTTGTCATGTACTAGGATACCTCGAGTCAAGCCTGAAACTCCTTGTCAGAGTTTTCACTCCTAGGTACATTTGTGCCAGATCCACCTCTACCTGTTTGTATCCAGAAATGGATGTATTTTCTATAAAGATTCACATAATCTATTCCTTACCAAAATTCTAGGGCGTTATTGTATATTTTGCCTCAAATACTACCTTAGGGTTTTATTCCCTAATCCAAGTTTCCTAAATCTAGTTTCCAGTTTTGCTACTAAACTTCCTATGATACCAACTGTAACACCCCAACCCCTATAGACTGGATCTGATGAATTACTTATTACTTTGGCATGATTAAGTGGAATGAAAACCTGTAGGAACATTCATTTTAGTAGTCTTTAAAAAACTAGATACATATATGTAACTCAAATTATATTAGGAAAGGTAACAAAATACAATACATAGTAAAAACTAATAAACTACATCCATGGAAACTCAATAAATGATATCCTATTTATAACCTGTTGAAGGTAAAAAAATGAAAGGGGTGAGCTCAAATGCTTAGTAAGGGTTATAAATAGCATAATCATGAATCAGAAATAACTGAATCATAAACAAATAAGGCATGGTGAATAAATGAAAAACACATGTCATTAATAAACTGATAATGAACCTGAATCCATAGATTTTGTCATAGTGAAAACCTCATGTATAGTAATAAATAAAAATGAATAAAGATAATTATTATTAATTTGAAATCATGTATCTAGCACATGATACCACTATATCATTGAAATTGTTTAAGTATGTGGGTAGAAATTCGTCTGATTTTTTGAAACAAACTCAAAGGGTTTGTCGCCAACTGATTTGTCTCATGAGACATGTCAATGCATAGAGGGGCTATAACGGGCCCCACCCATCACTTCATATTCAAATAATAATTTATACATAGATTTAATACAATTAAAATATGCCTTCTCAATATCTTTATAGATTAGAGGATACATATTCATCAATATTTCCATAGTTAAAACAACATTCAAGTAAACATTGTATGTAAAAGGGGATACGGATTAAGACAATAATAATATCCATGAAACTAGAATATAGATATATAATAGGAATATAATTTCAAATGAAAATTGATATAAAATGGTCAGTAGGTACACCACATAATAATTATTAGGTTCACAATACAAATTAATTCACAATGAAATGGAAATTGAGACAAAGCTTGTTACCACATTGTAATCCATCGTATCGTGTGACCAAAAATTAATAATCATCAAATGAATAATTTAATACCATTATTATAAATGGAATCATGATATTATATATTAAATGGTATAACACATACTCTAAATATAATAAATAAGTAGTGAACAATGGAAATCTCACAGAAATAAAAGTGAGATGAGAAACCCCTTACAAATATTTTGGCATGGTTACGAGTGTTCTTGTGAGGGCTTAATGAGAGGTAAAGGGATATCCAATAATTTATATATAATAGGGGTAGTATGGGGAGATTCAAAAACATACCCCATCATTAGTAATTAAAAAAAGGACACGACATAGGGGGTTATTGAATAAAAGTGGGAGAGAGGATCCCTTACCTTATGCCTAAAGGTGTTCTCGATTGATCTTAATAACCTGAATAACCAAATTTAGATTCATTAATTAATAATTATAGAACCTCATAAACATGTAATTGATTTATTATAACCTTATTAGGTTCATTCATTCCCTTTTTATGGGTTTAAGAGGTTCAATTTTATTGTTTTGGAAGCATTTTCTTCCTTGGTTTTCATGCTCGGTTTACTTGTATTCGTGAATGGAAGCTCATTTGAAATGTGTTTAAACATACAGAATTATTAAAATATAATATTAGTTAAATTAAATATATATAAAGGATCTTATAATTATTTTGGGTTATATTCCATGAGGATGAATCATTAGTTAAACGTTAATTACAAACACTTGGATTAACTTAGCAATTTTGTGCATAATGAACTTTTTTTGTATTAATATTTTATATTATGAGTGTGTAAGGATTACAGAACATTTCATAAGTTAAAATACATATATTATGATTTGGTTCAACCATTAAAAAAATTTCATGACCAGATTTTAATATAGTAATAGAAATTGAAAACCTAACGTCCTTGAATGTGATAAATTAACACATCTCGAATGGTATTTTCATTTTTAGTGTAAGAGGTGGTGGGAAATGGAGGTGATGATGAAATATTTCATTAGCATAATAAAATTCCATTACATGTAAGGTAATGGAATTATCACATCATTTGGATGTAGTGGGGTTAAGAGAGGGTGGCAAAAGAAAAAAACTTGTAAAATAATTTGAAAAAAAAAAGGAAGAGAGGCTCACCTCTTGAGTACTTCTCCTTGAGAATCTTCTTAAGGCCTTTGTTTTCTGCATTTTGGTGATAAAAATTGGTCTTGGAAGTGGGGTAGGAGCTTAGGGAGATATTTGAGCAGAATTTAGGCAAGGGTTGCAGCTTGAGTGGTGTGGGAGGAAGAGGGGGGTGATGGGTAGTTTATATAGTGGAGGGGAGGAGGGATTTTACATTATTTTAATCATTATTTTACTATTTTTGCTTAATACTATGAATAGTCTTGATTAATGTGATCCCAAATAGTAATAATGGTATGTGAGTTCGAACTAAGTGGGCTTACATCAGCCTTGAATCACCTATGATGCAGTAAAACATGTATTTATCGTAATTTATCGTATTTACTATTCATAAAAAATTCAATAATTTCATAAAAAATCACAAAAAATAACTCTAACCATTTTTTGATGTGTATAATCCAAAAATTAACTCCATTTTTCAAAAATAATTTTCTAAATATGTGAAATTAACGTTATTTAATCAAAAAATACCAACACTTAAAATATTCATCTTCATTTTTAAGGTACCTAAATTTTATTTATACACTCATGAGTAAGGTTGCAATTCATAAGGGTCATATTACTATTCATAATGGTAGGTTAATATTCATAAGAGTATGTTACTATTCATAAGGTTAAGTTACTATTCACTAAAAATTAACTTGATTCTATCAGACTCCAGATATCACCCTAATCGCAACTGTGTATGTCCGTTTTTCAAAATTCAAAACACCTAAGTGGAAAATTTATGTTTAATGGATAAATTGTGACTATATCCTAAATAACCAAGTTTTGTTTCAAAGAAACTCAGTTCTTAATGAAATTTAGGCTATTAATAGAATTTATTTAAGAGAAACATATCATAAAATGTTTGGGTGTTATATTCAAGTACACCACGAGTAAGACCACACCGTGGTGTAGGATGTTTTATGCCTAGAAATTGCCTGTGTGAAATTATTAGAACTAGTACACCCATGGTTGGGTGTGGTATCATGGGTGTAGTGATGTGATTCCTCTTGTGGACCATAGAAAAAGTAGCCTCACCATCTCATGATGGAAGGTGTGGTGAGTCCAAAACGAGATTGGTTTTGACAACACATCATAGTGGTCACTATGTTAGGTTAATAAGGTTAGTATTTTTCAAGGATACCATGGTTATGGTGAGCATCACCACTTCATGGTGATGGCTGTTTAAAAGTTCTGAAATAACCAATTCATCCACCTATCTTTAGGGTTTTTGTGCATTTAGAAGGTGAAATCATGTGTAACTATTCATGGGAGTTATTAAATTGGTTTTGACTAGATTTATTACATTGATAAACATTTTTTCCTCCTATAATTTCTTTTCAAATGATCCATATGAATCTAATGTGAATTTTTGGAATTATTTTCTCTCCTCTCATGGGCATTTGAATCAGATGATTCTGGGATAGTGGATTGGGTTATCTCTCTTTGTTAAAATGGATATTAGGATGACCATTCACATATCTCAGATCTTCTCTTTGTTTTTTATTGACCTTTAAGTAGGTATTCCTTACCATATATATGTCATCCTACCTTTTTTATTAAATAACTTTTCATTACATTGTTCAAAAATAGGATCTTTTAAAGTTTGGTTTCTTGGAAATAAGGTACATAATACATGAAAAAATAAAATATTATTGTAATAAAATTGAAAGGATTCATCATAGGTTCATCCTAATTACATTTATTTCATCTAATAACCTGGGGACATACATCAAAGGAAAGGGTGAGCATAAGGTCCAGTAAGGTAAAGTAAGGGAAACAGTTTACAAGTGATCATTCAAATTATTAATAAAAACTTGAAGAATATCATAAAGGTGTGAGAAAAAGAAAATAGAGACATATCATAGTAAAAAACATATGAATCATAACATTTAAATGTGGATACAACATTTAATCGAGTCACTCATAAGCATATCACCAAGTTTTATCACTGAGGCATCATAAAAATTACCAAGGTTATTCACCAAGGTATCGTAAAACATGTCATATCTAAAGATTAAATTATTTAACCAATGAATTGGAGCACTATCAGGACACACCCTTCACATGTATTAATTGATTTGATCCACTTATATCATAATAAAACATTTCATAAATAACCCATGTATAATAAAAGAAATGGGTTTCATATCAAAATCATGACATTTTAAAAAAGTGCTTAAAGACAAGATCTTTATGACATTATTAAACCATGAAAAAGGAAGAAGAGTTTCATGTATATTAATCCCAGAATAAAATAGATAATTTTTATATCTAGTTTAATACCCCTATAAAATAAATTGTTTTGGGTATTCATAAAATATAATAAGATAAATTCTCAAGAAAAAATAGATAAATTTTGAGAAGAAAATTCGACAACATAACGGGTATGAAAAATGGTTTTAGAAAACATTAAAAAGAGAGGGGAAAAGGGTATTACATTAATAAAATAATCTTAATATAGTAAAGGTATAGAATAAAATTTATAGAAGAACATAGTATGTAAACTTTGAAGATATACCACATAAAAAGGAAACTTGAAAGGAAAAGAGAAGTCTAGATTTCCCTTACCTTGAAGAGTGTTCCTAAAACTTAAGGATCGGGACCTTGGGGGATTGATGACACCTTGGGAGGACTCCTTGGGAATTAAAGCTATCATATATTTATGGAGAAGTAATTTTAAGTGAAAATAAATGGATAAATGGTGGGTATTTATTGCAAAAGAGGAGGATTTGTTTATTAATTTCCTTGGACACCTAGGTAGTGGTAAATGAAAAACAATGGGCTTTCCCATTGTATTTTCCCATGGTATTGGACACTTGGAACATATTTTATGTAATTTTATCCTAAAATAGTTTAATATAATTTTATATTACTTATTTTTTCAAGAAAATGTAAATTTTCCACAAAATAACATTTTTTAAGTTAAAGTTTCCATTTTAAGATTTGGAAAGTAAATTATATATTTGGAAATTGATTAAAATATATTAAAATAATTGATATTAATAAAATAACATAATTTTACTATTTTATTATGGTTAAATAATTATTAAATAATTATGAAATAATTATGATGTCATTAAAATTACCAAAAAATGTAAATTGTGTTTTTACTATTCATGAAAAAATAAAGTATTTTAGAAAATTCTTATAAATTCACCCTAACTTAATTTAAAAATTTTGATTTCAAAAATTATATTTGTTTTATCATAATAATTATCTAAATATGATAATTTTAAATTTTAAATATAAAAATCTTTATTTATTAAAAATAATATCGGATAGAAAATGCATAGTGAAAATGCAGTGTAATTCCTGAAACTTGAAAAAAAATATCATTTATATTTAAATAATAGTGTTTTAACCATAATATTTCATTAAAATAAGTTTAATAATAATATGTTATTTTATTATAATATTTATATATTTTCTAAAAAGTACAATTTCTATCTGAAAAATCAATTTATCAAATTCTAATTCAATTTTATTAAAAAAACTATTTTTAAAACGGAATTGATGGAAACAAAAATTTTATTTATAAAATTTCATTACACTTTAAGTAACTATGACCTCAAAACATAACCACTTATAAAAACCTCATAAGACCTAAGGGTAAGGTGTGTGATGGTAATATATTCTTGGGGCGGCTCAGATAATATCACCCGAGTGGTAATTTCCAATAACTTGAACTTTTCTCACAGGCTATTTCATTCAATCTTAACATGTTGAAGCTCATATTAGGATTGGTCAAGAGAAAATCCCGGTAATGCTACCTCCCTCCTAATCTCTGACAAATGGGATTCATACAGCATGACTCTACTAGTTTAAGACATCGTTTCTCCTTTATGCATTAATTAACCATTATTATTTCTATTTATAACACTAATTATAACATTAAAATTATTATTAAGAGTATTGTTTCCAATAGTCATATTGAAAAATGGTCATATTGAACAAAGATCATATAACAGTTGAAACACAATGGTTATATTTTAATGTATACTCACATCATTATTAAATATATATAATTTTTCTGAGTATAAAAACACATTTTTAAGAAACATTTATCATTAAAAAAGTTATGGTCGTTAAATTCTTCCCCCTTAAGAAATTTTATCCCCAAAATTTCATCTTGTTCTCTCAGTTGAGAAAAGGTGTGGGAACTTCTACCTCATTGTTTTCTCTAGTTACCACGTGGATTCTTTATATTTTTGTTTCCTCCACAACACTTTAACGAGGTGGGTAGTCTTGTTGCATAAAACCGTGTCTCTATGGTCCAAGATCTCCATAGGCTACTTCTCATAAGATAGGTCATGTTCTAGCTGTACCACCTCAGGATTCACTACATGTGAAGGGTTAGGTATGTACTTCCTCAAGAGAGATACGTAGAATACATCATGAACTTGAGATAGATTTGGTGGAAGTGAAAGTTGATAGGCCACTACTCTTATGAGATCAAGGATTTCATAGGGGCCAATGTACCTGGGGTTCAGCTTCCCTTTCTTCCCAAACTGCATGAGTATCTTCCAAGGTGAAATTCAAAGGAAGACTTTATTGCCAACATCAAACTCCAAGTCCCTTCAACGGTTGTCAGTATAGCTCTTCTGACGACTCTGAGCAGCCTTTATGTGTTGTTGGATGGAATTAACCTTTTCTATCATCTCTTGTACAAGATCAAGCCCAAAAAGATTTCTCTCACTAGCTTTGTCCCAACAAGTAGGAGTTATACATCACTTCCCATATAGAGCTTCATAGGGTGCCATTAGAATACTCGAATGGAAATTGTTGTTGTATGAGAACTCAACTAATGGGAAATATTGATCCCATCCACCTTTAAATTTCATTGATCATGTTCTTAGTATATCCTCAAGTTTCTGAATAGTCCTTTCAGATTATCCATCAGTTTGAGGGTGATGGGTCATACTGAATTTTAATTCGGTACTCAGATCATGTTGAATACTTCTCCAAAATTTTTATGTGAACCTTGGATCACAGTTAGATATGATAGAGAGTGGAACTCTATGTAGCCTTACCACTTCCTTCATGTATATCTTGGAAAGTTGGTCAAGAGAGAAATATTCCTGAATAGTGATAAAATGAGTAGTCTTAGTGAGATGGTCCACTATAACCCATATCACATTGTTTCCTTTGGATGTTTTTGGGAGACTAGTGAAAAAATCCATAGTGATATTGTCCCACTTTCATGCTGGTATGGGTAGTGGTTGTAATACCCCTTTAGGAAGTTGTCTCTCTGCCTTTACTTGTTGACACACCAGGTACTGTTTAGTGTAGTCGAAAATATCCCTTTTCATGTTATACCACCAATAATGATCATGAATTTCCCTATACATTTTCATGCTTACAGGGTGTATAGAGTAAGTAGATCTATGAGCTTCATCCATCATCTCCTTCTTTATTTTCAGAATAGATGGAACACATATCCTTGTATAAAATTTCAGTACACCTTATTGATCAATATTGAACTCAGAAAACTTCTCATCCTTCATAGCCTCTATCTTATTTTACAACAAAAGATCATCTCTTTGAGATTTCCTGATCTTCTCTAGTAATGATGGATGAGAAATCATTTGGGATAGGTTTTATGATATACTTTTCCTTAAAATTATTATGTAAAGACACAGAATTTCCATGTAAGTTTTTTTAAATATATGGGAATTTTACGAGTCTGTGAAAATTTACGGCGCATGATTTCGAGGCCCGGTGTTCCCGGAATCAATTTTTGAAGTTTTGTTCGGGTACGTTCAGTAAACGTATGAGTGGGTTTTTATAACTTTTGAATCGGTGCTCGAAATTGAAATCTAAGGGCACCGTTGAACTCATAGTGTCGGTATTCGCTTAAGAATACTTTCACCTCAATGGCAGTTGGTCGAGGGTGAAAGTTAGTTTTTCGATTTTTCATGGAAATAATAAAATAAAATAAGAACATGTTTTATTTTATTTTATCTATTATAACCACCCATGTGGAAGTTAGAGGTGGGGACCACCACACCTTAACCTCCCATGAGAGGTTATGGTGGTGGGGCCCACCTGAACCTAACCTTCCATGAGAGGTTACAGTATGGGGACCACCCGAGACTAAACCCCCCTAATAATGGTGGGAGAGGAAAACCTCTCAACTCCCTCATAAATGAGGGAGAGCCTCTTGACCTCCCTTAACTTAATAATGCCACCAACCCCCTCTTTTATTGGTGTCAACCCTCCCCATTTAATTAATTGAGCCATCTCATTTAATTAAATGCTACAATTTGAATCTTAAACCCATAAAACTAAATAATAGATAATATATTATTTGGAGGGGATATCTATTCATTTGTTGGCAAAAGGTTGGAAAAGGAGGATTAGAGCTCTTGGGAGAAATATTGGGATAAGGATCCCAATGAAGAACGCTCCACCGAAGAAGAACGCCGACGAGGAACGCCTTCGACTACGAAGAACGACCTTGACTTCGAATTCCTTCTCAGAGCTTCCTTCGACGTAGGACTTGTTCGTCTACAATGAATCGACATTCGCCTTCTTGCGCCAACGTCAACAAACTTCGAACAAGGTAGGGATTTTATTTAAGTATGATATTATGCCCTTGAATATTTCCTTCTAAAACAAAGAACGTGGACTAATTTATTATCAATTTGATCTGTGGATGCTTTTCCTTACGGGTTGGGAATATATTATTAATTAGGGATTGTGGGAATTGATGTTTTTAAGATATCTTCCATGACGTTCTTTACTTCGTTCTTGTGAACCATATGCTACCAATCTAAATGTGGAGGGTGTTGGTCAAACTAAAAAGGCCTGACCCACCCACCCCCCCCCCTCCTATCTTCTTAGTGATGAAGGCGACGAAGGCAACGGCCGCGCCACCCGCGACCCGCGCCGCCCCTGCGGCATTCCGACTGCCGGCTGAACCACGCCCCGGCCACGAGCACCCCGGTCGCGCCACCTCACCCGCTGCACTGGCCGTGCCAGCCGTGCCGCCCCGCCGGCCGCACTGCCCCACCAGTCGTGCCCCCACACCCCATCCGCGTTTCCCCTGACCGAACAGTCCATGCCCTCACGGTGCTCCAGGTCGAACCGGCTCCACGCCACCGGGCCAAGCCGCCTACGCGATGCCTTCGGGACAAACCGCCTTCGCGGCCGGCTGGGCTAGGCCTAGAGGGCTGGGCCGAACCCAACAGGTTGGCCCACCCGACGGGATGGGCCAGACCCAATGGTTCGGTCCATACTGGGTTGGGCCAAGTCTGACCAGACCCGAGCCCACTACGACCCATTTTCACTTCTTTTGGCCATATCTTTGGCACCGGACGTCCGTTTGACGAACCGTCTGTGGCGCTGGAATTATTTGAGAATGAAGGTCTTTATGAGTATACCCCATTAGAGTTTGGAATATATTTGATTTATGGTTTGGTTGGATCATGCACAAATCCAACCGGGCCCCTGGGATTAGAAGGCTAATAACTCACGGACCGGACATCTGATTGACGCATCGTCTGTTGCATTGAGACCCCTATGACGTGGTGGAACTTTGGGATACTTTTTTGTGGGACTTTTTGGTAGTTGGAGCATCAACCAATATCTTGTAGAGTGGATCTTCCAGAGACAAGTGAGCATTTGTGTGGGAACCTAGTAGTTGGATGAGACTTGATGACTGTTGACCGATCGACTCGGAGTGACTCGACTAGCCCAGTGGGGATCGCCTGGTTGTGGCGGTAGACCCACGGCAGAGGAGCTCCTGGTTGTGGCGGTAGACTCGTGGTACTTGAAAAAAAGAGTACCTCTATAGGCTATGAGGGGGATCACCTGGTTGTGGTGGCAGACCCATGGTGGGGAGCGCCTCTGTGTGACGCAGCAGACCCACGGTACTCGACAGGAGGAGTACCTCAGCAGTTCAAGTTTAGTGAGAAGTGTCTGGTTGTGGCGGAAGGCCCAATGTACTCGATAGAGGAGGATTTCTCCAGCAACCTAGGGTTCTAAATGTTTTACCCCTAGAATAAATACTAGTTTGAGCTGAGTCAGTAACTTTTGTGATTTCCTCCTAATTGAGATGAATTACTTGATAACTTAGGTATATGTATGGGCATATACCTAAGTGGGGTTATCTGTTGATTTCATACTTTATAGTTTATCCTTGTTGGTTTTTGTGAGACCTTGAGGGTCTCAGGGTCCCTACTGAGTATCGTTATACTCACCCCTGCATGAGCTATGCCTGCACCTCATTGTGTTGGATGCAGTTGACGGATAGCGCTGACTGAGGCTGAGAGTACCAGGACCAGACGGTACCCGGAGGTGGACCATACGGTGTGATGGTACACAGAGGAGATAGACGGACATGGAGTGTTGAGGAGGTGATCGGTACCTACCCTTCAGGTAGGAACCTCGGAGGACGACCCAACGACGGTTTTTCTTTTCTTCATTTGTACTTTCAGTTTCTTGTACTTTACAGTTGGGCTTGTATTTCCGACCCCTTTTACTTTAAGCACTCTTTTTTATAGAGTTTTACTTAGTGTTTCGTATCCAGTTGTGTACTCTATTGTGTTTGTTTATAGTTTATAAAGGAAATGCCTTCCTAGTTTTAGGGAATTACGCCTTTGGTGCTAGTCGTCAGCCCCTGGTCTATGGAAGGCGGGATTGGGGTAGTCACGGAACATGTCCTGGGGGATGGGTCATGACAAATTGGTATCAGAGGAGTCAGTTCTACCACAGAACTTAGGACTCTGATCTTTTCTATGAAGCAATAGTTTTAAGGTTAGTGAGTGTGGTTTTCAGTTTCGAGAGTCCAGTTTTGGTGCGGCGGCCGACGTATCCATACACTAGGACCCTGACTTCTGATTTCTGACTCAGTGCATGAAAACACTGATTGCATGTATGTTTTTAAAAGTTCTCTTTAAGTCATCTCAACCAGGTCAGCTCACCAGGTATAACTTTTGATTGTGTCGCATCTGTTTCTTTTAGGATGACTCCACGCGGATGACCAGCTAGAGTCCCGAGAGTTGTACGCACAGATAGCCCATCGAGTGATGAGGCCTCGGTGCAGGGCCCTTTTCCAGCGAGGCTCTAGTGGTACCTTTACTTGTTGGGACACCAATTCCACTAGCCCCAGTATCATACAATACACGCCGCTTGAGTGTGTTTCACGAGTTCAAGCACCAGATGCCACCCAGGTTCAGGGGAGAGATGGACCCATAGGTGGCTGAGGATTGACTAGAAGCTGTGGTGAGAGTCTTCTGATTGGTAGGGACACCAGAAGACCTCATGGTGATACTTGAAGCTAGCCTTCTATAGGCAGTAGCGGGCAGATGGTGGAGCTTGATGCTCCAGGTTCACGATGAGATGACGCTTCTCTGGGGCAGACTTCGAGAGCCTGTTTCGGGAAGATTTTGTTTCAGTGACTCTTCACATTGTGCGCATTCATGAGCTACTTTATCTGCAGTAGGGTAGCATGACTGTAACTCAGTACTCAGTGAGGTTTACAGAACTCTCATGATACTCCACTGATATGGCACGAGACCCATTCTTCAGGGCCCAGACCTTCGAGCAGGGACTCAGGCGGGAGATCATGGCAACGATGATCTCACTCAGCATCCCGACGCAGGCGGGGGTGTTAGAGAGAGCCCTCTTGGTGGAGAGTTTCCTTGTTGAGCAGTCACTAGTAGCGAGATCCACCACTAGTCGACATGTAGCGGAGTCTTCTATAGTTGGAAGCATATAGTTTTCATAGAGGTCCAAGAGGACCAGACCTACAGGTGGATGACCGCATGACTCAAGATCAGTTGTGTGGGGAACTCAAAGTGGAGACATATATTCCAGGAGTAGGTAGTGTTACTCATGCGGCGGGCATGGTCACATGGCTCGTGACTGTCTGACCCTCCATTCAGATGATCAGTAAACGGTCAAAGTAACACCCAGGCAGAGACTGAGATTCGATCGAGGTGGTCTGCAGGGCGCAGGTGGACGTGGCAGAGGATCTGGTCATGCAGCTGGTGGTGGGCGTCGATTCGAGGTATTATCTCCACCACCACCAAGAGGTCCACCCCGACTACAGGGAGCAGTTGTACATGGGAGATCTTAGCTCCAGGAAGCTGAGGCTTACGATCATGGCGCTCTGGAGATGATTTGAGGTACGATCTGTGTCTACTCTACCATATCTTTAGTACTTATAGACATAGGTTCCAGTCATTCTTTTATTTCCACTACCCTCATTCGGAGCTCAGATATTCCTATGGAGCCTTTGGCTTGATCCTTACAGCTAGAGACTCCTACGGGGGCATATTCGACGATTACACACTGGTGTCGATAGTGTGAGCTTACTCTCAGAGGCGAGAGCTTCGACTGGGATCTCCTAGTAGTGGTGTCGAGTCCTTATGACGTCATCTTGGGTATGGAATGGTTATCTACATTCCATGCTCATATAGACTGTATTAGGCACAAAGTGCAGTGTGTCCGCACGGATGGGACCAAGTTTACCTTCACCAGCGAGAAGGGAGCCTTTGCAGCATAGGATGGACTTACACAGAGGAGAGTGCAGCCGATCACTCATCAGTTGGCTAGCCTTACCCTCGGAGCTGTTAATGTGGAGAGTCTGAGCTATCATGTAGTGGTGGACCAGTACATATATATTTTCCCTGATGATGTCCCAGTTCTAACCCCTCGCAGAGAGGTGGACTTTTATATTGACTTTTACCCCGAGACAGCACTTATATCTACACCAGTATATCGGATAGCTCCCATAGAGCTTCGTGAGCTACGGGTATAGCTAGAGGACTTGCAGGGGAAGGGATTCATCCGGCCTAGCGTTTCTCCCTAGGCAGCCCTGATTCTGTTCACCAAGAAGGAGGATGGGAGCTTGAGGATTCGTGTTGACTATCGGTGCCTGAAACTGGTGACCATGAAGAACAAGTACCCACTCCCGAGGATTGACGGCCTCTTTGATTAGCTGAAGGGAGCACGATGGTTCTCGAAGATAGACCTCAGATCAGGCTATCACCAGCTCAGAGTGCGAGATGAGGATGTGCAGAAGATGGCCTTCAGGTGTTGGTACGGCCATTATGAGTTCTTGGTTATTCCATTCGGAGTGACCAATGCTCCAGTAGTGTTCATGGGACTCATGAACAGGATCTTTTAGAAATACCTCGATCTCTTTATCATAGTCTTCATCGACGAAATTCTGATTTACTTAACTACTGAGGAGAAGCATGCCTATCATTTTCAGGTAGTACTGGACAGACTCTGGGAGAACCAGCTTTATGGTAAGCTCTCTAAGTGCCAGTTTTGGATCCGAGAGATTCAATTTCTGGGACATTTCATATCGGATGCTGGAGTTTTAGTAGATCTAGCAAAGATTGAGGTGGTACTTTCTTGGGAGCCACCCAGGAGTGTGACAAAGGTACGGAGTTTCCTGGGTTTGGCTGGTTATTACCGGAGGTTTGTACCAGACTTCTCCAGAGTTGTAGCACCACTATTATCCTTGATGAAGAAGGGGCAACCCTTTGTGTAGTTGGAGAGATTCCATTAGAGCTTTCAGGAGCTGAGGTAGAGGCTGACTAGTGCCCCCATATTGAGGATTCCAGAGGAAGGCATATGGTACATAGTTTACTGTGATGCATCAAGGACCAGACTCGGATGTGTCCTAATGCAGGAGTGAGCGGTGATCGTGTATGGTTCTTTACATCTGAGACAACACGAGCAGAACTACACTACCCATGACCTAGAGTTAGTAGCAGTGGTCTTCGCCTTGAAGATGTGGTGACACTATCTGATGGTCGAGCGTTTTACCGTGTACTCTGATCACAATATTCTCAGGTATATCTTCTCTCAGAAGGACCTGAACCTGAGACAACGACATTGGATTGAGTTCCTCTAGTACTATGACTTTGAGATAGTCTATACTCCTGGGAAGGGGAACGTTGTTGTAGATGCACTCAGTAGGAGATCTGGTATACAGCTAGGTGAGGCGATAGAGTAGCTGGCTGATTTACAGATATCCTTTGTAGATAGTGATGGAGCATATTTCCTTCAGTCGCTTATAGTGACTCCTCTAATTATTTAGTGAGTCAGGGAGGCACAGCATGGGGATGCTGACTTCAAGATTCTAAGTGCTTAGACATCTACATGGCAGGCACCTTATGGATTTTCTAAATGTGAGGAGCATGTCATCCTCTTTAGAGGACATACCATGGTACCAGTGTCACTTCAGGAGGAAGTGTTGATGGAGTTCCACGCATCCCCTATAGCGGTACATCCAGGAGTGGCGAAGATATACCAGGATCTCCGAAGATAGCACTGGTGGCCGGGAATGAAGAAATCAGTTGCAGAGTTTGTCTCTCGATGCCTCACTTTTCAGCAAGTGAAGGTGGAGCATCAGGTACCAGTAGTCTTGGTTCAGCCTTTAGAGGTCCCAGAGTGAAAGTGGGTTGAGATATCCATGGACTTCGTGATGGGTCTTCCATGTACATTCAGGGAGCATGACTCGATTTCGGTGACTGTTGACCGACTCACCAAGTCGGCCCACTTCCTACCAATCAGAGATCAGTGTTCATTAGAGAGATTGGGACGCCTATATGTGCAGGAGATTGTGTGGCTACATGGAGTACCTTTGACGATTGTCTCCGATCATGATACACGTTTTATATCCTGGCTATGGAAGGGGTTGTAGGAGGTTTCTGAGATGTAGCTTCGTTTGAGCACCGCCTTCCATCATCAGACGGATGTCCAGTCTGAGCAGACCATTCAGAACCTCAAGGACATGCTGTGTGCTTGTGTCCTCAACTTCAGTTGTAGTTAGTAGGATCACTTACCTTTGGTGGAGTTTTCATACAACAACATCTATCACTCCACCATTGGGATGTCACCTTTTGAGGCATTATATGGGCTACCTTGCAGATCACCTTTGTGTTGGACAGACCCAGGGGAGTCAGCACTAGTGGGACCAGAGTTGGTACAGGCTACCATAGAGAAGGTAAAGATCATCTAGGAGCAGATGAAGACTGCATAGAGCAGGCAGAATTCGTATACTGATAGGATACGGAGACCTCTGGAGTTCGAGGATAGTGACCACATATTTCTACGGGTCTCACTCCGACGAGGTCTATGGAGATTTGGATGAGGTGGAAAGTTATCTATGAGATTCATCAGACCTTTCCAGGTCCTCATCAGAGTTGGCGAGGTGACATACCGCTTAGATCTTACACCTCAATTACACCGGGTGCATGACGTCTTCCACGTATCCTAGCTGTGGAGATACGTGCATGACCCTTCTCACATCATCAACCATGGAGAGCTGGATGTCGACGATGGGGCGACTTTTATGGAGGTTCCAATAGAGATTGAGGATCGACAAGATAATTTCCTTTGTGGATGGTCGATACCTCTGGTGCGCGTTCACTAGCATCACGGGAACCTCCAAGAGAGCACATGGGAGCGGGAGGCTCAGATGCGTGCTCAGTACCCCCACTTGTTCCCTTAGTATGAGTTGTGGCTTACAGGGACATATAGCCCTGATATGGGGAGAATTTAATGACCCAGAATTTCCATATAAATTTTTTTTAAAATATGTGGGAATTTTACGAGCCCGTGAAAATTGACGGCGTGTGATCCTGAGGCCCGGTGTGCCCGGAATCAATTTCTAAAGTTTTGTTCAGGTATATTTAGTAAAGGTATGAGAAGGTTTTTCTAACCTTTGAACTGATGCTCGGAATTGAAATCTGATGGAACCATTGAACTCGCAGTGCCGGTATTCGCTTAAGAAGACTTTCACCTCGACGGTAGTTGGTCGAGGGTGAAAGTTAGTTTTTTTGGTTTTTCATGGAAATAATAAAATAAAATAAGAACATGTTTTATTTTATTTTATCAATTATAACCACCCATGTGGAAGTTAGAGTGGGGACCACCACACCTTAACCTCCCATGAGAGGTTATGGTGGTGGGGCCCACCCGAACCTAACCTCCCACGAGAGGTTACGGTGTGGGGACCACCTGGGACTAAACCCCCATAATAATGGTGGGAGAGGAAAACCTCTCAACTCCCTCATAAATGAGGGAGAGCCTCTTGACCTCCCTTAACTTAATGGTTCCACCCCCCCCCCCTATTTTATTGGTGTCAACCCTCCCCCTTTAATTAATTGAGTCATATCATTTAATTAAATGCTACAAGTTGAATTTTAAACCCATCAAACTAAATAATAGATAATCTATTATTTGGAGGGACTATCTATTCATTTGTTGGAAAAAGGTTGGAAAAGGAGGATTATAGCACTTGGGAGAAATATTGGGAGAAGGCTCCCAATGAAGAATGCTCCACCGACAAAGAATGCCGATGAGAAACGCCTTCGACTACAAAGAACGACCTTGACTTCGACTTCCTTTCTCGGAGCTTCCTTCGATGTAGGACGTGTTCGTCTACAACGAATTGACATCCGCCTTCTTGTGACAACGTCAACTAACTTCGAACAAGGTAGGGATTTTATTTAGGTATGATATTATCCCCTTGAATATTTCCTTCTAAAACAAAGAATGCGGACCAACTTATTATCAAGTTGATTCGCGGATGCTTTTCCTTGCGGGTTGGGAATATATTGTTAACGAGATATTATGGGAATTTATGTTTTTAAGGTATATTCCATAACGTTATTTGCTTCGTTCTTGTGAACCATATGCTACCACTCTAAACATGGAGGGTGTGGGCCAAACTAACATGGCCCGACCCCCCCCCCCCCCCCTCGCCGATCTTCTTTGTGGTGTTCTTCGAAACGACAATGAAGGCGATGAAGGAAACGGCCTCCACGACCCGCGCCGCCCCTGCGGCGTTCCGACCGACGCTGAAACGCACCCCGTGCTCCGGCCACGAGCACCCCGGCCACACCGCCTCGCCGGCTGCACCGCCCCGTCGGTCGCGCCGCCCTGCTGGTCGCACCGCCCCACCAGTCGCGCCGCCCCACCGGCTGTGCCCCCGCACCTCGGTTGTGTTGCCTCCGACCAAACCAGCCGCTCCCTCATGGTGCTCTGGGCCGAACCGGCTCCGCGCCACCGGGTCGAGCCGCCTACGCGGCGCCTCCGGGCTGAACCGCCCTCACGGCCTATTGGGCTGGGCCCAGTGGGCCGAGCCAAAACCAACGGGCTGGTCCGCCCGAAGGGCTGGGCCAGACCCAATGGGATAGACTGGGTCGACCCAAACTGAATCATCCCAGACTGGGTCGGGCCGGGTCGGACCGGACCCGAGCCCATTACGACCCATTTGCGCTTCTTTTGGCCATATCTTTGGCACCGGACATCCGTTTGACGAACCATCAGCGTCGTTGTAATTATTAGAGCATGGCGGTCCCTTTGAGTATACCCCACTAGAGTTTGGGGTATAGTTGAGTTACAATTAGGTTGGATCATGTACGAATCCAACTGTGCCCCCGGGACTAGAAGGCTAATAACTCATAGATCGGGCGTCCGATTGACGCGTCGTCTGTTGCGTTGAGGCCCCTATAACATGGAAGAACTTTGGGATACTTCTTCGTGGTAGTTAGATCATCAACCAGTAGCTTGTGAAGAGGATATTCCGGAGACAAGCAAGCATTTGTGTGGGAACCTAGTAATTGGCTAAGACTTGACGACTGCTGACCGATCGACTCAGAGTGACTCGACTAGCCCAGTGGGGAGCGCATGGTTGTGGTGGAAGACCCACGACGGAGGAGTGCCTGGTTGTGGTGGTAGACCTGCGGTACTCGATAGGAGGAGTACCTCTACAGGCTATGAGGGGGATTTCCTGTTTGTGGCGGCAGACCCATGGTGGGGAGCGCCTCTGTGTGATGCAGCATACCCACAATACTCAACAGGAGGAGTACCTCAGCAGTCTAAGGTTAGTGGGAAGCGCCTGGTTGTGGCGGCAAGCCCACTATACTCGATAGAGGAGGAGTTCTCTATCATCTGAGGGTTATAAATGTTTTACCCCTAGAATAAATCTTGGTTTGAGCTGAGTTAGTAACTTTTGTGATTTCCTCATGATTATGATGGATTACTTGATAACTTAGGTATATGTATGGTCATATACCTAAGTGGTGTTATCTGTTGATTTTATACTTTGTGGTTTATCCTTGTTGGTTTTTGTGAGACCTTGAGGGTCTCGGGGGCCCTATTGAGTATCATTATACTCACCCCTACATGGGCTATGCCCGCACCTCGTTGTGTTGGATGTAGATGATGGACAACGCTAACTGAGGCTGAGAGTACCAGGACCGGATGGTATACTGAGGTGGACCATACGGAGTGATGGTACATAGAGGAGATGGGTGGACATGGAGTGTTGAGGAGGCAATCTGTACCTACCCTTCAGGTAGGAACCTCGGAGGATGACCCAGCGGTAATTTTTTTTTCTTCAATTGTACTTTTAGTTTCTTGTACTTTACAGTTGGTCTTGTATTTCTGGCCCATTTTACTTTTAGCACTCTTTTGTTATATGGTTTTACTTAGTGTTTCATATCTAGTTATGTACTCTGTTGTATTTTTTTACTGTTTATAAAGGAAATTCCTTCCCAGTTTTAGGGAATTACGCCTTTGGTGCTAGTCTCCAGCCCCTGGCCTATGGAAGGTGGGCGTGGGGATAGTCATGGCATGGGCCCTAGGGGATGGGTCATGATATCTTATGTCAAATTTTACTAGGTATTTGATCAAAGTATCTCCTTGAATCCTCATCATTATAAACACAATAGGGTATTTCCTACTTAATTCATCAGCGACTGTTTTATCTTCAAGGATAATAATGAATTAAACAATAATAGTCTTTAAGAAGTTCCAAACATCTCCCCTGTCTCATATTTAATTTCTTTTGTGTGAAAATATAATTCAAACTTTTATGGTATATGTATATATCACATTTCTCCCCATAAAGATAGTGCCTCCATATCTCTAAAGCAAAAATAACCACAGCCAGCTCCAGTTCATGCGTAGGATAGTTCTGCTCATGAGGCTTCAACTATTGAGATGCATAAGCAGTCACCTTTCCATTTTGCATGAGGATTCACCCGATCCCTTTCAAATATTCATTTCTAAATATAATTAATCCTTATCTGATGGAGGGCAGAGTTAACATGGGTGTAGTAACCAATCTCTTCTTCAGCTCTTCGAAAAAAAATTCACACTCCTTTATCCAGATGAACTTGGACTCTTTTCTAGTTAACTTGGTTAGTGGATTATAAAGTTGTGAATTTTTTTTCATAAAACTCCAATAATATACCTATAATACAAGGAAACTATTAATATAAATTACTATTTTAGGATAAGGACACTCCCTCGTAACCTTTTTCTTTCCAGGATCAACTGATATTCCTTCATTGGTCACAATTTTCCCTAAGAAAGTAAATTTTTGTAACCAAAATTCACATTTAATGAAATTTCAAAATAGCCTTTCCTTCATTAGAGTTTTCAATATAACCCTTATCTGATCCACATAATCCTAGTGAATTTTGGAATATATTATAATATCATCAATAAAAACTACCACAAAGTTATTGAGGTAGTCATTAAAGATTATATTCATCAAATCCATAAGAATAGTAAGAGCATTAGTCAAGCCTAAGGTCATAGCAACAAACTCATAATTCCCATATCTTGATCGAAAGTTGGTCTTTGGAATATATTCTTTATTCACCCTAAATTGATGATAACCATATCGGATATCAATCTTGTAGAATAATTAAGCCCCATGAATTTGGTCAAATAAATCGTTATTTCTTATAAGAGGGTACTTGTTCTTTAATGTGATCCTATTAAGTTATCTATAATCAATTCATAGACTCATTGATCTATCCTTTTTCTTTACAAAGATAATAGGTTCTCCCCAAGGAGGAAAACATGGTCGGATGAACCCCTTCTCTAAAAGATCTTGGAGTTTTTTCTTTAATTCCTCGAGCTCCACATTTTCTATTCTATATGGGGTCTTTGAAATCAGCTTGGAACTAGGCATGATCTCAATGGAGAACTCTACCTCCCTTTCTGGGGGAGGTCTAGGTAACTCCTTGGGAAATAAATCAATGTATTCTTGAATGATAGGGATATTCTCTATTCATATACTTTTATTTACTTCTTCATCTTCACTGATCATTTCCATAAAGAAGGCTATGGGAGGTGCTTCTAGACAAAGCTCATGTAGAGATATCTCTCCATTGAAAATAGTTGTAGGTTATCTATTCAAGACTACTGAGATTTCCCTTCTTCTTTAGTTGATCTTAGCATTATACTTTGATAGTAATTTCATTCCTAGTATAATGTAGAATTCCATCATGGGAATGAATATTAGATTTGCGATGAGATTATGCTCACTAAAGTAAATACTAAAGTTTCTATACACTATTGATTCTTGGATAACCCCTCTAGGAGTCTTGACTAATAGTTCTACTTCTAGAAGTTTAGGGATTTATTCTATATTTTTTTCAAAATTGAAGGAAATAAAGTAATGATTGAAACCAGAATCAAACAAATTACTTTCTAGCTTTGAGAGCACAATGAGAGTACCTGCTACTACATCATTTGGAGCTTCAACTTCATCTATCATTATATAAAAAGCCTAAACTTGATCCCTTGTCCTATGCTAAGGTTGATGGTGATTCCCCTACATTAACTTTATATTTGGATAGTGATTGTAAAGTTCCCAAGCTATCCACACATTAAGCATTAGACTTTTGGAAAGGCTTGAACCATCTTCCCTTTTTTATTAGTGTTGAGAAGTTGATGCTTCACCCCACTATAATAATTTAGATCAATATGGCCATATATACCGCACTTGTAACATTTTCTACTCTTAAGCAAGTAGTTCCCCAAATGTTTCTTCCTACATTTGTTGCGCGTGGGAAGTTGCACTTGCTTCCCTACTCTTCCTTGATCAAATATCATCCCCAATTTTGGCTCAAAATATCTCTTCTTTTCATTTGATCTATGGGACTACTGAATCTATTTGAACTCCTATTCAACTTTCATATCACTCATCAAGATCTCCTCATATTTTTCATAGTCTTAGTTGGATATATTCTTCTATAGATGGGTTATTAGTCCACTTAAGAATCTATCAACCTTCCCATTAGGATCCATGAAATGGATAGAGGTGTAATGGAAAAGACTTGTAAAGTGTATCTCATAGCTTCCCATAGCTTTATTATCCTTCTCCTTTAGCTCTATGAATTACTTCTCTATTTTCATTTTCATTGATCAAGGGAAATATTTTTCAAAAAAGGTTCCCTTGAACTCTTACCACTCCATTTCATCAATATTCCCTCTTGGATTTGTGTTTTTAACTAGTTTCCACAACTGATCAGCTTCTCCATCTAAGAAGTACACAGACAGGGTGACTTTCTCTTATTTTGAACAATGGAGTACATAAAATATATTTTCTATAGGGCTTATCCATTGTTTAGAAATCAATGGGTCGGTGTATCCACTAAAACAAGGTGTTCGTTAATGTACAAATGATTCAATGAAAAGGTGTTCCCTTTGAGGTGAATCTATTATCTCAGATTGATTCAAGTTATTTCTCATAACTCGAGTTATTTGATTCTTCATTCTCATGAAGTTTTCCATTCTAGCTTCCATCGGAAGTTCGTTAGTGCCTGGTCTATTTCACTCACCATTTACACAGTTTCTCCTATTTTATGCCATTTTATAAAAGAATAAAACCTTGGTGAGAAATATGCTTCATTTAATAATCTTATAATTCTAATTTAATTTCATAAACATCATTATTAAATATGTTATTCTTTAACATCAATTACATTTTCTATAAATCCTTAATAATGGTTCATAAAAAGATTATGATTAACCAAACATATCCCCAAGGAGTGTCAAACCATGTGTGAAGTAAGACCCATTGTTGTGTACCAGGTTACATCAAGTCAGGCTCGATGCACCTTGTCAGAGTTATTACAACTAGGTACATTTGTTCCAAAACCACGTCCACTTTTTCGTATCCAGACAGGGATTTCTTTACTCAGAAAAAACTTACTTAATACTTTACCAAAATAACAAGATGATTTATTATATTTTTACTTTTCTATAAGGTTATTCCTAAAGTTTTAAAATCCTAATTTCCACAAATAACTATACTATCCTTTGATACTAACTATGTTATACCACATTTTTTATTACATAACTTTTCACCACATTACACAAAAAGAGGATCTTTTAAAGTTTAGTTTCTTGGAAATAAGGTAAATAATACATGAAAACATAAAAAAATATTCTAATATAATTTAAAGGCTTCATAATAGGTTTATAATAAGTGAATTTACTAAATATAATAACTTGGGGGCATGCATCAAAGGAAAGGGTGAGCATAATTCCTGGTAAGAGAAAGTAAGGGAAACAGTTTACAAGTGATCAAGAGAATTATTGATAAGAACTTGAAAAATATCATAAAGGCATGAGAAAAGGAAAAATATAAATATCATAGTAAAAATAATATGAATAATAACATTTAAATTTGGCTACAACATTTAATTGAGTCATTCATAATCATATCACTAAGGTTTATCACTGAGGTTTAATAAAAATTACCAAGGTTATTCACCAAGGTATCGTAAAACATGTCATCTCAAGAGATTACATTATTTATCCAATGCATTGAAGTTATATCTAGGTAAACCCTTGAAATGTATTAATTAATTTTATCCACTTATATCATAATAAAACATTTCATAAATAACCTGTTGAGAATAAAAGAGAAGGGTTTAATATCAAAATCACGATGTTTTAAAAAAGTGATTAAAGATAAGATCTTTATGTTATTATTAACCCATGAAAAAGGAAGGTGGGTTTCATATATTTTAATCTTAGAAAAAATATATACTTTTGATATATATGTGAATATACCTATAAAATAAATATGTTTGGGTATTTACAAAAGATAACAAGATAAATTCTTGAGAAAAATAGAGAAATTTTGAGAAGAAAATTCAGCAGCATAACGGGTATGAAACATGGTTTTAGAAAACCTTAAAAAGATAGGGGACAAGGTTAACCCATTAATAAAATAATATTAATATAGTAAAGTGATAGAATAAAATATATATAAGAACATAGTATGGAAATTTGAAAGACATACCACATAAAAAGGAAACTTGAAAGGAAAAGAGAAGTTGAGATTTCCCTTACCTTGAAGAGTGTTCCTAAAACTTAAGGATCAGGAACTTGGGGGTTGAGAAAACCTTGTGAGGAATAATTTTGAGGTAAAACTTTCATATATTTTTAGAGGATGAATTTTAAGTGAAATAATATGGAGAAATGTGAGGGTATTTATAGCAAAAGAGGAGGATTCGTTTATTAATTTCCTTGGATACCTAGGTAGTGGTAAATGAAAAACCATGGGTTTTCCCATGGTATTGGATAATTGGAAATTATTTTATGTAATTTTATTCTAAAATAGTTTACCATAATTTTATATTACTTATTTTTTCAATAAAATGTAATGTTTTCACAAAATAATATTTTTTAAGTTAAAGTTTCCTTTTTAAAATTTGGAAAGTAAATTATATTTTGAAATTGATTAAAATCTATTAAAATAATTTATATTAATAAAATAACATAATTTGAGCTATTTATTGTGGTTAGATAATTATTACATAATTATTACCTAATTATGATGTCATTAAACTTACCAAAAAACTCAAACTATAATTTTACTATTCATGAAAAAATAAAGTATTTTAAAAAATTCTCATAAATTACCCCTAACTAATTTTTATGTGATGATTTAAAAAATGATATTTATTTTATCATAATAATTATATAAATATGATAATTTTAACTTTTAAATATAAAAATCCTTATTTATTAAAAATAATATCGGATATAAAATGCATAGTTAAATTACATAGTAAAATTTCTGAAACTTGAAAAAAAAAATTATTATTTCTATTTAAATAGGAGTGTTTTAACCATAATATTTAATTAAAATAAGTATTATTAATAATATCTTATTTTATTATAATATTTATATTTTTTTTTAAATTACAATTTTTTTCTGAAAAATCAATTTATCAAATTCCAACTCAATTTTATTAAGCAAAACTATTCTTAAAACGGAATTGATAGAAACAAAAAAAATTATTTATACAATGAAATTACACTTTAAGTAACTAGGTCCTTGAAATGTAACCCCTTATAACATCCACATATGACCTAAGGGTAAGTTGTGTGATGATGATAGATTCTTGGGGTGGCTCAGATAACATTGTCCGAGTGGTAATTTCCACTAACTTGAACTTTTCCCATTGGAGATTTTTATTAAAGCTTAACATGTCAAATATTGAATTGGTATTACTCAAGAGAAAATCCCAGTGATGCTACCTCCCTCAAAAGCTCTGACCAATGGGCTTCGTACTGCGCAACTCTAGTGGTTGAGGCCATCGATTCTACTTTTTGCATTAATTAACCGTTATCATTTCTATTTATAACACTAATTATAACGTTAAAATTATTATTAAGAGTGTTGTTTCCAACGGTCATATTGAATAATGGTCATATTGTGTTTGAAACTTTATTTTCATATTTCAATTTATACTCACATCATTATTAAAGAGATATAATTTTATTGAGTATAAAAAACACATTTTCTGAAAACATTTATCATTCAAAAAGTACAGTTCGTTACAATTTAGGGCATATGTAAATAGTATTTACTTGTTTTTATAGTGTGTGTAGCCCCATGAGACCCATTCTTGGTATGAATTACTTGTGGTGTGTGTGTTTGTGTGTGTGTGTCCCCATGAGACCTATCCTTGATATGACTCGCATGTGGTATGTGTTTATAGACCTATGAGACCTATTCTTGATATAATTCACATGTGTTGTGTGTGTGTGTGTGTCCCCATAAGACATATGCTTGATATGATTCACGTGTGGTGTGTGTGTGTGTGTCCCTATGAGACCTATGTTTGATATGATTCACATGTGGATTTGTGTTAGTTATGTGATTCTTATTTTACATGATATGATTATGAACTGCCTTGTTGTATCATTTTGTGTTACATGTGTAGTTTATCGGTCTTTATAATTGAATGAACTTGTTGAGTCATATGGGTTAGTCAATCCCTTGGAGGGGGACTGTGGACAATGTTATAGATTACCTTAGATCTATGAGATTGGTTCAACGTGTAGTGATGGCGTGCCCCGGAGCTGTGAGATTGGGTTAACATGTGGTGTGTGGCTTTCTCTAGTGCTGTGAAATGGTATGACATTAGTATTCCCCTTAAAGTTGGGCATGATTATCCCTTTTAATGGGGATGTGCACAGATGATTGGTTGGCCGAGTATTTAATGAAAACGTATGAATTTCCCTCTGATATGTAGCCGAAGAAGGTAAAGTCGGACTTTATGGACCTGTAATATGTGTGCATATGTATGATTTATTATTTTTTATCAATTAATTGATTATTGGAATGTAATACACTTGTGTATATTGTACACTTATGTTAAGGACCTATTAGTGGTGCTCTATTGGGTTTTATAATCAAAACCTACACAATCATATCAGTGTACATGTAGACTTTATGATCAAGGTTACAATAAAGGGAAAAGGCCTTTGGTGGATGGTTAAGTAGAAGTTGTATGACGGTGCAAGGAGATATTGGTCAAACTTTGGGTCTTAGATATTTTGTATTTTATGGTAAACATATCATATTATAATTAGATTATTGTTTTACCTTTTTTTTTTTTTTCTTCTTTTTTAGTCTCTATTAGTTGTATTTTAATGAAGTCGTAGTCTCCCCACAATACCTCTCAGGACCTCACTATTATTCGGAAGCCTCTTACATATAGGGAGGCACATGTGAGGTCATATAGCACTATGTTCCGAACCCTGTGATTCAAGTTGGGGCATTACAAAATGATATTTGAGGACTCGCATATTTCCTCACTTGTTTTCTTCTTTTTACTTGATTTGGGATATGGCAGATAGAAGATAGGATGGTTAGAACTTAGAAAGAGGAATTATGTTAGTGCTTAGATAACACTATATGGAAAGCCTTCGATTTTCTAGGAAATTGGGGTTGATGTTCTTATTGTTTGTTGTTTACATTGATTTATTCACCTTGGGTAATGCACATGATATTAATATACTGATTTATGGGATTTGGGGTGCATTTATACATCATGACTGGGCACGTAGGTCCATACATCACATGCATGTTTCTTGCATTAGTTAGAGTTCAATTAATTAAATGCATATTGTCATTTATGACTTGTGACTCGGTGGTATATTATTGATTACATTTAATTACTTGAACCTGGGAATGTTATTCTTGTTGTGCGTATATGGTTGTAACTAACATTCAGGTACTAGATATTTAGCTTTGTCCTTGGGTAGTGCTAAGGGGGTTGTTCCTTGTATTTGTGGGTAGCCTCATAGGATAGTTCTCCTATAAAAATCCCTTATTGTGCCTATTGCTTCGGTTATTATATTAAGTGGGTTGTTATAGGAATTCTAAACAATTTTTTAGAATTTTAGATAATGTTGCCTTAGAGATGTTTGATCGGAACACTAGGTGAAGCAAAATAGAATGCTTCTATAAGGGTGGATTCTCATTTGCACCACCTATTATATAGAATGGTGAATTTGGGCATGATCTTGTAGCCACTCTAGTAGTTTAGACCATAAAAATGATCCAACCTAAACTCATTTAGCTAGTTACTTGTTGGGGTAGAGGAGCTCAAAGTTCAATGGTTGACTACACTCAAAAATATCTGATCCAGTATCCTATATCCTTCCTGGGAACTAGAGTCCCTCAATATTCTAAAGACTATATAAACATAATTGATAATATATTCAACTTAGTAGAGACTTCAGAGGATTAAAAAGTGAAATTTTCTACTTTTATGCTTCAGGGACCAGCTAGGCAGTGGTGGGGTGTTATGAATCAGGTAGAAAGACATAATGGGATGACATGGGAAGCTTTCAAAGACCTATTATTTGAGGAATTCTTCCCTGATACACTGAATTTGTATTTATCTTAGTATTTCCTAAAACTTTAATAGGTGATGATATCGATATATTATTATTCACTAAGATTCATCGAGCTAGTACATTTTTCTGCTCTATTATCTGGGTTATAGTTGATCAATTAAAAAAGTAACTTATTTCTTTTCGATTTGAGAAACTCACTCAGTTGGTGGGTTGGGAAATATTTTTGTCTGGAAGATTATATGAATGTATGGAGTTTCTTATAGTATCGTATTTGATAGGAACATGCTTTGGGCACGCATCCTAGACTTCAGTGGAGTATGGGATGATCATATGGAATTAGTGGAGTTCATGTATAATAATAGCTCCCAGTATTTTATTTAGATGGATCCATTTGAGGCTCTCTAAGTCCGATCATATTTTTAACTTCTATATTGGCATGAGGTGGGTTATTCTTCAATTTTTGGTCCAATTATGGTGTAGGAGACCTCAGAATAGGTTTAGTTGATTTAGAAGCAGCTAGTTACTACTCATAGAAGATAGTGATCATATGCCAACTAGAGGAGATAACCCTTGGAGTTTTTTGTGGGTGATTAGGTCTTCTTATGTGTGTCCCCTTAGTTATGACATCGATAACTTAATTAGAAGAGGAAGTTGGCACTATGGTTTATTGAGCTATTTGAGATCATCAAACACATCATAAAGGTGTCTTATCAGTTGGACCTTCCTCCATGATATCAAGGTATGCATAATGCGTTCCATGTGTCACTGCTTTGAAAGTAAAATCTCGATCTTATGCATGTGATCGACTGTGAGGGTGTTGAGTTAGAACTAGATGCATCATATATGGAATGATTGATTTGGATTGTGGACCAAAGTGAGAATGTGATACAAAGGAAATTTCATCCCTCTCTTTTGAGTTCTATGACATCATAGGCATGTCTAATAAGAAACTTGGGAGTGGGAATCATACATTCAGGTTCAATGGCCTGAGTTGTTTGAGTAGGCCTCTAGATATATTTCTTGAAGTTGAGAAGTCATTTGACTATGATACTTATAACATAATCAATTCTTGAAATATGTTCCTGAGCCTTATGATGGTTTAATTTGGTTTTGAGAAACTTTAGAGGTTTATTGGTGGATTAAATAGGGTTTGGGGAATTTTTAGGTGGACCACAGGCAAGTCCACATTGTGTTGTAGACTGTTTTATGCCTAAAAAACATCTGTGTGAAATGAGAAAGATCAATAAACCCATGGTTGGATATGGTTTTGGTCATGTAGTGTCATGAGTCCTCCTATAGACCATGGAGAAAGTGGAATCACCATGTCATAGTGGAAGGTGTGGTGATTCCAAAATGATCAAGGTTTTTAAAACATTATTTAGTGGTCTCCATGTTGGATTTCCAAGGCTAGACATGTTTGGGGCCACCAACACTATGGTGAGAATCACCATGCCATGTTGACGACTGTTTGAAATTTTTGAAATGGATGATTTGATCACCAATATTTGGGGGTTTTTTAGTTTCAAATGGTAAGCCACATTTGAATATTAATGGTGGGTTATTAACTTGGTTTTGAATCAATGTATTCCTTGTATTGACCCATTTTATACACTCCTTGCTTGGTGAATGATTCGGATGAATACTAGGTAAAGTTTTGAAATGATTTTATCTCCTCTCTTAGGTGTGTGAATTAGAAAATTCTAGGAAAGGTCATCAAGGTGATCTTTATTTATTTAAATAGTAGTTAGGATGATCGTCTACATATCTTAGATCTACTCCTAATGCATTGTGTTGTGTATTTGACCATGTCATAGGTAGTCCTTACTATATAGGTCATATGTAAGTTGTGTTACCTTGATTGTATAGTGTGTGTATTTGTGTGTGTGGTCCTATGAGACCTATGCTTGATATGACTCACTTGTGGTGTATGTTTGTGTGTTTCCCTTTGAGACCTATGATTGATAAGAATTTTAGGTGGTGTGTGTGTGGCCCTGTGATACCTATACTTGATATGATTTGCATGTAGTGTGTGTGTGTGTCCCCATGAGAGCTATGTTTGATATGATTCACATGTGGTATGTGTGTGTGTAGCCTCATGACACCTATGCTTAATATGATTCTCATGTTTATGAGTGTTGGTTATGTGATTCTAGTTTGATATGACATGATTATGAACTGCCTTATTATAGTATTGTGTGTTACATGTGTATTTTCTCAGTCTCTACAATTGAATGGCCAGGTTGATTCATATGGGATAGTCACTCCCTTATAGTTTAAGTGTGGACAATGTGATAGCTTTCCTCAAAGACATGAGATCGGTTCTATGTGTAGTGATAGTTTTCCCAAGAGCTATGAAATTGGGTCATCATGTGGTGTGTGTCTTTCCCCAGAGCTGTGAAATGTATCGACATGAGTATTGACCTTAAAGGAGGGAATGGATATCCATTTAAGTGGGGTGTGGAATGATGATTGGTTGGTCGAGTGTGTTGTTCCAATGTATGACTTTCCCTCCATCTTGGATTTAGATTAGGTAGAGCTGGTCTTTAAAGACCCAACATATGTGTGCACATGTATGATTGATTGTTGTTTATCTATGAATTGATTATTTTCCTGGAATAAACTTTTATATATTGTGAACTTATGTTAAGGACCCATTGGTAGTGCTTTACTGGGTTTTATACCCACACCCTGTTGGAACCGGGCGTGCATCGGAAGCCCCAAACAGGTGGGTTTTTAAAAAAATTCCACCATCATTCGACGTGAACTTGTCGACATCGGTGAAAAGCAGCCCGGTCAAAGCCGAGGACCACGTGTGAAGGTTTTTAAGCACAAACATAAACCGTAAAATACCTGGTTTAGATCTGAAGCCGTACACAATGTCTGCTCGTCGTTGGCGATCGCTATTTGAAAAATCCGAAGCTGAATTCCTCTAGATCATCCACACGCGCTTCAAGGAATCTGTGGGAGCACCGTTCGTCATAATCTGAGTGCTAACGCGGATTTGCGACGATGTCTTCGATGCTCCAACGACCACCGCATCGCATCGCTAGTGATTCCTGGGAGAGAGCTTCATCCGAGCTCCTTGGATCTAGGGAATCTCTCTCTAGAATTTGGGAGAGAGGAGAGGAGAGATAAGCTCCATGAATAGTCTTTGGAAAATTCCCCTCCTCTTCTATTTATAGTGCACAATTAAAATACCCAGTATCGCCTCGCCGGCCCTGAATACTTAACGCACTATCAACGAAATTTATGACTACTAAACTGAGTCATAAATATTATTATCATTTACTTGTAATATATTAAAATATATTACATGATAATAATTAAGTCATTAACCCGACTCGTCGCTCCCATAAATATTAATTGAACCTTGAATAATTTAATATTCGTCAATTAATATTTTTTCATGTATTTACTTAAAACTCATAAATACATTTAATAAATAAATTAAATAATCATTATTTTAAACTCGAATAATATGAATTTATTTATTGCGTTGGTGATCATTTAACTTTGGACAACTCCCGGACCCTTGTGGCGTGGCCCACTTGTCCAATTCTCTTATTCAACTGTATAGGGCAGATTCTTGAATACACTATTGTGTGTGACCCTCTAGGCCCTTATTTCGATAGTCGTGAATAGTATCCACATACCAAGAGTGGGATCTAGCAACCCATCATGGCCCCTGAAGAAATAAGGATTGTCACAGCAGCGACAACCAACCTACGAACACGCACTGTGTAATGTAATCTCTTTGTCTACAATATCTCATAAAGCAGGACGCACTCTCGTGTCATCACCCTTTTCTTGCTTTATTGTTTGTTGATGTAACTGGATGGATTTACCCTCGACTACCATGTCCATGATCTTATAATGGTACTGTCATCCATATCAACATGGCCAGTGATATATTACTTCCAAAACCTGGAAGCGACAAATCCTTTCTTGATCATTCAACCAATGTCATGCCACCAATGACGCACCTGACACAAACTACCTTGCCACGACTTCATTGTCATGGTTTTCATATTGCATCAAAGTACGTAATCAAGTGACATACATTGGTAATGATCTCAAGTCAGGAGACCATTACACATGATCGTAGATAGGAACATCCAATGACACCCGAAACATGTGGAGTTCCTATTGGCGGGTCTGTCCTCATGATCTCACTACTAGAGATCACCAAGTGCGAACTTCATGAGAAGAAGTCTCAATGCTTATGAGCCCCCATCACCTGATGGTCAGACATCTACTATGTCCAATTAGTAAGATGTATCTAGACCATAGAACATATATTTAAGATTAATGTCATAGTATCTAGAGGTTCTCATTATAGCCTGGGAACTGCTATAACCTTTCGATATAACAATTAATATTTGGACATTACCATTTCAATAGTGGACGCAGAAAAGTATACACTATAATGGTAAGATGACATCATGCATAGTTAACTCTATACACGATATGGTAATCAAAAGCACATAATAGTTGGGTCTAGGGCACCCACTATTTCAACACACCCTACATGGGTATCTCAATGCATGTGTAGACTTTATTGTTGGTGGGAATAAACATAGAGATACAAGAGGGGGTGAATTGTGTCTTTTAAAAGTGCTTGGATAAAAATAAAATTAATCCCCTTTTTGATGAGATATAGTATTCTTTTCTTAAAAAAGATTGATTGGTAAAAAATAAAGAAGAATAACATAGAAGTTTTTATAGTGTTTTGGGGAACAAATATCCCCTAGTCCACCCCACCAATCCTCTATCCACGAACTTGGTGATTTTCACTAATTTGGTCATTTTATAGGGGACCTTGGTAACTGAGTATAAGCATTTGACACTTTAAAAAAATTAGGTTCTTTTATAGGGAAACTTGATAGAAACATATTAGTATGAGAATCTAACACCCCCACCATGAATGATTACAAGAAGTTGAAATTTAAAATTAATAAGATAAGATATAAAATTTTCAACAGCTTTATCACATGGTTGCAATAGTAACTAACAAATGATGGATCTTCTTCTTTAGATAATAATATCTTCAAGTAATTATAGATCTGAAGTAATATTTTTTTTTAAAATATCTTCAAAGAATATAGCAATGAAAGAATAACCTTTCATAATAGAAAGATGAAAAAACAACAGCATATTATAATATGTATGCCTCTAAAGAATAGTCCTAAAAGCTTCAATAAATGAATGTAGATAGATAGGATTGAACAATGTAACTATAAAAAATTATTATCCATTTTTAGCTTTTTATTTTCAGATTTTTCTTATATATTTGAATGATAAAACATACTAAGAATAAATAATATCATGGGTTTTATCTTCATCAAACAGATCTAGAAATACCACTAGATAAATCACAATATTCAAAAAACTTAGTGTGTTTGATATTTGAAATTAAATTGCCATTGAAAATAGTAAATTACCTTATAAATATGAACAATTTAATCCATTTTTGAATATAATTTGAATAAGTATTCAAAAATATTTTAATGAGATAATTATTACATAAAAACCATTGATGAAATATTAAGAAATATCATAAATTCAAATGTTTTATATGACTACTTCAACATAGGGATTGCTCTGTGCATAAAATCTTCAAAAGTATTGTATACAACATATTATTGATTACAAATGTTTTTTTAAATAACCATAAATTAGATACTTGAATTTAGAGTTCTTCAAAAAAATTATGTTCATAATCCTAATGTTCAACTTAAACATAGGATGCAAAAGTAGTGTTCCTTATCAAAATTTAGGTTCCCAAACCTAATGTTATTCGCAGATATAGTGTTTAGAATAGTAATTCCAGACTCCTTAAAACATCCAAAATACTTAAAAAAACTTCGACCCAATTACTTCCAAAATTTTAGAGGAAATAAAATAAATATTTCAATAAATATAATCATGAAATTCACTAAAAGAAACTTCATTAGTAAAACACATAAGGGTATTTGTGAACATAAAAATCAATGAGAAAAACAATGAAATTGTTGGATAAACATTTGTATGCCCAATAATATCCCCATTTTTTATAATCATAAAACCCATATCAATATAAACTCAGAAATATAGTTTTTAATTAATTAATCAAACAAACATAGATTTATTAAATCAAGAAGAAGAATATTTATTAAATTAAATAGAAGAATTTTGAGTTTATCCAAATTTATTTCTAAATTTTAAACAAATATGGAAAAGAATTATTAAAACAACTAAGAATAATAGTTAATATAAATGTTGTTTTTATCCAAATTTCTCATAGAAATGTAAACAGATTTGAATATACTTAGAATAAAATAGTTAAAATAAATATTGTGTTTATCCAAATTTCTTATAAAATGGAAAAATATTTGAATATACTTAGAATAAAATAATTAAAAAAATGTTGTGTTTATCCAAATTTCTCCCCCTTTTGTGATATCAAAAAAGAAAATAAATAGATGGATTAAAACACATTTAATATGAAACAAAAATGTTACTGAATTTTATGTTTATCCAAGAATAAATACATTCTGAAAAAAGAATAGGATTAAACATAAAATAGTAGTAAATAGTAAATAAGAATATTAAATATATAATAGATAACATAATTTAAACAAAATAATTTCTTTCATTAATCTTCCTAGCTTAAAAAATGTTTTTCCTCAATAGTTTTAATATGCTAATGGTTAGGATGAGAAGAAGTTTCTAGTTCATTATAAAATGATTATGTGGTTATAGAATCATGGACAGTCAGATGTTAAGCCTTTAATTATTATATCATTAGCTCAAAATTTTAATTCATAGACCTAGACCATTCCTTCATCAAAAATCTTGATTATTGACACATCTTGAGTACTTCCACCAGATTCACTTTCATAAAATTCTAAACAAATTTAGTTGATTAAACATATCTTTTCATGTTATTGTTCAACTGGTTGACCATATCTCTAACTCTTAACTCTACGGAGGTTAAATTCTCAACTAACTCTTATTGATTTTATAATAGATTATGTATTGGAATACTATCACACATTAATCTTTGAATTCTATCATTCATGGATTAAAGAATAATAGTAAGAGACTCCAATATCCTTATCATATTTGGAGATATGTTTCCACTTGAAGTAGGTGCATTTCCTTGGCTCACTTACATACTTTCAAAATTATTAGAAAAAAAACTTTTTCAAGTTACTAAAATAAAATTTGAAAACTTCCTCACTTATAATATAACCAACTTGATCATCTATCTCCCTCTTAAAATCGTCAAAATATCTTATTGAGATTGATTTTTTTTTTCAAATTTTGATACTTCACTTGGAGAGATTCAAATTCTATTCTTGAAAAAAAATATTCTCAAATATTTAATATTCTTCTAATAACTCTCATGTTCTCCCTTCAGTTTATCAGCCTCATCTTTCAAATGATTAAAAATTTTAACCATGCCTATAGAAAAGATATAATCGTGATCCTCAAAATTTAGTTCATCTTTAGTAACTGAAGAACTTCACCCTTGCCTTACAGAAGGCTCTACCAATTCATCTATTTGAAAAGAATAAAACTTCAATTTATTCACCAGATAATTCACTAAGAACCTATGTTCTTTCACTATATTCATCGACGGTCCTCTATAAGGACTTTTCAACAATAGAAACTAATTGATCCCTTATAAGCTTAGTTGTTTCAACAACTTTATGAGTAGAAACTTTCTCAACAGAATGAGTTACCTCAACATAAATTTCTTCAGTTCTTTGATAACCTAAATAATGAGTAGTATTTTGAACTTTTTGTTTTTTATCTAGAATAGTCACTTCAATTATTTATTCAACATGGGAAAATTTCTCACTTGATTGAACGAAATTTTGTTCTTCAACTCTTTTTTCACCAAAAATAGGTTGATTTACTTATTTAACCATAATATCCATAGCCTGCTCAATAGGCTCTTCCCTCATTTTATTCCTCTGAACTTACACATATTCACTTTCTTCAGTAGAAGTCTCCTTAACGGATATAGGGAATTAAAGAAATCCCCTTATCCTAGTAGAGATATTTTCATCCACTGCTTACTTTATTATTGTACTGACAAGAATGTTAGTTGTACCAATAAATTCATATTTTAGACCTCTAGATAATTAATCTCTTTCATTTCCTCCTTCAAAATGGGACTCCCCAAATTCTTTAGATCCTATTTTAACAGAACCAACCAGATTTAAGTTTTTGTGCTACCCCTAAGTATGAGCTCCTGATTGTTATTCCTCCTCAACTCTAATAGGTATCATCTTTCCCTTGGTCATGCTCTAGAAAATCCAAATTTTCTAAGAATTATAGAAGATAAAATATTTTTGTAACAGCATTTGAGTCGAGTCTGTATGTCATGGATCATTTCTTTATTTTATAAAAAAAGTGAAACTAGCCTTCTATAATGATATAAATACATCGTTGCATCCTTCTAGGAACAATGATGCATGTACCTCATCATATACCAACTAAAATTAAATTTGGTGTCTCTCAACATCAAAAACATCACATAAATATCTATACAGAGGATTTTCTCTAGCTCTGCCATCCTCATTACTACAATAGTTTGAATGAACTTGGACAAGACTTTTTTATCTACCTCCAGATCCTTTAAAAACATATTCCAGATATGGGAGGTTCTAAACAAGGATATAATGACTTATGACTTATAGAAATTATCCCCAATTGATATTAAACTAAATTAAAACACCTCTTCATGAGGGCACTTGAAAATCTAAGTGATATCAACTGTTGAGATCAAAAATTCTTTGTTGTTTATATTTTAAGAATTAATATCTTTTATATCTCTGAAACTGAATTGAGAATGATTTTAGAAATATTTTAATTCTACTTCAAATATATACTTTATATTTCCTCCATAGAACATATATTCAAGTACATGAAATCTAGTAGCTTTATTTAATAGTAGATTCATCTAGAAGATCTATTTAAAATATATAACTTTCCCTTATATCACTTTTATTTTAGAGAAGGCATCTACCTCTTCGAGCTACTCATTCTAGCTTCATTGGTTCTATTTGTCTTTTCCATGGTGAGAATCGGATGGTTTTTGGTTCGAATATTAGGTTTTGAGATATATTGAGAGATTAGGAAATAAAAATGTCTTGGGTTAGATGGTATGATAGATAAGGGTTTTACATTGATAGTTTTCAAGCAACGTTTCAATTTATCAAGCCAAAAATACAATGTAATCATTTTAAAATTTTAAAATTGAAAAGATAATTTCACAAAATAAATTACAAAAAATAAAAAACACAAACTTAAAAATTCAAATAAATAAATAAATATCAAAAATTATACTGAAAATACAATTTCTTAACTAAAAAAAATTAAAATGATAAAGATATTAAATAAGAAAATTAAATTTTTTACTTAAAATTAAATAAACCTAACTCCTCCTTAATAAAATAAAAACTATTATTTGGAATTTTTTTAGTGAAATTATCAGAAATTGATATTTATTAATCACAAATTCTAAAGATATAAACACATGTTATGCATAATCCCTTAGAAAAGTATGTTTAAGATCAATATAATTAATCCTAGAGTGACTCGTAGGATTTTTTAAAATATTGATAGCATTAGTATTATCACATAAAATAAGAATATGATTAAAACTTAATCCAAAATCTAGAATTGTGTGTTCTATCCACAACACTTGTGCACAAAAACTACCAAAAGATATATATTTTTCCTCTACTCTTGACAATGAAACTGAATGTTTCTTTTTAGTTGACCATGAAACTAGGGACTTTCCTAAAAAGTGACAAGTACATGAGGTTCATTTTCAATATAATATACATCCTCCAAATTTAAAATCTGAATATGAAATTAAATTAAATTAGAAGTTTTGGGGTAATATATAGATAGATAAATAGCTCCTTTTAAATATCTAAAAATCTATTTAATAGTAGTATGGTGGTATTCTTTGGGTTTGACTGAAATATTTCAAAACGTTAAACAAAAAACATAATTTTTTGGTCTACTCATAGTAATATATGGTAAATTAACAATCATACCTCCGTATAACTTATTATCCACTAGTATTCCATTTTTATCCAAGTCAATTTTTACATTTATACACATAAGAGTTACATAAATCTTAATATTTTAAAGTATAAACTTTTTAATAAATCAATAATATATTTTTTTTATTAAAAACATTTCCAAAATCTTTTTTATAAATTTAAAAACTAATAAATAAATCCAATTATCCCATCATACTCATTTAAAATTCCTTTTGCATAAGTTTTCATAAATCATTACAAATTTTTTTATTAGTTGAACCAAAAATAACATCATCTAAATATTTCGAATTAATAAACTATTTGAAGAATAATTTTTCTTAAAAAGATTAGGATCTTCCAACCCTACTGAAAACCCTTTTTTCAATAGAAAATAAATCAAACTTTCATATCAATATCTTGATGCTTATTTAAGGTCATATAGAGATTTAGTAAGTTTAAAAACAGAATTTGGTAGATAAGGGTTTCTAAAACCTGGAGGTTATTCAAAAAATAATTTCACCACTAAATAACCATTTAAAAAAGATTTTACATCTATCTAATATAATTTAAAATTTGTATGATATGCATAGGATAATAGGATTTTAATGGATTCTAGACTAGAAACCAGGGAAAAATTTTCTTTATAATATACTCCTTCCTCCTGGTTTTAACCTTTAGAAACTAGCTTAGCCTTATTCCTAGTGAGTATACCTTGATCATATTGTTTATTTCTAAAGACCCATTTGGTTCCTATAATTGGATGGTTTGAGGGCCTATCAACTAATTCCCAAACATTATTTCTCTTAAACTGGTTTATTTATTTCTACATAGTTATCATCCTACTTTAATATTCTTAGAAATTTTCTATAGACTTTAGTTAAAAATGGGATAGGAAGGTAGATAACTTAGTTAAGTTTCCTATATTACTTCTAGTCTTAACTCCTTTATTTATCTCTACTATAAAGTCTCTAAAGTATAGTCCTTTAAAGTTCTAGGATATATAGGTAATGCACTTTTAGGTTCTATATTTTTATGTTCTTTAGAACTGGAATGATTCTAATAATATTCTAATTTATTTTAAAAAAACATATTTATAATATTAAAGTCTCAATTTATTCAAAGAATCAGTAACTTTATCTATTTGAATCATTTTGTGATTAAATAGATCACTTTCATCAAAATTCACATGAACATATTCTTCAACTATCCACGAATTTTTATTACACTCTAAAGGATTTAGAAGCATCAAAATATCTAAGAAAGATTACTTTATCATCCATTAGATTGAACTTACCAAGGTTTTCCTTAGTGTTCAAAATATACACCTTGCATCCAAAAACATTAAAGTATCCAACTTTAGGTTTTCAATTATTTCATAAATCAAAGGGTTTCTTTTTTAAAAGGCATAATTAAAACTCTATTCATGACATGGAAAGCTATATTGATATCTTATGCCCAAAAATAGGTAGGAATACTATATTCATTCAACATAGTTCTTTTCATCTCACAATTAGAAATAGTGACTTTGACTTTGGGGTTTTGATGTCAGTTTCTTAGAAACTGATGTTAAAATTGATGTGGTGATCTTTTAACATCGATTTTTTATAAAACTAATGTTAAAAGGTATTCTAAAAAACCTATAACATGGGTTTTATATAAAAATGGTGTTAAAGTTTATTCATAATACCTTTTAAAATTGGTTTTCTAAAAAACCGATGTTAAAAGTAATAAAAAACATTTTAACATCAGTTAAAAAACCGATGTTAAAAGTGATAAACAGAAACATTTTAACATCTATTTTATATATAACCGTAACTAAAACCCCGATATGAGAAGTTTTTTAACTTTAGTTATATATTTACCCAATGTTAAAAGTAAAATTTCAAACATGCAGGTTTGATATTTCAATTTTTTCACAACATGCATTACAATTTTTAAAGTCCCGCCTATATTTTAATACATCACTACCCCACATATTTACATTTATAATATATAAATCCTCATTATATTTCATTAAAAAAATTAACTCTTTTATCCAATAAAATTTTAAATGCTTCTTTAATCGAATATTTGAACACGGTATTTATTCTCGTCATTTAATTTATTTATTATTGTTTTCATTCATCAAAAAACTTCTTGATAATTTTTGTTATGAAGATGAAGGCTTCTTCTGATTGAGTTATGAAGATAAAAATTCCACATGAAATACACCAAATTAAGTGAAATATTCCTTATCAATCGTCTATTTTTTCCAAATGAGTTCTTCCCAAAAAAGAAGATAAATAATGATAGACAACATATCAATTCGAAGTAAACCATCAAAATTTTTGAGTTTAGGTCTAAGATTTAAGTTTATTTTTTTTGTTTTTATCATTTGGTGTCCATGATTTATGTCTCATATTTCTCATGTTTTCTTTTAAGTGATTTGTATCTATCTATAATTAAAAAAATAATACACCTTCCACATCAGTTATTTTAATAACTGATATAGATTGAGACTTTCGATGTTGATTTAAAAAAAATAATGTCTAAAGTTCAATATTTTGCTTTTGATGTCATTTATTTTAATAAATGGATTCAAAAGCCTCATGGAATGAAATTTTTTATGTTGGTTTTCCAAAAAAACAAAGTTGAAAGTTTACCATTTTTTTAGTTCGGTTTATAAAAATCTTCATCAAAATTCCCACTTTTAACATTGAATGGAACGGCATCGATTAAAAACCAATGTTAAAATACAAAAAAAAATGTGAAAACACATTTTCTACTCGTTTCTATTGAATAGTCATGTTTCTTCTTTCTAAAATTTTATCTATTGAGATTTTCTTGGAGCAGATAAAGTATATTTAATATTAAATTTTAAGTAAAAGGAATTAAAATATATATTCTAAAACTCTCCTCCATGATCACTTCTCAATTAAATTATTTTGAAAGCCTTTTCATTTTGAAAAAAAAATCAAAAACTCACAAAAACAAAAAAATATTAACTTTTAAACTTTAGAAAATAAACTTAATTAAATCTAGAAAAAATTATCAACCAAAACAAAAACAAAGAATATGTATGTCAATCTTGCTACTCTTAAAGATCCAAACAATTCCATATAGATAATTTCTAAATTTTTGTATGTAGAAACCTTGTTAATTTATTTGAAAATGGATTATGTTGCTTTCCAATTTGTCATGCATTAAAAAGTATATTCTCATGAAACTTCGGACTGGGTATATTTGAAAATAAATTCTTCTTAGATAACTTAGATAGGAAAAATATATTATAATGTACAAGCCTCTTATTCCATATCTAGTATTCATTTATTTAATTAGTTAAATAATTTGCTTTTTATTTACACAAGGAACTAAGGTCTAAAGTATAAATTTTTTCGTTCAAGGAACTTAAACATAAGCAATTTATCTTTACAAATAGTGCATGCATTATTAGATAAATAAACTAAAAATTAATAATCTGAGAGTTGAGAAATGATTATTATATTATGCTCCATCCCTTAAACATATAGAACTATATTGATTAGGATTTTTTTGTGATCTCAAACTAATCTAACTCTAATGATTTTCCTTTAGCATTGTATTCAAAGGTAACCAAGTATCCATCTACTTTTGATAGTGAATGAAAATTTGAAAATTCACCACTCACACATCTTCATAAGACGCTATCCATGTATCATATTATTCTTTCTTCCCTGTGTATTTTCACCTATAAAAATATCAAATAAAAATTTGTTTTGGTACCCAAATTTTCTTGGGTTTTTCATTTTTATCCAGTAAAGATCCGAGCAACCAAATCTGTCTTATTTTTTAAGGCTTTGCATAATTAAGTTTAGAAAAATATCTATAACTAAAGAATTTCTTTAAACCAATAATCTAAAGATTCCTAATACAATAATTATTATCATAATTATCATTAATACTATAGAAAAAAACAAGTAATCCTATACATATTATGGTTCTTTAATGTAGGAACAAAATATTTTTTATATAACTTAGGGTTTTCACCATTACTATAAATGCCAAATTTTTCTTTTTTGTGAACATTATTTCCAATGATATGATTTAAAGATTATTATCCCTTAGTTAATATTCTAATATCACTTTTAAAGAATTCTAATTCAGTCTGTAATTTTTAAATTCTAGTTTCATGCATAGTGCATCTTGAAGTAGATTTACTTAATTTTACTTTCAAATCAAGGTGTTATTTTAACACGACATATTTTTTACTAAGAACAACATTAGGAATATTCTTTAGGTATTTTTTATTTTTTAATAGGGATTCATATTTTTCCTCAATCATAGAATAGTATTTAGTTAATTTAACACTTTGGAAACCTTCAGAATCAGAAGAAAAATATTATTATGATTGTAACTCATCTTTCTTTTCTATAAAACACATGTTTACTTTTAGATTTTATTTCTACTTTTCTGAATCAGAATTTGAAGAGTTTTTGGAGTCTTCATAAACACTACATGTTGATTTTATAGTATTTTTACCTTTTCACTCATAATCAGCTTCTATTTGGTACTTATTTTATTTCTTTTCCATTTTTCATTTTTCCTATTTTATTTAAGAGTAATTAGGTCTGATATACCCTATTTTTTTTCATTCATAGCACCGAACCTCTTTCAGTCCATAATCACTCTTTTTGGAATCGCTGTAAGACTTTTTGAAACCTCTTTTCTTATTATAGAACTTATTGAACCTTTTGGATAGATGAGCAAGTTATTCTATATAATTCGAACAACTATAATCATTTAAGGATATGAAATTATCATAAATATTCTTTTATCCATTAGTAATAGTAACTTTGAGATAATTACTCTCCATCTTGATCATTTTTTGATCTTCTACTTTATCTTTCATTTCAGCTTTCATTTCAGCTTCATGAATATTTAATGTACCGATCAATTCCTTCATTATTAAACTTTTAACTGGCTTGGATTGTATGATAGTAGAAGAAACTTATAGGATAAAACTATAAGAACTTTTAATGCCTAATCTAGATCTGGAATTGGAAGGGGAAAATTCCATTGACTACTTTAGTAAATCTTATATTCATTTGAGTAATATTTTCACCATCATACATCCTGAAAGTATCAAACTCTAATTTTATAGTGTTATAGCTCGGTTTTCTAACATTATTAGTTCCTTCCTAGGAAACAATAATAGCTTGTCACATTTTATAGGCAGTGTCACACCGAGATACTCAACTAAATTCATCGGGACCAAGTCTGCTTATAATTTCATTCATGGATCTTGAATTTATTTTATATTCAACTTCCTTTATAGTACCCCACCTAGTTATTTGGGTATTTCATAAGTTTTTACAATCTTCATATATAACTTGAAATAAATATTCTTTAAATAAATGATCATGCAATATTTCTATCATCTATAATTTTCTCCATTGAAATATGGCACTCTAATCATTGATATTACTTCTTTGAGTTTAACCATGGAAATATTTGTTTCATAGATAGATTAAACTTAACCTTGAGATATATTAAAAAAAACTTCAAATACCCTCCTCTAATACCAATTTTTGGTCAGAATAAACACAAATACAAAAGAGGGGGTGAATTGTGTCCTTTTAAAAACACTTGGATAAATTAAAATTAATCCCCCTTTATGATGTGATGTAGTATTATTTTATTCAAACTGATTGAGTAGTAGAAAAATAAATAATAATAATACAACATTTCTTAAAGTTGTTTGAGACATAAAGATCCCCTAGTCCACTTCGGCAATTCTCTCTCCATGATCTTGGTGATTTTCACTAATCTGGTCATTTTACTGGGGACCTCAACAACTAAGTATTTATAGTTGACACCTTATAACAAGTAAGGTTCTTTTACAAGGAACCTTAATAAACATAGGTTGGTATAAAAATTTAACACTCCATCAAAACTGAGTACAAGAAGTATCCACTTCAAATGAATAATATAGGATGTAGAAGTTTAAGCAGCTTCAACACACTATTTCAGCATCAACTGACAAATGATGGGTCTTCTTTTTCAGAGTATAATATCTTCAAGCAATTATAGCTCTGAAGTTATCCTTTTTTAATGAGATCTTCAAAGAATACTATAACAAAATAATAACCTTCCACAACAGTATGATAAACACATAATAAAATATTATAACATGTATGTCTCCAAAGTGTAGTCCCAAAATCTTTGATGAGTGATTGTAAATGAATATAATTTAACAGTAGTAGCAAAAAATAATTATTTTCCTTTTTTGTATTATTATTTTCTCTTTTTACTTATATCTTTGAATTATAAATCCTGCTAAGAATAAATAAGAATATGGGTTTTATATTATTCAAATATATCAAGAAATATCTATAAATAAATCATGATATTCAAAATTATCATCGCATTTGAAATTTGAAATTAAATCACCACTAAAAATCATAGCTTCCCTTATAAATATGAACAATTTAATCCATTGTTGAAGAGTCTTTGAACCAATATTCAAACAACTTTTAATGAGATATTTATTCCATCAAAACCATTGCTAAAATCTCAAGAATTATCTTAAATTCAAATTTCATAGATGACTGCTTCAATGTGGAGATTTCTCTACATATAGAATCTTTAAAAGTATGGTACATAATTTAATATTAATTCCAAATGTTGTGTTAACTAACCATATATTATATACTTTAATGTAGGGTTATTCATGAAAGTTAGGTTCAAAATCCTAATGTTAAACTTAAATATAGGATAAAAAAGTATCATTCCTTATCAAAATTTAGGTTTCCAAACCTAAAATTCTTTGAAAACATAGGGTTTATATTAGTGATTCAAGGATCCTTAGAAGTGTCCATAATACTTAGAAAAACATTTGAATGGATGAAAAGTTATATTGTTATTGGATTGTTTTTTTCAATTATTATTGTTATTATTATTATTATTTCTTATATTTTATTCTTTTTTTGTCATCTATTACCATGGTCATAGTATCTCGATGATGTCTCTCGGGCCCTTTCCACTAGTCAATAACCTCTTGTGTATAGGGAGGCATGCATGAGGTCATGTAGCACTCTAGCCCGGATTCGGTGATTCAGGTCATGGAATTATAAAAATTATATTATTTTTCTACTTGATTAAGAACTATTTTTTATTCATTCCATTATAATTATTATTTTTATCTCATTTATTATAATGACTTATTTAATTATTAAATTAGTTAAGTTTTCGTTGGATGTTTTAAGGGTGTTTGGTTCATGATTCCAAAACAACCTCAGTAGGTTGACCATGATCAAAGGGTTAATTATTACATAATATCTAAAATATTAATCATGACATAATTATCACATTTATACATTAAATAAAATTTTATAATCATCCATGAAAGGCATACATAAAAAACAAATCACATCACTTTGTGGAGGTGGTAGTCAACATGTACACATAAACAACGTTGTCATTTTCCAACATATGGAAGGGTAATAAGGAAATTAATATATTATCATTCAAGAATCATAATTATATTATAATATCATATATATTTATTAAAATTTTCATAATAATGAACCTTATAATGAAGTTATGAAAAATGAAACACGTCTCTTCGTGGAGGTGGTAGTCCACACGTGCAAACGAATGATGTTTTCATTTTCTATAGAATGGAAAAGGATAATATAAAGGGTTTTAAAATAAACATAAAAGAATTTAAATATATATAATATACTTATTTTATCATATAATCATTGTTAAAAATTATTTTAATAAGTTGTAAGAAGAAATAAACAGGAAAACACTTGGTTAAGAGTTATATATCTTCTCTGGAAAACCTCCCTTTTATTACACCTTATGCCATCTAGGTTGATCTTATGGTGAGAAATAATCCTCTAGGACATGGGTATTAATTTTGGTAAAGGATTTTGGTAAAAATGTTTTGATCTAAATAGATCAATAGGTATGATTAAGAGATCATAGGAGGTTACCTTTTATACGTGAGGTGAGTGGCAATCTTATAAATACATGGAATATTAATATATGATATGTGTCTGACTCATGTAAAATTGATTTTAAATTCCATATATTTTATTATAATGAGTAAAATGTCTAAATTAACCCAAACAATAAATTTTATAAAAATTTAAGTTTCATTTTGAACCTTATCCCTTAGTTTAAGCCCCCTATTAACCCTTTTGACCTTACTATGGTAAAAAAATCAACCTATGAGCATCGTGATAGTAATTTTAAAAATGATAAGGTGTATAAATTAATCATTAATGATAGTATAAAAAATTTATCATCCAATTGATTTATAATATGATTTTTATGATTTTCTAATGATTTAAAAAAATAAACACTAAATACCATTTAATGTCATTTTGGGACTATTCAAAAATTTGAGTTTAAAGACATCAATATAATAACATAATTTGAATATAAACACTTTAAAAAAACTTAACCTTTATAATTATCCATAAAATTAATGGTATGTCATAATTCACCCAAAAAATTATTACTTTTAATGTTTTTAAAATCATTTACTTGATTTTTCTACTACTAGAACAAGTGTTTCATCAAGGTTGTGTAAACATTCTAAGTAATTATACTATCACTAAAAGTTAAAAATAAATTAATATTATAAATATAGTTTATTATTCATAAATTTTATCATCAATATTATTTCATATATCTTTTTTATCTCTATCAACATCATTATAACATAATAAGTGAGAGGGTGACATTTTGTAATTGTTCTTTACTTAAAATAATATAAAGGTTATAATCACAAATAAGTAGGAATTTTGTTAAAATATTTTTTAAATGATGATTATGGATAAAATAAAAACATAAAATGAGATTAATGAAAGTTTTTAATTCATTTTTAATCTTTATCACATAATTTCAACCCCGATTAACCCATTTTACCCTTTATCATGGTAAACTTTTCTCATGGAACTATTCATTATGACTAAAAATGAAATATACCTTATTACATAATTTGAATATGTTGATTTAAAATATGGAATCCATTTTATATGATTTAACTTCTAAAATTGATAAAAATTAATTTTAATATATCTATGTGAAATGCGATAAAGGACGGTTTTTAGAAAAATGTTTGTTTTAATATAAAAATGATTTTATATCAAAATCACGTATAATTTTGTTTACCATGGAATTAATTATATTATATTTGATATAATGAAAATTATGTTACATTAAATCAAATTTAAAATATAATGGTGCATTTAAATTACATTATTTAAAAAAGAAATGACAGGTTTTGCAAAATCGGTATTTTTCACTATACACCCAAAAATCAATATTTTTAGAAAAATATCAAAAAATTATATTAATATTATTTTAACATACTGATTTCCAAAATTATTTCAATTTTATAAAATAAAATTTCTAAAATTTATAGAAAATAATTATAATATTCATGCACCAAATGCAATAAAACCATTTTGAAAAAAGAAATAAAGTATAAAATGAATTTATACTCATTCATTATCTAGTAACAACCATTATATGAATGTTAATTTATTTTATTAAAAAATTTATTTATATATTTCATTAAAATTATTCATCTATATTGATTAACTTAATTTATTTTGATAAAAATAATCTACTCATATAAACTAGTTTTCTAAAGAAAAAATCTCATTTAATCTTATATGATCTTATTTAAAATGTATTTCTTATTTCTAAGGAATTAATCAGTAATTTTTTTTAATAAAATGTTTCTACATATATTTTATATTGTGGTTTCTCCTATTCATACCCCTCAATTCAATGATTATGTTGTGATGGTCATATTTTAATAATAATAACATTTTGATAGTATATCGCGGTTTTTTTAAGCTTGGTATTGTGTACAGTACACACAATAAAATATGGTACTTTTTTAAAATAAAATATCAATGTTTTATAGAAATTTTCATATAGAGATATGATTGTGTTTGATTGAGATCACACTAAAGCCATTTGTAGATTGAGTATCATTGATGCTTTGCTAGAGGTCACTTCTTTCTTACATGTATGAAACAAAGATCACATAGTTAATCATTTGGATAAGGATTAAGTTTTAAACAAATAGGTTGTTCTAAAATGAAGAGATTTTAATAAACTATATTCAAAATAGTTTGGGTGTATTCATGAAGAGTTGTGAAGTTATGTATATATTCCTTGTGGATTTTAGTGCAAGTGGGATATTATTGGGTCTGCACTTAAAATATATACATGTGATGCATATAGATTAAAGATATGTTGCTGCCAATATACCATTAAGTGTGATGTAATGATCCTTGTTTGTATAGGTTTGAAATTTTAGGGGGGATTTTAATTTTTCATCCTTCGAAGGGTTGGATTTTTAAATGGGTTTCAGACCTCATTTCTGAGAGGTTTAACACCTATAATAGGTGTTATAGAACATGGTGCGGGGCCTACTTGGGATTAGTAAGGTCTCAATAGAGTGGTGAAGGCAACCTAGGGTGGTTGGGGTTGTAGCAGACTACTATTTCATCCATTGGGGAGCCAGCTTCTAGTTGATGGGCTTAAAAATTAGGAAAATACTATTTTACCCCTTTGACTTAAAGAGGGGGAGGCCCCTCCTCTTTTCCCTCTATTTATCATGAAAACTAGGGGCCAAAACCCCCTCCCTTGTCCTCTTTTCCCTTGAACAAGGGGTGTCTTAGATGGATATTTGACGATGTTTAAGGTATGTTTCCTCTAGCCTCTTTGGATCTCCTCCTTTATTCCCTTCTAATTTTCATTTCTCCTAGGTTATGTTTCTTGGATGATTCCACCAGATCATGGTGTAATTATCTTGATATGATGGGAATTTCATGAATCCTAGTTAGTGGGTGTCCTAAGACTACATTTTCATGTCATCACGATTCATTCTGTTGAGGTATATCATCATGGTGACTTTTTTTATAAGATTTTTGGTTCAAATTATTTTATGTTGATGATTTTTTTGATGTTTCATGTTGGGGATTTTTCCTAAGTTGTATGTAACGGGACTTATGGGTGCTATTGGGTGCAATTTCGGTGTGACAGAAGTGCTTGATGAGATTTTTGGAATTTATTCCTCTTCAGGTTTAATTTTTTTAATCAATTATAAATCATATAATTTTTTAATTAAAGTTGCTTGGCTTGATTTAAGATATTGAGTGTGATTGCGAGATTGGGATGATCTTGGATAGTCCTTGGGGTGAGTCTTATTGAATGTTGCCATGTTATTTAATGTTTTATTCATATTTTTGTAGGATGAATTTGAATAAAATGAAAAAAAAATATAAATTAAGGAAGCTAAATACACTTTATGCCATAACATGACACCAGAAGATTGAAGTTGGAATGAAATGAAGAATCGGGGAATTTCACTTTCAACAACATGAGAAGATCGAAGTAGATATTTTCAGTTTGAGTGGTAGGAATTCACATGATGAATAAATGGGGAAAAATTGATTCACACCATTAATATCATTCACTTCATAACCAAGTTGAGGCATACATCCTCCAAAAATCATGCATCTCATCTACACCTTGAGAATAAAGATTCACACGTTGTACGAGATACACAGAAGTGATTCATGCTATGAATTATAGTCATATCATGATTTGATCGAGATAGAAAAAGAGGCCATTCTAATTCATGATATGAAACATTGTTCACTATGTTAAATTTTTGGGAAAAAATTGCAAAGTCAAAGATAAATATTCACAATGTGAAATGATTATTTATGTCATGAACCCATCGTTAACGAGAAAAAAATGATTCAAACTTGTGAGATTTTAGAGGATCTTGAGATTTTTAACTGCAAACTTTTGGGTGAAGACCAGGACAAATTAAAAGGATGATTTTTCACCTAAAGTTTGGCTCAAGGATCAATGTATTACAAGAAATAATAGGGTCAAGATGCTGCAATAAATCATCATTCATTTGGCGGCTAAATCTTGGGGTAAGGTGTCATGTTGCTGCAATTTCCTTCACCAGTTCTACTCCACCACTTATTTTGTGTATTATTTTCTTTTATATTTCTCTATGATTCTAGTTATTAGGGGGTAGGAACAAAATAAATGATAAAAACTTGCAATATTTTAGAGGATCTTGATATTTTTGACCATGGACTTCTGAGTGTGGACCAGGAAAAATTCAAAGGCCACTTTTTGACTCGAATGATGAATTGAAGGTCGGTTTATGCCTATAAATAAGAGGTTTGGACTTCTGCTGTAGGTTATCATTCATTCAGAGGCTGAAGTTTGGGGAAAGTCTTTGTGTTGCTAAAATTTCCTTCGTCAGTTCTACTCTGCCATTTATTTTATACATTCTTTTATTTTCTCCTTCCCTCTCACTCCCTCATGACTAGTATGAGAGGGAATGAGAAAAGAAAATAATTCATAAAATAAATGGTGGAGTATAACTAGGTAAGTAATTTGTATAATCTTGGTACCTTGCCCTAGGATTTGGCCTCTAAATGAATGGTGATCTGTAGAAATAGCCTAACCCTCTTATTTATAGAAATGAATAGATCTTTAGGTCATATATCGAGTCAAAAAGAATACTTTGAATTCATCTTGGTCTACACCCAGAAGTTTGTGGTTGAAAATCTCAAGATCCTCTAAAATCTTAGAAGTTTAAATCATTTATTTTTCCCTATTGACGATGGGTTCACAAAGTGAATAATTATTTAATGTTATGAATATGAATCTCAGAATTTGTATATCTAATTTCTCAAACTTTCACATGGTGAATGATTTTTCACATCATGAATTAGCATGGACTTTTTTCTATCTGGGAAAACTCATGACATGAATGTAATTTACAACATGAATCGCTTCTGTGCAGCTTGAACATCACATAAATATTTCTCAAGTCATGGATGGGAAACATGATTTTTAGTGAATGTCTACCACATATTGGTCATGAATTGAACTATATTCATGATGTGAATCAATTTTCCATAGCTCTTCATCATGTAAATTCCTCCCACTCAAACCGTGAATGTCTTCTTTGATCTTCTCACCTTGTTAAAAGTGAAATTCCTAGATTCTTCATTCTATTATAGCTTCAATCTTTCAGTGTATTGTTGCAGAACTTTTCTTCATCTTCCTTAATTTATCTTTTTTGTTCATTTTTCTCTAGATCAAATTCAAATATATCCTACCAAAATATGAATTAAAAAATAAATAGTCAAAAAAAATCAATTTAATTTCAAAATCATTGTATTAATTTTTCAAAAATATATACATGAAATATATCTATCAGGGTGAAAGATCCATAAGAGGTAAGTAGTCTATAGTACCTACCCTTATGGTGTTTCATTCTATTTATGTGGCATGTAGCATGTGATATTTCCACTAAGGTGATTGACTTGGTTAAATTAAGTGAATTTATTAATTAAAGTATTAATTTCCTTATTTTAATTAATTAAATAAAATTCCAATATGCATAAAGTGATAAGTCTACTAAGGACCATGTTCACTATCTTGATTTCTTAGTCACTGATGGTTAAGACCTTGGTTTTGGACTTATTCCTTGAGATACTAGAACCCCCATGAGGATAATTTTTTTAAGTGAATTAAATTTTGAGTATATTGGACCATGTATGACTTTATTAAATATATATGCCTTATAGCATTTGATGTTTGAGTTGGTCCTGAAAGGAGAGTTGGGCTAAGTGACACATCTTAGTGTAATATTTTCTTAACTTATGGAACCCTATTAGGTGTCAGTATTATAAATACCTTGATGGTGGTGTGTGATGGGTAATGGGTAGAGATAGTGTCGAGTGTAACTTTAGATACCAAGATGAAATTTTAGAGATTGTGAGGCTGAATTGTAATTATAACCTAATGAATTATAATTGGTGTGGTAAATTTAAAAGAGATATGAGGCCTAGGGAGGGTGGATACCCCAAGTGTTCATTATTCTTTTGGTAGACTAGAGATGGTCTTACTCCTAGGTTCTTGAGTTTTTACTATTTTATGTATTATGCTTGTGTTGTGTTTTAAATAGAAATTACATTGGGGTGTTCTTTTATTTTATATCATAAAACACCCTAATAGGTGGTCTGTGATAACTTATAAAGGAAAATCTTATTTTAGGGAGGTCTGTAATGACTAAATAAAACTTCCCTTACAGAGTGGTCTCTGATGACTATAGAAAACTCCCCTTGTAGGGAGGTCTATGATGAATAAAGAAAAATTACCATATAGGGTGATATATGATGAATAAAGAAAGGGAGGTCTATAATGATAAAAGAAAACTCTCATTATAGGTAGTTCCTTGATAAATCAATAAAAGTCCCCATGTAGGGAGGTCTGTGATGACTAAATAAAATCCCCTTATAGGGAGGTATGTTATGACTAAAGAAAACTCCCATTGTAGGGAGTTATATGATGAATAAAGAAACCTCCCCTTATAAATAGGTCTGTGATACTAAAGAAAACTCACTTTAGGGAGGTTTTTGATACTATAGTTAGCATGGTCATCGTGATGTTCTTAGAGACACTCTGGCACTAGCCAAAGAAGTTGTGGTCAATCGAGGTCATATACCTGAGGATTGATTGTGTTTTATTTATTTATTAGTTTACTTACAGTAGTTTATTTATTATTCAAATCATGTTACATGCACATATCACTAAATTTATTAGAAATTTATGGAACCATGTTGGTGGTTCCCTTCTAAGTTATGTACTCACATCCTACTCAGGATTCCATTGAACTTAGGTACTTAAGCGGCTCTCACTTTTCTTTAGATTCAAGTTGGTCTAAGGTCCAGATATTGCATGATCGAGTAGGATAGCTTGAATGGGTTCTGGTTATTGGGACATGGTATGTCTTATAGTTATAGTGAATCCTTTTGTGTTTTTTTTATTATTCATTGTATCTATGATCAGCCGAGTGGGTGATATGTCTTGTATACTAGACTGTATGTTTGAGTTTGTATGTTGCATTTCAATTATTTTTTATGATTCTTATTTATTTCTTCCCTTAACTTTGATGTATGTGTATGGATGATGTTTTTTATTTTGTATGTTTTTATGCACTCTGATATAGGGGGTATAGTCTCCCCACAGTACCACACTAGACCCCCGCTACTAGTCAGCAGCCTCTAACATGTGAGGAGGTGAACCTGAGGCTGCGTATCACCACTAGCCTGGTTACTACTTAGAGTGATTTGGGGCGGGACATTACACATGATCCCTAGATTACATTGGTTCCAATGTATCCTGGTTGCATATGTTGCAACCTGAGACTATGTTGAACCCAACATAATGATTTCATGTATCTACCACCTCCCTCCCACACAGTTTCCTTTAGTTTATAATCTATTATGAATGGATTAAACATAGCTTGCATATTCATTGAATGGGGTTTAATAGATTCTCTAATGATAAGTAACACACTAGATAACACCTGATACATTACATATGGATGACACATTTTGTTAAATAGAGAGTGTTAGACATGGATTATAAAAGGGAATGAGTCCCCTCATTAGTGTTTGATCTTGATCATCAGTTTCATGCAAAGATTTTTGAAGCTTTATTCCTTCCCATAGAATTATTCTCCATGAACTATGAATGTGCTTACACCCCTCTCAATGTACAAGAATTCTCAGGTTGCAAACCAAGATCCAAAGGTTGGTGGATTTCCTATAAAGACAAGAAGCCTATGTTTGTTTATCTTATAATCTTAATTAAGAAAACTTCATTGATATGGATGCTTTTGAAACTATGATACATTTACACTTTGTTCTTTGTTTTCCATGCACTTTGATTTTGTCAAGGATATATTTGGTATATATGGGTTTTCTTTCACTGTTATCATTCATATGATGAAAATCTAAAACTTATCAATGTGATGTACTTAAATATATTTAAAATATAGTGTATTGACACCTGTATTTTTATAATGTATTTAAATAAATTGTAAAAATTACTCATTACTTGATAAAATTAAATAATTATTTTTAGTATAAATCATGAAAATGAAATTTATAATGATTTTTTATTATAATATTATTTATATATTTAAATATATATATATATATTAATTTATTTAATTATATATACAGTATGAGAGACTCGAAAACCGTACCTCTAAGTGAGGACGGTGAATTTATTTATAGGGGAACAAACACAAAATATTATAGGGATATTGAAATTTTAGAATACATGAGATATGGGTGACCCAGTCAAACCTAATCAAAATATCTAAATGTCTAAATACTCCAACACTCCCCCTCAATATAGGTTTAGAAATATTAGACACATAAAAAAATTAAATGCTCTTAATACTCCCAATCAAGTCAAACATACCCATCTTGGTTACATAAAATCGCTAAAATAAAATAAATAAGAACATCTTCATATGCATTGCTCGCTTGTTTTTTTCCACCCTCCTCTTTGTGAACTCTTCGAGATATAAATGATTGGGAAATAACTATTTATACTAATGAAGTGATTCCCATAAAAATGTTCATATGTTGATGATGACTAATGCTTGAATAATAAGTCGGAAGAAATAGGGACCGATGAGAAACCTCGAAATAGATGGTGAAATGTCACCTGAATAACAGACCCAAGAAGGATGGGTGAAACGATGCTTGAATAACATACTCAAAAGGTTAGGTAGAATGAAACTGAATACTGGTAAGGGTGTAATTTTGGCCCGGTGGCCAGAAATCCCGACAGGCCCGGCCCGGAAGCCCGAGCGGCCCGGCCTGGCAAAGCCCGTGTCGGGCCAGGCCAGGCTTGGGTCGTAGGTTCATCGGGTTAAGCCTAGGTCTATCCAAGAAGGCCCGTGGGCCAAGCCAGGCCGGCCCGAAAAAACCCAGCCTGCTGGCCCATGCAAAGCCCAGCCCGCTAGTCCGTGCGAAGCCCACCTGCTGTAAAAAAATACAACGGGAAACTGCTGGTAGGGAGATTTGATCCCCCTACCTCAAGTTTCCAAGGTTGCGCCTGGACCTGGTCCAGGCGCTGCGCCTGTTATATTATCACCTGAATTTATATATATGTATATATATCATTATATATTAACAAAAAATAATAATATATATATATATACATATTATATATTATATATTTAATAATGTGTATATATATACATATAATTATTATTATATATAATTATAATGTGTGTGTGTGTGTGTCTACAACGATATATATATATATATATATACTAATGTATATATATAAACAAATCCATTAATAATATATATATATATGATTTAATATAATATATATATAAACAAAGCTATTAATATATATATATATATCAATGATTTAATATTATATATATAATAACTTGTTGTATATTAATAAAAAAAATAACACACTCACCTAATGATGTTTGTGCATGTCTCGTAACCTCATTAATATTTTTAAGTATGTTTCAACTTGTATATATTATATATACTATACATTTATAAATCTATTTAGAAAAAAAATTAACCCACCCACTACAGTGCACCCCCCAGCCCCTAATTATTATTTTTACAATTTTCTCATATTACATATATATATATCAATCATTTAACATTATATATATATATATAATAACTTATTATATATTAACAAAAAAAATAACACACTCACCCAATGATGTTCGCACACACCCCACAACCTCATTAATTTTTTTAAATATGATGAAACTGGCATATTATATATATAAACAAATCCATTAATAATATATATATCAATGATATGATATAATATATATATAAAAACAAATCCATTAACAATATATATATATATAAAGCTATTAATAATATATATCAATTAAGTGTGGATTTTAAAAATCCATTAATAATATATGTGTGTGTGTGTGTGTCAATGATTTAATATTATATATATAATAACTTATTTTATATTAACAAAAAAATAACACACTCACCTAATGATGTTTGTGCACGTCCCCCAACTTCATTAATTTTCTTAAATATGTTGCAACTTGCATATATTTTATAAAAATCTATTTAGAAAAAAAAATAACCCACCCACTGCGGCGCACCCCTCAACCCCTAATTATTTTTTTACAATTTTATCATATTATATATATATATATATAATAACTTATTATATATTAATGAAAAAATAACTACTCACCCAATGATGTTAGTACACCCCCAACCTCGTTAATTTTTTTTAAATATGATTAAACTTGCATATATTATATATACTATATATACATATATAAATATATTTAAAAAAAATTAACTCACCCACTGTTGTGCACCCTCTAAGGCTGTAATTTCGGCTTGGCCTGAATAGGATCAGGCCGGGCCGAGCCTACCCTGCAAAAAAATTAAAAATCGTTTAAAAAAATGTTTTAAATTAAACAAATGCTTAAAAATAATTTTCATAAATAAGTTAAAAAAATAAATGTAAAAAAAAAATTTTAAATAAATTTTAAAAAAACGTTTAAATAAAAACACTTTAAACCCACTACCCACTGATGTGCACCCCTCAATCCCTAATTAATGTTTTTTTTCAATTTGAACATAATATATATAAATTCATAAACATATATAAATCTATTTAGAAAAAAATAATAAATCCACCCACTGTAAAATGTTAATAAAAAATGTTTTTACATAAAACATGTTAAATATTTTAAAAAAATACATGTAAAAAACATGCGTTCAAAAAAAAATTAAATTAAACTTCTAAAAAAATGTAAAAACATTTTAAACAAGTGTTAAAAAATAGTTTAAAAAAGGTTTAAATAAAAATGTTTTAAACAAATGTTTAAAAAAAAGTTTTTAAAACAAACACTTAAATTAATTTTAAAAAAAAATACTTAATAATACTTTTTACATTAAAATATAAAAAATGTTAAATGTTTTAAAAAAATACTTGTAAACAGCATGCATTTAAAAAAATAAAAAATGTTTTAAATTAATCATTAAAAAAATGTAAAAAAACGTTTTAAAGAGATGTTAAAAAAATTTAAATAAAAACTTTTAAATAAAAAAATTTAATAAACGCTTAAAAATTTATAAATAAGTTTAAAAAATTAAATGTAAAAAAATGTTTTAAATAAATTTTAAAAAACATTTAAAAAACAAAGCTTTAAACTCACCCATTGTTGTGCACCCCCCAAAACCCCTCATTATTTTTTTTTTACAATTTGCAAATAATATATGTAGATTCACAATATATAAATCTATTTAGACAAAAAAAAACATATCCACCCACTGTAAAATGTTAATAAAAAATAAAATAAACATTTTTACAAAAAACATCCGTTTAAAAAAATGTAATTTTTTTAAAAAAAATTTTAAAAAAAAATTAAATAAAAATGTTTAAAACAAGTTTTAAAAAAAATTATTTTGAAATTAATAAAGGCCCACCATGGCCCGACTCAAAAAAGCCCGACCTGGCCTGAAAGAAGCCCGGCCCGAACTGATGGTTTGGGCCGGCCCGAGGCCGGGCTCAGGCCACCTCATGGGGATGTTCGGTCCGGCCCGGCCCGACCCGAATAATAGCCAGCGGCCCGATTTTTTGCATGTCAAGCCCGGGCCAAAATTACACCCTTAAATACTGGACCTAAAAGGTCGAGTGGGATGAAACTTTAATAGCATACCAAAAAGAATTTTTTTTAATCATCACTGGTGATGGTGCAGTATCAATGAGACCTGAAAATGATCTGGGAAAAAATAGAGAGGCCCAATAGAGATTCAAATATAGTTATTGTGTGGTAGGAGGTAGACAAGGATGGTGGGGAAGTGTAGTAGTAGTTGTGGTGAAGATCATAGGAGGACATTCTTATTAGAGTTGTTCCAGGAGAGCAGCCTAGATAAGCTGTACTAGGAGAGTCTCATGGGTTTCTTGGATTTCACTTGTATGAGTGGGGTCATGTATAAAGAGGTGAAATAGGGGACAACATAATAATATGAGTGAAAATGGGAATTTAGGGTGGTGTTGATGTAGGAGGTGAACATGGACCACTGTGTTTGGGAAGTATGAGTGTGACAAAGAAGCTCTACTGTGGATGAATATTGGAATCGTGTGGGCGCATGCATGTAGAGGAGGCATGACCTGGCTGGAGGGAAGCATGCTAACAAAGAGGCATCCAATAATGCCTGGTGCCTGGATCAAGGCACTACTAGGACAAGAGTGCGAGGACTCATTATGCATAGGAGTTGCATCAACAGCAACACAGAAATAAGATACACCAATGAAGGGAAGGGCACAATGGCTTGGGATGTCATATGCACAAATTTGGATGGTAACCCATACTTCATTGGGCTGTTAGAGTTGGTTCCCTATAACCAAATTGTTTTGTACTTGATTACGTGTTTTCATTATTAATTAAATTTTTCTTATCATGTTATTATTATTCCTCTGGATGACATTTTTATGTGATAATGTTCTAAGAATATATGTCACGTTGAAAGGTCATAGTAGTTCTCCATTATGATGAGAACCCATAAGTTCCACGGCATTATCTTGAACCTTGTTCTATGTCTAGATGATTTGTTTGATAGGAAATATATGATATAGTCTATTAGAGGTAGTATGCTCATAATACATTGAGACACCTTCTCATAGTATTAACCTTTGGTAATCTCTAAGAGAGGAGGTTATGAGAACTGAACCGTTAATAGGAAATCCACATTTTCATGTGTCGTTGAATGTTCCTATTTGCATATGTGTGTATTTATCCTTAGAATTTAAGATTATAATTAATGTATATCATGACTTATGTGTTTTTATGTATTGATGAAAACTGTGATAACATATTCTCATGGGGATTTGGATACATTGGGTGCATCACGAGTGATATTGCATTAATAGATAATACGAGAAAGGATTTATCCCTTATATCCCTTGATGGAATTTTATATCTCATGCCCTTTGATGGGAATGGAACTACCTACATAAATATATGGCCATGGTGTTTGATGGGTGAGTTCATTTTCAGAATATCAAAGAAAGATACATCAAACATATGGTTTGATGGCATCGGCATGCAACCTGCTTGATTCAAGATATCACGATAAAAGGATTGTAGTACATGGTAAGCATTCGTAAGAGGTTGGATGTTGTTGTGATATTAACTTATTTATTTGTGGGTGTCTTAGTGTGTTTATAGATTCCAACTTTTGACTTTAGGAAGTTATTCATAATTCCACTGAGAAAGAGGCTTAGAGAGTCACACACTAAGTGTGTCCACAATCTCAGTTAAATTCAAGTATTGAATTTAACAAATTAAAATAAATGATATTTATTTGGGTTTGGTTGATCATCATAATTTAATCACAGATTATTCTAATGAATAAGAGAGTTAAATAATAATAATAAATATTTGTTTTTAATTTTGGAAAATATAATATTTATCATAGAATAATGCAGTGTCATTTATATATTAAATAGTCATTATTCAAGGATTGGTAAATGTTGACGAGGGAAGGCAGATCAGGCTTAATGGTCTAATTGGAAATAGTGTAAATGATATTTATTTATATTCTTAATGAATTTCACAAGTCAATAGATTAATAATATTGTTATTATTATTAATAGACATGGGGTCAATTAAGAATATTAAATAAGGTAAGGGTATTGTGTGTGATTTTCCAACCCTAAACCTACTATAATAAAAATCTAATTATATCATTTTCCATAACTAACTTTTGATGTGAACAAGGGATGGATAGATACTTGCTCAATCCCTAGAGTGAATTATCAATTCCTCCTCTCACAAGACTTTGAGAGAACACTAATATTTCTTCCTCCTTTGAGAATAATACTCTTACGATCAACCACAAACAACGCAAGCAACCAGGATTAATTGTGCTAGCACCCGACGATTCTACAGTGAATTTTAAATATTGTGGTGCACATGTGGATAACCGTTAGAGGAATTATAAACTTGTATCTTACATATGGTATGACTATATATAGTTAATCAGATCATCAAAAAAGTGGACTTAAAAGTTGAGTTAATTCTAAATCTACTCATAAATTAATTATAAATCACATAGGAAGATCCTCCTCTTCTAGTTCTAGAATTTTAATCTAGTCAAGTAATCTATGGTTTTCATTGTACATGACATTTTTTATCATGTATGACAATGATTTCATGTAAATTAAGACTAAAATACAAGTTTATCATACCATCAAAGGACGCTTATACTGCACCTGGATCCTATAAGTGGTATTAGAGTAGTCACATGTTTAATTTATAATTATTTATTATTCATTAATTGGTTGCATGTATTTTCATTTTATTTTACTTAAAATTATTTTTTTTAATATCTAAACATCACTGTATCTCCCCTTTATTTGTTCTCGATAACATAACCTTTAGTCAGTTAATGATTAAAAATGAAGTAGCATTCGATTCATACCATCTGGAGGTGCCAGAGGCTCTGTCTGGAAAAAATCAGAGCACATGAAGTGTACTTATTACATACACAACATGTATTTTTATTTTCAAAATTTTATTTCATGGCAAATTCAGATGGATCTAGTGAAATCATATCTAAGATCTGAAAAAAGAAAATTGGCATAAATATCCGGACAGACTGACATGCATCTTGAAGAACTACATGTTGTGTAACTATTGTACACAATGTGTAGTCCCTATTTTCTCATGGTTGAGAACATGATGTGTCCCAATGATCCATGTATTGGATGAATGACATGGGAACTGATGATCCATGCAACTTTGAGGCCACACATTGTGTTTTCCTAGTACATGTTGTGTACCTCAAGTTTGTCCACAGGTAGGAAACACGTCCAATCTTAAGGCATGTATTATGGACATGGTAAAGTGATAGTAAACATTATGTATGTTGGAAAATACATTGTGTAATTCAAATTAGTCTACAACAGGAAACACGCCCAATCCCAAGGCATTTTTTTGCGAACATGGGCATAAGAAAGTACATATCATGTATTTTTGTACACGTTGTGTAGTCTTCTATTGATATTGTTCTCAATTTTTCACAGAGTTAAGAATTAAATATATAATTAAACCTAGTTAATATGTGTTTTGTGTGTCATTTATTTGATAGTACATTCCATGTCATAGGATTAGAAATTATAGATTAAATTAATTTTCGTGTTAAAATTTTTGACGAACGCACTAGCTTACCTCCAGGTACACTTGTGTACTACATTAATTTTAAATGAGATTTATTTTGTTTAAAATTATAGATGATGTTGGGTTAAGGATTATTGGATGAAATTGAGATAAATTTAATTAATTAGATTAATTCATGGTGCATTATCGTAATTAAAAAATGAATTAAATTAATTGATATTGGGATTGAAAATGTATGCTTATTGCATGTTATGTGGATTGTCATGATATTAGACTATCCCTTTACATTTTAATTTATTTTGGTTGAATTATTATTGATGGTCTGCATATCATCTGCTCCTCCTAATTATATAAGGGGCTTTGTTCCCATTATTTATTTTATGTAAATCCCCCTTATTTAATCCATTGGATCCCCTCACTTGTGAGTGAATTAAAATCTTATGTAAGGATGGATATCACAAGAAAGAGGAGGCAATCCAAGTCAAGGAGCTGAGGTGAAACCAACCAAGGTGATACATAGTATCCAAGGTGGAATGTTACAACAAGAACTAAGCTATGGTTCAAGGTGTTTTTCACCTAGTGTTAAGGGTTATTTTATTATCTTTTGGATAAACTAACCATTAGAGAATATCATGATCATGCTACTTATGTTTTATTTATATCAGTTTCATTGTGATTTATTTGTGTTTATGAATATTCTATGATCACCTAATAAATGAATTAACAAGCATGCAAGATGGAATCACTACTACAAAAACAGCCTATATCAGTGCTCAAACGGGCTTTAACAGTGCTAAAAAAGCGCTTTAAAGCTCAACGCTAATATAGGGGGGTCCCTTTTATCAGTGCTCGGAAAAGAACTGATAAATACCCCTTTTATCAGCGCTAAAAAAAGCGCTGATAAAAGACCCATTTATCATCACTTTTTTTTAGCGTTGATAAAAGGGACCTTTATCAGCGCTTTTAAAAAGTGTTGATAAAAGTCAAAAAAAAGAATTAAATAATGTGATGAGAACTTTTATCAGTGCTTGACCCCCCCTATCAGCTCTAGGAGGAGGTCTCCCACGCGCTTCCCTTCTCGTGCATCCTCACACGCGCGCACCCCCCTTTGCTTCCACCCGAACTCAAACCCACAACCTCCCCCTTTCGTAGCTGCACCTTTACCACTAAGCTATTTCATTTTTTTTCTATTTAATGATATATATATTTATATATATAGTTATATAGTTATATTTATTTGTATATTGATATAGATTCATATTAATATAAATATATTTATTCATATATTAGTATATATATATTCATTCATATATTAATATATATTTATATTTATTTATTTATATATATATTTTTAGTTATAATTTTTTATCCGTATATTTATTTGTATATTAATATATACTTATAAGATTAGTTTTAAATAGATTTATGAAATATGTTTTGTATGTGTGTTTATAATTAAATAAATAAATAAATAAATAAATAAATACATATATATATACAACACACAAACACACACACAGACACATATATATTTACAAATAAATACATATATATGTGTATTTGAAAATCCATAGAATGTTAAAACGACCATAAATTATAATCTAGAAGTCTGTTTCAACTCTGCAACCAGTAAAATCGAAGAAAATGAAACAATATTTGATATGATATGTGGTACAGGACTAACGAACATCCGGATCAGAAGTTATACCTATTTGAATGTTAACAAATCGGATGTCCTCACTAAAAACTCAGTTTTTTGAGGCCTTATGGGCCTTTTTGGCCTCAAAGAATGCGACAGAGGCTTTTCCTGGGTCACCAGCACGCAGAGATCATCACAGACTTCGATTTGATATGCTATAGAGCTCAAACTGACACCCGGATCAAAAGTTATGGCCGTTTGAAGTTTGAGTTACATTTTCAACTTATTTTGGATCTTTTATTAATTGTTTTGATTTTTTGTGCCTTCAAATTGTTATTAAATGATTTTTAATCGATAATAATTAGAAAATTATTAATTAATAATATTTTTTAAAAATATTTTAAATCCATTTTCACTAAATTTCTTATATATTAAATGTAATAGTCTATTTATATGTATCTAAAACATATTTAAAAAATATATATTATATTTATATACGAATAAATATACTTATATAACAATAATTTATTTTTCATGAATTTTTTTTGAAATCTAAATTTCGTCAGTGCTGATAAAGCCCCCCTTTATCGGTGCTTTTTTCTAGCACTGATAAAGGCCCCCTTTATCAGTGCTTTTTTTAGTGCTGATAAAGGGGTAGCGCTTCCCTTACCCATTTTTATAGTAGTGAATAAAATATAATCGGACTATGCATAAATGTTTTATTAAACATGGTTAATCACTTAAGTAAAATCCAATTAATATTAACAGGGCATGTGAAAAGATAAAATGGGATTTGTGCATAAGGATAGAAAACCCTAAAATAAAATATTAATTCGGTATATTCTTCCACTAATTAAGTTAGAAAAAACTTAATAGTTCAAATTTCTTGATAAACCCAAGTTGGGGCGCTTTCAATTATCATGGAATTTTTATCTTGAAGTTTTAGGTTGACTTTACTTGGATTGCATCAAGGATTGTCTTCCCAAGCAGGACTTAGTGTAACAAAGAGGAAAAGGTTGCAGGAATAATTTAAAATTGGATTTCAGGATTGAGGAGACCACTCGATAGATTAAGGAACTATGAGTTAATGTAATTAGCAATTTATGCCTACCTAAAACCCTTCGAATAGCTTGTCAGGCCTAGGTCTGGGTTATGAGAAGTAGAATACAGATCTTTTCCCCTAGAATATCTAAGTGACAAGATATTTTGAAACTAATGGTGAGGTTTTTTGGGTTTCAAAAAAATAGTGGGATATTAATAATAATTTGATTAATTTTAAACTTATTAATTTTTTTTATAATCAAAATAATTAGTAGTTATCTGCTCTTAATTTGTAGAAAATGTAAAGTCAAATGACTTCAATAATATCACTACGATCCATACTAGAGAAGGATAACCTTCTCATCGGCATGAATTTACAAGAATGGTATAGGTGCGTTTTCATTATACAACACCATGAATGGAAATTATGCATGATGAAAACCCCACTTCCTAAGTCACTTTTTAAAGAGGCTGATAAGGAATAAGTATCTCTCTATGTAAAACATATGGATGATGTAATGGATGTACAATTTTTTATGTTATCCTTCATGTCCAATGAGATTCTAAATCAATATGAGGATATGGATGAATATAACATATTTTATCACCTTAAGGATATCTATCAAAAGAAGGTGAGATTATAGAGATATGAGATCTCCAGTGCACTATTCGTGTGCAAGATTGGAGAGTCAGTGCTAGCTGGGGCACATGTAGTTGAGATGATTGGATAAATTGAGTGCTTAGACATCATAGGTTTTAAGATCCATAATGAGCTATGCACGGATCTCATTCTATCCTCACTACCTAAAAACTTCTCCAATTTTATTGTGAATTATAAGATGAGAAATAATGATAAGGCGGTTTTGGAACTTCTTACAATTATTTTACAAGTTGATAAAGACATGAGGCTTGAAAAACCCACTATCCTTGTGGCAAATAAGAAGAGGAATAACAAGGAAAGGGGGATAAAGACTCATTCCAAGTCTAAGGATTCAAAGCAACATCCTTCTAAGAAGAAGAAGATACAGAGGCAAGGAAAGAAGCAATATGAAGTATGTTTTTCATATGGAAAACAGGGCCACTGGAAGAGGAATTTCACCTAGCCAAATAAGCAAGGGGAAGTGTTAGTTATGTTTGTTATTGAGTATAATATTTCCATATCTACAAGTTTGGTATTAGATATTTCTTATAGTTCTAAAATTTGTATCCAAATACAGGATCCAAGCAGATTTTAGAAGATTACCATATATGAGGTGGATCTACAGGTTGATAATGGAGCAAGGTTGGATGTTTTATCCATTGGATACTACCATCTCACATTTCCAATAGGATTTATTTTTATTTTAAAGAATTTTTATTATGTTCCTAGTGTTACCAAGAACATTAACTATGTTTCTTGTTTATATATGGATGGATTTATTTTCATCTTTGGAAATAAAGGTTTCTACTTTTATAAAGATAGCATATGTTATGGTATATCATAATTGAATGATGGACATTATATATTAAAATATGAAAACCAAATATTGGTAGTTGATAAATAAACAAATACACACGACTCATATAACACCCAGTTATAGTATCACCATCTTAGTCGTGAAAATAAGAAGCGTTTAATGAAGCTATATCAAGATGTCTACTTAGACTCTTTTTCAATTAAGCAACTTAAAAAATTCCATGCTTGTTTATCAGTTAAGATGACCAAACCACCATTCAATGTTCAATATGAAAGGGCCACATAGCTTCTTGATTTTCTACACACTAATGTGGATAGACCTTTTCAAGTAGGTTCTAGAGGTGTATTCTCATACTTTATTACTTTATCAATAGATTAAGAATGTATGGTTATATCTACTTGATGAGGTATAAGTCTGAATACTTTGAGAAGTTAAAAGAGTTCAATAATGTTGTTGAGAATCTGCTTGTCAATAAGATAAAGAAAAATTGATTGGATTGAGGTGGTGAATATCTTATCCAAGACTTTATCAACTTTCTATAGGAGTATGTGATTTTATCTCAACTCACTCTACTTTATACACCACGGTGGAATGAAGTTAGTGAAAAAAGGAATCATACCTTATTGGACATGATAAGGTTGATGATGAGTCATGTCAACCTTCCATTATCCTTTTAGTTACAAATGACATCATACTTACTAAATCGAGTACCAACTAAAGCAGAAAATGGTATTTCATTCGAGTTATGGAGTAGAAAGAAACTAGTTTTTTCACATGTTCATGCATGTGGTTAAGAGTCATTTGTTAAGTCTAGATCAAGAAACAAACTAGAAACCTAAGGCATGAAATGTGTCTTTATAGGGTATCCCAAGGAAATAAGAGGATACTATTTATACAACCCTTCAAACAAGAAAGTGTTTGTCATAAGATAAGTTGTATTTATTGAGATGGAGCACATCATCAAGGATCATAGTAAGAGAAAGATTTAATTTAATGAAGTTGATGCTCAATATATACAAGAGTTGGTACAGGAACCAATTCCATAGGTCCTCATGGAAAAATTTGTTTTTAAAACACAAGTGTTGTGTAGGAGCGCTAGAGAGGTAATAGAACTAGAGAGATATGGTTTTCTAGCCACCAATGATGGTGACTCATTATTGGTTGACAATAATGATCCTTTATTATATAAGGAGATATTATAGAGCTCGTAAGTTATAAGATGGAAAGAAGCCATGAATTTTGAGATGGATTATATGTATCAAGTTCTGATCGATCCACTGGTTGATGTAAATCTTGTTGGGTGTAAATGGGTATTCAAGAGAAGTATGGTAATAGAAGGTAAAGTAAATACCTATGAAGTATTAATGTTAAATTGGTAGGGTGGGGTGGTCTAATACCACACGGGTTTGAGCACATGTGGGTTTGTCTGCAAAATCCTGCATACAACGTGAACAAAAAAATTCAAGCCTTCCCTTCCACACATAAGCCCGCGGGCTTTCCCACATTTTAAAAATATATATTATTTATAATCATTTAAATATTTTATTATTTTATCATTCTCAATAGTAGTTGTGGGGATAAGTATGGATAGACCATAGTTGGAATTTTAGGGGATGTGGTGGATCATTTTTCAATGGGTTAATAGTGAAATACAGTGATGTTAATGTGGTGGTGAACTATTGTGATGAAAAGTAGTTGGGTGGTTTGTGAGGGGCTATGAATGATAATGTTGGTTGTGTGGTGATGCGAATGGCTGGACCCGTTAATGAAAAATGAATCTCTATGTAGTGAGTAGTTTTATAGGAGGTGATTAGGGTTCCCATGATATTATTTACTATTTTATTAATGACAATATAAAATTAAATAATAGCAATAATAAATTGACCCAAAAATAATATGATTATAATAACTCTTTTAGAATCGAAACCATGTTCAAGGAAGAAGGATTCCATTTTTCATGAGGTAAGATGACACACCATATGAATATGCTTAATAATTACTATATAATTATCATAATATCATATTAAAATAATAAATATATACCTATTTAAAATTCACATGTGAATGAATGGTGAATTAGTGTGTACATTATAATGAGAAATCATATGTCATGGTTTAATCATGATTTTTTATTAAAGTGTTAAAGAAGCATATATTGTACAAATAATAATAGTTTTTTTTAAATCAGTCCTATGGGTAAGCCTACACCTGCGTGGGCTAAACCCACATTGGCCCACACCTGCATGGGATCAACCCGTATTGGCTTTTACTCTTAACAGTTAAATTTTTTAAGTCTGCCCCACCCCACATTCATCCCATATCTATGAAGCCCATAGGTCATGGGACCATTTTTCATTACTAATATAAAGTACATTTAGTGGATAAAGGTGTTAGATAATGTCAAATCATTGAGTACGACAAAACCTTTTCTCCAGTTTCCATTTTTAAATCAATCAGAATTTTGTTTTCCATAACAGCTCACCGTGATTATGAGATTTGGAAAATGGATGTAAAAATTGCATTCCTGAATGAGAACCTTCAAGAGGACGTGTATATGACAAATTATGAAGGGTTTGTGTCTCCAAGTAATTCCAAAAGGTATGTAGGTTACAGAGATCCATTTATAGATTAAAGAAACCATCCAGGTCATGGAACATTCAATTTGATGAATCCATAAATGAATTTGGTTTCATTAATAATGAATGTGAGTCATGTGTTTACAAGTGGTTTAGTGGGATATGGTTGTTTTCATAGTAGTATATATTTATTACATATTACTAATTGGAAATGATATACCATCTTTGTAAGAGGTTACAACATGGTTGAGCAAGTACTTCTCTATGAAGGACTTGGGTGAAATAGCCTATATTCTAGGGATCAAGATCATATGTGATGGATCCAAGAGGCTTCTTGGACTAAGTTAAGGTACATACATTGACTAGATACTGAATAGGTTTGGTATGGAACAATTCAATAGGGTATTGGTTCTAATGTCACATGGTATACATCTTTACAAGAAAATGTGTTCTCATACATAAGTGGAAAGAGAGAGAATGAGTAAAATCTCATATGCTTCTGTGATAAAATCTATCATTTATGTCATGTTATGTATGATTATTAATGTTGTATATGATTTGAGCATGGTATTTAGATATTAAGAAGATCCAGGTGAATAACATTGAATTGTTTTCAAGGCTATACTTATGTATCTGAGGCAAACTAAGGATATGTTCATGGTGTATAGAGGAGATGAAGAGTTATTCATTAGGGGTTATACAGATGCATACTTTTTAATAGATCAGAATGATCTAAAGTCACAGTCTGGATATATCTCTTGTTTTAATGGAGGATTTGTGAGCTATAAAAGTTCTAAGTAGCTAGTTGTCACCAATTCTACAGCGAAGTATGAGTATATTGTAACTTCTGATGCATCCAATGAAGCATTTTGGATTTTCAACTTTTTCAATATCTTGATGTAGTGCCTAGAAATAAATACCCTATCATAGTTTATTGTGATAACACTACATTGGTACCTCTCTTCAAGGATCCAAGGTCACACTAAAGGACCAAGCGCATACTATGAAAGTTTCATCTCTTGAGGTATTTTTCTCAATGAGGTGAAGTTGTGGTGGGTAGAGTATCCATGGAGGAAAACATGTAAGGCCCCTTGACCAAGGATTTATCTCATAAGATGCATCATATGAGAGCTATTGAATTAATATTTATTGTTAGTTGGCTCTAGTGAAAGTGGGGGTCTATTGGATTTGATTCCCTAGAACCAACTTGTTTAGTAGTTGATTACATGTTTTCAATATTAATAAAGTTTTTATTATCACATTATTATGGTTTCTATGCATTGAATTTGTATGTGATAATGTCATAAGAATATATTTCATGCTGAAAGGTAATAGTATTTCTCTTCTATGATGAGAACTTAGAGGTGCCGCAACATTATTCTTGAATCTTATTCTATGTTTGGATGATATTTTCTTATAGGACACAGACAATACAAGTTATCATGGGTGGTAGGCTCATAAGACACTGAGACACCTTCTCATAGTTCTCATCTTTGGTAATATCCAAGAGATGAGGTTATAAGAATAGACTTGTCAATAGGAAATCCACATTTTCACGTGTCATTGGATATTACTATATACAGACATGTGTATTGATCCTTAGACTTTAATATTATCATCAATGAATATCATGACTCGTGAAATTTGATGTATTGATGAAAACTATGATGAAATATGCTCTCAATGAGGTAGGATGCATTGGGTATGTCACAGGTGATATTGTATTAATAGATAATGTGAGAAAGGATTTATCCCTTTTGTCCCTTTGATGGGAAAGGAACTTCCTATATAAATCCATGGTCATGATGTTCTATGAGTGATTTCATTTTTGTAAAGACAAATAAAGATATATCAATCATATAGGTTTATGGAACTAGCATGCAACCTACTTGATTTGAGATATCATGATAAAGGTATTATACTACATAATAAGCATTCGTAGGAGGTTGGATTTCATTGCGACATTAACTTATCTCTATATGGGTTTCTTAGCATGTTTTTAGATTATAACCTTGGACTTTAGGAAGTTATGCCTAATGTCAGTGAGAAAGGGGCCTAGAGGGTTACACACTAAGTGTATCTAAAATCTCAATTAAATTCAAATATTGAGTTTAATAAGTTACAATAAATAATATTTATTCAGGTTTGGTTGATCTCTATAATTTAATCATAGGTTATTTGAAAGAATAAGTGAGTCAGATGACAATAATAAGTATTTTTCCAAGTTTGAAAAATATAATATTTATTGTAGAATAATATAGTGAAATTTATTTATTAAATATTCATTATTTGAGGATCGGTAAATGTTAATGAGGAAAAGCGTACTGAGCTTAATGGTCTGATTGAAAATGGTGTAAATGGTATTTATTTATGTTCTTAACATGTTGAACATGTCAAGTGATTAATAATAATATAGTTATTATTAATGGGCATGGGGTCAACTAAGAATATTAAAGAATGTGAGGGTCTAGAGTGTAATTTTCCAACCCTAAAACTATAATAATAAATATCAAATTATATCATTTTCCATAACTAACTTTTAGTGTGCACAGTGAATAGAGAGAGAATTTATCAATCCCTAGAGATAATTATCTCTTCCTTATCTCTCAAGCCTTATATGGAACACTAAGATTTATTCCTTCTTCAATAAGAATACTACTGTGATCAACCATGAATAATTCAAATGGAGGATTTATTATGCTAGCAACCAACCATTTTATGGAGACATTCAGAGATTGTGGTGCACATTGTTGGAGTTAGTTACCTAGAACCAACTTATTTAGTACTTTATTACATGTTTTCATTATTAATTAAGTTTTCTTATCACAATATTTTTGTTCTTCTACATTAAATTTATACGTGATAATGTCCTAAGAATATATGTCACGTTAAAAGGTTATAGCAGTTCCACGCTATAATGAGAACTTATAGGTGTCATGAAATTATTCTTGAATCTTGTTCTATGTATAAATGATATTTTCTAATGGTACATGGATGATATCAACTATTAAGGTTAGAGGGATCATAATACATTGAGACACCTTCTCATAGTGTTTTCCCTTGGTAATCTCTAATACAGGAGGTTATGAGAACAAAATCATCAATAAGAAATCCATTTTTCCATGTGTCATTGAAAGTTTCTATATGTAGATGTGTGAATTCATCCTTAGACATTAATATTATCATTACTGGATAACATGACTTGAATACTTTTATGTATTGATGAAAATTATGATGACATATGTTCATAGAGAAGTAAGATAAGTTGGGTGTGTCAAAAATGATATAGCATTAATGGATAATGTGAGAAGGGATTTATCCCTTTTGTCTCTTGATGAAAGTTAATATCTCAGACCCTTTGATGGGAATGGAACTGCCTAAATAAATCTATGGACATGGTGTTCAGTGGGTGAGCTCATTTTTTAAAAGTCAAGAAAGAGACATCGAGCGTATAGGTTGATAGAAATAGCATGCAACCTACTTGATTTAAGATATCGTGATAAAAGGATTGTATTAAACGGTAAAAATTTATAGGAGGTTGGAATTCATTGTGATGTTAACTTATTTATTTATGGATTCCTTGACGTGTTTCTAGACGTTAACCTTAGACTTTAGGTAGTTATGCTTAATTCTGCTGAGAAAGAGTCCTAGATGGTCACACACTAAGTGTATCCATGATCTTAGTTAAATTCTAGTACTAAATTTAACAAGTTAAAATAAATAATATTTATTCGGGTTTATTTGATCTCCATAATTTAATCACAAATTGTTCAAAAGAATAAGTGGTTTAAATAATAATAATAAATATTTATTTTCAAGTTTGGAAAATATAATATTTATTATATTTATCAATGAATAATACATTAATTTATATTTATTAAATAAATAGCCATTGTTCAAGGATCAATAAATGTGGATGAGGGAAAGTGGATTGAGTTTAATGGTCTGAATGGAAATGGTATAAATGATATTTATTTATATTATTTATGTGTAAAACATGTCAATCATTTTATAACAATATTTATATTATTATTATCATACATGGGGTTAATTGAGAATTATGGAATTGAGAAAGGGTTTGTGTTCAATTTTCCAACCCTAAACCTACCAAAATAAATATCTAATTATATCTCTAGTCTAAAATACAATTGGTTCACACAATAAATAGAATGAGACTCCCTCAATCCCCAAAGAGAGATTAAGAGATATAGAGTGATATCCTCACCTCCTCTCTCAATCAAATGAGAGATCATAAAGAGTTATTCCTATCTCGAGAATAATCTTATTACAATTAACCATGAACAACATAAGCATTCAGGATTGGTCATGCTAGCACCTGGTGATTCTATAACATCGTCTGAAGATTGTGGTGCATGTGTGGATCACTGCTAGAGGGATTCTTCCCTTGGATCCTACATTTCAATGATGGTGAGATAAGATCTATTCCATCGATCATAAAAAAGGTGATAATTATGAGTTAAGGTAATTATATATATACTTATAAATTAATTATAAATTACAAATAAATATCATTTTCCCATGGTTTTAGTGTTTTAATCTAGTCAAGTAATCTACCATTTTCATTGGACATGACCTTTTGATCATGTAAAGAAATGATTACATGTGATTTATGACTAAATTTCGAGTTGGTCATACCAATACAGGATGCTTACACTACACCTAGAACCATCAAGTGGTATCAGAGAATTCACATGTTTAATTTATAATTATTTATTATTCATTGATTAATTGTAAGTGTTTGCATTTTTTTACTTAAAATGATTTGTTTTAATATCTAAACATCTTTATCTCTTCTTTTATTCTCTATCGATAACATTAAAAGTAATTGGTTAATGATTAATAATGAAGAAGCATTTAATTCACACCATATAGAGGTGCTAAAGGCTCTGGTTGGACAAAACCAGAGTACATGGTGTGTACTTTCTGATTATATACCATGTACTTTTGTTTTCTCACTTATAACTCTTTCTATCTGTTCAGATCAGAAAAAACCAAATCTATGATCTGAATACACTAATGAAAAAATTACCTATACCAACGGTTTAGAACCATTGGTATAGGTCCCCAAACCGTTGGTATAGGTAAATTAAAAAAAAAATTATAGTGGAGGTTTGAATCCACAACTTGTGGGTTATATATTAAAGACTTTACCACTATCCTACAATTACCTTTGTGAATATAGTTGGATAAATATATATATATTTATTTATTTATATGTAATTTATATATTGATTTATTTGATGATATTTGACAAAAGAATTCATAAAAAATAAGGGTACCTATCCCAACGGTTCTCAAAACCGTTTGGATAGGTACCCACCCTTTCCCAATGTTTTTGACAAACCGTTGGGAAAAGTGGTATCAAAATTGGTTTTTCCCAACGGTTTGGTTAAACCGTTTGGAAATCCATACCCTTTCCCAACGGTTTGGCAAAACCATTGGGAATGGTAGTCTTAATGTGGGCTTTTCCCAACGGTTTGGAAAAACCATTGGTAAAGGGTATGGATTTCCCAATGGTTTTGCCAAACCATTGGGAAAAGTGGTCTCAAAGTGGTCTTTTCCCAATGGTTTGACAAAACTGTTGTGATACGGTACCTATACCAATAGTTTTTACAAACCTTTGGTATAGATGTGTTGGTATAGGTAGGATTTCTAGTAGTGATAGATCATAATGACATGTAGATCTGGACAGACTGACACATGATATGAATAACTACACATCGTGTAACCACTATACACATTATGTAGTCCATGTTATCTCATGGTCGAGTACACGGGGTGTCCCAAGCATGTTGTGTATCAAATACACGACGTAGGGATTGGCATGTTTTGAAATCCGAGATTACACGTCATGTATTCCCAATACATATCGTATACCTCAAACATGTCCATGATAAGCAACACAGCCAGACCCAAGGCATGTACTGTGGACATGGGAAGAAGACAAGTGCATGTTGTGTACTTTTGTACATGTCGTATAGTCTGTTGTCGACAGTTTTTTTCAAAAAATTTCAGAAAGAAGAATTAAATATATAACTAAACTTATTGATTATGTGTTATGTGTGTCATTTATTCGATAGTACATGGAATATCATAGGATTAAAAATTATACATTAAATTGATTTTAATGTTAAAATTTTGATGAACACATGAGGTTACCTCCAAGTACACTTGTGTACTGCATTAATTTTAAATAAAATTAATTTTGTTTAAAATTATAAATGATGGTTGGATGGAATTAAGATATATTGAATTCATTAGACTAATTCATGGTGCATTATCTTAATTTAAGAATGAATTAAAGTAATTGATAACAAGATTACAAATGTATAATCATTTCTTGATGTGTGGGTGATCATGAGATTATACCATCCCTTGTGTATTATTGGTTTCTTTTAGTTTATTATGCTTAAATTGTTATTGATGGCATTTGAGTCATCCACTCATCCTTATTATGTAAGGGCATGCATGCCCGCAGTTTCTTTTTATGTAAACCCCCTTTATCCAATACATTGGATCCCCTCGCCTGTGTGAGAGTAAAAGATTGTGTAAGGATGAAGCTACTAAGAGAATGGAGGTGATCCCAGTCAAGGAACCAAGGTGAAACCAATCAAGGTGATGCATAGGAGCCAAGGTGGAATACTACAATACAAACCAAGCTATAGTTCAAGGTGGTTTACCCTAGGGTCTAGGGTTAGTTTATAATCCACTAGATAAACCAACCATTAGAGAATTTCATGATCATGCCACTTATATTTTATTTTTGTTAGATGCATGGTTAATTATTTATATTTGTGAATGTTGTGAAATCACCTAATAAATGAATTAAAAATCATGAAAGATAGAATAAAATATAATTGGATTATGTGTAAATGTTTTATCAAACATATTTAACCACTTAAGTAAAATATTCTTGATATTAACAAGGCATGTAAAAGAATAAAATGAGATTTACACATAAGTATAAAAAATCCCTCAATTAAAATATTAAGTTGGCTTAGTATTACACTACTTAAGTTAGAATCGACCTCATTGTTCAAAGTGCTTGACCAACCCAAGTTAGGGTGCTTTCAATTATCATGGAAATTTTAGCTTGAATTTTTGGGTTAACTTAACTTAGTTTGAATCAAGGGTTGACTTCCCAAGAAGGACTTAGTGTAACTAAGAGGAAAAGTTTGAGAAAATATTAAAATAGGATTTCAGGATTGGGGATTCTACTCAATAGATCAAGGAACTATGAGTTAATATAGTTGGAAAGTTACGCCTACTTAAAACCCTTCAAATAGCATGTTAGGCCCAAATATGGGTTATGAGAAGGGGATATGGATCTCCATAACTAGAATATCTAAGTCATGATATATTCTGAAATAGATGGTGAGGGATATTAGGTTTTGAAAAATAGTGATAAATTAATAGAATTTAATTAAATTTAAATTTATTAATCTATTTTGTAATCAAACCAAGTATTAATTATTTGCTCTTAATTTTTAGAAATGGAAAATAAAATGACATCGAAAATATCATTGTGATCTATACTAGAGAAGGATAACTTTATCACCGATGTGAATTTCCAGGAATGGTATAGGAACTTGTGCGATATACTACACCACAAATAGAAATTGTATATGCTGGAAACCCCACTTCCTAAGTTGCTTACCAAAGAGGCTAGTGAGAAAGAGATATCTCTCTATCTGAAGAATGTGGAGGACACAATGGATGTGAAATGTTTTATGTTATTCTCCATGTCCAATTAGATTTTAAATTAATATGAATATATGGATACATATAACATAGTTTCTCACCTTCAGGATCTCTATCAAGAGAATGCGAGATCATAAAGATATGAGACCTCCAATGCACTTTTCACACGAAAGCTTGGAGATTCGGCGCTAGCTGGACCACATGTAGTCAAGATGATTGGATACATTGATCACCTGGACATCTTGGGTTTTAACATAACTTAAGAATTGCGTATAGATGTCATTTTATCTTCACTACCCAACAACTTCTCCAGTTTTATTGTGAATTATAATATGAGTAATAGTGAGAAGACACTATCATAACTTATTACTCTTATCTTCTAAATTGATAAAGACATGGGGCATGAAAAACCCACTGTCCTTATAGTAAATAAGAATAAGTGGAATAGGGAAAATGGGTTGAAGACTCATTCCATGCCTAAGGCTCCATATCATCATCCCTATAAAAAGAAGAAGATTCAAAGGCAAGGAAAGTAATATGATGTGGTATGTTTTTCATGTGGCAAGAACATCCACTAAAATAGTAATTCCACCCAACCAAATAAGAAATGGGAAGCTTTAAGTTCATTCATTATCAATTGTAATATTTATATATCAATAAGTTGGGTATTAGATACTGCATGTTATAACGACCCATACTTTACATACATGGTTATTACATAAAAATTGAAGCATAATTATTACAACATATAACAAAACCATGAAAGGACCGTATAGGTATAGTGTCTTTAGAAACTGGGAAACATAAACAACTGGTTCATAAATCATCTATGTTGTCTCTCATTTACTTCATCATATCTAGAGTCTATTTTTGGAATATCCTACTTAATATCCTTATTCCTGACCTGGGGAAAAGAAAACATACAAAAGGGTGAGATCAAATGCTCAGTAAGGGTAAACAAAAGAAATATCAAACATATCATATTTATAAGAACGTAACATTTTTAAAATCTTATCCGGCAAAAGAGATCATAACATGGGATAAATCATAGAAGTGAAATTTAATTCCAATAATCATAACTTAAAACATGAAGCTTTGTGGAATACACACATAATCATATAAAATCATTTCTTAGTAGTCAAGACTCATTTCCAAGACTATCTTAGCGGACAAAGTCCTTTTCTGAACCGAGTTCACTCCTCATTTCAGTCCTGTTTCACTGAACCGGTTTAACCTGTCGTTACAGCCATGTCTATCTCATGAGATATAAATCTTTACCCAATGCATTGGAGGGAGATATATGTCCCACCCATCTCATAATGATACCATTCTTATGTGTGCCACAAAATCATAAACCATACATCATAGCATAACTCATGTAATAAAAATGGGATTCTTAAACATCACGTCATCATAACATAATCCATAAAAGGATATTGTAAAAATAATTCCATCATAACATAATCAAATAAATGTAAAAATAGGGATATAAACATAACCCTATATTATCTTAGATGGAAAATGATTTTGATAAAACACTTGAACTCCATTCTTGAGGAAAATATCATTTCTACTTCAAAAACATTTTCCTTTCTTAACATGTCATATAATTTTGAACTAAAAGAAGTTGATTAAAAATAAAGTTGAAAACTTTTAAAGTAATATTCATGGAAATAATGTTCTAAAAATCCATTCATTTCTTATAAGTTAAAATAAACATTCTTCCCGTACGTTGGCCGGAAAAGTCAAAAAGTACCTCGTACGAAAAACGACAAAAGATTCCTTTCATATCTTTTACTAAAAACTCGCCGAAGGGTAAAATTGGATTTAAAAAATTGTAGGTGGATGGAAATAATATTACATATTGAGGAAACATGGATGTGGATGATAAATATTCCATAGTAAATTCTGAAGTATAAACAATCTCGGATAAAAATGAGATTGTGAGATTTTCCCTTACCTTAGATCTGATTTGCTTCGTAAGTGTCCAAACCTCCTGTATAATGATTTAAATAATGTCATTGACTTATTCCAAAATCATACTTATTTTTATGATATCATATATGGTCATATTCTTAGCTTCTTATTAGTAATATTTCATTGCTACTTGTTATTCGGGTGTTTATTGCTTTATGTCTGTATGTGTGTCTTGTCGAATAAATTCTTATTCCTCTTTTTAGGTTATGGACACATCATTTCCAGAATGGTATTAGTGTAATATATATCATATTTATTCATTAAATTCATTTATATAATCATTATGAAATGAATATCTTGTAGAACGAGTCACATCACATCGTGGAGACGGTATTCCGTACGTACGCACGAGCGATGATATTGTTCCCATGATTGTGGAATTGTATTGGAGTGTATGTATACTATTTCAGAATCAATATCACTTTACAATAATCATATATAGTCATTATTTACACCATTATACTCATCCAAGTAAGGTGGTGGTGGAAAATAGATTACACCACGGCGTGGAGACGGTATTCCGTACGTACGCACGCGCGGTGATTTCGTTTTACGTAGGATGGATAGATGGTGAAATAGGGTTGTTTCATATTTATAATAACATATCAGTATATGAGTGATACTAATGTTATTAATTCATAATGAAACAACTAAATAAGAATAAGTAGATGAAGAAATAAAGTTGAAAGAATCGGTAACGGACATTACCTCTTCTTTGAAGCGCCTCTTTGAGACCTCCTCTTAGGGCACTAAAATTGGTCTTTGAAGAAGACCAAGACCTCTATGATGTTTCTAGGGAAGTGGGGAAGTGAAATGGGCAGGTTTTTGATGAGCTTGAAGGCTCAAATTGGTGTGAGGAGGAGATGGAGGAGGTGCCTTTTTATAAGGGAGGAGAGGGGCACCTTTGGAAATATAAGAAATATTAGTTTATATTAAATCCCAACCCCACTTAAAAACTTCCAAAATGACTCATATCTGAATATTAAATGAGATAGGGTTGTAATCTCATCAACCAATAAAATTTAGACATGTTAGGAATTTATTTTAAACATTATCAACTTGATTTATCCTTATTTATCAATTTAATTTTATTTGTGGTAATAATATTCTAAATTTTAAATTATTATAAATAATTACATATGTGTTGTGAATTTTCCATAATTTGAAACTTTATGACATTTTAGACCATATAAATTTTAATTTATAATTTTTAAATATTTTTGTGATTTTTAAACAATTTTATAATATGTTATTTTTATAAAATAACAATAGTGTCAATTTTGACACTATTCATTTATTTGAATTTAAATAAAATATATGCAGAAGATATGTTCAAAATAAAAGCTTTAATAGATTCATAAAATGTCATCTGTATCTATAAAATTAGTGGAGAACATTAAATAGTTTATATAATATTTATTTTAATATTTTTAAAACCATTTATTTGATATTTTAATTAATAAAATAATTTCAACATCACTATTGTGTCATAATTAATGATTATTATTTAATCCCTAAAAATTCTAAATAAATTAATATGATGTAGATAATTGTATTAGATTTATGGAAACTATTCATGTTCAAAGTTTCATTAAGTTTAACACTAAATTAAAATTATTATACTTATAAGATTTAAGAAAGTGACATGTTCTCACTTTCTTTGGTTTTAATAATAATTAAATTATTTTCATAAAAAAAGTACATTAAATGAATATAATCAGACCCTTAGGTAATATGGGTATACTTTTAGTCATCCAATAGGATTTTGGCAGGTTTTAGGGTAATTTTATAATCTTATATTTACCCTTAATTACCTGATTTACCTTTAACTATGGTAAATAAAATTTACCGTAGTTACTATTCATAATGCCCAAAAATAAAAAATAGCCTATTAACATAATTTGAACCCACTAATTATAAATATGGAATCCATTTTTCAAAATTCAAAACACATAAGTTGCAGTAATTAATTTAAAATTAATCTCGTTGTTAAGAAAACGGGTTTTAGAAGTTAAAACATTGCCAAAAATTGAAATGTTTTTACCTATGAATTCAATATGAAATTAATGATAATGACATATATTATATTAAATGGTAAAAATATATTCTATTTATACTTTAAAACCATTAAATATTATAATTTAACCATATAAATTATCTCAATGAAAAAGGTTGTTTTTAATTAAAAATTAGTGTATTTTTACTATTCATCAAAATATGAAAGTTATCAGAAAAATATCAAAAATTTATCCAAAGTAAATTTTTATATCCTGATTCCAAATAAGAATTTTATTTTGTCAAATTGAACTTATAAAAATGTCAAAAACTAGATTTAATGTGGGTGCGCCATCAAAAGGCGGCAAAACTGCAGTTTTTGAAAAATACTTATTTTACCCGAAAAAATTATTTTGTTCTCTTACCATGTTCTAGAAAATGTGTAAGATGAATAATAATGTTATAAAATTCAAAATGTAGTTAATACTATTCACAACAGCTAGTCCATAATAATATATCGTTGTTTAGTGAAACCCGGTATTGCGTACTACACACGCTATCGAGGAAGGTCGCGATTAGGTGTAATGCAAGCCAAGTCAGTATTGTGTGTTGTGAAAGATTCCTTTGGTGTTGCGTATAAAATAAGACATAAAATATATATATATATATATTTGTCATAAAATCTCAGGGTGTTACATTATACCCCCCTTAAAATGAATTTCGCCCTCGAAATTCGTCACTTCATTACAAACAGATGAGGATACCTCTCCCTCATCATATCCTCAAGTTCCCATGTAGCTTCTTCTAATTGGTGGTTCCTCTATAAAACTTTCACCAAGCGAGTGGTCTTGTTCTGTAGGACTTTTTCGCTACGATCCAGAATCTCTATCGGTTGTTCTTCATAAGAAAGATCTTGCTCTAGTGGTACAACTTCTGAGCTGAGTACATGTGAAGGATCGGGTATGTACTTTCTCAGGAGAGATACACGGAACACATCGTGAACTTGAGATAGATTCGGTGGAAGCATCAATCAGTAATCTACCTTCCCAACACGATCCAGAATTTCAAAAGGACCTATATATCTAGGGCTCAACTTTCCCTTCTTTTCAAATCTCATGACCCTCTTCCAGGGAGATATTCGTAAGAATACTTTATCACCCACTTCAAACTCTAGGTCTTTTCTTCGGTTGTCGGCATAACTTTTCTGTCAACTCTGAGCTGCTCTTATGTGTTGTTGAATAGATCTGACCTTTTCTACCATCTCATCAACAAGATCAGGTCCTAATAGCTTTCTTTCCCCAACTTCATCCCAGCAAGTTGGAGTTCTGCATTTCTTTCTATAGAGGGCTTCATAAGGAGTCATCTGAATACTGGAGTCAAAGCTATTATTATAAGAAAATTTCACCAAATATAGGTGTTGATCTCAACCACCTTTGAAATCCATAGATCAAGCTCTCAACATGTCTTCTAGAGTTTGAATTTTCCTCTCAGACTGACCGTCTGTCTGAGGATGGTAAGCAGTGCTGAAACTCAACTCTGTATCTAGAGCATGCTGAAGACATTGCCATAATTTCAAGGTAAACCTCAGATCCCGATCAGATATAATGGAAAGTGGTACTCCATGCAATCTTACCACTTCCTTTACATATATCCTGGCAAGCTGATCAAGAGAAAAATCTTCTCTAATAGCAATGAAGTGTGCCGACTTCGTAAGACGATCAACTATAACCTAGATAGCATTATTTCCTTTAGATGTTTTAGGAAGTCCAGTGACAAAGTCCATAGTGATTTTTTCCCATTTCCATTTTGGTATGGGTAATGGTTGTAACATCCCCTTAGACTTTTGTCTCTCAGCTTTAACTTGCTGACAAACCAAGCATCGAGAGACATATTCAGCAACATCTCTTTTCATGTCATCCCACCAGAAATACTCTTTCAGGTCCCTATACATCTTTGTACTTCCAGGATGAATAGAAAATGAAGAACTATGAGCCTAGTCCAGTAGCTCCTTCTTTAATTCTGGGATGGGAGGAACACAAACCCGATTCCTGATCCTTATTATCCCATCACAATAAAGGTTGAATTCAGGAACATTTCTCACCTTCTTTTGTAACTCTACATCTTCTTTTTGTGCCTCTTTAATCTTCACGTGTATAGATGGTTGAACATTCATTTGAGAAAGATAATATTTTTCCCTTTCCATTATAATTCCAAGATCCATCATTTGTAAATCCATAAATATTGAATCTTTTGTGATCCTCGTCATGAATAAGCTAGCATGGTCTTGTCGAATTAATGCATATGCTACCTTGTTTGCTTTCCCAGGGTGGTAATGAATTGAGCAGTCGTAATCCTTAATCAGCTCTAACCATATTCTTTAACGCATATTCATCTCTTTTTGTGTGAAAATATACTTTAAACTTTTATGATCAGTATAAATATCACACCTTTCACCATAAAGGTAATGCCTCCAAATCTTTAATGCAAAGATTACCGCAGCTAACTCCAAATCATGAGTTGGGTAATTTTGCTCATGGATTTTCAACTGTCGTGAGGCATAAGCTATCACCATATCATTTTTCATGAGAACACACCCCAGTCCCTTCTTGGATGCATCACTGTAGATCACAAACCTTTCTCCACTGCAAGGTAGTGTGAGCACAGGTGCACTGGCTAACCTTCTTTTTAGCTCTTTGAAATTCTCTTCACATTCCACTGTCCAAACAAACTTAACTCCTTTCCGAGTCAACTTGGTGAGTGGGTTAGATAACCTTGAAAAATCTTTCACAAAACGTCGGTAATATCCAGCCAAACCAAGAAAACTTCGGATCTCAGTTACTGTTGTTGGTCTCGACCATCTTTTGATAACCTCTGTTTTTGCTGGATCCACAGATATCCATTCTTTTGAGATTATGTGACCCAAAAATGAAACTTTTTGAAGCCAAAATTCACACTTGGTAAATTTGAAATAAAGATTATCCTTTCTTAGGGTCATCAATACAATTCTCAAGTGATCTTCATGTTCTTCCTTTCTCTTTGAATAAACAAGAATATCATCTATAAAGACTACCACAAATTGATCGAGATAGTCTCTAAAGACTCTATTCATCAGATCCATGAAGATAGCAGGGGCATCAGTAAGACCAAATGGCATCACTATAAATTCATAGTGTCCATACCTTGTACGGAAATCCATCTTTGGTATATCCTCCCTTTTGACCCTTAATTGATGATACCCTGAACGAAGATCAATCTTGGAAAAGTATTGAGCTCCAAGTAGTTGGTCAAATAGGTCATCAATGTGCGGGAGAGGATATTTGTTCTTGATAGTGATCTTGTTAAGTTCTCGATAATCAATGCAGAGTCTCATTGATCCATCTTTCTTCTTAACAAACAGAACAGGTGCTCCCCAAGGTGACGCACTACGGCGTATGAATCCTTTATCAAGATTATCTTGGAGTTGCTTCTTCAATTCCTGCAACTCAATTGGGTCCATTCTATAAGGTGTCTTTGAAATAGGCAAAGCACCCGGTACGAGTTCTATTGAAAACTCAACTTCACGATTTGGTGGAAGACCTGGAAATTCCTCCGGAAATACATCATCAAATTCTCGTACAATGGTCATATTATTAATCGTGAGTTTCTCGCCAACCATTTGAGATAAATAACCTTCATTTAGTGGAATCAAGACCCATAATATGGAAGAAATTTCCACTGGAAGGTTATGTTCATCCTTGAATCGATAGACGACCATAGATTGATCTGGAATATGAAATGTGACTTCCCTTATTTGGAAATTGATATGAGCTCCATATAAATAAAGCTAATCCATACCAAGAATCACATCAAATTCCACTATAGGAAGGATCACAAGATTTGCAGGAAGCACTTTCCCACAAACTTCAATCGGAGAAGAATTGTAAACTTTTGATGCGACTGTTGTGCCATTATGAGTTGTCACAGCCAACTCAACATCTAATTGTTGAGGTAATACGGCGATACCCTTAGAAAATTATTCAGAAATAAAAGAGTGGGTGGATACAGAATCAAATAAAACATTTTCTATTTTAGAGTGGATGGTAAGTGTACCTCTCACCACTTCGTTGTCGTACTCCACATCGCCGATAGTAATTGCATGTGACTTTCCTTTGTCTTTGGCCTTAAGAGTTTGTTGACGTAGATCATCATCATCAACCCTTGGATTTGGGCATTGATTGGCATAATTCCCCATCTCCTTGCACTTGAAACATTGAAGTGTAGTAGGTTCATTTTGTGTATCCCTTCCTTTGTTTGCATCATTAGACATCTTCTTCCCATTATTTCGACATTCAATTGCCCGATGACATTATTTTCCACACTTATAACATTTGAGTGTCCCCTTAAGACAATTTCCTCCATGTTTCATTCCACACTTTGAGCATAAGGGAAAACTCATCTTCTTTTCAGTGTGGTCTTTAGATTTTCCTTTGAATTCCATTTTCCTCTTATTATCAAACCCATGTGACTGATGGGTTACACCAATCTCCATCTCAACCTTGAGAGCACATCGAACAATTTCCTCGTAGCTATTGAAGTCCCTTATGGATAATTCCATTCGAAGACTTGGTTTTAAGCCACTAAATAATCGATCGATTTTACTCTCAGGTTGGATAATAATTCTGGAAGCGTACCTTGCAAGTCTTGTAAAATTTTCTTCGTAGGTACCAACAAATTCATCATCCTTTTGCTTCAGTTCAAGAAACTCCTTCTCCATATTTGTTCGAAGAATACAAGGGAAATACTTATTGAAAAATAAGTTCTTGAACTTGTCCCATTCCATGGACTCAATTTCATCCCTTTGCCTCGTATTCTTAATAAGATTCCACCATTGATCAGCATCACCTTACAAACGATACACTGCTAAAATGACTTTATCATGTTCAGAACATTGAAGAACTGAAAATATCTTTTCAGTGGTACTGATCCATTGTTCATCCACTAATGGATCAGAAGACCCACTGAATGAAGGTGGGCGCTGCCTCATGAAGGATTCAACAGAATGTTGCTCCTTACTTTGCTCGTTTGGAAGTCCTGCATGATTCATAGCTTGAGAAAGTTGTGTGAGCATGGCTACAAGATTCTGTATTCCAGCTCCCATAACATTTGGTTGCTCAGGGGGACAATCATTGCATTGCCCATCGCATTCCGCATTAACACGGTTCCTTCGGGTTCCATCCATTGACTAAAACCAAGAAGAATATTGTGAGAAACACTAATTATAATAAGAAAACCACATAATCAAGAATAAAATTTCACACTTAAGGTCTTATCATAGGTTGTTCACGGCCATTTCTAAAACACTAAGATTGTGTTCTATGCTTAGACATATCCTTAGGTTTCTTACTAAGGCCTTCACATCCTAGTTTCCAAAGGTTGAATATACCTTTCCTCTAATACCAACTATAACGACCCATACTTTACATAAATGGTTATTACTTCAAAATTGAAGCATAATTATTACAACATATAACAAAACCATGAAAGGACCGTATAGGTATAGTGTCTTTAGAAACTGGGAAACATAAACAACTGGTTCATAAATCATCTACGTTGTCTCCCATTTATTTCATCATATCTAGAGTCCCTTTTTGGCATATCCTACTTAATATCCTTCTTCCTGACCTAGGGAAAATAAAACATACAAAAGGGTGAGCTCAAATACTCAGTAAGGGTAAACAAAAGAAATATCAAACATATCATATTTATAAGAACATAACATTTTGAAAATCTTATCATGCAAAAGAGATCATAACATGGGATAAATCATAGAAGTGAAATGTAATTCCAATAATCATAACTTAAAACATGAATATTTGTGTCATACATACATAATCATAGAAAATCATTTCTTAGTAGTCAAGACTCATTTCCAAGACTATCTTAGCAGACAAAGTCCTTTTCTGAACTGAGTTCACTCCTCGTTTCAGTCTTGTTTCACTGAACCGGTTTAACCTGCCATTTCATCCATGTCTATCTCATGAGATATAAATATTTACCCAATGCATTGGAGGGAGATATAGGTCCCACCCATCTCATAATGATACCATTCTTATGTGTGCCACAAAATCATAAACCATACATCATAGCATAACCCATGTAATAAAAATGGGATTCTTAAACATCACGTCATCATAACATAATCCATAAAAGGATATCGTAAAAATAATTCCATCATAACATAATCAAATCAATGTAAAAATAGGGATATAAACAGAACCCTATATTATCTTATATGGAAAATAATTTTGATAAAACACTTGAACTCCATTCTTGAGGAAAATATCCTTTCTACTTCAAAAACATTTTCCTTTCTTAACATGTCATATAATTTTGAACTAAAAGAAGTTGATTAAAAATAAACTTTAAAACTCGTAAAGGAAGGTTCATGGAAATAATGTTCTAAAAATTCATTCATTCAGTATATGTTAAAAAAACATTCTTCCCGTACTTTGGCCGGAAAATTCAAAAAGTACCTCGTACGAAAAACGACAAAAGATTCCTTTCATATCTTTTACTAAAAACTCACCGAAGGGTAAAATTGGATTTAAATAATTATAGGTGGATGGAAATAATATTACATATTGAGGAAACATGTATGTGGATGATAAATATTCCCCAGTAAATTCTGAAGTATAAACAATCTCGGATAAAAATGAGATTGTGAGATTTTCCCTTACCTTAGGTCTGATTTGCTTCGTAAGTGTCCGAACCTCCTGTATAATGATTTAAATAATGTAATTGACTTATTCCAGAATCATACTTATTTTTATGATATCATATATGACCATATTCTTAGCTTCTTATTAGTAATATTTCATTGTTACTTGTTATTCGGGTGTTTATTGCTTTATGTTCGTATGTGTGTCTTGTCGAATAAATTCTTATTCCTCTTTTTAGGTTATGGACACCTCATTTCCAGAATGGTATTAGTGTGATATATATCATATTTATTCATTCAATTCATTTATATAATCATTATTCAATGAATATCTTGTAGAACGAGTCGCATCACATCATGGAGACGGTATTCCGTACGTACGCACGAGCGATGATATTGTTCCCATGATTGTGGAATTGTATTGGAGTGTATGTATACTATTTCAGAATCAATATCACTTTACAATAATCATATATAGTTATTATTTACACCATTATACCCATCCAAGTAAGGTGGTGGTGGAAAATAGATTACACCACGGCGTGGAGACGGTATTTCGTACGTACGCACGTGCAGTGATTTCGTTTTACGTAGGATGGATAGATGGTGAAATAGGGTTGTTTCATATTTATAATAACATATCAGTATATGAGTGATACTAATGTTATTACTTCATAATGAAACAACTAAATAAGAATAAGTATAAGAAGAAATAAAGTTGAAATAATCGGTAACGGACATTACCTCTTCTTTGAAGCGCCTCTTTGAGACCTCCTCTTAGGGTGCTAAAATTGGTCTTTGAAGAAGACCAGGATCTCTAGGGTGTTTCTAGGGAAGTGAGGAAGTGAAATGGGCAGGTTTTGTCTGAGATTGAAGACTCAAATTGGTGTGAGGATGAGAGGGATGAGGTGCCCTTTTATAAGGGAGGAGAGGGGCACCTTTGGAAATATAAGAAATATTAGTTTATATTAAATACCAACCCCACTTAAAAACTTCAAAAATGACTCATATATTAATATTAGATGATATAGGGTTTTAATATCATCAACCAATAAAATTTAGACATGTTAGGAATTTATTTTAAACATTATCAACTTGATTTATCCTTATTTATCAATTTAATTTTATTTGTGGTAATAATATTCTAAATTTTAAATTATTATAAATAATTACATATGTGTTGTGAATTTTCCATAATTTGACACTTTATGACATTGGTGACCATATAAATTTTAATTTATAAATTTTAAATATTTTTGTGATTTTTAAACAATTTTATAATATGTTATTTTTATAAAATAACAATAGTGTCAATTTTGACACTATTCATTTATTTGAATTTAAATAAAATATATACAGAATATATGTTTGAACTAAAAGCTTTAATAGATTCATAAAATGTCATGTGTATCTAGAAAATTAGTGGATCACATTAAATAGTTCATATAATATTTATTTAAATATTTTTAAAACCATTTATTTGATATTTTAATTAATAAAATAATTTCAACATCATTATTGTGTCATAATTAATGATAATTATTTAATCCCTAAAAATTATAAATAAATTCACATGATGTATATAATTTTATTAGATTTCTCGATACTATTAATGTTTGAAGTTTCATTAATTTTATCACTAAATTAAAATTATTATACTTATAAGATTTAAGAAAGTGACATGTTGTCACTTTCTTTGGTTTTAATAATAATTAAATTATTTTCATGGACAAAAGTCCATTAAATGAATCTAATCCGACCCTTATGTGATATGGGTCTACTTTTAGTCATCCAATGAGATTTTTTCAGGTGTTAGGGTAATTTTATAATCTTATATTTACCCTTAATTACCCGATTTACCTTTAACTATGGTAAATAAAATTTACCGTAGTTACTATTCATAATGCCCAAAAATAAAAAGTAGCCTATTAACATAATTTGGACTCACTGATTCCAAATATGGAATCCATTTTTCAAAATTAAAAACACATAAGTTGCAATAATTAATTTAAAATTAATCTCGTTGTTAAGAAAACGGGTTTTAGAAGTTAAAACATTGCCAAAGATTGAAATGTTTTTACCTATGAATTCAATGTGAAATTAATGATAATGACATATATTATATTAAATGGTAAAAATATATTCTATTTATACTTTAAAACCATTCAATATTATAATTTAACCATATAAATTATCTCAATGAAAAAAGTTATTTTTAATTAAAAATTAGCGTATTTTTACTATTCATCAAAATATGAAAGTTATCAGAAAAATATCAAAAATTTATCCAAAGTAAATTTTTATATCCTGATTCCAAATAAGAATTTTATTTTGTCAAATTGAACTTATAAACATGTCAAAAACTAGATTTAATGTGAGTGCGCCATCAAAAGGCGGCAAAACTGCATTTTTTGAAAAATACTTATTTTACCCGAAAAAATTATTTTGTTCTCTTACCATGTTCTATAAAATGTGTAAGATGAATAATAATGTTATAAAATTAAAAATGTAGTTAATACTATTCATAACGGTTAGTCCATAATAATATATCGTTGTTTAGTGAAACCCGGTATTGCGTACTACACACGCTATCGAGGAAGGTCGTGATTGCGTGTAATGCAAGCCAAGTCAGTATTGTGTATTGTGAAAGATTCCTTTGGTGTTGCGTATAACATAAGACGTAAATATATATATATATATATATATATATTTCTCATAAAATCTCAGGGTGTTACACATGTAGTGATCACATTTGTATCCAAATATAAGAATCAAGTAGATTTTGGAAGTTGAAAGAGGTGAGGTGGATCTACAGGTTGCCAATGAAGCAAGTATGGATACTCTATCCATTGGATACTACCATCTCATATTACTGAAAATATTGATTTTGGTTTTAAAGAACTGTTATTATGTTCCTAGTTTTACTAAAAACATTATTTTCATTTCTTTCTTGGATATAGATGGATTTATTTTCATATTTGGAAATAAAGGTTGCTACTTTTAAAAATATATCATATGTTATGGTATGGAACAATTGAATAATAGTATTTATGTATTGAATTATGAAAACCAAATATTGGAAATTGATAACGAAATAAATATACACGGCTCATATGAAACCCAGTTGTGGCATCATCATCTTGGTCACATAAATGAGAAGCATTTGAAAAAGCTCTATCAAGATGGTTATTTAAACTCTTTTGAGCTAAAGGAACTTGAAATATATAATGTTTTTTTACAAGTAAATATGACCAAACCATCATTCGATGGTCAAGGTGAAAGGGCTACATATCTTCTAAAATTGGTACACACTGATGTGTGTGGACCTTTTCAAGTTAAAGGTAGAGATAGATACTCATACTTTATTACTTTTACTGATGAATTGAGTAGGTATGGTTATATCTAATTAATGAGGTACAAGTCTAAATCATTTAAGAATTTCAAAGAGTTCAAGAATGAGATTGATAATCATCTTGGCAAGAAGATAAATAAACTTCAATCGGATTGAGGTGTTGAATATCTTAACCAAGACTTTATCGAATTTTTATGTGAATATAAGATTTTATCTCAACCCACTCCACCTTATACACCACAGTGGATTGATATTAGTGAAAGGAGGAATTTTACTTTATTATACATGGTAAGGTTGATTATGAGTCATGCAAGTCTTCCATTATCCTTTTAGAGATATGCATTACAAATGACATTATACTTTCTAAACAGAGTATTGACTAAAGCATAAAATAGTATTACCTTCGAGTTATGGAGTGAAAAGAAACCCTTTTTTCACATTTTCATGCATAGGGTTGTGAGGAGTTTGTTAAGGCTAGCTCAAGAAGCAAACCAGCACCCCAAGGAATGAAGTGTATCTTTATAGGGTATCCCAAGGAGACAAAGGGATACTATTTATACAACCATTTAGACAAGAAAGAAACAGTCGCATAATAGGATGGCTTTCTTATGAGGGAACACATCCTCAGGAGGATAATGAGAGAAAGATTAGCTTTAATGAAGTTAATGCTCAAGATGCACAAGATTTGTTACAAGAATCGATTCCAAAGTTCCCCATTGAAGATTTTATTCCTAAAACACAAGTATTGCATAGGAGTGCAAGAGAGGTCAGAGAACCAGAGAGATATGGCTTTCTGGTCACTGGTGATGGTGACTCGTTGTTGGTTGATAATGATGACCCTCTCTCTTAAAAGGAAGCAATAGAGTGACCAGATGATGGAATATGGAAAGAATCCATGAATTCTGACATGAATTCCATGTATCAAAACCAATTTTGGGTTCTGATCGATCCTCCAGTTGATATAAAGTGTGTTGGGTGTAAATGGGTACTCAAGAGAAAACTGGACATGAAAGGTAAATTAAATATATATAAAGCATAGCTAGGGGCCAAAGGGTTTAGACAACATCAAGGAATTGACTACGAAGAAACTTGTTCTCCAGTTCCCATGTTTAAATACATCAGAATCCTGCTTACCACATAAGTTTACCATGACTATGAGATTCAGAAAATGGATACCAAAATAGTTTTACTTAATGGGAACCTTAAGGAGGATGTGTATATGACACAACCAAAAGGGTTTTTGGCTCCAGAAAATACCAAAAAGGTATGTAAGTTGTAGATATCCATATATGGATTAAATCAAACATCCAGTTCATGGAACATTCGATTCGATAAAGCCATAAAGGGATTTGGTTTCATTAAGAACGAATGTGATTCGTATGTTTACAAGCGGTTTAATGGTAGTACAATTGTTTTCATAGTAGTATATATTGATGACATATTACTGACTAGAAATAATATACTAGCCTCACAAGAGGTTAAGGCATGGTTGAACAAGTGATTCTTTGTGAAGGTCTTAAGTGAAACATCCTATATTCTAGGAATCAAGATCATGTATAATAGATCCAAGAGGCTACTCGGACTAAGTCAATGTACATATATTAACTAGACATTGAAGAGGCTTAATATAGAACAATCTGAGAGAGGATTGGTTCCAATGTCACATAGTATACATCTTTCTAAGAAAATGTGTCCTCAGACATAAGAGGAAAGAGGGATAGTAAGTAATATCCCATCTTCTTTCATGATAGGATCCATCATGTATGACATGTTATATATAAGGCTTGACGTTTCCAATGCTTTGAGCATGGTAGGCAGATATTAAGATGATCCAGGTGAACAACATTGGAGTGTTGTTAAGGTTATCCTTAAGATTCTAAGGCATACTAATGATATGTTCCTAGTGTATGGAGGAGATGAAGAACTAGTCATTATGGGTTATACATATGCTAGTTTTCAGATAGATCAAAATGATTTGAGTCACAATCTGGATATTTATTTTGTCTCAATGGAGGAACTATGATCTATAAGAGTTCTAAGTAGTCGGTTGTTGTCAATTCTACACGGAGTCTGAGTATATTACAGCTTCTGATGGAGAAAAGAAAGCAGTTTGGATTCACAACTTTGTCCAAAATCTTGATGTGTTACCTAACAGTAAAGATCATATCACAATTTACTGTGATAACACTACAGTGGTGACTCTCTCCAAAGAGGCAAGTTTACACCAAAGGAAAAAGCACATACTTAGGAAGTTTTATCTCTTGAGGGGTTTTTATCAACAAGGTGAAGTTGCATTGAACATAGTATCTATAGAGGAAAATGTGGTGGAGCCCTTAACAAAGGCTTTATCTCAGTATAAACATGAGTATCATGTGAAATCTAGTGGACTGAAAGTTGTTGTCAGTTGGATCTAGTGCAAGTGGGAGTCTATTGGAGTTGGTGCCCTAGAATCAACTTGCTTAGTAATTGATTACATGTTTGAATTATTAATGAGGTTTTCTTATCACATTATTATTGTTTTTCTGCATGACATTTGTATGTGATAATGCCTTAAGAATATATGTCATATTGAAAGGTTATAGTAGTTCCCCACTACAATGAGAACCTAGAGGTGCCATGACATTATTCTTAAATCTTGTTCTATGGTTGGATGATATTGTCTGAAGGAACACAGACGATACATATTATTAGGGGAAGGGGGATCATAAGACATTGAAACACCTTCTCATGGTGTTCTCCCTTGATAATATCTAGGATAGGAGATTATGAGAATAGGTATGTCAATAGGAAATCCACATTTCCATGTGTCATTGGATGTTTCTATCTGCAAATGTGTGCATTGATCATTAGACTTTCAGATTATCATTAATGGATATCATGACTCATGTACTTTGATGTGTTAATGAAAATCATGATGACATATATTCACGACGAAGTAGGATATATTGGGTGTATCACAAATGATATGGCATTAATGGATAATACGATAAATAATTCAACCCTTTTGTCTCTTGAAGAAAGTTAATATATCAAGCCCTTTAATGGGAATGGAACCACTTGAATAAATTCATGGCCATGGTGTTCGATGGGTGAGTTCATTTCCAGAAAGTCAAATAAATAGACATCGAGCGTATAGGTTGATGGCACCGACATGCAATCTGTTTGATTTGAGATGTTGTGATAAAAGGATTATATTAGACGGTAAACGTTTGTAGGGGTTTGGACATCATTGCAAATTTAACTTCTTTCTGTATGGATGTTTTGGCATGTTTCTAGAGGTTAACCTTGGACTTTTGACAGTTATGTCGAACGTCATTGAAAAAAAGGTCTAGAGGGTCACACACTAAGTGTATCTGCAATATCAGTTAAATTCTAGTACTAAATTTAACAAGTTAGAATAAATAATTTTTATTCAGGTTTGGTTGATCGCCATAATTTAATCACGAGTTATTCAAAAGAATAAGTGGGTTAAATAATAATAATAACAAATATTTGTTTACAAGTTTGAAAAATATAATGTTTATTATATTTATAGATGAATAATGTAATAATATTTATTTTTTAAATAAATAATTATTGTTCAAAGATCGGTAAATGCGGATGAGGGAATGTGGGTCGAGTTTAATGGTCCAATTTGAAATGTTATAAAAGATATTCATTTATATTCTTTATGTGCTTCACATGTAAAGCATTTAATAATAATATTTATATTATTATTATTGAACATGGGGTCAATTAACAATTATGGAATTAGGAAAGAGTTTGTGTGTGATTTGTCAACCCTAAACCTACTAAAACAAATATTTAATTATATATCTTTCCTAAAAGACAATTGGTATGCACAACAGATAGAGTGAGACTTGCTCAATCCCTATAAAGAAATCAAGAGATCTAGAGTGCTCTCCTCCTCTCCTCTCTCAAGCCAATGAGAGATAATCAATAGTTTTTCCTCTCTCAAGAAGAATTATGTTGCGGTCAACCACGAATAACACAAGTGATCAGAGCTGGTCGTGCTAGCACCCGGTGATTCTACAACGTCATTCAGAGATTGTGGTGCACGTTTGAATCACCGCTAGAGGGATTTTGTTCTTGGATTCTGCAATGCAATGATGATGCGATGAGATCTATTCCACTGATCATCAATGAACAAAAAATTACAAGTTAAGGTAATTCAATATCTGGTTATAAATTAATTGTAAAATTCATGTGAAGATCATTCTCCCATGGTTCTGACATTTTAATCCAGTCAAGTAATCTACTGTTTTCATTGGACATGACATTTTGATCATGTAAAACAACAATTACATGTAATTTATGACTAAAAGCGGAGTTGGTCATACCAGCACAATATGCTTTTTTTGCGCCTAGAAGCTAGACATGTGTGGTTCACCACTATAGGAATTATACACTTGGATCTTGGAGCGCAACAATGGTACTACGAGATATAGTTAACCAGATCATCAACGAAGGCGTTGTTTTATAGTGGATCGTGTGATATTGGATTGTTTCCAAACCATACCAATGACGTAGCTATTCTTGTTGAGTAGTGAACCTTATAAATTCTTGTGTTGTCATAGATGTGTGATTGTTTTGTTTTTCACCAAGGCAACAACTCTTTAACAGGAGGTGAATGTTGTTTCGTAAAGAAGGAAATTTAAAAGAAAAAGATATTACTGATTAACCCCTTCCCCCTCTCAGTGATACTTGATCTTAACTGGGCACCTACAAACATCACATTTTTTTATCACGTGTGATAATGATTACACGTAAATTAAGACTAAAAGTCGAGTTGGTCATGCCATCAAATGACACTTCCGTTACGTTCGGATCCTACATGGGCCAGACATTCCGAGAGGCAAGACGACTGACTAAGGCCAATGCACTTGGTTTAGTGTGCCTAGCCCTGGCTCGGGTTTAGAGGAGGAAGGGGGGGAGCGAGAGCGGGGGCGGGGGGGAGATATTAACTTATATATATCTAAAAATCTAAATACTCGAACATATACTTCATATTAATTGATTTATGATGATATATATATATATATATATATATATATATATATAAATATATGTAATCACCAACACATGCATATGATTATAAATATATTTATATATTATAAATTATATGATATAAAATATAAATATATATAAACACACACGTACATATTGTCATATAAAACATATTTAAGAATACATATGTTATATTATAAAAGGTACCCTTTATCAATCATAAAAAAAATGATGATAAATAAGTGTTAAAAAACACCAATAGAGTGTAACATTTATCATTATTTTTTAAAAGTATTGATAAATAATGTCTTTTATTAATGTTTTTTAAAAGCATTAATAGAGGCAAGTGATGTTTTTTTTTTGTGCGTGAAGAGACAGTTTGCACTTTAAAGTTTATCAAATGGGTATAATATGAATCGTAAATATGATCAAGTACATTTGAACAGACACATCTGTTTAATGAGTGTGCGATCCGAGCCACTCATTTGATCGGGTGGAAATCTGACGAACATGATTAAATCCAGAGAAGATATGCGTGTATTGAACCTTAAAGGTATAATATACTAAGGAAAATTCCCATGCCTATATAAGGAAGATTAATGACATGTAAAATTCACATTCCCATCATTTCTAAATCATCTCACAAAAAAAAAAAAAAATCCACCCTGTCGGTACTGTTTTATGATTTTACTATTTGACATTTTAGCTGGGTTGTATCGGTTTTATGATTTTATCATTTTTTTTAACACCGCACAAAGAGAACCCTCGATACGATACTGTTCATTCAACTCAAAACCCGCACCACAGCGGACGCCACCGCCTTCATTCTAATCCGCTGTGGGCCCTCACCTCCAACTTGATCCGGCTGGTCTTGGCACGGCACAGAGGGGGCGAATAATGCAAGTCCTCACACCACTTTCCTCGAAACGAAGCTCCATGGTCGCCGTTTGGAAACTCGGAGTAAACGATCGTGAAATATGCACCTCGTCTCCGTCGTATCGTCATAAAGCTTCCTCACGACACGAATAGAGGGATATTGAGGGCGAGTAAGATGGAAATAGCTGAGCAGAGATCAGTGTCGGACGGCAAGGTCTGGGGTTTTCTCAAGCTTCCATTTCTGAACTCATCAAACGGCGCAACGGCATCGTCGTCGTCTTCGACTTCGCATAACTTTTCTTATCAAAACAGAAGCCAGAGCGGCCATCTGGGGGTCCTGAGTTCGAGTCCTCATCCCGCCGGTTCCACTTCCAACTCCTCGGTGACCTCCGTTGCGAGATCTTTGTTGCCCAGGAAGCGCCGTCTCCGCCTTGATCCGCCGAGCAAACTATACTTTCCATGTATGTCCTTTTCGGAATTAACGTTCTTTTACCATGTCTTCTTTCCCCTCTAATTAGGATATTTGAATCTGCTAGTTCCGCCTGACAATTCAGGCGTGATATGTCCTGGCTCTTTTCCGTGTCTTGAAATTTCTTTTTAACCATAATCCACTGACTTTTAAGTGGGATCAGTAGTTGTATAATGCGAACATATCCATATCTCTGCATCTCGGCGGAATCTACCCGCCTCGTGAAGTTTTCCACTCTAAACCCGCTCATGCATTAATTTACTGGACGCTTATTGTTTTTGGAATTGACTAATCCTACATCTAGTACCCAATATAAGCAATAAATAAAAAAATTAATGTTTTTCAATGATTAATTAAATCGTTTTAAAGTGACTGCACATAATCACGAATTACAATATATTTCTAAACATATACCCTTAGTTGAATTATATTCGGTTTCATTATAGATGCAGGTCAGTTTTGAAAATAAAAATGTAATATTTCTTTTTACATTTTTTCTTATATTTTGTACTGGCGGGCGGCAATAATACTGAAAAATTAATTTAGGCCGAAATTATTTTCTGACATCATAAATGCATGATTCTTTTGAGCAATTACAATGATCTTTGTGTCACCCCATCCCTTGGAAAATGTTTTTGATATGGAAACATACAAGCATTATCATGTTATCATGGCATAGGCATGACCTTGGTTCTTGTAAGGAACTTGAAGTGCCTGGTAATCTAGTGCAATAACATTGAGAGGGAGTGAATCAGTGTGAACCCGTTTTTACCGAATTCTTTTCACTTTAGAATGAATGGATCTCGTACGCATCAACCAATGCATTTACATCGCATGCAAGACAAAAAGTAGGGAGTACAACACATGATATTTTTACATGGTTCACCCCCGATGTGGGCGACTGTGTCCTTGATGTGTTCGGGTCGAGTCCGAGACATAGATTTTATCATCGATGTATATAAGTGATTACAATAGATGAGAAAGCATCATCCTTAACTTAACACTTACATCATGTGGGAAGGTATCATCATTAACCCAGAGATAGAGAATGTATCATTCTTAACCTCGAAAACTGTTTTGTTACAGTTGGTTGTCTTCCAACAAGTTCTTTATACTGGAATCCCTTCGATTGACAATGCTCCTCCAATCCTTATCAATGAACAAGATCTTCAGTATACTCCATGATGTCACTGCATCAATTGTAAGATCTTCTTCCTCAACAATAGGTCTTCGATTGCCAGTGAACAAACGACTTCAACAACATGCACGTCAGCCTTGTTCTCTCAATCTTCAGAATGATCAACTCAAGAATAAGCAAGTATCTTCAAGTTGTCTTCTTCCTCAATTCTATGAATATCCAAAATCAACTCTTTCTTTTGAATCGCCTCTGCTTCTGATTCTTCTAATATACATAAGATACAGTTCGGCTATCTCACTTCCTCGACCGAGCATACCCCCCCCGAATATGTAGGTCAGATTCACTTCTTCATCTCTAGGAACATGTAAACCAGACTCACTTCTTCGACTCAATGATCTCTCAGAAACCACATATTGACTTCTCTATATCTCCTCAGTCTCTTCTCATTTTCATCAGCTCTCTCTCGAATTGAGGTCTCCTGCTTTTATACCCGACACAAAGTGTTGAAACTAACTTGAAACGCGACAGCTCGGGCTCTGGGAATTCCTCACTTTGAATTTCCCGCTTTCTTAATTACGTGGTCTCTCTTCTTTATAGCTTTCTAAAAAACTCGGGTTGACCATGAAGATTTCTCATTTGGTCATCACTCAATCTTGTTCACAACATCCTCAAATCTTGACTTGAATCTCGACTTATGACTTTTGATATTTTCTTTATGAAGAACAACTCAGCATCATCACATTTATTTCGCCAACTCAGTAAATCTTCCACTTCTTCCATTTGAGCTTCCGAAAACTTTGGGTTAATCTGACATAGCCTTTGGATCTTCGAACTTACATAGCTCTTGAGCCTCTAAAGTTATTTTTCTGTAGCTCCAACGCATTGTTTGAACTCTGACTAACGACATCTCATGCTTCTTCTGCACAACACATCATCGTAGCTTCCAATCTCCTTGGCTTCTGAACTTCTGAACTTCCTCAACTTTCGCTTTCGAACTTTTGGACTTTGACATATTATCTTCTGAAGCACTTTTCAGGCTTAATTCAAGATTAATCTTACGCGAGAGCAATGTTACTCTTACATAGCTTTGAAACTTTCAGAGTTATTCTCGTGTAGTTATGTATCTTTCATATTGTACTTTTGCTTCTGCTTCCAAACTTCCAGAACATCTTTTATATTGGTTGTTAGCTTTCATCATCATTTGGAACATGAAACTCCTACTTTTGCTTATGCTTCCGGTCTTCAACATCAACTTTCTTAGAAACTCTTATTCTTTTCCAGCTTCTGGACCCACCTTTTGGAGCATAATGCTTCAAGAGCATCCTCAATATCCGTTGCTTCTTTTTCCGGCCGTTGTCAACGTTCTTCGAACTCTGGACTTCTCAACCTTCTTTCAACGTAGAACCTATTTAATATTATATAACAAAGTAAAATCACAGGTGGACTAATGGGTATCTCATAGAGGGCCCTAGCCGGTCATCCAGTCAGCACCGCTATCCGAAATGTGCGAGCCTCCATCAGTTGGCTCTGGCGACATCCAATTGTTGGTAACAATTACCGCGTCAACCGCCAACTTCCGGTTCACTGTGCGCGTTGTAAGGGTTGGTGTCCTGAGAACCAACTGTTTTGTACTTTGATTACATGAATATTAACTTATTATATATTGTTCATTGTTCTGCATGACTAATATAATAATGTCCTGGAATATTTGTTGCATTAACAAGGTCATGACAGATCCCCGCTATGATGAGAACCTTGAAATGCTATAACAATATTCTTAAATAAAGTTTGCGGTTGGATGACATACTATGATAGGACACATAGTATACAGACCGTCATGTGCGAGTACTCGTAAGAAGACGAGACTCTCTCTCATGGAGTTCGCACTTGGCAATCTCCAAGATAGGAGATTATGAGAACAGACCCGCCAGTAACAATTCCGCATGTCTTGGTGTCATCAGACATTGATATCTACGAGCGTGTGTAATGGTCCTTAGACTGAAAGATTATCATTAACTCATGTCATGACTCGCGCACTTAGATTTACTGACGAAAACCGTCACGCAGACAGTTGGCGGGAAGTAGGGTACGTTGGGTGCGTCACGAGTGACATGTTGTTAATGGATAAGTCGAGGAATGATTTGTCCCTTCCATTTATGGAAGTTGATATCTCGGCCCTTTGATTGAAATAGAACTGTCGCATTAAATTTCATGGCCATGGTGTAAACGACGAGTTTATTTCAGGTAGTCAAAGAACGACAGATCAAGCATATAGGTTTATGACACTGCCATGAAACCTGCTTGATGAGATATCGAGACAAAGGGATTAAATTACACAGTAAGCGTTCGTATGAGGTGATACGTCAATGCGGCGTCAAATTCTTTCTCTTGGGTGCCTTGACCCGTTGCTAGACAGTAATCTTGGACTTTAGGCAAGCTTGCCTAATGCCAACGAGAAAGAGGCCTAGAGGGTCACACGCTAAGTGTATTCAAGTATCTCAAGTAGAATAAAGATTATTCCCGTACGTGGTTTAATAATTATTCAAGGAAGCCTAAATCATTTTAATCATGAAGGAAGAAGGAAATGAAAAACAAGATATACACGCCGTGTATTAATAATTACACACCGTGTAGTTTTCTTTATGGAAAGGAAATGAATAAATGAAAACAAGATATACACGCCGTGTACATTTAATGTACATGCCGTGTAGTTTTCAATGAAAAACAAGCACACGCCGTGTATTTATTAATACACGCTGTGTAGTTTTTCCAGTCGGGATTTTGAGGATATAATATTGTTTTAAATGATATTTATTATAATCAACGTGGGCGCATGTCAAGGAATTAATTATTCGACATGGGGGTTTTAAATAAGAGTCAATGAAATAAATAAAACGCGTAACGCGTTTATTGTCATAACTCTACAACCTCAAACCTGATTATAAATATCCTCACAACCCCAACTCTTTTCCTACCCACACACAACAATTCTGGAGAATTCTTTCAAGCCCGAAAAAACCTCTTCCTCCAAGAACGCTCTCAAGACCGAGAGAGATCCTCTTCCATCGGATCAAGACGATCTAAGACGGACAACGCAAGCAAAAGTTTCTCCACGCTAGCACCCGGAGACTCCTTTGGCGACGTCCCGAGATACGAGGTACACGTGTGGATCACCGCTAGAGGAAGTCTACACTTGGCTTCTACGACGCAACGACGAATCACATCGGAACGTGATCAAGAACATCAACGAAGAAAGAACACCCAAAAGGTATTTCTTTTCAATTAATTAAATTAATTATAATCAACCTGTAACGATCCTACTTTGTGGTTCCGGGACAAACCTTCTTCTTTGTCTTTTTCTGTGATTCGATCCGTGGAGACTGGCGTTTATCGTCGTATTGATCCCGGATTGATCATTGTTAATGACAAAAAAGCCAAGTGGGTACATCCACCCACGCGCTTCCGCTGCGCCTGGAACCTTCAAATGGTATCAGAGCGAGGTTACAACGTTGATTATAGTTATTTAATTTTCGTTGATAATTTACGCATTTATATTTGATTCAATTCGAAATATATCGTTCTATTAATCTGAATAAACGAGATCTATTCTTCCTCCTTCGTTTCTCGATTCATATCACAGAAACGGCTTTTTAATTTTAATTTTGATTAAAATAAAAACAAGGAATTCATCCGGAGGAGTCGCTCTTTCTGTCTGTACAACACGGGATTACACGGCGTGTAATTAAAACTACACGCTGTGTACTTAGGTTCAATGAACCGGCACTGGTCCGCCAAACCACGCCGTGTGAATTGATTATGCCTAAGTATTAATCACGCCGTGTTGACCAGAATTGAACGACGCGTGGGAATCGGAATACACGGCGTGTATGTTGGAACAACACGCCGTGTAGTCCGATCCGGTCCAGGTGAAACCGTGTACAAGGAGAAGCCGTGTTCCGCGTACACGGGATTGCCAAGCCGGTTACCGCGTAACAAGGAAGTACACGCCGTGTACTCCAAAATTTCCAAAGTAGAGAAAACACGCCAAAGCCCCCGGTGTGTACTTTGGAAACAAGGTGAAAAGAAATACACGCCGTGTAAATATAAACTACACGCCGTGTACTTTCCAGAAATGGAATTTCACCAGGTTTCCTCCAATGTACAAAGACCCGTACAAGGAATATGGATGAGAAGAATCTCAAGGAAATTCAGAAAGGAATTTAAGATAAAGAATTAATTAATTATAAGATCATAATTAATTGAATTTGAGCGCGACTTATCTTAAATGAAAGAGCGATTAAAAGAATTTGAATTCTAAATATGCGTAAATGTCGTTGCATGCTATGGATGATCATGAGCTAGACCAAAGACCCTTTGTATGTGTATGGTTTCATTTAAATTTATTTAATTTAAATTTGTTGGCCTGCGAGCCTTCTTCCAATAAAATGTAGGGCCTGCGTGCCCATGGTTTCTTTAATGTAAACCCATGTAATGGAGGATCTCCCAAGCCAGAGGAGACGGTTCAAATCCCGAAGCCGAGGCGAAACCGACGCAAGAAGATACAAAGGTGGACAGGTGGGAGCTGCAAAACACGAACCAACAGGTTCAAGGTGTTTTCCCTATGTCAGGGTTAGCTTATCAAAACCGCTAGATAAGCTAACCAATAGAAGCTCATGATCATGCCATCTTATTTTATTTCTGTCTGATTGCATGGTTTATTTATTATATATGTGTTGTCGCGATCACATAATTAATAAAATGAACAAGCATGCAAAGATGGAATAAAATAAAAACCGAACTATGCGTAAACATTATCAGAACATGGTTAATCACTTAAGCAAGCATCACTTAATATTAACAAGCATGTGATAATGCGAAACTACGCATAAAGGAATAAAATCCCTCAATACCATATTAAGTCAGACCAAGCCTTCCGTTACCTGATTAAGGGCAAGACTCAATAAAACTATGTGTTTGACCAACCCTTGTTGGGACACTTACTTTTATAAAGGAAGCCCTTATAAAAGGTTTCGGGTTGACTTAACCATATTACATCAAGAGAAGTAGCCCTTGCTAGACTTGGTGTAATATTGGAGGCAAGAGTTGAGGAAATCCAAGTCAGGATTTCAGGATTGAGGAGTCCACTCAACAGATCAAGGAACTGTAAGCTCACAGTTAGCAAAGACCTGCCTACCTAAATACCTTCAAATAGCTTGACCAACCCTTGTTGGGGTTATGCGAAGGGAAATATGGATCCTTGCCACTAGAATGTCAAAACAACTGGACATTCTGAGTTCAATGGTGAGGGCCATTGGGACTTGATAAAATAGTGGGAGAATTAATTAATTTATTATTTCTCATAAAAATGTAATCAAGAAAGTACTGATAAATCTGCTCTTTTAATTTGTAGAATCGAAATGACAAACTCATCAACCACATTTTCTCTGCGATCAATACTGGATAAAGACAATATCCTCACCGACAGTAACTTTCAGGAATGGTTTAGGCGCCTTCGGGTTATCCTACGCCATGAAGGGAAGTTTTACGTGCTGGAGTCCTCACTTCCTGATTCTCCTGCCCCAGGGGCGAGTGATGAAGATTTCCTGGTCTATGATCAACATTTGAACGATGCTCTCGACGTTCAATGTTTGATGCTATCATCGATGTCTAGTGAGCTCATGAAGTCTCATGAAGACATGGATGCCTATAGCATGCTCGAGCACCTCCGTGGTCTATACCAGGAGAGAGCAAGACAGGAAAGGTTTGAGATCTCCAAGGCTCTATTTCAGAGCAAGCTTGGAGAGGGTGCCCCAGCCGGGCCTCATGTAGTCAAGCTCATTGGCTACATTGAGCGCTTGGAGGTTCTAGGGTTTAAACTTCCCGAAGAACTGGGCACCGATCTCATTCTTGCATCACTCCCCCAGAGCTTCTCAAACTTTGTTGTGAACTTCAATATGAACAACATTGAGAAGTCTCTGTCTGATCTTCTCATCCTCATTCGCCAAGTGGACACTGACATGAAGCGTGAAAAGCCTTCTGTCCTCATGGTGAATAAAAGGAAAGGGAAGACGAAGAGCTTTAAGCCTAAAGCTTCTTCAAGGCCTTCCAAGAAAAGGAAGATCAAAGGGGAGGCAAGGGAACAGAATGCTGTTTGTTTCACATGTGGCAAGAAGGGCCACTGGAAGAAAAACTGCACCCAACCAAGGAAGCAAGGGGAAGCTTCAGGTGCGTTTGTTATCGAATGCAATCTATCTGTTTCTACTAATTGGGTATTAGATACTGCTTGTGGTGCTCACATCTGTATCCAAATACAGGAACCAAGTAGATTCAAGAAGATTGATCGAGGGGAGGTAGATCTACGAGCAGCCAACCGAGCCAAACTTGCTGTTGTAGCTGTCGGAGACTACCACCTCACGTTGCCAACTGGAATGATCTTGGTATTAAAGGGTTGTTATTATGTGCCTTCTGTTACTAAAAACATTATTTCAGTATCCAGATTAGATACTGATGGATTCATGTTCAAGTTTGGAAATGAATGTTGCTACTTTTATAAAGATAGCATTTGTTTTGGTAGGACACATTTATATAACGGCCTTTATGTGTTAGACTACACAAACCAAGTGATGGCAATCGATGACAAAGTTAATTCGCAAGACTCATACCACACCCAACTTTGGCATCATCGGTTAGGTCATGTCAATGAGAAACGTTTGACAAAATTACATCAAGATGGGTATTTAGATTCTTTCGAACTAAAACCACTTGGTGTATGTCATGCGTGTCTACAAGGCAAAATGACCAAAGCCCCATTTAGTGGGAAAGGTGAAAGGGCCAAAGAGCTTCTAGGATTAGTTCACACAGATGTGTGTGGGCCATTTCCAGTTGAGGCAAGGGGTGTGTTCTCATACTTCATAACTTTTACTGATGATTTTAGTAGATATGGATATATCTACTTAACGAGGTATAAGTTAGATTCTTTTGATCGGTTCAAAGAATACAAGAATGAAGTTGAGAACCAGCTTGGTAAGAAGATTAAGAAACTCCGCTCAGACAGAGGAGGAGAATATCTTAATCAGGACTTCATTGATTTCTTACGGGAGTTTGAGATTCTATCTCAACTCACTCCTCCTTACACACCACAGTGGAATGGTGTAAGTGAAAGGAGGAACCGCACCCTATTGGACATGGTGAGATCAATGATGAGTCATGCGAGTCTTCCATTATCCTTTTGGGGATATGCATTACAAACAACAACATACACACTAAATCAAGTACCAACTAAATCGATAAATGGTATTCCATACGAGTTATGGAGTGGACGCAAAGCCATGTTATCGAATTTACATGTGTGGGGTAGCGAAACATTTGTTAAGGCCTCTTCAGGTAACAAACTTGCACCCTGAGGCACAAAGTGTATCTTTATAGGATATCCCAAGGAAACAAGAGGATATTACTTATACAACCCCTCAGACAAAAAGGTTACAGTGGCAAGACACGCCATATTCCTTGAGAGGGAGCACATCTCTAAAGTGGGAGCGAGATAGACTTTGATGAAGTCGAGGCTCAAGATACACAACAGTTGGTACAAGAACAGATTCCACAAAGCCTCGTGGAAGAACAATCTGTTCCAGAGACACAAGAACTGCGTAGGAGCACGAGAGAGGTGAGAGAACCAGAACGATATGGTTTTCTTGTCACCGAGGATGGTGACTCATTATTGGTTGACAATGATGATCCTCTTACCTACAAGGAAGCAGTTGAAGGCACAGACGTTGCCAAGTGGCAAGAAGCCATGAATTCTGAAATGGATTTCATGTACCAAAACCAAGTCTGGATTTTGGTAGATCCTCCAGTTGATGTAAAGCCTATTGGTAATAAATGGGTATTCAAGAAGAAACTGGACATGGAGGGGCAAGTCAGCACCTACAAGGCATGACTGGTTGCAAAAGGTTTTAGACAGCGTCAAGGAATTGACTATGATGAAACCTTTTCACCGGTTGCGATGCTGAAATCCATCAGAATCCTATTGGCCATTGCCGCTTACCATGACTATGAAATTTGGCAAATGGATGTCAAAACAGCATTCCTTAACGAGAACCTCCAGGAAGATGTCTACATGACACAACCTGAAGAGTTTGTGACTCCAAAGGATGCCAACAAGGTATGCAAATTGCAGAAATCCATTTATGGATTAAAGCAAGCATCAAGGTCATGGAACATTCGTTTTTATGAAGCCGTAACGGAATTTGGCTTTGTTAAGAACGAATGTGAGCCTTGTGTCTATAAGAGGTTTAGTGGGAGTGCAGTCGTTTTCCTAATAGTATATGTTGATGACATATTACTAATTGGAAACGAAGTACCTGTCTTACAGTTAGTTAAGGCATGGTTGCATAAATGCTTCTCTATGAAAGACTTGGGCGATGCAGCATATATTCTTGGGATCAAGATCCATCGTGATAGATCCAAGAGAATGCTGTGCCTGAGTCAAAGTACATACATTGACAAGATACTGAAGAGGTTCAGTATGGAACAGTCCAAGAGGGGATTGTTGCCAGTGTCACATGACATTCATCTTTCCAAGAAAATGTGTCCTCAGACACATGAGGAAAGAAAGAGAATGGCAAGGATCCCTTACGCATCCGCGATTGGATTAGTCATGTATGCTATGCTATGTACGAGGCTAGATATTGCTTACGCATTAAGTGCGGTAGGCAGATATCAAGCTGATCCAGGAGACTGCCATTGGATGACAGTCAAGACTATCCTTAAGTATCTGAGGCGTACTAAGGATATGTTCCTGGTTTATGGAGGAGATGAGGAACTAGTCATCCGAGGACATGTAGATGCTAGTTTCCAGACTGATCAAGATGACATGAAGTCGCAGACTGGATACATCTTCAGTTTGAATGGAGGTGCAATGAGCTGGAAGAGCTCAAATCAAAGTGTGGTGGCAGATTCTACAGCGGAGTCCGAGTATATCGCAGCTTCTGAGGCAGCTAAAGAAGCAGTTTGGATGCGAAGCTTCGTCCAAGAGTTGGATGTTGTACCGAGCAGTAAAGATCCTATCACACTCTATTGTGATAATACTGCAGCGGTGACACTTGCAAAAGAGCCAAGGTCACATCAGCGGACAAAGCACATACTTCGGAAGTATCATCTCTTGAGGGATTTTTCTCAGAGAGGTGAAGTTGCAGTGAGCAGTATTTCCACGGAAGACAACGTGGCGGACCCCTTGACTAAAGCCTTGACTCAGCAGAAACATGATCATCATGTGAGATCTAGCGGACTAAAAGTCATAGGCAGTTGGCTCTAGTCCAAGTAGGAGTTTGTAAGGGTTGGTGTCCTGAGAACCAACTGTTTTGTACTTTGATTACATGAATATTAACTTATTATATATTGTTCATTGTTCTGCATGACTAATATAATAATGTCCTGGAATATTTGTTGCATTAACAAGGTCATGGCAGATCCCCGCTATGATGAGAACCTTGAAATGCTATAACAATATTCTTAAATAAAGTTCTGCGGTTGGATGACATACTATGATAGGACACATAGTATACAGACCGTCATGTGCGAGTACTCGTAAGAAGACGAGACTCTCTCTCATGGAGTTCGCACTTGGCAATCTCCAAGATAGGAGATTATGAGAACAGACCCGCCAGTAGCAATTCCGCATGTCTTGGTGTCATCAGACATTGCTATCTACGAGCGTGTGTAATGGTCCTTAGACTGGAAGATTATCATTAACTCATGTCATGACTCGCGCACTTAGATTTACTGACGAAAACCGTCACGCAGACAGTTGGCGGGAAGTAGGGTACGTTGGGTGCGTCACGAGTGAAATGTTGTTAATGGATAAGTTGAGGAAGGATTTGTTCCTTCCATTTATGGAAGTTGATATCTCGGCCCTTTGATTGAAATAGAACTGTCGCATTAAATTCCATGGCCATGGTGTAAACGACGAGTTTATTTCAGGTAGTCAAAGAACGACAGATCAAACATATAGGTTTATGACACTGCCATGAAACCTGCTTGATGAGATATCGAGACAAAGAGATTAAATTACACAGTAAGCGTTCGTATGAGGTGATACGTCAATGCGGCGTCAAATTCTTTCTCTTGGGTGCCTTGACCCGTTGCTAGACAGTAATCTTGGACTTTAGGCAAGCTTGCCTAATGCCAATGAGAAAGAGGCCTAGAGGGTCACACGCTAAGTGTATTCAAGTATCTCAAGTAGAATAAAGATTATTCCCGTACGTGGTTTAATAATTATTCAAGGAGGCCTAAATCATTTTAATCATGGAGGAAAAAGGAAATGAAAAACAAGATATACACGCCGTGTAGTTTTCTTTATGGAAAGGAAATGAATAAATGAAAACAAGATATACACGCCGTGTAGTTTTCTTTATGGAAAGGAAATGAATAAATGAAAACAAGATATACACGCCGTGTACATTTGATGTACACGCCGTGTAGTTTTCAATGAAAAACAAGTACACGCCGTGTATTTATTAATACACACTGTGTAGTTTTTCCAGTCGGGATTTTGAGGATATAATATTGTTTTAAATGATATTTATTATAATCAGCGTGAGCGCATGTCAAGGAATTAATTATTCGACATGAGAGTTTTAAATAAGAGTCAATGAAATAAATAAAACGCGTAACACGTTTATTGTCATAACTCTACAACCTCAAACCTGATTATAAATATCCTCACAACCCCAACTCTTTTCCTACCCACACACAACAATTCTGGAGAATTCTTTCAAGCCCGAAAGAACCTCTTCCTCCAAGAACGCTCTCAAGACCAAGAGAGATCCTCTTCCATCGGATCAAGACGATCTAAGGCGGACAACGCAAGCAAAGGTTTCTCCACGCTAGCACCCGGAGACTCCTTTGGCGACGTCCCGAGATACGAGGTACACGTGTGGATCACCGCTAGAGGAAGTCTACACTTGGCTTCTACGACGCAACGACGAATCACATCGGAACGTGATCAAGAACATCAACGAAGAAAGAACACCCAAAATGTATTTCTTTTCAATTAATTAAATTAATTATAATCAACCTGTAACGATCCTACTTTGTGGTTCTGGGACGAACCTTCTTCTTTGTCTTTTTTTGTGATTCGATCTGCGGAGACTGGCGTTTATCGGCGTATTGATCCCAGATTGATCATTGTTAATGACAAAAAGCGAAGTGGGCACATCCACCCACGCGCTTCCGCTGCGCCCGGAACCTTCACGCGTCACCTTCCAATCTGCTCATTGATGATTCTTCGCAACACCTCATTCTGCAAATTTGCAAGGAGTGCTTCCAGCGCTTCATCTTCAGTGTCTTCTCGTCAGAGCGACTACAACACTTTATCGAGAAACCTTCAAAACTTTCGTTCACCATCCGAAAGCTGCCCCTTCCGGTCACTTCACTCTATTCCTCCGGAACACGATTGATCGTCTCTGAGCTCCTTTCCGAAGTCGCCCCTTCCGGTGCTCGGACTCCAATGTGCTTCTGTCGGACCGCCTCCACTCAACCTCATTTCACTGATCCTGACTTCAAGGCTTCTTTCGGAATGTTCGTCCGAATGACACTACATTCAGTCAGAATGACCTCCTTTCGGTGAACCCCTGTTCATGTTCACCCATGCTGCATCCGCCGAACTCAATCCGTTCATCTCAATCCGATGATGGTCTTTCCACAGGCCTCATTTCGAAAATGCCATGGTGTCCGTCATAATAGTTTATCTTGGATCGCGGCGCGATGCGGCGAAGTCCTATAGCGGTGATGCGGATCGCGTCGCAATCGCTTTTTTATCCAACCGCGGACCAATAAATGTAATTCAAATGATATAATTTTACACATATATGTTGAAAAAATAGAATAAAAATAACAAAAGAAAAAAAAAACTAAAAAAAAGCTTGAGAAAGGAAATTTTTAACTAAAACACATAAAATAAAAAAACAGAAAACAAAGTCAAATAAAGACGGAAAATAAAAAATGAAAGGAGACCAACCACCCTGGTCGACTTAGGGGGGTTCGGTCGTCATCGACGTCGACGCGTTGGCGTTAGCCTGGCTGGGGGGGGGGCGGTCGTCACCGATGCTGATGCGTTAACGTTAGTCTGGCCGGGGGGGTGGTGCGGTCGTTATTGACGTCGACTGCTCAGCGTCAACTTGGCCGGGGGGATGCGGTCGTCAACGACGTCGAGGGGTCGGCTGCATCGTTGAAGGCTAGAGCAGCAAAAATAAAATGGCTCTTCTGCGACCACCAATATCGCAGGCGATCCGCGACGTCGCAATCGTGGTGCAACCGACGTGTTCCTGAACCGCTCTGCGACTCAACCACTGGGAGCAGTGGTCTTCCGCTCCACTCTGCATCGGCGCGATCGCGACCACATCATTGCTATTTAAAAACTGTTAAAACCTATTTTCTATTTTTCTGTGTATTTCCAGTCCCACATCGGAATACTCCTGTATGTATTCTGTATTCTCAATCTAAAAAAGTAGGCCTCCACCTCACCTTGAAGTAAGGAGTTTTCCTCTCTACATGGTATCAGAGGTAATATAATCCCGGACCCTCCCTCTCTATTTTTTCCCTCCTCTCAGGTCTGCCCTACGTGGCCACCCTCCTCCCTCCTCCCGGCTCTGTCCCCGGCGGCTCCCTCCTCCCTCCGGGCTCGTATCACAGGCGGCCTCCCGGTTCTGCCCGGACCCTACTCGACCCCTGCGGACTCCTTGCTTCGCCAGGCTCCGCCCTTCCTGCGCGCTTCCCCTGTGCGACGACCTCCAACCGTGACAGACCTACTCGACTCCCGGCGACGGCTTCCTCCTTGCCCGACGTCCCCGTCCCCCCCGCCTCTCCCGCTACGCACTCCAGGCGATCGGCGTGGACGACTTCGCTTCGCCTCGTCACGCCTCTGTCCGGCGGATCGCTGCTGCCCTCCGGCTCCCGGCTCCCTGCGCCTCCTGTCTCCCGCGCGACATATCCGGAGTGGCACCGATCCCTCCCGGCGGCTTCCGGCTCCTCGCTCCAGCGCGACGACCCTCCTACAAGCGTCCTCCATCGCGACGGCCCCGCCCTCCTTCGCGACCCATCGCGACGCCTCCCTGCGCCGCTTCTCCACACCGGCCTCCCCCCCTTTTTCCGCCAACGGCCCATCCCGACGTATACATCCCAGCGACCTCTTTTTTCCCTGCCGCGACTCCCTCCAGGCGAACCGGCATCCTCCCGGTTCTTCCTGCGCCCGGCTTGCACCGACTCCCGACGACCCTTTCGCTGTCCGCTGCATCTCGAGGTTCCACACACTGACCGACATTACAGCTTCCCGGCTTCCACCGACCCCGCCTTCTACCGGCCTTGCCTAGTAGCATCCCGCTACGTCTGACCTCTTCGGTGGTTGTCCCACGCCTCCATGGCCACCTCTTCAGCTCTGCCCCAGATGATCACTGCCTCCACCCGCCTCATTGATGAGCGGTTCGACGCCACCAACTTCTCCATTTGGCGGAAGACTGTTTTGATGTCCCTGACAGGAATGGACCTAGATTCTCACCTGGAGGATCCTCCACCGACATCGACTGATCCCGACTACCGTCCATGGAAGTTTGCTGATAGCAAGATCTTCGCCTTGCTGGTCAACTTCATGGATCGCTCAGTGAAGGATGTCACCCGGACCGCGAATACTGTCAAGGAACTCTGAGATTCCTTGCACATCATGTATTCTGAGACCAACAATTTGGCTCGGGTCTCCGACATTCTTCAGCGATTGTCGCTCCTTCGCCAGCAGGATCGGACTTTCACGACCTATTTTATGGAATGGAAAGGTCTTCGCGATGAGTTGCAAGAGTTGTGGCTTGTACCCTAGACACCGGCGGCCGCTCAGACTCAGAGGGACCAACTTTGCATCTTCAATCTTCTCAATGGCCTCGCCCCTGAGTATGCCACGACAGCTATTGAAATGCTCGCCAGCCCTTCTACGCTGGATATACCACAGGTCTATCATCGCCTGGGCAAGGCCCAACGGGCTCTTCCCCCGACCACCCCCATCTTCGACCACTCAGCTCTCGTCGGTCGTGGAGGTGGCCGCTCAGACACTCATGGTCCTGGCCGTATAGAGGGTCGTCCACGTCCCCTTTGTCAACACTGTGGCAAGCTCGGCCACCTAGGGGCGTCCAAACCCGACCCAACCCGAACGGGTTAGGTTGGGTTGGGTCGGGTTCAAAAAAAATAAGCACGGGTCGGGTCACTTTGGGTTGACCCGTGGTCGGGTTGGGTCGGGTCATGGGTTGGGAAAAAATGACCCAACCCGACCCGTCCAACCCGATGACACCTCCGCCTATCTTCCATCCAGCACCGCCTCACACCTCTCGTCAGACCCTCGTGTCTACGCCTCTCCCTCCCGGCCGACCCAAGTCCATCTCCCTCACCGCTATCATCTTCCTTGCCTCCGCCTCTCCCTCCCGACCCAAGACCCTCACCCTCACCGCCATATCTTTTTCCGTATCCCGCTATGATTGCGTCCCTAAATCTACTGAAGACTACTGCCATCCTAATCACTTTGTTGCCTCGTTGCTACCCGCCGCTTGAGATGAAGAACTCAAGTTGCTAAAGCTGATCATATTTGATCCTCCGGGCCAATAATGAAGAACTCAGGATGCCAAAACTGAAGCCATAGCTGAGGACAACCAGATTCGAATAAATCAGGATGCCAAAGCTAAAGACAACCAGATTCGATCGTCATATTTTTGAAGAACTCTGAAATTCCGAAGTTGAAGCCGACTAGATTCGATCAAGATGCCAAAGACGAACATATTCGATCAGATTCGATTGATCCGTTGAAGCCGAATAGATTCGATCCTTCGAAGCCAAGGCAGAATCAATCCTCTGTGCCACCGATGCTCTACGCGCCTACCATCAATGAAAATCTGCATCGCTGGTTGGAGATTTCTGAAGAATACGAGAACCCTAGATTTCCTATGAAGCTTGTTTTTGATGAAGAAAATAACTACCTCACTGCCTATCTAGATCTGAAGATGATGCACCTCCTCATTGAATATCGTTTGCATCGATTTACCTTGCCACTGAAACCAGATTTACCTGAAAATCCAATCCGCTATGAGGGTGTTGTCCGATTAATAAATCCTGGAACTATGCTGAACTGAAGAGAAGAAACAAAAGGTTAAAGATCTGTCGAATCCTTAATTTTTCTGATGAAGGAGGAAGCTTGGGGTTGATTCTTCGACGGGCTGCGGGTGTTCTCTAGTGTGGCAAGGACGACCAACCGGAGTGGGGGAGAGAGGCGTCGCACAAGAAATTGAAAGCGGTGGTTTTTTTTCCAATAACCCATCGACCCGACCCAACACGACCCTATCTGAGACGGGTCGGGTCGGGTCCGAACAAAAAAAATGTCTGACCCGACCCAACCCGACCCGTCCTATTTTATTTGGTTCGGGCCCAAAATACCCCCCAACCCGACCCATGGACACCCCTACGACCACCTAATTGATCGATGCTGGGTACTTCATGGGCGCTCATTTCAACACCTGCGGCAGGGTCAGACAGCGGTCCAGGAGGCTTCCTCCTCCGTCGCCACTCTCCCACCATCTCTGGACCTGTCTATAGCGGACATCCGGCTGAGTCATGATCCTCGGACCCCTGCCGGACCTGGTCCATCTTCGGCCTCTCTAGCCCATTCAGCTGCTTCCGCCTCCTTTGTTGGTCGTCGCTCCCCTACTTGGATGCTTGACTCAGGTGCCTCTGACCACCTCACCGGTGATGCTGGTATGTTGACCTCCTACTATCCTTATACTGGTCCATCAGCCATCACCGTCGCCAATGGCTCCACTATTCCCATTGCGGGCTTCGATGCATGCTTCCTGACGTCATCACTTCACTTGCCCTCTGTGACACATGTGCCCCGCAATCCCTTTAATCTTCTTTCCATCAGTAAGCTCACAAAAGATTTTAACTGTGCTGCCATATTTACCTCCTCTGCTGTTTTTCAGGAGCTGACTACGAATTGGGAACTTGGTAGAGGCCAGCTTCGGGACGAGGTCTACATATTTGATGGACCGACACCCGTCGCCTGCACATCTATCTCTGATCGTGCCTTGGATCTTCATTCCCGGTTGGGACATCCCCCCGCCTCCTCCACTCATCAGCTTTATCCAGATTTCAGACAACATATTTCTTTTCATTGTGAGTCTTGTACTTTTGTGAAACATCATCGCACTTCATACATTCCTCGAGTGGATACAAGGGCTTCCAAACCTTTTGATCTGGTTCATTCAGACGTTTGGGGTCCCTGTACCATCTCGAGTCATTTGGGGTATAAATACTATATATCTTTCATTGATGATTTTTCGCGAATGACTTGGCTATACCTCCTTCGAGAACGCTCTGAAGTGTTTTCCACATTTCAGACATTTTACAATGAAATTCATAACCAATTTTCCACTTTTGTTAAATGTCTCCGCTCGGACAATGGGCGTGAGTACCTCTCCACTCCTTTTCGGCACTTTCTCCAGGAGAAAGATATCATTCATCAGACCTCCTGTCCTGATACACCCTAGCAGAATTGAGTGGCCGAGCGGAAACACCGCCATATTTTGGAGACTGCTCATGCCCTCCTCTTCCACCGACAGGTGCCTCTGCATTTTTGGGGAGATGCGATACTCACTGCTACCTACCTTATAAACCGCCTTCCTTCTTCTATTCTTTAGGGGGAGACTCCTTTTCGGGCTTTGTTATCTTCTTTTCCTCCTCACTCTCTTCCGCTTCGAGTGTTTGGATGCCTATGTTATGTTCGAGACACACGTCCTGGACTCTCCAAACTCTCTCCCAAATCCCTCCGGTGTATCTTCCTTGGCTATTCCCGCACTCAGCATGGATATCGCTGTTACTCACCGGACCTCCGGAGGTATGTCATCTCTGCTGACGTCTCATTTGTTGAGAACTCTCCGTTCTCCCTTCCCTCTCCTCATCCTGACTCAGCCATTGATGATTGCCTTCCTCTCCTCATCCCCTCATCCACCCTCCTCCGGTATCTCCCCCTGCTGCTGACACCCATTTTGGTAGGGTCTACTCACGTCGTCCATCACCGGTGTCTCCCCCTGCTGCTGACACTCAGAGGACTTGCCCATTGCCCTCAGGAAAGGTACTCGCTCTTGCCAGAGTACTCCTCTATTTGTATCTTCCTACAGGGGTCTGTCAGTTCTGGAGACAGTTTCTATTCCACGCACCGTGGGTGATGCAAAATCTCACCCGGGATGGCTAGTCGCAATGCGGGATGAGTTGTAGGCCTTGGAAGAAAACCATACTTGGAATCTTGTCCCCCTTCCAGCAGGCAAACAGGCGGTTGGCTGCAAATGGATTTACACAGTCAGGCTGAATCCCGATGACACTCTCCATCGACTCAAAGCCCGCCTTGTGGCCAAGGGCTTCGCCCAGACTTACAGTATTGACTATTTTGATACCTTTTCTCCAGTTGCCAAGATGGACTCCGTTCGGTTATTCATCTCTTTGGCAGCTCACCATCGCTGGCCTTTTCATCAACTGGATGTCAAAAATGCATTCCTCCATGGATTTCTTGAGGCAGAGGTTTATCTGTCTCACATACTTACTAGGCATCGAGGTATCCTATTCTTCGGACACCATTTTCCTATGCCAACGGAAATATGCATTGGATATTCTGCAGGATGCTGGGCTGACACAGGCCACTGCTGTCGACACTCCTCTGGAGCCTGGGGAATGGTCTCTTTATGACTCCTCCGAACCGTATTCACACCCAGAGCGGTACCGTCGACTAGTGGACAAACTCAATTATCTTACCATGACTCGTCCCGACATTGCCTGCGCTGTCGGCAAAGTGAGCCAATTTATGGAGCATCCGACCACATCTCATTGGGATGCTGTCCTCCGCATCGCCAAATACATCAAGCGAGATCCTGCCTGTGGTCTTCACTACTCCCAGCATGCTCATCTCAATATTGAGGCCTTTTGTGATGCAGATTATGCTGGTTGCCTTGCTATTCAGAGATCAACTTTTGGGTTTGTTGTATTCTTGGCAGACAACCTCATCTCCTGGCGCAGCAAGAAACAAACGGTCGTCTCCCGCTCCAGTGCGGAATCCGAGTACCGTGCCATGACCATCGTCACCACGGAGATCATTTGGCTTCGCCATCTCCTCGAGGAGCTTGACTTTCCTCCATAGACATCTGCTCACACATATAGTGTGACAATCAGGCAGCCTCCAAGATAGCTTCAAATCTCGTCTTCCATGAACGCACGAAACATATTGAGGTGGACTGCCACTTTTCTTCGCTACCACCTAGAGCATGATCACGTCAGCTTTAGCCACATCCCAACGGCAGACCAGCTTGCAGACATCTTCACCAAAGGCCTTCCAGGGGCTCGTCTAGCCTCGCTCAGTTCCAAGCTGGGCATCCACAGCATCTGCAGCCCAGCTTGAGGGGGAGTATGTTTGGTCTTGTATGATGTATTCTTTTTTTTATGGGACTGGTTGTCCAAGCTGGGCATGTCCAGCTTGAGGGGGAGTGTTAAAACCTATTTTTTATTTTTCTGTGTATTTCCGAGTCCCACATCTGAATACTCCTGTATGTATTCTGTATTTTCAATCTATAAAAGTAGGCCTCTGCCTCACCTTGAGGTAAGGAGCTTTCCTCTCTACAAAAACTATGGTGCTGGTGCAATGTCTCTATCCGGGTTCCCAAGTGTTACTTCCAGAAATTGTCCTTTCAAAGGTTCCACACTTGACCCTAAAAAACATTTCTCACACCAAAACCAACAATCTCCGATGTTTTCGTAGGTCGAGTCCAACAATCTCCCACTTGAAAACTATTCTCATGCTCACACCAAAGTCCCTTATGGCCTAATTTTCGTTCATCTTTCTTTCGTTGCAGTGCCTGCATGTCTCCACTCCATGCTCCCTTCCAATCGTCCAGGCTCCCACTGAAAGTGATCCTCCTTCAACCCCCATAACCAAGATTTTCTGTTCCGCTGCGTCTGCGAAACTCATCTGAAAGCCTCCATGAAATTACTTCAAAGCAAACAGGAAAATTGAGTTGCCATCCTCCGATTTCGTTGAAATTTCCATCAACAAGCTGTATTTGTGCACCGTGTCCATGGTCTCACTCTATAGGACCTCTGCCCTCGAAACTCTGATTACCCGAGCTTTTGCTATTCGAAAAGTTTGCTGAAATAATAGCTTCAGCGACATCATCAGAACGACCTCCATCCAAAACTCCTGGAAATTCCGATGTTATCTCCATGATGAACTCCTACTGAAACTTCTGATACAACCAAGGCAACAATGTCTTTTTCTTCCACTGCTTCATCCTGGTCTCGATCCTTCAAGGATCCCACCTTCATTCCAGTGGTCCTTCCTTCAGTTTGATGATCTTCCGAAGATTGTTGCCACAAAGACGGAAGTAGCCAAAGTCTTCATCGTTACTCTGCAAAGAAAAAACACGCACCCTGGACTAGGGGTTGTCTTTCATCAAGTTTTAATGTGGCTGTGGACGCCCCCCCCCCGCCCCCGAAGACTTTGCAGATGAGAGTAATAATATTCGTTGAACTTTCGTACTTCCATACGCTCCAAACTCTCATTTTTCGGACCAACTTCCATTCCGCCTGCATCATGATTCTTCCGATCGAAGGTACATTTCAGTATAATGGCTTTCCATGAGGGACCACAAGAACTTGAACTTGAACTTTAGCTGCGACCACCGAAGATTGCACTCTCTGCCACCGAGTTGTAGCAATACCTCGCACGACTTAGAATTCTAATCCTTCTCCCTCACTTCAGTGCGCTCATGACAACCATGCCTCAGATTCCTTTCGGTCATTTGATCTCCGACACGCTGCACTCCTTTCGGTCGTTACCTTTTGGAGCTTGAAACCTGTCCACACTGTCATAACCATGAAGCCCCCTTAGCATGAATCTCATGCTCTTCCACATTCCTCCTGCTTCCGTTGAGCATCTTCCGTTGAACACATCTTCCGTTGAACACGGGAACCGTGCTCCACCACACCTTCTGAGATGGGCTCAAGCGAACACTTGACAACATTTCAATCACCTTCCTCGGGTGCAGGTTGTGGGAACTTCTGGAACGTGTTTTGGGAGCAGATCTTCCGATCACCGGTTGTTCTACTGATGGAGATATGCGATTGCATAAAAAATGATTAACTGTTATCATTTTGTGTTTCTCCCATGTATGCTATCATTCAATCAGCTGTTACATGAGATGAAACAGTTGGAGGTGTTACTTTCATATATATGTATATTGCATGAACTGATCGAGGGCATTAACTCATGCGTTATAACACATGATTTAATACAGACACCACTTAGGAGCGTTCTCGGGTTCTATATAAACCCTACTGCCATATGATGGAAGTGTGGATGGATATTCGGCCAATGACTCCTAGGAATCCAAAAGTTCTCTTTCATCTTCCTCCTTTGCATATAGAGGTACCAACATACCATGGAGAAAAAGTGGATCCCATCCGAACGTCGGATGATTCAGCGCAACCCGTGGATACACTATGGAGGTGAGAAGCTTTTGTTTGCTACTTTGTGATCTCTTTCAAACTCATCCGAAGGAGATCAAGATTGATGCATTGACTCTTCGGTGTAAGACACACTTATTTACAACAATTCTTCATTTCTTATTTTATACGCAGTTTCATATTTCTTGCTTGGTAGATCCTCGGGCAAGGGTTTTAATCGCTTCCGCTTGATCTAATAATTATTATTAGACTCTAATAAAACCCTTCAGTGGTATAGAGGGTGCTCATGTTTTAGATTTATGAAATCTAGTGTTGAAATGAAGAAGAAACCGAAAACAGAGCAACGTTTTTCAGGTTTTATGAAAATATGGAAAAACAATTTACCCTTATGCAGCTCGGGTGCGTAAAGGCAACCAAGGCTTTACCCTTATGCAGAGTGTGTAAGGGTCATCTCGCCTACCCGTAAATCGGTTTACGTAAGGGTCACTTGATCTTACCTTTACGCACAAAGGGTTACGTAAATCGGGTCCCGTTCTTATAATATCCTACCGGATATTACCAAGGGCGAACACCATTAGAAGACGCATCAAAGTCCTATGAGTCTCCACCTCTAATAGCCTGTATCATTTGTGTCCCTCAAACGATATCATCTGGTTATAGAACATTTATTCAAGAATAGTGTCATAGCACTTCCGGGTTCTCATCATAGCGGGAAACTGCTATGACCTTTTAGTGTGACAGCTACTCTTAAGACATTATCTCATACTATGTCACGCAGAAGAACAATCATGATGTGATAAGTAGTTTATTAATATTCAAAACAATGAATAAATGTTTATCATAAAGTACATAGAAATTGGTTTTAGGGTACCAACTTCAACATAAATGCCCTAGTGGACTCATTGCTTAGTGAAATATGGATCTTGGCTCACTAATAGATATGGTGAATTTTAAAAGGGGTATCATTTTAGTAGGAGCCCATTTAATATTATTAAATGGTTAATAAAATATGATACTCATTTGATAAAAGCTTCCATTGTAGATAATATCATCATCATAATCAAACTAAACGTTGTTATTAATCCTTGAAAAGGAGAAGTGACCGGTAACCTAAGAAAACCAAGATTGGTGATTTAAGAAAAGTTTTTTAGGAAAATTTCTGAACAGTTCCTTGGTAGCCAAGTGTTGTTCAACAGGTGAATCTAGATGATTATGGAAGCATAAAGTGATTCATTTAAGGTTTCAAAGACATTAGATGTAAAATGACCAAAGAAATCTCAGTCTCCACTCATGCACTCAATATGATTGGGTATAAATATTTTAGTCTCATATACTCAATATGATTGGGTGCGTCAAATGATATTCAATATGATTGAATATGTTAAATGAATTGGTGATATGAAAGGTTTCTTTAAAACTTTATCGGTTATAGAAATCAATTCTATATCATACTTTAAGGAGAGACTAAAAATGACTCGTTCTAGTTAGGGAATTTATCTTATTGTCATCTATTTTACAATATGATTGAATTCAAAGAATGTTTACCCAATATTCTCAAAGTGTTGGGAATATAAATATGAACTAGGCATATGATGTCTAGGTTCTAAAGTTTTTTATGTACAATAGGTAAAATTTTAAACCAATAGAAGAAAAGTTGGTTGAAAAGTTCAACAATGTTTCTTTTAGAAGCCAATCGAGGTCTTTGAAACCTAGGGTTGTCAAGAAGAAATAGTAATAATTCAATATGGTTGGATTATCCAAGATATATACCTCAAGGAGTTTAGGAAACTCCATTGAATGTCCTTGTCAGGTATGGATGTTATAAAAATTAATTCTTCAATTTTGAAAGGTATGTGATTCTGAATGTGTATTTTATAGAGTATTGTAAATATAGAGGAGTTCAAAATCAAAGGAAGAAATGATTGAGGTTGTAGTTTATATTCATGAGATGAAGTAAATAGTTATTACATCAAGGATTTGAATGTAAAGCATTTTATCAAGCTGAAATGAAGTAAAAAATGTGTATCTTCATCTCATTTCCATTATGTGATAAAAGAAATCGATTACAATGAGTTCTTGTTAACAACATGAGATGATTAATTGTTTACACATGATTTATGATTCATCAATTTCTATAACATGTTTTGAGAAGAAGATATGAATAAAAGCATTCTATCCAGTATAAAGTGTTTATCTAGATGTTTGTTAAAATATGTGAGAATGTGTTCCCACCACTCATCAGTGGTATATTTTAATAAAATCTTTTTTCAAAAAAGAAATGTTCCAAACACATAGAATACCATATTTGATATAGTTTATTTATTTAATACTTCCACTGAAAGGAAATAAATGTTATTTCTTAACACAAAAGGGTTTGTGTATCTTAGCAAGATTTTCTGAAGAAAATATAATGTCTGAGTGGCTAGTGGGGGCATGTTTGAACTTTAAGAAGTTCAAAGTTAATAAATAAAGAATTACACGAATCTAAGTTTAAAGTGAATTTTACTTAATATCCTAAGAGTGTATTAGTAAACAATAATGTAAGTAGTTACATTACTTTAAGGAAAAAGTTTGATGAAATAGTGTTCCAAAGACGATGATGATGAATTTAGGAGTTTAATTAGACAACATATGTTGACATCGTAACATTTAATGTTGTGAAGTTAAGATGTTTGAATATGTTCAAGAAGTTGAACGGTTGAGAATATGATTTTTAAATCTCACCGTTATTCAAACTAGCTTTCTTCATGGATCTTTCTTACTAAAGAGTTTAGTGAGAGTTTTATCAACATAAGGCTGATCTGACAGTTTATCATATATGATATGATAGCCCCATGCAGGCGGCTGTGGTGGCAGGGGGGTTAGGGGTTTGGGGCGGTGGTCGCGGGGTCGAGTCCCCGGGCCGCATCTTTGTAGCGTGTGTAGAGCCGCCCTTGGCGGCTGTAATAAAAAATTCATATATGATTTGATAAACCGGTGCTTATGTTGGTTTTGTTAAATATTTTTAAAGAGTTTAAGAATATTAAAATGTATCATATTAAAGGCAACCTCCAAAATATGCTCACGAGGCACAAAATAAAGAATACGATTCTTCGTGTGCACTGGATGACTACTAAGTATACCACATAGTGTCATGCAGATGTCTTTGATACACTAGGGGTGCATGGATCATATTTGAGTCCCCACAACCTGAGGTTGACGAAATACCTAGTATGAGAACCTTCATACTTTGATACCCTACTTACGCAAATCTACATATTGACTTAGCTAATGCAGGGGTGGCTGAGTTTTTTGTTGATCATGTCATCGATTGGAGCTTAACCAAGATGAGTTTTTCCCTCTCATATGACGAGTATGAAATCTGGGCCCTCGATTTAGATAGATTGTGGGAGTGTGCGACCGCACCCAGATATTGCATATCTATCTGGATAAAGGACATGTGATGTCCTTATCCATAAGGATGAATGACGTGATGTATTTATCGATCAGATCAGTCTACACTCAGAGAGTCTAGAACAAGCGAGTTGACTATATGAGATTGACATGCTCCATGTTCCATGGTCACTCGATGTCTTGAACAAAGGGAAAATATGAGAATGTACGCTTGTCTCCACCGCGCTAGCATCTTGAGATTTAAGATCGTCGTTCGAAGATTCATGGAACACTCATGGATTGAAGAATGTTTGTGTTGCCGATGACATGATCAAAAGCACCAAAATCTAATAACCAATCATATTGAATTATTATTCCTCCTTCCTAACAACCCTAGGTTTCAATGATCTTGACTGGCTTCTTAAAGAAACATTGTTTAACTTTTCAACTAACTTTTCTTCTTCTGGTTTGAACTTTTACCCACTTGTACTGTCCATATAGTACCGGAATCCAAACATCATATGCTTAGTTCATCCATTCTCAACACTTTGAGAATATTAGGTAAATTTTCTATGAATTCAATCATATTGTCAGAACATTTTCATAGATGACACTGGGATAAATTCCCTAACAAGGGTTTTAATTGCTTCCGCTTGATCTAATAATTGTTAGTAGACTCTTCCATAGATGACCAAGTATCAACTGTGTGACTGGAATGACCACAATTAGTACATTGAGATCAAGGATGACCATGATCTCCGCAAGGGCACATCAATTTAAAAATCTATGGAAGCAATAGAGGTTCTTGGACGACTTGCTCGAATACGACAATTGTAAACCAGCGATGGATGTAGAGCACTAGGACTGACAAACATCTCGGTTACGGTCGTTGCAAACTCCGGATTCAGTCCTTATAAAAGAGAAAACAAAAACAATTGTTTTCATTCAGTGCGTATCTCACCAGGAGTCTGAGGGACTCGTCATAAGTCGTGAATCTCATCAACAATTGCCTTCCATTCGTTGTAATACGGTGGAATCAAACCCTTGCCGAAGTGAGAATAACCGTCTGAAGTGATCAGAAACACGAGGCAAATCATTGGTCTCAGAGAACATAAGAATTAAAGGGTCCCAGAGCTCATCATGCTTTACAGACTTGTCCATGGAATGGAGAAGAAGTGCAAAGATCTTGTTATCTTGTTGCCTTCATGCTGCAAAGTTTTAGATCCTTCAAGGGTCTGGAGGAGAATTTACTGGCTTGGAATAGCATCGCATCCCTTTCAAGGAGACAACCATTGTCTTCCGCCACATAATAAAGTTACTAGAATCAAGGCGCTCATCCACAAGGTGCGTAGTGTCTGTGATCATCTCTGGTAGAGGTGCAGCAGCTGGATCAGGTACAGGAGAGGAAGCGGCTGCCGTGGCAGCGAGAAGATGAGCAACCGAGCACAGATCTTTAGGAAACAAAGACTGACTTGTTAAGAGAATTCATGAGAAGTCATGAGAAACAGGTATCAGTTGCAGCCGCGAGAGCAGCGTGAGGAGAAGAATGCCAGGCCAAACTTTGGCTGCGGGAGCAGTTTGAGGAGAACCCGCTGGTTCTGGAAGAAGCAAACTTGTCGGCCTGGAGTGGTTTGACCGTGCATCCAGGCGGAAAAAAAATTATGCTCAGTTTGCTTCACACGGACAGCCTCTGGTTCGTCCTGCGAAAGGTCTTCTGCTCCCAGAGCGTCAGGCCTGGATGCGGCTGAGGGAAGCACGCGTCTCAGGAGCGTGTGCCTGGGGACACGAGCTTGGGGCCTGCATGTGTCTGGAGAGGCGCGCCTGGGGGTCGTGACTCCTGGGGCTCGCGACTGGTGGAGTGACCCGCGCTTGGAGAAGAGGAGGCACGGTGCTTGAGCAGTGAGGGAGGATTGGCGCCATGCAATGCAAGAGAGAGAGGGATTAAAGGTTCCCGGCTCTACTACCATGTTGAAACTTTATATCAGGAAGCCGTAAGTGAGGTCCGGTAAGTTTGTTTATAGATGAAGATAAGAGATACATCCCGGAGATAGCGGGTGGTTTAAAATTTAAAAATACATAATATAACGACCCCAGATGGCTTTTGTGATTCAGGATGGCTTGTGGTAGTAGGAGATTTTAATGTTGTTTGATGCCCCTTTTTTTGGAAACTAGCTTGCCATGATCATCTGCTGCACATCCAAGTCTGAATCTTGTATCCATGACTGTGGAGCAGGGGATTTTTATTGTCCAGAACAGACTTTAGCTGTTGTTTGGAAGGATAATGCACAGCCTCTTTAATTGATAATTTGGTTACCTCCACCTATGGGATTAAAGAGTTCGCTTAATATTTCAAGCAGTTTGTTTATGAAACTAGATTATTGTTTGAGAGCCTACAGTTGTGTCATCCCTTACTCATAAAAATGGTGGTGATTGCATTCTGAAGTGCATGGTTTTTGGCCGGATGGTATTACACTTATGAGTGGACTGAAATCCTTCAAGGAGGCTGTCATTTTGAACTAATATTGGCCCCCATTTGTTTGCTTTTTTAAATTTTAGTTTGTTTTAAAATTTTGTTTTGTTTTTCATATTCCTGTTGTATTTTTTGCATGTCAAAGAGTGTTTTGTTTTGGCATTTTATATTCTGTTCGTATTGTTTTGCATCATAGTAGTCAATCTCGGATCGCGACGCGGCGCGGCGCGGTCCTATAGCGGGATAGTGGTGACGCAGATTGCGTTGCGGTGAGAAAGGAATTTTGTAACTAAAACACATAAAAGAAAAAAACAAAAAACAAAATCAAATAAAGACCGAAAAAATTGAAGGAGACTGATCAGCCTGGTCAATTGGGGGGGGGGGGGGTCGGTCGTTGTCGGTGTCAGCCTGGTTGGGGGGGGGGTGTGGTTGTCATCGATGTCAATGCGTCGGCGTTAGCCGGGGGGGGGGGGGGTGCGGTCGTCATCGGCGCTGAGGGGTCGGCGGCAACGTCAAAGGCTAGAGCAGCAAAAATAAAATGGCTCGTCTGTGACCACCAATATCGTGGGCGATGCGCGATGCTGCAATCGCGGCGCAACCGACACGATCCCAAACCGCTCCGCGACTCAACCATCGGGAGCGGTGGTGCACCGCTCCACTCCGCACCGGCGCGGTCGCGGCTGCAAACTATGTTTTGTATTCATAGTGATTATTACTGAAATGCTTTGATCGGAATTGCTGAATAGTGCTGGATTTTAATTATGGATGGCCACTGGTCGGGTACCCGTGAAAATGGAGGCACCTGACCCGAGCCCGGTTAAGAAATCATGAATTTTTTAAATTTAAAGGCAAATTAGAACAACACTAAAATGGCTCGTCTGTGACCACCAATATCGTGGGCGATGCGCGATGCTGCAATCGCGGCGCAACCGACACGATCCCAAACCGCTTCGCGACTCAACCATCGGGAGCGGTGGTGCACCGCTCCACTCTGCACCGGCGCGGTCGCGGCTGCAAACTATGTTTTGTATTCATAGTGATTATTACTGAAATGCTTTGATCGGAATTGCTGAATAGTGCTGGATTTTAATTATGGATGGCCACTGGTCGGGTACCCGTGAAAATGGAGGCACCTGACCCGAGCCCGGTTAAGAAATCATGAATTTTTTAAATTTAAAGGCAAATTAGAACAACACTAATATAATGTTTTTTATTCATAATATTTTAAAAATTGATAAAAATTTATATGACCTGACGATGGGATCTGGTAGTCATGCTTCCCAGGCACTACATGATCAGTACTGCAGTCAAGGAGGGTTTGCGGCTATGCATAATATTATAAAAATAAATAAAAAAATTTATGATGCAGCTTCCCAGATGCCCATTCTCATGCGGCTATGCATATAATTTTACAAAAATAATAAAAGCAAGAAAAAAATTATCTGATGCATTGATGAGGCAATGATGCTGCTTTGGCAGACACACATCCCTCCGCACAATCAATTTAACTAGATGTGTAGACGCATTGCAGGCGGGTTGTTTTCCCAATAAAGTTGATGGATCTATATTAAAAGATATATATATTTGGGTTTTGGGTATCTGATATGAGGAACCCGAATCCGAACCTGAATATAATTGGGTATTAGATTTGATGCCCTTACCCTACCCGAACCTGATTCGAAGGTACTCGAACCCGGTTCGAAGGTACTCGAACCCGGTTCGAAGGTACTCGAACACGATTTAATTGGGCCGGTACCTGGTTATCGGGTATTCATTGTCATCCCTAATTTTAACATTCTGTAACAAATAATAAGAAATTTTAAGGCCATTAAAATATGCCCCCCAGAATTTCTTTGTCAAAATCTTGTTAATCAGAAATTGTCAGACTTTTTGCGACTGAATTCTTAAAATATCCTTGCCATAGTTAATGGTGCGTCATGGCTCCATGGCGTGCGCCATGGTTTTTTGCACCTCGCCATGCCCTTGGTGATGTGCAAATGTAATGGCGCGCCACTGCCATCTGCATGGCAATGGTGTGCACTGTAGCGCGCCTTTTTGGACCCTACTCTGCCGAGCAACCAACCCAGCACCCCTTGCCAATGACAAGCCAGCCCTCGCTGTTGACAACTTAGCCCCCACCGAAGATGACTCATCCGCGGCTGCCGATGACTCACCCTGCCGAAAAACCAGGAATGGCTTGAAGCAGAGATCTTGTGATTTACTTCTGAAGGTTATTATGAGTGGAGAGAGGATTAATGAAAAGGTTACCATGCTTTTTAAATCTTTTTATATCATCTCAATTCCCTGTATACATGTTTCTTAATCCTGCTATGTGGATTTTTGACACCCTAATGTTTCCTGATGATTTATTTTCTTCCCTCTATTCATTATGGTGCTTGAAGATGAACCTGGGAAGCAGGTGAAGAGTGCCATCAGGATTAAAAACATATGCAAGGCCCATGTAGCTTTCAAGGTATGCACTGAACAAGGACTTTCAGGAAATGACATTTCCCTTTCTGGTGTAGAAGAATTTGGACTCTAAATTTTTATCAGATGATGGAAAATGGATCAATGACGGTATTTCGATCATACACCAAATTTATTTATCAACACCATTTTCTTTCCTTTTGTTATTCATTTTCCTTAAAAATTCCATTGGTTGGTGAAAGAAAATCATAGCCTCTATTTCTTTGGCATCTGACAAAGTGCATACTCATTCGCTAGTTTCAAACGACTGCTCCAAAAAGCTGTTTCATGCGTCCTCCCGGAGCCATTCTTGCTCCAGGGGAAAGTCTTGTTGCAACTGGTAAGAGATTGTTTGCGGTTTACTGGATTTTGTTAATATTTTGTTCAATCCTTCTTCTCTCTCCATTTGGTGAAGTTATTTTTGTTGCCTGACTTGAATGGTAAATGCTAGTGTTCAAGTTTGTGGAAGATCTGGAGAAGAATGAAAAAGTAATGGATGTGAAGTGCAAGGTGAAATTCAAAATAATGAGTTTGAAGGTGGAAGGGGCGATGGATTACTTGCCAGAGCTGGTGCGTTAAAAGATAATGTTTGGTTTGTGAGATGAAAAGAGAAGTAATTTAATATGAATAGATGGGAAATATTAATTTTATTTTTTATTAGTAATTTGTGGGCATTTCCTCCTGGGATTTTTATTGAAGTTCGAGGAGCACAAGGAGCAGGCGAGATTAGAGCAGATACTGGAGGTTGTTTTTGTGGAGATGGAGAATCCGAGTGTGGTAGGCAGTGTTGTTTTTGATATTGTGATTGAATGATGATAGGTGGTGATGAGGGATCCATCCTTGTTCAGGGATGTGTGAAGGCGTTGGAGAAACTGAAGTGTCAGTTGGCTGAGGCGGAGGCGGAAGTGGAGGCTCGGAAGAAACAGGTGGAAGACGCAGGGCCCAGGATCATCGGGGAGGGGCTGGTCATAGATGAATGGGTGAGGCATCTTGGTTCATATAATAGTGTATTTGGGCGGGTGTGTTTTATGTGGGCGTTTTTGGTTTGCAGAAAGAGCGGAGGGAAAGGTACCTTGCCCGGCAGCAACTCCAAGGAGTGGATTCGCCCTAGGGCATGTCTGTCCTATGAAGATGGGATTATCCAGCGCATGCAATTTAGCACTGTTCATTTTAGTTTTCAAATAAAATTGATTTTATTTGTTGTTTCCATGCAAATTACATTTTGTATTTTATTATGCATTTGTATTTTATATTGGCTTATGCATTTGTATTTTATATTGGCTGAGCTTGATTTTTGTTTCGGCGGGCGTTTCTGTTGGACTGCTTTTTTATTGTAAGATCCCTCGACTGTTTGTTATTCTCTTTCATAATAAAGGATACTGGGGGTGGAATGTTGGTCCAACACTGGCTGAAACATACAAATATTTCTTTTCTTTTCTTTAACAAGTAATGCACATCCTGATTTTGTCTCTTGAGTTTTTTTTTTCCGCATGTTATCGATGTCGCAAAATAAATCAAGAAACCATTGATAAACTCAGTATATCCTCGGCCTTTGAAGAAAATTGTAGATCTCTCTCATGGAGTTGGTTTCAATCAAATCACGTTATCTACGGTGTTTTGTAACTGATTTCCACCGTGGACAATGGTGAGGTGGGATTGATGGTTCCTATCCACCAGGTTCCTCCATGGGTGTGTGATACGTTCGCACATGTTTTCAGCCAACATTGATCAGATTAGAAATTTATGTTTACAAACTACATTTACTATTAGGTTGTTAAATGGAAGTGTGGGGTCAAGCTCACAAGGATCACCGGCAAACAAACTATTTGAACAAAACCTTTTGAAAGGATTCCTCATGTTCACTCTTCAGATTTGATTTTACTAAAACTAGATAGTTTGGATTTAGATCAGACAACAAAAAAGTGATCAGAGTCAATTTCAGGGTTTTTGCCGGAAGATAATCTTAAATCTAGTTTGAGATGGCCATATGACTTAGGTTGCGAAGCGGTGCAAGGGTCACCAATTGGTTATGGTTAAACCAATTGGATTTACCGACGTTGCAACTATCCTTTGGTCCAAGTATAGGTAACAAGGTATAGGTAACAATCTATATGCATTACGCTTAGCTTCTATGACAGAAAGCGTCACGGGTTAATGGTCATAACTTGTTCAACTCCAATTAGACAAGATTCGTTCAATCGCACCTCCCATGGTCAGGATTGTGCAAGAGAATGTGATGAATAATTGTTTTTAATCTAATTACTAGTTGTAGGGTTACCAAGGTTCAATTTATGGATTCATTAGGCTCAGAAACACCCCTACTCTCGACCCCCCAACCCTAAGCGGATTAGCCACGTATGACAGTGTTGATAAAAAACAAAGAAATAAAACACGTGCTTAGTATAACCATAAAGCAATTCAGAAATAAGCAATCCACAATTAAAACAAGCAAGAATCAAGATAAATAATTAAAAACAATGTAAATCCAATCAAACACTTACTCAGAATGAAGAAACAACGAAGACATAGCAAGCGTCGATGAGAATAACGAATGGTATTGAAAACGAGCATTGAAACAGAAACAAAATCGCGACAATCGAAGAATGGACATAGAATGACTAACAACTCAAAATGACTTGGTAAAACAACTAAAGGTATGAATTAAAATCGAGTTTGGACGAGAAAAAGTTGAAAACATAAGAAAAAAACAAGAGAAAAACGTAGGTCTCTGAAGCTCTTCGTGTGGCAGGCAACACGAAAAAATATATAGGCTCAAAAAGTACACGACGTGTAAAGCCTTCACGTCGTGCATTGGCTTTAAGTGCCTCTGTCTCGATTTTTTCACGACGTGTAAGCATGTTGCACGTCGTGTACTTCAGATCCACGATCTCCTTCGAAAAATCAGTCTGTGGGTTGGATCTTAAACATCACACGTCGTGTAAATTCTGCACATCATGTATTTGATTCCCTTTTAGCGGGATTCTGATTTTGAAATTTGCGTGACGTGTAATGTATGTACACGTCGTGTAACAACTTCACATCATGCAAGTCTTCATGGGTTGGCATGTGGCTCCACATGTATGCTGTGAATGAGGGATACACGTCGTGAACTTTATACACGACGTGTAAATTTTGTTTTTGTCATTTTTTAGCATTTCTTCATTTGAATCCAAAATTCTTAATTCCTGCGAAAACAAACCAAAACCCAATATATTATCGAATAAAACATGAATAAAACTTAAATAAATGCATCCAAAATGTATATATAAATTCAGCTTATCAAATTCCCTCATACTTGAACAGTGGCTTGTCCTCAAGAAAAAAAACATCTCAACAGAGATTCCAAATGAAACAATTTTTAAAATAGGAAACATTCATTACAACCATGCAAATAAAACTAAGTGTAAGCGGAAAAAATAAGTCCTTTATAATCAATCCTGCAGAGAAAACCGATCACACCTCATAGTCAAGTTCTTTGTTGGATGTTGAATTGGAATTGGGCTACCTGCAAAAAATTATTAGAAACAAAATACTTGCACTAGATAAACCATTAGTCCATAGGGGTTAACCAATTTGTAAGTAAAAAAATAGGTAGGTGCACATAGTTGATAGTAGGGGGAAACAACTCAGTTAAATGCAAGAAGGTGAGTACAATAAAGTTTGGGACGACCTACAAACAAAAATTCTAGTAAAGGGAAAAACAATGATCTTAAGTACACAACTGAAATAAAGGAAACAAAAATGTGGGTTTCCTCCCATAAAGCGCTAACAATGACGTCGTCATCCAGACATATGGGCAAAGGAATCAATCAGTGTTTTCCATCTGCTTAGAGGTCCACTGCCTCCTACAAGAACTGGTGGTAGTGTAATCGAGCTCATGGGGACGCTTGGCCGGATTAACCGCATTAGAAGTGTATCGAGCATGAATCTCATGTTGTAGGAAGAGCATCTGGGAACGTCAAGGATGGGACCCTTACCGAGCATAGATCTCAAGTTGGAGCTCCTCAACCTATCTCTAGGTCAACGTCATGTTGGTAGATTTCGATCGGGATGCCATAAGATGGCCAAATAGGCTCATCAGTGACTATAGAAGAAGCGACAGTGCTAGATATAGAAAATGTAATGCAACAATAAAATGAAAATAATCCAATAAGCAATGTAGTAAAAAACAGTATCTCATCTATATATAAGTAGTGATACATACATGAAAATGTAATAAAAGTAATAAAAAAATGGACACCCAAACAGAGTATAAAATGGGAGGGGACTGAGACATAACTAGGAAGTAAAGACAATGTCGTCGAAATCCTCATCAGGAGTCCCCTCTTGAATAGTGGGTGCCTACAGCTGGCCCAGAAAGCTCCTTATACATTTTACTATTGAAGGCTCTAGTCAGTCTTTAATTACTTTTATTTTCTATGGATCCACTTTCATGCCTTGCTTTGATATTTTATGTCTGAGGACTATGCCTCCTTGGACCATGAAGTGACATTTTTCCTAGTTTAATACCAAACATTTTTCTTTACAGCGTTGTAAGCCTAGATCCAAATTACTCATGCACACCTCAAAGGATATTCCATATACCAAAAAATCATCCATGAAGATCTCCAGGAACTTGTTAGAGTTGGTGTCTTAGAACCAACTGTTTGCACTTTGATTACATGGATATTTAATGTATTTAAATATTAAACATCTTATTACATTTTTTTCATTGTTCTGCATGACTATGATGTAATAATGTCTTAGAGTATTTGTTGCATTGATAATGTCATGACAGTTCCCCGCTATGATGAAAACCTTGAAATGCTATAACAATATTCTTAAATATAGTTCTGCGGTTGGATGACATATTATGATGAGACACATAGTATAAAGACTGTCAGGTGCGAGTACTCATAAGAAGATGAGATTTCCTCTCATGAAGTTCATACTTGGTAATCTCCAAAGTGAGAGATTATGAGAACAAACCCACTGGTAGGAATTCTGCATGTTTTGGTGTCATCAGATATTCCTATCTGCGAGCATGTGTAATAGTCCTTAGACTTTAAGATTATCATTAATATGTGTCATGACTCACACACTTTGATTTACTGACAAAAACCGTCATGTCATATGTTGGTGGGAAGTAGGGTATGGGTGCGTCACGAGTGACATGTTATTAATGGATAAGTCAAGGAAGGATTTGTCCCTTCCATTTATGGAAGTTGATATCTCAGCCCTTTGATTGAAATAGAACCGTCACGTGAAATTCCATGGCCATGGTGTAACGAAGAGTTTATTTCAGGTAGTCAAAGAATGACGTATCAAGCACAAAGATTGATGACACTATCATGAAACCTTCTTGATGAGATATTGAGACAAAGGGATTATATTACACAGTGAGCATTCATATGTGGATTTCGTTGTTGCAACTTTAAGTTCTTTCTCTTGGGTGCCTTGACCCGTTGCTAGACAGTAAGTACTCTTGGACTTTAGGCAAGCCCGTCTAATGCCAACGAGAAAGAATCCTAGAGGGTCACACACTAAGTGTTTTTGATGGTCTCGGTTAAATTCTATTTGAATTTAATTAATGGAATAAATATTATTCTCAAGACAGTGGAATAATTTTATTCAAGTTAAAATGATTGCATAAATTAAATAAAAATTTATTCATTGGATTGTGGGTAAAATATATTTATTTATTTTATTGAACATTTAATAAATATTTATTTACTCGTTTGTAAATAAAATATTTATTTAAGAGAATAATTTATTTATTTATTTATTAGGGTGTTCAATAAATGGAAGTGGAGTTAAAGCGGACCAAGGCTGGTCCTGTAATAAAATAATTATTTATAAGACGGTAAATAATTATTTAACCAGTTGACACAAGTTAAAATAATCATAACGATGCTATTATTTTGTGACTCGAAATTTTATTTATAATTCTGTTTTGCGTAAGTTGGCGCACCATAAATAATTACACGGTATTATTATTAAAGCATGGGTTTTCTCTAAGGTTATGAATGTATTTAATTTCTGTTATGCAATTAAATATTGTAACCAAAGCCTCATTTCGATAAATATACATGAACGTCTATTATGCCATGTACCGAACTGCACATCCGGTGAATTGAGAATTGTTGAGCTAAACGATTTCTCTCTCAAATCCTCTTCCCGCCCCCTCAGGAACGAGAGACATTCTTCAAGACCAAAGAACAAGCGGTCAAGAACGACTGACACAAGACACTCGCTTCACTACGCTAGCACCTAGAGAACGAGTGATGTCGATTGGAGGCCATTGGAGCACATGTGGATCACTGCTAGAGGGATTCTAGTTTGGATCCTCGCAAGCGCAACAAGACAATCTGAAAGGGTCATTCTGGACGATCAACATCATCAACGAAGAAAGTACCGAAGATCCAGATATTCTTTTCTTTATGAAATTGATTAAATTAATTATAAACATGATGTGCAAGATCCTCTCTAAAGGTTTTGAGCATCATATTTATCTAAATATTTGATTCTATTCTGTGGAGACTAGCGTTCATCATCGCATTGATCCCAGAATAATCATTGATCATGGTAAAAATTAAAGTTGGGTGTCAGCCCAACCGTGCTTCCACTGCACCCAGAACCTACAAGTGGTATCAAATGAGTTACATCATAGTTTATAATTATTTAAATAATTAATTGATGATTTACGGTTTAATAATTTAGTTTGTTAATTTGAGGTTAATTGTTCTTGTAATCTGGATTTTGAGATTTGTTCTCCCTCTTTTCGTTTCTCATAGATTTCACAGAAACAAATGATTTTTTAATTAAAATTAAAACGGAGAACTCATTAGGAGGTGCCAATGATTCTTCCCAGGTGACACAAAAGTACAGGCCGTATAATCCGGACTACACATCATGTAGTTATGTACAACACATCGGGAGTAATTCGGAAATTACTCAAGCCGTGCGCATTTATTACACATGGTGCAATTAATTTTACACCGCGTGTTGACTAGGATAGATAGGCACAAAGATACCGGATTACACGCTGTGTGTCCCACTGGACACGGCGTGTAGTCTCTTTGGGTCAGGGGCCAAACTGTGTATCCCATACACGGCTAAGACAACTGGTAACCATGTAATGTGAAGACAACACGACATGTAGCTCACTATACACACTATGTACTCTAAAATTAACGAAGTATGCCTCACACGCCGAGTCCCTAGGTGCGTACTTCTGGAAATACAGTGAAGGTAGTACACACCGTATAGTAGGAACTACATGCCATGTACTTTACCAAATTACACATAGTTAAAACTTTAATGTTTGTGTAATGTTCAGAACTGCTTATCATGTATAAATCGTACTACAGGTTGTTACTCTATGCATTGAAGCATCATGTATGCCATATGTCAGAAGAGTAAAATAGTATACAAATATAATACATGTTTGGTAGATTCGAATGGGTATTCACCAGCTTACCTCCAAGGTGCATTTATGTACAATGATGAGAATCTCAAGGAAATTTAGAAAAGGATTAAGATAAAAGGATTGATTAATTAAAGATAATAATTAATCGATTCAAGCGCAATTTATCTTAATAAAAATGATTAAATAATTGAATACTAGTTTTATGAAAAACGTAACTCGTTGCATGTATGTGGGTGATCATGATCTAGACCAAGACCTTTGTATGTGATTGGTTTCCTTTTAATGTATTTATTAAATTAATTGTTGGCCTGTGATCCATCTCTCCTCATTCATATGTAGGGCCTGCGTGCCCATAGTTTCTTTTATGTAAACCCCCCCTTTACCCCTCACCTGTGTGTGAGTTAAAAAAGCATATGTAATGGATGGAACTCCCAAGATAGTGGAGGCAGTTCAAGCTGGAGCTGAGACAAAACCAATCCTAGGAGATACAAAGGTGGTGGAAAGCTGTAAACATGAACCCAAAAGGTTCAATGTGTTTCTCCCCTAGGTCAGGGTTGTTTTATCAACCGCTAGATAAACTAACCATTAGAAAATCTCATGATCATGCCCTTTTCTTTATTTTATTTCTGTCGGTTGCATGGTTTATCATTATGAATGTGTTGTTGCGATCACATAATTAATGAATTAAACAAGCATGCAAGATGAAGCTAAAATAAACTAGGATTATGTGTAAATATTATCAAGACATGGTTAATCACTTAAGTAAGTTCAACTTAATATTAACAAGCATGTGATAATGATAATAAGAAATTCATGCATAAGAGATAAAAATCTCTCAAATAAAATATTAAGTCAGAACAAGCCTTCTGTTACTTGATTAAGGAAAAAATTCAATAAAACTATGCATTTAACCAACCCTTGTTGGGATAATTACTTTTATATAGGAAGACCTTTTGAAAGGTTTTGGGTTGACTTAATCATATTACATCAAGAGGAGTAGCCCTTGCTAGACTTGGTAAACTATTGGAGGCAAGAGTTGAGGAGATCCAAAGTCAAGATTTCAGGATTGGGGAGTCCACTCAACAGATCAAGGAGATGTAAGCCCACAGTTGGAAAATACCTACCTACCTAAATACCTTCAAATAGCTTGAGAAACCCTTGTTGGGATTATGTGAAGGGGAATATGGATCCTTTCCACTAGAATGTCATGGAAACTGGACATTTTGAGTTCAATGGTGAGGTCCATTGGGACTTGATAAAATAGTGGAAGACTTAATAAAATTAATTTATTATTTCTCATAAAATGTAATCAAGAAAGTAATAATGATTTGATGTTTTAATTGTAGAATAAAAATGAAAATCTCGTCAACCACACTATCCCTATGATCAATTCTGGATAAAGAAAACATCCTCACCGGCAGTAACTTCCAGGAATGGTTTAGATGCCTTCAGGTTATCCTATGCCATGAACAGAAGTCTTACGTATTGGAGTCAGCATTAGCTGATCCGCCTGCAAAAGAGGCGAGTGATGAGGATTTCCTAGTCTATGAGAAATATATGAATGATGCTGTCGACGTTCAATGTTTGATGATATCGTCAATGTCTAGTGAGCTCATGAAGTCTCAAAAAAACATGGATTCTTATAGCATGCTCGAGCACCTTCATGGTCTTTAACAAGAGAGAGAAAGACATGAAAGGTTTGAGATCTCCATGGAACTCTTTCGGAGTAAGCTTAGAGAGGGTGCCTCGGCTGGGCCTCATGTAGTCAAGATCATTGGCTACATTGAGTGCCTGAAGGTTCTAGGGTTTAAACTCCCTAAAGAACTAGGTACCGATCTCATTCTCGCATCACTCCCTTAGAGCTTCTCCAGCTTTGTTATTAATTTTAATATGAACAACATTGAGAAGTCTCTATCTAATCTTTTTATCCTCATTCGCTAAGTTTTTTTTGACAAAGGAAGATGATATATTAATCACGAAGGTCAGAAGTTACAAAGTCATGCAAATAGGAAGGGAAGTGATCAAGCCAGATATGATTCATGCCGGACGTGCTGAAAGAAGCTAGGTGATGGGCTGCTTCATTTCCGTTCTTTTTAATGAAGGAGAAGGAGCATGTTGTGAAGATTTTACTGAGAGACTGGATGTTCCTAATAACGGGGCCAAAAGAATGAAGGCCTCCATCATTAAGCCTGATAGCGTTGATGATGGTGAGGTAATCAGATTCAATGTGAATAGCGTCCCATCCACGATCTTTTACAAACGTCAGCCCAACAAGGACATCGAAGGCTTCAACTACAACGGGCTCCCAGAGAGTGTGGTTTTATTCATGTTTGGCAGCAATGATTTGACCATGAAAATCCCATGCCACAAGTCCAATTTCAAAAATTCCATCCATGGAGAGAGATGCATCAACGTTAATCTTGAGGATCCCTTCTGGGGGAGGGTACCATCTTGAAGCAGTTGTGTGAGTTCCAGAGAGCCCATGACGGTCAGAGTCCCGATTCCACCCCTCAATCCAGGATGTAGCCCATTTAATCCAGGACATGGGGGGATTTGTAGTGTGATTAAAGATGAAGTCATTGCGTCGCGTCCAGACAATCCATGCCATGATGCATAATGAAGCAACTTTGTTCGCAGTGAAAGAAGACGACCATAACATCAGCAGTGTCAGAAGGTCCGGCGCCGTATCGAGCAAAATCTCTACATCAGAGCCACAAAATGTCCAGATTTCTTCTACCCTCAGGCACTGGGTGATTGCATGCAGAGGAGATTCAAGAACACCTGAGAAGATGAGACATTGCTTGTCATTCGTGACATGTAGGAAGGCGAGGAAGTCCATGCTGGGAAGAATACCTGTGCAAACCTGCCACCAGAAAAAATAGATCTTCGAGGGGACCTTAAGATTCCAAAGATATGAAGTGTGAAGAGCCTTCTATCCTTATGGTGAATAAGAGGAAAGGGAAGACAAAGAGATTTAAGCCCAAAGCTTCTTCACACCCTTCCAAGAAAAAGAAGATCAAAGGGGAGGCAAGGGAATAAGAGGCTGTTTGTTTTGCATGTGGCAAGAATGGCCACTGGAAGAAAAGCTGGACCCAACCTAAGAAGCAGGGGTAAGCTTCAGGTGCGTTTGTTATCGAATGCAATCTATCTGTTTCTACAAATTGGGTATTAGATCTAGATTTTGGTGCTCAAATATGTATCCAAATATAGGAACCAAATAGATTTAGAAAGATTGACCGAGGGGAGGTAGATATACAAGCAACCAACGAAGTCAGACTTTCTATTGTATCTGTCGAGGACTACTACCTCACATTTCCAACTGGGATGATCTTGGTGTTAAAGGGTTGTTATTATGTGCCGTCTGTTACTAAAACATTATTTCTATATCCAGATTAGATACAAATGGATCTTTTTCATGTTTGGAAATGAATGTTGCTTCCTTTACAAAGATAACATTTGTTTTGGTAGGGCACATTTATACAATGTTATTTATGTGTTGGATTACACAAACCAAACAATGGAAATAGATAACAAAGATACTTCACATGAATCATACCATGCCCAACTTTGACATCACCGACTAGGTCATGTAAATGAGAAACGCTTGATAAAGTTACATCAAGATGGATATTTAGATTCTTTAGAACTAAAACCACTTGGTGTATGTCATGCATGTTTACAAGAAAAAATGACTAAAGCCCCATTTAGTGGGAAAGGTGAAAGGGATAATGAACTTCTTGAATTGGTTCATACCGATGTGTGTGGACCATTTATAGTTGAAGCGAAGGGAGGTGATTATCCAATAAAAATAAATATTTTAATTACATTTTAATGGTATTAAATGTTCATTTTTGATCTTATGGTCCTGATTTAGTGAATTTTAATTTTGAACATCCATTATCATCATTTGCGCACTTCATGCCTAATGTACACCAATTTAGACCCAATTATTCATCTGATTTTAAGGAATGTAATTATCAATTTTTTAATTTTATATTTTGTAAAATTGATATACACTTAAATATGAACATTTTTCATTTAGGGATCCATGAAGGATTCATAAAGGATAATGGAGATATTTGGCGATTAAAAGAAACAATTCTGGAGAAGGCAGATTAGAAACCAGCCCACTGATGAGAATGTGGGGCCCACAATATAGACCCAATGAAGCCCAAATTTAGTGGGATGATAGAAGAAATATATAGTAACATATAATTCTTCATGAGAAAGTGATAATTCATCCTCCATTGTGGTTATTCGGGCAGCCCAAGTTAGAGATAAAATTCTGGGCCAGATTCTGCGGCCCTGAAAAATATCCCACAAATCTAATCATATCTCAGTAACCACAAATCTATTGGGTATTAAATTTTACAGAGATATAGGAGACATCCTAAGATTAACTTTTTTATTCTATGGAACACTCCAATTCGTCCATCTAGAAGGTCATTTAGATACATGTGTTCGGTGGATGAAAGCAGGCTGCCACCTCAGGTCAAGGATAAAGAAGTCCACTCTCCCTTACTTTCCACCACACTAGGCCTACAATAATCAAGTGGAATGATTTTTACTATTGGAAGTTCAACCCATAACTATTGATATGATTATTTAAGGTAGTGGTGGTGAATTAGTTGATCATCTTTGAGCTTTGTTTCATTTTAATGTTATGCTGCCAATTTGATGTTGTAATCGCATTCCTTCAAATTGTAAGTTCTTGAATTACCTTAGATTCTTTATAAAAGTTCTTCATATTCTATTTTTATATTATTCTTATTATCATTTTGATACCTTTTCCTCAAGGTTTGAACTTTTTCACACCAAACCTTGTGAAATTATTCACACAACGGTGGAGTGATCATTTTCTTTTTATTGTTTTCTTTACTTCTTCAATCCCTCCCTCATGAGTCTACTTCCCGCTTCCATTGAAACCATAACATCAATGGAGGGTTAACCCAATTATGGTTTGATCCAAGGGAGTATCAAGGGTCTGTATTGGATGTTATTTATAACCCCATTAATGTATAATCACTTCTTTTAATTGTGATTTTTATTTTATGATTTCTAAACTCCATCATCCTTGTTGAATTTAAGTCCACACACTTCAGTGCTAATACAAACCTTTACCTTGAAGTACTAAAAACTTTGATCCTTCAAGTGTATAGGTAATTAGTATTAAAGTGTGTAGGTATTAAACCAGTAAGTGAGGATGTTGTTTGATCTTCTTAAATGAACCCATCTCAAATATAAGAAATTGAAATAGTTGAAAAAGAATTTCATCCAATCCACCCCGAGCGATAACCTAGGATCAACTCATTCTTTTAAATTGAATTCACTTAAATCTGTTACTTATACTTTAAAACCATCTAAAATCAACCCAAGTTGGCCACTTCATAGCAAAAAATAGTCCATAGAATGTACGTGTCTATAGGTTTCTTCTTAGGTCTCTAAGGATTCGACAACCCAAGCTAAAATACAAGGACTGTTCTACCTTCATCTCTTGGGTAAATTTGAGAGTGAATAAAATTTTGGCGCCATTGCTGGGGACCCAAGTAAGTCATCTAAAAACCCATTCTATTCTTCTCCATTTCTTCTATTCTCATCTAAATTCTCTTATCTTTTCTATTTCTCATTTTTTTTCTTTTGGCGCATGTCCGCCTACACTCATGATCAATCAAACCGTCTAGTTAGGGTGGATAGTCCTTGGGTTGGGGAGTCAAGTACACCAAGGGAACTCTTTCCATTAGATCCTAATATTCCTAATACTCCAGAGTCAAAAATTGATCCCATTTCAATGGAAGGTCTTCAAAGAAATCAACTCATAAACCCGAGTGGGAACCAAAATGGAAACCCAAATGAGGTAGCCCCAAACTTGGGGCATGTAGTCGATCAAACCATGAATGACTACCTCACAACTGTCTGGACCAATTCCCCCTCATGAATTAGACATGATTTACTAGGTGATACCAACTACATCTTTAAACCCTATTTCCTAAACCACCTTCGCACATTCCATGGAATGGAGTCCGAGATTCCCTACCTTCACGTTAAGGAGTTCAATGACATTGTAGAAACTATGTGTCCCCCACATCAACTAGAATCAGATAAGTTGAGGCTATTTACTTTTTTATTTAAAGTATCGAGCTAAAAATTGGCTAAACAATTTGAGAAAATCATCCATCAACTCTTAGGACCAACTACAAAGATAATTCTACAAAAAATACTTTCCCCACCACAAAACAATTGCACTTAAAAATAGCATCCAATTTTTTTTAAAAAAGAGGGAGAGTCATTATATGAAACATGGGAGAGGTTCAAAGACACCCTAAACATGGTTCAACATCATGGTTTTTCTATACCTGAACAAGTGAGAATTTTCTATGAAGGGTTGGATCCGGGGAACAAACAATTCATTGACATGATGTGTAATGGAACTTTTAAAAAAAATCCCTAAATGATGCTTACGAGTATCTGGAAAGACTTTCTAAACAAAACCAAACATGGGGAAATTAAATTTATTTTGAAAAGACACAAAGAACTACTAGAATTCATACACTTAGAGAAGAGGAAAGCCTTAGGGCTAAACTCACAGCACTCTCTAGGAAGGTTGAAGAGATATACCTTAGGAAAGTCCATTAAATCCAAATTGTAGACCCTATTTGCACAATTTGTGACAAACATGACCATAAGATAAACAACTGCCCAACCATTCCATCCATCAAGGATGTTATTTTAGAAGGACCCCCAATGGAAGTAAATTACTTGAACTTTCAAAATACTTAATACCAAAACACCTTCAACCCAAGGTATAATGACCACTTAGGCTTTCGCTGGAAAGATAACCAACAACCTAGCCAACCACAGGGACAAAATCCTTACCCCCATTAGAACTACCAAACCCATAACCAGTTCCAAACTCAACCTATCCAATAACAACAGCCACCGATCCATTTTCAACAAACCATACCACCTCCAAAATATCCCTCTGGGATAAAACAGTCTTCTCAAGCACCAACCCAAACTGTTCCACAAAGCCCACTAGAACAACTATGCAAAAAAATGGACAAAATTAACTCATAATTATCTTCCCTTAAAAAATAACTTAAAACCATAAAAACTGGAAAGGCACCCATGCCTACTCAGGTGGTACCATCCTCAAATTTAAGGGGAGAGTCAAGTTGTACTCAAACAACTCATGAACAACTAAAGGTTGTGATTATTTTAAGAAGTGGAAAATCATTTGAGAAACCTAAACAAATAATTTAGAACCCATCTAAAGGTTCAAACTTGGATGAAAATTCAAATGAACCAAATGATCAAACTGAAAAACACGATAACATTGTCAAAGAAATAACTCTTTAACAAACAACCCCACAACCTACACCATTTCCTCAACGCATGAGGGGGAAAATCAAGCCTGAATTGAGTAAAACATTGAGGGAAATCTTCTCACAAGTCAAGTTGAACATTCCCCTTCTTGATGCAATCCAAACCATACCTGCTTACTCAAAGTACCTTAAGGACTTTTTCACTTTTAAAATAAAATTTTCACATAAAAACCAAGTCCTTTTGGTTGCAAATGTGAGTACCACCATTCAAGGGACCATTCCTCCTAAGTTGAAAGACCCGGGTTTCCCTTACATCAATATTGAACTAGGAGAGAGCAAAGTTGTCAAGGCCTTGTGTGACCTAGGTGCTAGTGTCAATATCATCCCATATGTTGTTTACTGCCAGTTAGGCCTAGAAGAGCTCCAAACCACATCTTTCACACTTCAACTTGTTGATCGTAGCATTAGGGTTCCAAAGGGGATTTTAAAGGATGTTATGGTAAAAGTAGAAAACTTCATCTAACCTACTGAATTCATTTTCCTTGAAAACAATCCTAACTTAGGCAACAAGGAACAAACCCCAATCATCCTTGGTCGTCCCTTCCTTGCAAAAACCAACTCTGTTATCCAAGCCCGAAATGAGAACATGACCATCACCTTTGGAAACATGATTCTAGACTTGAACATCTATAATACAAGCTCACAAATAGGGGATGATGAGGAAATTCATAAAGTAAACATGATTGGAAGCATTGATAATGAATCCATAGAAAATCAAGGAATATTTGATGGATGTTTAAGTTAGGATGAGATTGATTTCCTTTGTTCACATGAAGAAAGTTTATCTCCTTGGCTTGAATCATTTTCAAATTGCTCTTATGATGAGGTCTTAGGTCCAACAATCAGTGAAGCCTTTCAGGAAACCACTTTTATGGAGACCACTCCAACTTCCTTCCCTAAATATGATCAAGACAATCTAGTATCTGAAACTTCTACATGTGGGGAACCAATCCTATCTAAAACTCTAGGAAACAAAATTAATCTTGATCCAATGTCCCAAAATTCTGCTGAAATTTTGAACCAACATGATCTTGAATTGAAGGAACTTCCCGCTGCACTCAAGTATGCCTTCCTAGGGGACAACCAAACAAATCCTATTGTCATTTATTCTTCTTCTCTTGAATCCAATCATGAGAGGATGCTTCTAGATGTCCTTAGGAAACATAAGAAATCCATTGGTTGGACCCTGTATGATATTCCTGGGATTAGCCCACTTATCAGGACTCATAGGATTGTTTTGGAATCTGATTCAAAGCCATGTCGTCAACCTCAATGGCGAATCAATCATAATATCATGTAATTAGTGAGAAAAGAACTTCTAAAATTGTTAAAATCTGGTATCATCTATCCTATAGCTGAGAGTGAGTGGGTGATCCCAATCCAAGTGGTTCCAAAAAAGGATGGAATCACAGTGATAACCAATGAGGATGGAAAGATTCTTCCAACAAGGGTGAGTAGTGGATGGAGAGTCTACATAGACTATAGGAAGCTAAAATCATTTACCAAGAAGAACCATTTACCCTTACCATTCATTGACCAAGTCCTTGAGAGAGTGGCAGGTCATGCCTTCTGCTGTTTCTTAGATGGGTACTCGGGGTACAATCAGATTGAGGTATCCCTAGAGGATCAAGGGAAGACTACATTCACCTATCCATTCAGCACCTTTCCCTTCAAACGCACACCCTTCAGGTTATGCAATGCCCCTGGAACCTTCCAGCAGTGCATGATGGGAATCTTCTCAGACATGGTAGGGTATTTTCTAGAGGTCTTCATGGATGACTTCTCTATGTTTGGGGATACATTTGATGGATGTTTGAGGAATGTGGAGAGAGTATTGTCAAGATGTGAAGAAAATAATCTGGTCCTAAACTGGGAAAAATGCCATTTCATGGTTAAAGAGGGACTAGTTTTAGGGCATCTGGTCTCAGGTAGGGGGATTGAAGTTGATAAAGCCAAATTTGACATCATTCATCACCTTCCATCACCCAAAACTATTAAGGAAGTGAGGTATTTCTTAGGACATGCTGGTTTCTATAGAAGATTCATCAAGGAATTCAGTTCAATATCTCATCCCCTTTGTTCTCTCCTAGTAAAGGATGATCCATTTATTTGGACAGAAAGATGTGAGGGTTCATTCTCAACCCTCAAATCCTCTGTCACCTCTCCTCCCATTATGAAATCTCCAAATTGGAACCTTCCTTTCAAACTTATGTGTGATGCCAGTGACTTTGTTATAGGATTTGTGTTAGGAAAACGTTGTGATAAAACTCCTTATGTCATTTCTTATACAAGAAAATCCTTAAATGATGCCCAAATAAACTACACCACCACTGAAAAGGAGTTACTTTCTATTGTGTTTTCCTTAGAAAAGTTTAGGTCCTACCTCTTAGGACCCCCCATCACTGTGTTCACTGACCATTCTGCACTAAAATACTTCTTCCAAAAACAAGATGCTAAGGCTAGACTGATTAGGTGGGTCCTTCTCTTACAAGAATTTGAACTCGCAATCAAGGATAAAAAGGATGTTGAAAATGTTGTAGCTGATCAGCTCTCTAGGATGGAATTAAAAGACAACTCAAATCACATTTATGTGTCTGATTCATTCCCTGATGAACACCTATACTCTGTGAGTGACTACCCTTGGTATGCCGACATAGTCAATTTCTTAGTTACAGGAGTCATTCCAAAATTATTAGGGACTCAAGATCGAAGGAAATTCCTTTATGATGTTAGGAACTATGTGTTTGATGATCCATACCTCTATAAGTTCTTCCCTAACCAAGTCATTAGGAGGTGTGTCCCAGAATCTGAACAAGAGTCCATCCTTAAATTCCGTCATAGTGAGGCATGTAGAGGTCACTTTTACTCTAAGAAAACTTCTACTAAGGTTCTTCAGTGTGGTCTCTTCTATCCCACCCTCTCAAGGGACTCCTACACATTTTGTAAAAGCTGTCCTAGGTGTCAACAAGTAGGGTCCATCACAAAAAGGAATCAAATGCCACTCACTCCCATCTTAGTGATTGAAATATTTGATTGTTGGGGAATAGATTTCATGGGCCCCTTCCCAAACTCTAGGGGATATTTTTACATCCTTTTAGCTGTTGATTATGTCTCTAAATGGGTTGAGTCCATTCCTACAAAATCCAATGATCATCAAACTGTGATTAGATTTCTCAAGGATAACATCCTCTCTAGATTTGGAATTCCTAGGGCTATCATTAGTGATCGTGGAACTCATTTCTGCAATCGTCATTTCTCAGCACTCATGTAAAAGTATTGAATTTCTCACAAAATGTCCACTGCTTACCACCCACAGAACAATGGCCAAGCTGAGTTAGCCAATAGATAAATTAAACAGATTCTTGAGAAAACTGTTAATCTATCTAGAAAAGATTGGTCGAGCAAAATCTTATATGCTCTTTGGGCCTATCGAACCACATATAAAACCATTTTAGGAATGTCCCCATATAGGTTGGTTTATGGTAAATCATTCCATTTGTGTGAACCTGCCTTAGATGATGAAAACAATTAATCAATTAGGGGTCCAAGTCGAGCTAACGACGTTAAACAAAGCGCTGCATGGGAGGCAACCCATGGTTTTCAAGTTTCCAATCATTTTGTTGTTTTAATCAACTTTATATTTTAAATAGGATTAATGAATAATAATAAAAAAAATAGACTATTGACCTGTTCTTCTATTATGAGTATGGATGGGTATGAAAGAGGAGCGCCATATTCATTCGTGTCACGTGGTGTGATCCTTGAGTAATACCTTACCCAGAAATTTAAAAAGAAGACAATGTATCATCAGTTCATTTTATTTTTAGATATTTTTAGGTTAAAAATATATATATAATAATAATAATAAATTAAAATGCCACATCGTAGGTCGTGGGGAAAACCCCGTCACAACTGGTGAAGCCGTGGGGACTCGAACCCGGGACCGAAGGGAGACAGGGGTGCACGCTTACCATTGACCTATGGATTATTGTGCTTCCTTATTCTATAATTTTTATATATATACTTATATTTTACCTTATATATATATATTGTTTTGTTTTGTTTGTTTGTTTGTCTGTTTTTCCTTTTTCCACTAGGGAACTCTGCAAGTGACATGGATATCAAAGGACTAAATTGGAGCAGTAAAAACTTCAACTTCAACCACCAGGTGAATTCATTCCTTGATCCTCATATTTCAATTTCCTTTTTGAACTTCCCTCATCTACCTCTACTCATTCTAAATTTTCTTTTCTTCAAACATTGGGGACAATGTTATTTTAAGTTGGGGGGGAGATATAAAATAATTTTTTTATGCTTTGTGTAAAAAAAATGATTTGAAAGAAATGTGTGTAAATGGAAGGAAAAATTTCTTTAACTTTGAACATGATAATACATATTGAAAGCTTTTAAACTGAATATCAAATAATTTAGCATTCCCCAATTCTGATTTTAATCCATGTATAATTTCATGAGCATAGATTTTGGAAAGTGCGGCTGTCTAATGTGATATTTCATCATTTATATTTTCATCCAAATAAACAAAAAAAAAATCACAACACACGACCTTTGGATAGTGGGGTATTAGTTTGAGTTCATGGGGTCCCCCAAAAAAATAGCATAGGTTTGGTGATCATTTTAGTTTTAATACAAGTATTCAAAAATAAAAATAAAAAAAAGATAAAATAAAAAAAACAATAAATTTGCATGTAGAGTAATGAAATGACCTAATGTGTGGCTTTCAGCACTTGGGGATCGTGACTCCATAGTTTTCTGGCCCAGAGTTAGTAATTTTATCTATATTTTTGGTAATTTGAATTTGTTTTTGACTGAGTTAACTCGAGATAATGCCCGAGTATGTGGGCTTCACTTGGTGCCCTATGGTCTTTGATCCTGGGAGTCATCGGAAAAGTCTCAATACATGGGTTGTCTCTATTGAGTGCAATTTCAATTACCATGGTAAAATTGCAAAAAAAAAAAAAAACAAAAAAAAAACAAAAAAAAAATTGAATACTCATCTTAATATTGAAATGTGATTCCACCTAACGCTTCCATCATTTCCCCCTTGAATAAAGATGAACCCCCCATGTCTATTGTGATACACAACACATCCTCATACTTAATTGATATTGGATGAAATATGACGATGAATTTGAACAAAGGAATGGTCTTGGGATTGGGATCTTCTTATGAAACTATCTTGTATTAAATTTTTTTGATGGGTTTCATGATTGTTTGGTATAAGTGTTTTTGGCGATCATTGTGTATTAAAATGTTTTTGGAAAAGGGAATTTGAATTTCATATTGTTGAGATACATTTTGCTCAGGACTAGAAAATCTCAAGTTGGGGGGTGTGATTATCCAATAAAAATAAATATTTTAATTAAATTTTAATGGTATTAAATGTTCATTTTTGATCTTATGGGCCTGAGTTAGTGAATTTTAATTTTGAACATCCATTCTCATCATTTGTGCACTTCATGCCTAATGTACACCAATTTAGTCCCAATGATTAATCTAATTTTAAGGAATGTAATTATCCATTTTTTAATTTTATATTTTGTGAAATTGATATACACTTAAATATGAACATTTTTTATTTAGGGATTAATGAAGTATTCATAAAGGATGATTGGGATATTTGGCGATGAAAGGAAACAATTCTGGAGAAGGCAGATTGGACACCAGCCCACTGATGGGAATGTGGGGCCCAAAATACAGACCCAATGAAGCCCAAATTTCGTGGTCTGATATAATACATATATAGGAACATATAATTATTCATGAGACAGTGCTAATTCGGCCTACATTGTGGTTATTTAGGCGGCCCAAGTTAGAGATAAAATTCTGGGCCAGATTCTGTGGCCTAGAAAAATAGACCACCAATCTAATCATATCTCGGTAACCACATATCAATTTGGTCTAAAATTTTACAGAGAGATAGGAGATATCCGGAGATTAACTTTTTTCTTATATGGACCACTTCAATTCGTCCATATAGAAGGTAATTTAGATGCGTGTGTTTGGTGGATGAAAGCTGGATGCCACCTCGGGTCAAGGATAAAGAAGTCCACTCTCCCTTACTTTCCACCACCCTAGGCCTACCATTATCAAGTGGGATGCTTTGTACTGTTGGGAGTTCGACCCATTCCTCTTGATATACCTATTTAAGGCAGTGGTGGTGAAGTAGTTGATCATCTTTGAGCTTTGTTTCATTTTAATGTTATGCTGCCAATTTGATGTTGTAATCACATTCCTTCAAATTGTAAGTTCTTGAATTACCTTAGCTTCTTTATAAAATTTCTTCATCTTATCTTTTTATATTATTCTTCTTATCACTTTGATACCGTTTCCTCAAGGTTTGAACTTTTTCACACCAAACCTTGTGAAATTATTCACACAATGGTGGAGCGATCATTTTCTTTTTATTGTTTTCTTTACTTCTTCAATTCCTCCTTCATGAGTCTACTTCCTGCTTCCATTGAAACCATAAAATCAATGGAGGGATAAACCACTTATGGGTTGATCCAAGGGAGTATAAAGGGGCTATATTGGATGTTATTTATCACCCCATTAATGTATAATCACTTATTTTAATTGATATTTTTATTTGATGATTTCTAAACTCCATCGTCCTTGTTGAATTTAAGGCCACACACTTCAAGTGCTAATACAAACCTTTACCTTGAAGTGCTCAAAAATTTGATCCTTCAAGTGTATAGGTGATTAATATTAAAGTGTGTATGTATTAAAATAGTAAGTGAAAATGTTGTTTGATCTTCTTAAATGAACCCACCTCAAATATAAGAAATTAAAATAGTTGAAAAATAATTTCATCCAATCCATCCCGAGCGATAACCTAGGATTAACTCATTATTTTAAATTGAATTCACTGAAATCTGTTAGTTATCCTTTAAACCAATCTAAAATCAAACCAAGTTGTCCACTTCATAGCCAAAACAGTCCATAGAATGTACGTGTCTATAGGTCTCTTCTTAGGTCTCTGAGGATTCAACAACCCAAGCTAAACTACAAGGACCGTTCTACCTTCATCTCTTGGGTAAATTTGAGCGTGAATCAGGAGGGTACTCATACTTCATAACTTTTAATAATAGTTTTAGTAGATATGGATATATCTAATAAATGAGGTATAAGTCATATTATTTTGATAATTTCAAAGAATACAAGAATGAAGTTGAGAACTAGCTTGGTAAGAAGATTAAGAAACTCCACTCAGAACAAGGTGGAGAATATCTTAATCAAGAATTCATTGATTACTTATGGGAGTTTGGGATCTTATCCCAAATCACTCCTCCTAACATGCCCCAGTGGAATGGTGTGAGTAAAAGGAGTAACCGCACCTTGTTGGACATGGTGAGATCAATGATGAGTCATGAGAGTCTTTCATTATCCCTTTGGGGATATGCGTTACAAACAGGGGTGCACATACTAAACTAAGTACCAACTAAATCGATAAATGGTATTCCATATGAGTTCCGGAGTGGAAAGAAATCCATGTTATCAAATTTTCATGTGTGGGGAAGCGATGCATTTTTTAAGGCCTCTTCGGGTAGCAAACTTGCACCCCAAGGAAAAAAGTGCACCTTTATAGGATACCCCAAGAAAATAAGGGGATATTACCTATACAACCCCTCAGACAAAAATGTTATAGTGGAAAGACAAACCATATTAATTGAGAGGGAGTACATATCCAAAAGAGATAGTGTGAGATATATAGACTTGGATGAAGTCGAGGCTCAAGGTACACAAGAGTTGGTATAGGAACAGATTCCACAAAATCTCGTGGAAGAAAGAACTGTTCCAAAGACATAAGAACTGCGTAGGAGTACAAGAGAGGTTAGAGAACCAAAACGCTATGGTTTTCTAGTTACTGAGTATGGTGACTCATTTTTTTTAATAATAATGATCCTCTAACCTACAAGGAAGTAACAAGTGGCACAGACACTGCCAAGTGGAAAGAATCCATGAATTCTGAAATAGATTCCATGTACCAAATTCAAGTTTGGATTTTGGTAGATCCTCTAGTTGATCTAAATCTTGTTGGTTGAAAATGGGTATTCAAGAAGAAACTGGACATGGAAGGAAAAGTTAGTACCTATAAGGCATGACTAGTTGTAAAAGGGTTCAATCAATGTCAAGGCATTGACTACAACGAAACCTTTTCACCAGTTACAATGCTAAAATCCATCAGAATTTTATTGGCCATTACTGCTTACCATGATTATGAGATTTGGAAAATGGATGTCAAAACAGCCTTCCTTAATGGGAACCTTCAGGAAGATATCTACATGACACAACCTGAAGGTTTTATGACTCAAAAGGATTCCTATAAGGCATGCAAGTTGCAAAAAATCTATTTATGGATTAAAGAAAGTATCTGGGTCATTGAACATTCATTTTGATGAAGCCATAACAGAATTTTATTTTATCAAGAACGAATGTGAGTTTTTTGTATACAAACAGTTTATTGGGAGTGCAATATTTTTCCTAGTAGTATATGTTGATGACATATTACTTATTAGAAATGAGATACTAGTCTTACAGTCTATTAAGGCATGGTTGAATCAATGCTTCTCTATGAAGGACTTGGGTGAGACATCATATATTCTTGGGATCAAGATACATCGTGATAGATCCAAGAGATTGCTAGGCCTAAGTCAAAGTATATACATTGATAATATTCTGAAGACATTCAATATGGAAAAATCCAAGAGGGTATTGTTTCCAGTGTCACATGACATTCATCTTTCCAAGAAAATGTGTCCTCAAACACATGAGGAAAGAAAGACAATGGAAAGGAATCCATACACATCAGCGATTGGGCTAGTCATGTATGTCATGCTATGTACTAGGATAGATGTCACCTATGCATTGAGTGCGGTAGGTAGATGTCAAGCTGAACCAGATGACCGCCATTGGATGGTAGACAAGACTACCCTAAAGTATCTAAGGTGCACTAAGGATATGTTCCTGGTTTATGGAGGAGATGAGGAACTAGTCATCAGAGGATATGTATTTGCTATTTTCTAGACTGATTAGGATGACATGAAGTCGTAAACGGGATACATATTCACTTTTAATAGAGGTGTTGTGAGATGGAAGAGCTCAAAGCAGAGTGTGGTCACAAATTTTATAGTGGAGTCCGAGTATATTGCAGCTTATAAGGAAACTAAAGAATCATTTTGGATGCGAAGATTTGTCTAGGAGATGGATGTGGTACCTAGCATTAAAGATCTCATCATACTCTATTGTGATAAAATGGAAGCAGTGGCTCTTGAAAAAGAGCCAAGGTCACATCAACGGAAAAAGAACATACTTCAGAAGTATCATCTCTTGAGGGATTTTTCTCAAGGAGGTGAAGTTGCAGTGAGAAGTATTTCCATGGAAGACAACATGGCGAACCCCTTGACCAAAGCCTTGACTCAGAAGAAACATTATCATCATGTGAGGTCTAGCAGACTCAATTCGTAGGTAGTTGGCTCTAGTCCAAATGGGAGTTTGTTAGAGTTGGTGTCCTAGAACCAACTATTTATACTTTGATTACATGGATATTTAATTTATTTAAATATTAAACATATTGTTACATTTTTTTCATTTTTCTATATGATTATGATGTAATAATGTCATAGAGTATTTGTTGTATTGATAAGATCATGGTAGTTCCCCGCTATGATGAGAACCTTGAAATGCTATAACAATATTCTTAAATATAGTTCTACGGTTGGATGACATACTACGATGGGACACATATTATATAGACTATCAAGTACGAGTACTTGTAAGCAGATGAGACTTCCTCTAATGAAGTTCATACTTGGTAATCTTCAATATGGGAGATTATGAGAACAGACCTGCCGGTAGGAATTCTGCATGTTTTGGTGTCATTGGACATTCCTATCTACGAGCATGTGTAATAGTCCTTAGATTTTAATATTATCATTAATACATGTCATGACTTTTGCACTTTGATTTAATGAATAAAACCGTCATGCCATATGTTGATGGGAAGTAGGGTACATTGGGTGTGTCACAAGTGGCATGTTATTAATGGATAAGTCAAGGAAGGATTTGTCCCTTAAATTTATGGAAGTTGATATCTCAACCCTTTGATTGAAATAGAACCGTCATGAAAAATTACATGGCCATGGTGTAATGATGAGTTTATTTCAGGTAGTCAAAGAACGACGCATCAAGCACAAAGGTTGATGACACTATCATGAAACCTGCTTGATGAGATATTGAGATAAAGAGATTATATTACACAATGAGAATTTGTATCTGGATGTCATTTTTGCGACTTTAAGTTATTTCTCTTGGGTTCCTTGACCCATTTCTAGACTGAACTCTTGGAATTTAGGCAAGCCCACCTAATTCCAATGAGAAATAATCCTAGAGGGTCACACACTAAGTGTTTCTAGTGGTCTTGGTTAAATTCTATTTGAATTTAATTAATGGAATAAATATTATTCTCAAGATAGTGGAATAATTTTATTCAAGTTAAAATGATTTCATAAATTAAATAAATATTTATTCACTGGATTGTGAGTAATATATATATATTTATTTTATTAAACATTTAACAAATATTTATTTACTAGTTTGTAAATAAAATATTTATTTAATAGAATAAAATATTTATTTATTTATTTGGGTGTTCAATAAATGGAAGTGGAGTTCAAGCAGACCAAGTCCGGTCCTATAGTAAAATAATTATTTTCAAGATAGTAAATAATTATTTAACTAGTTGGCACAAGTTAAAATAATAATAACGCTGCTATTATTTTGAGATGCATAATTTTATTTATAATTCCATTTTGTGAAAGTTGGCGCACCATAAATAATGACACGATACTATTATTAAAAGCATGAGTTTTCTCTAAGGTTATGAATGTATTTAATTGCTGTTACAAAATTAAATATTGTTATTGAAGCCCCATATCGATAAATAGACATGTAAGTCTATTTTTCCATGTATCGAAATGCACACTCGGTGAATTGAGAATTTTTGAGCTAAATGATTTCTCTATCGAATCCTCTTCTTTCCCCTCTCAAGAACGAGAGATGTTCTTCAAGACTGAAGAACAAGTGATCAAGAATGAACAACACAAGACACTTGCTTCATCACGCTAGCACCCAGAGAACGAGTGGTGTCGATCAGAGGCCATTAGAGAACGTGTGGATCACTGCTAGAGGTATTCTGGTTTGGATCCTCACAAGAACAATGAGAAAATCCGGAAGGGTCATTCCGGATGATCAACATCATCAACAAAGAAAGTATCGAAGATCCATATATTCTTTTCTTTATTAAATTAATTAAATTAATTATAAACATGATGCTCAAGATCCTCTCTAAAGGTTTTGGGACACTTCTTTCTTATCTAAATATTTGATTCTATTCTATGGAGACTGGTGTTTATCATCGTATTGATCCCAGGATAATCATGATCATGGTAAAAATTAAAGTTGGGTGTTGGCTCAACCGTGCTTCTTCTGCTCCTAGAACCTATAGAACTCCTCCTCCATATCATGAAGTACATGTGTCATGCACCATTGGAAATTCACTGGTGTATTACATATACCAAATGACATACGTCAATAGGAGAAGGTTTTGAAGGGACAAGTGAATGTAGTTTTGGAGTAATCGTCTGGATCGACTGCAATTTGATTGTATCTTGAATATCCATACAGGAAACAATAGAATTTGTGCCCTACTAATCTTTACGTCATTTGATCTATAAAGGGTATAGTAAAATGATCTTTTTAGGTTTCCATATTTAGGTTCCTATAATTGACACATACTCACCATCCAGTGATGGTTCAAGTAGATATCAACTCATCTTCATTATTTTTTCACAATGATTAGCCCACCCTTATTTAGAATGACTTGTATCAAAATCACCCATTCATTTTAATATATTTTAAATATTATTCTAGCATCTAGAAGTTTCAACACTTATTTATTAACCACCTATTTCATTGATTGGGTGAGTCACCTCTGGGGTTGACGTTTGGGTTGAACACTTCCTCTCAATAAAATTTTGTGGGTGCATATTGTGCGGTTGATCCCCTTAATGTAAACCAATCCCTAGGAAATGAAGTTATTGTGCCTTTTTAAGACTTTAATAAACTTATCCTCATGTATTTTGGTTAGTTTTGAGCTGATAATGACTGGAAGTGTTGATGATATCTCTAGGAATGAGTACTTGAGTGTGCTCAAAAGAGTTTTTAGTTACAGTTTTGGTGGCTTGATGACTGAGGGTATGAATGGTGGGATAATATACATTGTCAATGGTTAAATATAATTTACATCCTTATGATCACTTCCTTGATCTTAATCTAGAAAAATGCTCTCACTGTCTTCCTTGATGGTCATATACCCATTTCTCTCATCATTAAGAAAGATGGATTGACAGTCAAATGAATCATCGCCTTGCTTAGTAGTCTTTTCTAAGTTGAACAAAACTTGTTCATATCCAACTATGAATATCATTCACCTTTGATTTACGTATATCAATGACTTCCAAGTGGCTAAAAATTTCCATCCTATAATAATTGCAACGTCTCCTTCTTCCATGTCTAATAATAGAAAATATGTAGAAAAGATGAATTTTCTGACTTTGACTAAAACATCCTCGTAAAGTCCTCAAGGGTAATTTATTGATCTCTCAGCCAGTTATAATTCCACTCTTATTGGCTTCAGTTTTTCAATCCTTAGATTTTATAATACACTCATAGACACGAGGTTGATGATCATGCCTAGATCGCACAATGCTCTTTAGAAGTTGTATTTCCCAATAGTGTATGAAATCGAGAAGCTGTCAGGCTCTCTCATCTTAGGGGGAATATTTTTCTGAATGAAATTAGAGCATTATTCCTTTAAATATATGAATCCTAAGTCTTCAATATTCCTTCTTTTGGAAATTAGTTCTTTTAAGAATTTGGTATAGGCAAGCATCTATGCAATGGATTCAGTGAAGGGGATATTGATGTGTAATTAATTAAAAATCATTAGAAACTTAATATATCCACCTTTAATATTTTCTTTAGCCATTATTTATGGTAAGGTAAGAGGGGGTTTGTATGATGGTGGTCCTACAAACACTTCTTTCTTTTCAGGCTACTCTTTTGTTGGAGCTTTTTCAGTAGCGTCTGATTCTATATTTGTTTCTCAACCAGCTTCCTTTGTTCTATCATTTTTATTCTCACTGACGATTTTCACACATTTATCAGGTTACTCTATCTTATTTTCCTCCTATTTTCATGGTTTATTAAAGTACAAAACTTTCCCACTCCTAATAACCACTGCCTTTTCCTATTCTCTCAGGTGCGTCTCAGTGTTACCGAGAAACATACCAGAGAGTCAGATCGATAAGGTCTCTAAGATTTAATCTATTTGGTGTTCAAGATTGTGTAGAGAATATCTTTGGGTTTTTATATCTATATTAGTGTTATTCATCCTATGTTTAGATTTTTGAATAAATATATAAATCAAGTTTTCAAGATTTGACTGTAGAGGTAGGCCTTGATGTGGTGGTATTTATGGAGTTGGATGGAATTACTATTGAGATATCAGTGGAGAAGGCTTCTAAGGTATTTTCTATTTAGTTCTAGGAGATAGAACTTTATATGGGTATCTAGGTGGTACCTAATTTCTTTATGGTGCTTGAACACTCCTCTGTTGATGGAATCCTTAGTTGGGTTGCTGTTGCGGCTGCTTAGCCGATATCTGCTAGTAGTATTGCTACTGTTGGTATTATTGAGGTTGTTGAAATTATTTTCCTTGTTGATTATAATTAATGTAATTACAAACTTGGGTTTTAGGTTCCTCTATCCCTTATACACATTCTTGATATGGGCGTAGACCTCCACACATCTCTTAGGGTTGAATCTCTATCACATGAGAAGGATGGGGTGGTGGTGCAACAGATAACTGAAATGACTCGAGATTCTTTATAAGAGCCTCCACTTGGGCTGTGAGGCAGGTACTCTCCTACACTTTGTGGATTCTGCACCAAGGTTGTCCTCGATCACTCTACCACAGACTAGAAATATGGGAGACCTCATCTAGAAGTGCTCGACCGACTTCGATCATCTTAAGCATGAGTCTGCCGTCAAAAATGATGTCTACTATAGTTTGTGTAGTAGGTTTAACTCTTTGATAAAATGTTTTAATATGAAGCCACACATCAAGTCCGTGATGTGGTCATTATTTAGTGAGCTCCTTAAATTGGTCTTATTCCCTGCAAGCTGATTCTTCATTTTCCCAGGTGAAGTTTTGAATGTTATTATGGAGATTCCAAGTCCGTATCAGAGAGAAGTACTTGTCTAGAAACTTTTTTTCTAGATCATACCATGTTGTGATCGAATCAAGAGATTTGATTTTGTGCCAATTATTATCTCGGTCGTGTAAGGATAATGAGAAGACAAAGATTCCGATTTCATTTGAAAAAACGACCTGGTTGCGAAAGGTATCACATACCTCTAAAAAGTTGGAAATATGATCATAAGGCTCTTCACTTTGAAGGCCACTAAATTAACCCATGTTTTGGATCACGTGGATTAGTCCAGGTTTGATCTCAAAAGTATGCACCTAGATAGGAGGGTGCACAATACTGGGTACAACACCACTTATGGAAAAAAAACTTAATCTATAATGATGCGATCATGTAGTAATGGAAACTCCTTAATTGATAGGTGGAACATATTGAAGGTTCTAAGGGCGTGGCAGAACAAGATCGTTACGTTCAGCCATTGTGAATTGATGGTGTGCAGCTAAGGATTTTTTAATCTTGGGATCGAGCAGAAGTAGTTTTTGAGCGTCAAGGCTCCTCGAATGAGTCAGAGGACCCAAACACATGCAATAACCTAGAAAAATAGAGATAGTATGCATATGCATTTGAGGGATAAAATGTAAAAAAAAGGGGGAGGGGAAGGTGAAGTAATCCCAGGTTTTCTCTAAAGGCTACTTTGCCTAGGAAATAGTGTTACTCGATAATGACACCAAAATTTGATGCACCCACACGTGTCGTTGAAAGCACATGGGTGTTGATCATACTAGAAATTTATATTCCTAAACTACACTTACTACTAGGATGTAGTAAAGAGGAATTGCGGGGTCAAACCCTTAGGGATCACTAGAAAGAAAGCAGCCATTCAAACAAAACCCTTTGAAAGGATTCCTCATGTTCACTCTTCTGATTTGGTTTTACTAAAACTAGGTAGTTTGGATTTAGATCAGACAACAAATAAGTCACCAGGGTCAATTTTAGGGCTTTTGGAAAAATATAATCCTAAATATAGCTTGGCATGGTCCTATGGATTAGGTAGTGTGATTGCGTTGTCGAGCGCATCAAATTAGTTGTTTAATTTTGACTATAATTTCTGCAGTACAGTAGAAACCCTAGGTCATCTCTCGACGGAGCCTTAGATCATTAATTTGAAAAAATAGGGTTTTGATTATGAAATTATAAAGGTAAATGTGGTTTTATAGTACTTGGGTTTGATGATAAAAGTTGACAATAGAAAATGAAAGCGATAAAAGAAAGTAGAAGTAAACAAGATTGATTAAACGTGATCAACCCGGGGAAGTCTCGTGATGCTCATCCTTTATCACTTCAAGGGATGGGGTTATGATCTTTTAATACCTGGTTTGTAACACATATTAACATATTGTTACTGAGTCTATTCTAGGATACCTCTTAGGGTTCAGTCGAAAACACACAATGATTCACCGGACACCGCCGATGATTGAGTGATTTGTGTTCGACATCATAACCGAAACTCACCAAGGCAACACACGAAGAACTTGATGTGCTGTCCAGGTTTGTATGTTACTTATTTGTGATACCATGAAATAAATTTTCATGATCTTGATAGTGCTTATGTGAGTTCAATTGACCAATATGAACCACACAAACACTGCAATTGAATGAGGGAAGAAAAAGGGATGAACGGTGTGTGAAACATCACATGAACGGGTACCCCCAAACCTGATCATTTGAGTTGAGTATAACATACCAGTATATAACTCAATTAAATAAAAATATAAGATGAGTAAAAACAACATACAACCTATAATTAAAAAGATCATTCAAAATAATACAAGTTTGAAGCTCGGGATTACATCACATTCCTCCCCGGGTGATCACAAGGGGTTTAGAAACCCATGGGAGGGGAAGAAGAAGAAGATGTTGAATTAGAACTTCCCATAGCCTCCAGAACTTATTGGGATGATTAAAAGACTACTTGGGGACTCCAAAATGGTAGAACCTTTCCTCCTGGACGAACTTGTAAATGGGGAGCCCAAGGTGCCATTTTATAGGAAAATTGGAAGGTGGTTTAAGGCACACAGATTTATTCAATCCACTTGTACCATGTGTCTAGACCTTAAGAAAGTCTTATCTCGCTTTTTAGAAAATAGAAAAGTTGTAGCCCCACCTCTTGGATGTCTCTAATTTTTTTTTTCACCATTTGGAAAACTACATCTCAAGATATTGATAAAATACAGAACACCGCATTTGACTTGGTCCAACTTTGATTCCTTGGACATATCAGTTAGTATGGGAATCGTAGAGGAAGAATGGGGCTTCGGTTCCTTCATATGAAATGTATCCCATTAAATTTTGGACCAGACCACAAAATTTCATCCCATTTGGATTCACGTATTTCGTGTACTATGCAAAACAGTGGACAGATATCCATGGGATGCCATGCAGTTTGGCCCATTTTTCTTCTGGATAATCTCCGGGCCTCCAAATCATCTTTACCTTCAATAAAATCATCAAAACAAGTAACATTTACCTTTTAAATAGTAATAAACATTAATTCCTTAAATAAAACATTAAGTTCAATTTATTATTATATTTGGAATATTCGTTACAAAACCAATTTAAAACAGTGGTGTAAGGGTGAAATAAAGTAGTGAATCGTGGTACGATCACACCCCCACACCTAAAAATTTGCACTCCTGGGAAAATTCACATATCCAAATAAAATGATGCATATATATATATTCCCAAAATCATGAAGATTTAACATTTGACAAAATTTTATTTGAAGTAATGTGATCAATGCACGAACCGCACCAATTAGTTCTTCCCAGTGAAAATGAAAAAAGATGTCTCATAAATCATATCACAATAAAATTCAAAGAGATTTATGACACCAAAATGAGCAAGGAATTTAAAATTCAACCATTATACTAACTCTCCATGTGTGTGTGAAAACCAGTCCATGCTATTCTTTCCACTTTCTATCAAATAAATATAGGTTATTTTAACATTATTCAGCTTTAAATGATTTTTCACCGAACCTGTCCTACATCTTTTGCAATCATATTTCAAGACCCACTCACTTAAGCATTCCCAGAAGTCAAACCATAAGATCCTGACCTAGATATCCACATATTTTGTACATTTAATCACTCCTTTCATTCATTTATTTTTTTAGAAGTGCATTTAGAACAAATCTCACACTCATCTCTCAACCCTTGTTTGATCTCCTCACGAAACTAATTGAAATAGTTATAACAAGATCAAAGGTTGAGGAGGAGTGGTTTTTGACCTGTCCAAGACACAATTTTTTTTGAGGGCGTACAACAGTCAGACATTAGGTACACACGCATAGGTCAATCTAATACAGTTATGAAACAGATCGAATAAGGAACGAACATATGGAAATATCATTTAAAGCAAAAAAATATTATCCTAACATATATTTACCTTATATTAAGTAAGAAATATTCACACTTTGTGGTTTGGTGCAAAAATTTGTGGAGATATTAGTGACACAATTTTCCCAAAAACTACTCACACAAGGAGCATCAATCATATCAAAGGTTTAACATAGATACGACCATTTATATCATTGAAAAAAAACCAATTCACTAAAAAAGAAAACCACTCCCTGATGTTAAATTCATACAAATATTCTTTTTAGCCTTCGTTATGGTATTTTTACTTTCCCCCCTTATGGTCACCAAATCATCGAACTTCGAAATTGTTGATGGGGAAAAATGAAAATATCATAAAAAAGGATAAAAAGAGAAGAAAAGAGAAGACGATGAAAATTCCTAACTAACCTTGGAATGTATCCACCCCCACACCTAGAATGTGCAGTGTCCTCACTGAAATAATTGAGAATGTGAGAAGGAAGGATAAAACCTGGTGTGTTTTATTGGTATGATGCGTCGAGAAGGTGGATTTCCTCCACCAGATTCTTCGGAAAATCCTCATAGAAGTGTTTAAGTCACTGCCCATTGACAGTAAGACTTCTTCCACTCTGCTCATGCAAAACTTGTATTGCACCAAAAGGGTAAACATTAGTAACAGTATAAGGACCGATCCATCGGGAACGAAGATTACCTGGTTGGAGCTTAAGCCTGGAATTGTACATGAGGACCTTCTCACTAATATGGAACTTCCACTGGTGAATCATGATATCATGAATAGCCTTTGTTTTCTCTTTATAGATTCGAGAGTTTTCATATGCATCACATCAAATTTCTTCAAACTCTTGAATCTGCAACTTTCTTTTCTCACCTGCATCTGAAAGGTTCATATTACATTGCTTAATGACCCAATATTCATGGTGTTCTACCTCCACTGGGAGGTGACAAGCCTTTCCAAACACAATTCTGTATGGTGACATTCCGATTGGGGTTTTAAAAGCTGTATGGTACGCCCAAAGTGCATCATCCAAGCACAAACTCCAATCTTTCCTATTGGGTTGTACTGTTTTTTCCAAGATTTGTTTAACTTCCCGATTTTATATTTCTGCTTGTCCATTAGTTTGGGGGTGATATGCAGTGGATACTTTATGATCAAACCCATACTTACGAAGCAAATTTTTCATGTTGCGATTGCAAAAATGTGAACCCTGATCACTAATGATGAATCTTGGTAAACCAAACCTACTAAAAATTTGGGACCTCACAAAATCAACAACCACTCGAGAGTCATCGGTCCTGGTGGCCTTTTATTCCACCCATTTAGATACATAGTAAACAACCAATAAGATTTACACAAATCCAAATGAATTTGTAAAAGGCTCCATGAAGTCAATGCCCCATGCATCAAAAATTTCACAGAATAACATGGGCTGTTGGGGAATTTCATTCCTCTTGGAGATATTCCATGTGAATTGACAATGACTGCATGACTTACAAAATCTATGGGAATCCCTATACAATTTTGGCCAATAAAGTCCTGATTCAAGGACCTTTCGAGATGTACGTTGAGAGCCAAAGTGGCCCCCACATGCTAAAGTGTGGCAGAAGGTCAAAACATAGGTGAACTCATGGTCAAGTACACATCGAAGAACTACTTGGTCACTACAAATTCTCCACAAGTATGGGTCATCCCAAATGTACCAACGAGAATCATGCTTAAGTCTCAGGGATTGTACAATGCTAAAATCAGTGGGGACCCTAGATGTTGCTAGAAAATTCACAATGTCTGCATACCAGGGGGTAAGGTCCACAACATCACAAAGGTTATCATGAGGGAAGAATTCTCTAATGGGTAGGGGTGAGTCAACATGATGGTCCAATGGTGGGGAAATCCTACTAATGTGGTCAGCTACCACATTCTCCACTCCTCTCTTATCTCTAATCTCAAGGTCAAACTCTTGGAGGAGGAGCATCCACCAAATGAGGTGGGGCTTGGCTTCAGGTTTCTTTAGGAGGAAATGAAGGGCAGCATGATCAGAGAAGATGATGATTTTTGACCCGAGAAGATATGAACGTAATTTTTCCAAGGCAAACACAATAGAAAGAAGTTCTTTTTCAGTGGTTGTGTATTTTACCTAGGCAGGGTCAAGGGTATGTGAGGCATATTAAATGACATGAGGGGACTTCTCAACCCTTTGTGATAAAACTACCCCAACTGAAAAGTTAGAGGCATCACACATAAGTTCGAAGGGAAGATCCCACCTTGGTGGTTGGATGATGGGAGGTGATGTGAGACTCATTTTTAGTGAATTTAATGCATCCTCACAATTTTTATCAAACACAAACTCATAATATTTTTTCAATAACCGAGACAATGAAAGTGAAATCTTACTAAAGTATTTAATGAATCGGCGATAAAAACCAGCTTGACCCAAGAAAGATCGCACCTCACGAACACATTTTGGATATGGAAGGGTTGAAATCAATTCAATTTTAGATTTATCAACTTGAATTAACTTATTTGAAATGACATGCCCAAGAACTATCCCCCGCTCAACCATAAAATGGAATTTATCATAATTTAAAACAAGATCTTTTTCAACGTAGCGGTAGAGGACAGAACCTAGGTGTTCCAAAAAATCATCAAAAGAAGATCCATATATCGTGAAATCATCCATAAAGACTTCCATACAACTCTCAAGTTACTCATAAAAAATACTCAACATACATCGTTCAAAAGTACCAGGAGCATTACATAGACCAAATGACATCCTTCTATATGCAAATGTGCCAAATGGACAGGTAAATGTTGTCTTTTATTGATCCTCAGGGGATATATGGATTTGGAAATAACCCGAATAGACATCAAGGAAACAATAATGGGACTTACCAGCTAATCGTTCTAACATTTGGTCAATGAAAGGTAATGGAAAGTGGTCCTTCCGCGTGGCTTGATTCAGTCGACGTTAGTCAATACAGACTCGCCAATTATTTTGCACACGTGTTGGAACCAATTCATTCCTTTCATTTTACACAACTGTTATTCCTGTTTTTTTAGACACAATTTGCACTGGGCTAACCCATTTACTATTAGATATAGGATAAATGATCCCCACAGTAAGTAATTTACTAACTTCCAATTTTACCACTTCAAGGAGAGTGGGATTCAACTGACATTGACATTGTCTTATGATCTTAGCCTCATCATGCAAAAGTATATGGTGCATACAAATATATGGACTAATCCTGGGAATATCAGCCAATGGCCATCCTATTGATTTTTTACACTCTCTCAAAAGTTTGAGCAGTTTCGATTCCTGTTGTGGAGAGAGGTTATTGGCAATAATGATGGGAAGTTGGTTAATACCCTCAAGATATGCATATTTTAAATTAGAAGGAAGTGGTTTAAGTTCCAACACCAGTGGTTTCTGGATTGAGGGAGGGGATTTAAGGGGAGTGAGGTACATTAAACTGTCTATCTTCTCATGTTTATTCTCTAAAAATAGAGAATCTATAGAAATGAGATTTTTAGAATCATCGACGGTCATGGGTACCTCAGAATGAACACACTCATCAATTAAAGCACAAAATTTACACTTTTCAGAACCCACACAACACTCAAAACATGAATCAAAACTCAAATCATCCAAGGGTGAAGAAGAAGAAAATGAATCAGAGTATGGGTCGAGAAGAGAATTGTGTGTGTGTGGATCGTTTGAGAGAAATTACATCGAATAGATAAGAAGAGTGGAGTGCTCTTCAATGGGGTGTTTCATAGCCTCAAGGATGTTAAAACTGACCTTTTATCCTTCGAATTCCATGGACAATGTACCATTGTGAACATTGATGATCATATTTACTGTTTATAGGAATGGACTCCTAAGTATGAGAGGAGCATGTCCTTGGGTTCGGGTATCTTCCATCTCAAGAATGTAGAAATTAGCAGGGAAGATGATATTCTTCACTCATACAAGGACATCCTCAATCACTCCTTTTGGATGCGTTGTACTCCGGTTGGCAAGTTTCACGACAATGCCTGTTGGTTGAAGCTCTCCAACCTATAGAGAAGTATACACAGAGTGAGGCATTACATTAATGGAAGAACCTAAATATGGCATAGCATCAGAAAATAAGGTCTCCCCTATGGTACATGGTATCGTGAATGTGCCCGGATCCTTGCATTTGGTTGGCATTGCTGGTTGAATCAAGGCCGAGACATTCCTACCCAAGTTGACTCTCTCATTCCCCTTCATCCTTCATCTATGGGTGCAAAGTTCTTTAAGAAATTTGGCATAACGGGGAATTTTCTTGACTGCATCCAATAAAGGAATATTAAATTGAACTTTTTTAAATGTATCCATTATCTCATTATCAATATCATTATCAACATTTTTATTAGATTTAGAGAGTCTTTGTGGGAAAGGAAGAGGAATGGATTGTTCATTTGAATCATCAACAATAATTTGATTGCCCTTTTTTTTTCATTACATGGAATTTTTGAGGGTTGGGAAGGAGTGTTTTCAAGAGGGGGACATACCCGTTTCATCGAATCAGTATAAGGAGAAGCTTCTTTACCACCACGAAGTGTAATTGCACATACATTACCTTTGTCCTTTATATTGGAAATGGGTTGATATGGTAGTTGTCCAGACCCTTGCATCTTAAGCTCACCGATGGTGTTCGCCAATTGTCCCACTTGAGTTCGCAAATCTTGAATTGCTAATTGTATGGTCTGTTGGAACTGAAGGTTCTGGGTTGCCATTTTCTTCACCATATCCTCGAGGCTTGGTTCAGATTTTGGAGTAGGAGGATGATTGTTTTGATAAGTTTAAGGATAAGAACTTTACATACCTTGGACTTGTTGATACAAATTCTGCTTGGGGTAGCTTGAGTTTCCTCCTTGTCGGTACTAGGGTTATGATTGCCACCCTGGATTTGGATTTGGCCTGAATTGTTCTTGCTTGAAGGGAGGTACTTGTTGGAATGGACGCCCTAGGAACACAGCTTCACAAGACTCAGATGAATCTTGAATTTGTGGGCACTAGTCAGAAAAATGAGTGTTATCAGAACAAATACCACAATACAATGGAATAGAAGTAGAGTGCGAGTTACCTTGTACTTGAGATAATTTCCTTATAAGGGTATTCATCTCATCAAGTTTAGTATCTACCTTTTGTTCTAGGGCTGAATGACTTACCTCATGAACTCCTTGGGTTGGTGCAATTTCTCGTGTACCAAATTGTTGTGCATTTTGAGCCATGTTGGCTATTAAGTCACGAGCGGCAGAAGGAGTTTTATCAACTAGGGAACCACCAGCTGCAGCATCAATCATTCCACGATCGATGGGAATGAGTCCCTCATATAAGTATTGGATTAATAGTTGTTCACTAATATGGTGGTGGGGGTAGCTTGAGCAAAGTCTCTTGAATCTCTCCCAGTATTCATGAAGTGTCTCTCCTTGTGATTGCCTAATTCCACAGATTTATTTCCTAATTGATGCAGTTCGGGCGGTAGGGAAGAACTTATCTAGAAAGAGTCTTTTAAGGTCATTCCAGACCCCAATTGTTGTAGGAAAATAGTATAGCCAATATTTAGCTACACCATCAAGGGAGAAAGGGAAGGCCCTAAATTTAATCAAGTCCTCAGACACATTTTGGGGTTTCATGGTAGAGCACACTATGTGAAACTCCTTTAGATGTTTGTGAGGGTCCTCACTGGGAAGACCATGGAATTTTGGAAGGAGGTGGATGAGGCCTGATCTTAGCTCAAAATTGGCCTCTTCCTCAGGATATTGGATGTACGCAGGTTGGTACTCCACATCCGGGGTGGTCAGTTCTTTTAAAGTTCAGTTATTTACAGCCATGTTTTCTTGGGTTTGACTGGGTTCAATTTTGGATTGGTTTAGGACCAATTGAGGTTCCAAAATGGGTTCCTCAATGTTACTTGATTGACCTTCTCTAGATGCCTTGATTTTTGTGCGAAGTGACTTTTCAATTTCAGAGTCAAATTCAAGTAGTATTTATTTACCAGATCGGGCCATGAAAATAATTTGTGAATTTTTTTTTGAATATGGATAAAATCAATTAAGAAGGGTGAAAATAGAATATAATGTTATAATACAGAATTATAGAGAGGGATATGGAGAAGAAGAGAGAGAGAGAGAGAGAGAGAGAGAGAAAGAACACACCAAAAACAACAAAAAATAAAGACAAAACCCAAAACAAAAACAACCAAATGGGGGTGGGGTATTTAAAAGAGTAATAATTAAGAAGAAAAATAAATAAATAAAAATAAATAAAGAAAAAAATGATCTTGGATTCCCGACAACGATGCCAAAATTTGATCGCGTTGCCAAGCGCGTCAAATTAGTTGTTTAATTTTGACTAGAATTTCTGCAGTATAGCAGCAACTCTAGGTCGTCTCTCGACGGAGCCTTAGATAATTAATTTTAAAAAAAGTGGGTTTTGATTATGAAATTAGAAAGTAAAATGGGGTTTTATAGTACTTGGGTTTGATGATAAAAGTTGACAATAGAAAATGAAAGCGATAAAACAAAGTAGAAGTAAACAAGATTGATTAAATGTGATCAACCCGGGGAAGTCTCGTGATGCTCATCCTTCATCGCTTCAAGGGATGGGGTTATGATATTTTAATACCTGGTTTGTAACACAAATTAACATATTTTTACTGATTTTATGCTAGGATACCTCCTAGGGTTCAGTCGAAAACACACAATGATTCACCGGACACCGCCGATGATTGAGTGATTTATGTTCGACATCATAACCGAAACTCATCAAGGAAACACACGAAGAACTCGATGTATTGTACAGGTTTGTATGTTACTTTTTTGTGATACCATGAAATAAATGTTCATGATCTTGAAAGTGATTATGTGAGTTCAATTGACCAATATGAACCACAAAAACACTGCAATTGAATGAGGGAAGAAAAAGGGATGAACGGTGTGTGAAACATCACATGAACGGGTACCCCCAAACATGATCATTTGAGTTGAGTATAACATAACAGTATATAACTCAATTAAATAAAAATATAGGATGATGAAAAACAACATACAACCTGTAATTAAAAATATCATTCAAAATAATACAAGTTTGAAGCTCGGGATTACATCACATTCCTCCCCGGGTGATCATAAGGGGTTTAGAAACCCATGGGAGGGGAATAAGAAGAAGATGTTGAAGTAGAAATTCCCATAGCCTCAAAAACTTCTTGGGATGATGAAAATACTCCTTGGGGACTCCAAAATGGTAGAACCTTGCCTCCTGGACAAACTTGCAAATGGGGAGCCCAAGGTGCCATTTTATAGGAAAATTGGAAGGTGGTTTAAGGCACACAAATTTCTTTAATCCACTTGTACCATTAATTTTTGCCTTCATAAAGTCTTATCTCACTTTGGAGAAAATAGAAAAGTTGTATCCCCACCTATTGTATGTCTCCAACGAAAGTGTGGCACCATTTGGACAACTACAACTCTAGATATTGATAAAATACAGAACACCACATTTGACTTGGTCCATCTTTGATTCCTTGGACAGATCAGTTAGTATGGGAATCATAGAGGCCAAATGGGGCTTCGGTTACTTCATAGGAAATGCATCCCATTAAATTTTGGACCGGTATACAAAATTTCATCCCATTTGTATGCACGGATTTCTCTTACTATTTAAAAAAGTGGACAGATGTCCATGGGATGCCATGCAGTTTGGCCCATTTTTCTTCTGGATAATCTCCGAGCCTCCAAATCATCTTTACCTTCAATAAAATTATCAAAACAAGTAACATTGACCTTTTAAATAGTAATAAACATTAATTACTTAAATCAAACAGTAAGTGCAATTTATTATTATATTTGGAATATTCGTTACAAAACTAGTTTAAAACAGTGGTGTAAGGGTGAAATAAAGCAGTGAATCATGGTATGGTCATAGTGTAGTAGTGCAAGGGTCATCAATTAGTTATGTTCAAACCAATTGGATCTACTTATGTTGAAAATATCTCTTGGTCTGGGTATAGCTAACAACCTAGATTCCTTACGCTTATCTTCTATGGTATAAAGCATCACCGACTAATGGCCATAGCCTACTCAACTCCAATTAGGGCAGGTTCATTCAATTTCACCTCCCATGGTCAGGATTATGAAAAAGAATGCGATGATCAATTTTTTTAACCTAATTACTAGTCATAGGATTACCAAGGTTTAATTTATGAATTCATTGGGCTCAGAATCACCCCTACTCGCTACCCCTAATTCTACGTGGATTATCCACGCATAACAATGTTGATAAAAAGAGAAGAAATAATAAATATGCTTAGTATAATCATAAGGTGATTCATAAATAAGAAATACACAATTAAAAAAAAATCAAGAATCAAGATAAACAATTAAAAGTAATGAAAATACAATCAAACACTTACTCAGAATGAATAAACAATGAAGGAACAACAATTGTCGATGAAGAATGGAAAACGATATCAAAAATGAGTGTCGAAACGGAAAAAAAATAAAAAAATATAATAATGGACTTAGAATGTCTAAAAACTCAGAAGGAATTGATAAAAAACTAAATTTATGGATTAAAACTGATTTCATATGAGAAATAGATTAAAATAGAAGAAGAAAACAAGATAAAAATATAGGTCTCTGAATCTCTTCATGTAGTGGGTAGCACCCAAAAACATATAGGCTCGAAAAGTACACAACATGTAAAGCCTTCACGTCGTTTATTGGATTTAAGTGTCTTTATCTTGACTTTTACACAAGGTTTAAGCATGTTTTACACCATGTAATTCATATCCACAATCTCCATTGGAAAATTGGCCCGTATCTTTGACTGAGTTGGATCTTGAACATCGCACAATGTATAAATTATACACTTTAGGTATTTGATTCACTTTCAGTGGGATTCTGATTTTGAAATTCTCATGACGTGTAATGTATGTACATGTCTTGTAACAGATTCACATCATGTAAGTCTTCATCAGTTGTCCTGTGGCTCTGTAAGGATGCTGTGAATAAAAGATACACATCATGAATGTTATAAATGATGTGTAAATCCTATTTTTTTCTTTCCATTTTTTAGTATTTATTCTTTTAAGTCCAAAATTCCTAATTCCTACAAAAAAACCAAAACCTAGTGCATTATCAAATAAAACATGAATAAAACTTAAATTAATGCATCCAAAATGTATATATAAATTCATATTATTAGTGTTCCACCTAGTTAGAGGCCTCTCTAGAATAGTCTCTATCATTGATATCCTCATTCATATTCTCCATTCCATGGATGTGACAAAGACTGAGCTTGGAAGAGATTCACTGGTTTCTATTGACCAAAGATTCAGGGGGGGTGTCCAAATGAGCTAGGGAAACGACGATGATGAAGAAGGTCAAGGGAATGGTGTCGACAACCCCACTCAAAATTGATCTTGGTGATGTAGTAGTTCACTATATTGGCAATGAGGATGACGATGGTGATGGAAAATAGAATACTACATTTAGAGAACCATGGTATTTGTAAAGAGATATCTCTGATAGGTATTCTAGTGTTGGGAAAGATGTTGATTAGTAAATGCATGAAGGGATGAAAAATGTGAAAAATGTGAATGTGTGGAAAAATAAAATGTATTTCACTTCTAAATGAGCATGAAAAAAATTATAATACACAGTGATAAAAATATTTGCAAAAAATTAAATTTTTACACCTTGAATTTTTTAATATGAAAAACCCTTAAAAGAGAAAAGGCACAAGAACTATTTCAAAAAAGATATACACTAATAATCAAAGAGTACATAGGAATGAATATCAAAAAATTATAGGTATATCAAAAGTAATACTCTGAATAAAATATGATCAATAGTAGAAAGAAGATCTGTCTGAAAGTAGTCTAAAATAAAGAACACTATCTAAGAAAGAAGTTTAAATCAGTGATTTGATTGTACAGATCTGAGGTATGTTGGGTTTTGGTGTGTAAAGCCTTATATTTTTGTTTCATGTATGTAAAAAAACTATTTCCCCATTTTTTCCGTAGTATTATATGATTTAATCCATGCTTGGGTGAAGCTTGGTGAGCTTTGTGTATCTTTTGGAGGCTTAAAAATGGATTTTTTTTTGTTTTCTACCCAAAAATGGAAACACCACGACCGAGATGTTGGTCATGGTGGACTTGGTGAATTTAGGTGTATAATAGGAAAGGGGGGACAGGGCATGGACATAACATTATGTGCTGTAGGTGCTCTAGTGGACCGTGACTTAGGAAACCACACCATTCCCATTTTAGAGTCCATGGTGAGGGAAAACAACCTAGGCTATGGGAACACACTATAGGTGAAATATATTTTGGGATGGGAAGTTCAAGAACACCATGACCATGGTGAAGGGTGTGACGACATTCACACGAGCATTGAAATGGTCGAAACTATTGGCATTCTTCTCGAATATCATCCATTTTAAAGGGGAAACATGTGTGATTTTAATGGGAGGTCTTTAATGTGGTTTTAAGTCAATTATTACCTCTATTAATTTATTGATGCCTCTCCCCTTAGTGTTTCCCTTGATTCAGATGAATTTTAGATGCTTCTTGTAAAAACCTGGGAAACCCTCTTTGCATTGAGTTACTACATTGGAGAACCTTGATCTTTATAGCCTCTTGCTCGACTTTGTTAGTGAATCAAGACGTGGAAGATGAAGTTCATTCTCATTGATTCAGATGATTAGGATATTGTCTATCTTCTCTATTTTTTGTTCCTTGAGTGATGGATTTCTTTTCCATCGACCAAACTTGGACCTACCATTGATGGTGGTTCTTATCATCAGGTAAGTTGATGTGAATCCATTTCCTTGGCTTGATTCCTTCTTGATTCATGTTCTATAACTATATAATGTTGGATTAAAATTGTTTCTAGGAGTTCTCAGTGTGCAAGATAGTTATGGTTAGTATGCGAACGTGGTTCGAGTGATGATGCTCTTGACTAACCACGACATTGAAATCAACAATATTAAGGGGGAAATTTCCTTACCATGTAGATTTCATGTATATGATTTTTGTATTGACATTTCATTGTGATTTTATATTCTTATACCATGTTTGAGTTTGATCGCATGTGTGTGTGTGCATAGCCCGTGAGACCCATGCTTGAGTTTGATCGCATGTGTGTATGTGTGTAGCCCATGAGACCCATGCTTGAGTTGTATGTGTGTGTGTGTATCCCGTGAGACCCATGTTTGAGTTTGATCACATGTGTTTGTGATTAGATATTTCTTCTCATTCATGATATGTTATATTGTGCCTTTTTATGCAATGACACTGTTTCCATGCATTGTATTTGGTATATGCTATATTGTTTTTCTATACATGGTACTAAAGAGACAGACGAACCTATCATGGATAGGTATACCTAGAGGGGGATCATGTTAAGATGCTGCATGCGGCATGATGATAGGAACGAGTTAGATAATGAGGTATGATATCCTTATGGCCTAACCTGGGGGCATGATGGTCTTAGGTGAGCTAACCCGAATGGCGACAATGGGGCATGATGGTCTTCAGTGACCTGACCTAATACACAGTGCCGGGATATGAGGACCTCACGACCTGAACTGAGTTAGTGTCAAATATGAAAACCTCGAGGACAAAATTTATGGCCTTGTGGTGGTCGTGTGATATATGTGGTGACTATGTGGTCGACTCTAGTTCACGACTTCCGTTATGACTACATTTTCGCCACATAGCTAAAGCAGGTAAGATTAGGGGTTTTTGGAGGATTGTTTAGTGCACGAACACTTGATATATGATTGTATTTTTATTTATTACACATTTATCTATTATCATGAAATACACTCTTATGCATGTGCACTCGTGTTAAGGACACATTGGTGGTGTCCTACCAGGTTTTATTATTCACACCTTGCACAAACATCTTAATGCGCTTGAAATATTCATGATCAGATATATAGGAAGGGGGAATGAATAAAAAAAAGGAGCTAAGATATGAATCATGGTGATTGGAGGCAATACCAGGATGGATTCTAGAGTGATACCACAATGTTAATTTACTAACCTATTATTGCTCATGTTTTTATTGACCTGCAACTTTGGAGGTCCTTGTTTTATTTTTCTATATGACTTGTGACACATGACATGCCTTATGATTAACATAATTTATTTATTACACTATGTTATTGTTTATGTTTTTATTTATTTATATTGAGTTATAATTTACCAACTAATGACACTCAGACCCTCATTGCTAGTCGAAAACCTCTTGCATACGGGAAGGCGCGTATGAGGCTACGTGGCACTCTGACTCTAACTTGGTGATCCAGGCCGAGACATAACAAATTGGTATAAAAGGAGTATTTCCCTCTTCTTCTATTCTTGAATATTATTTGGGCCAAGGTAGAAAATAGTTAGGCCATGTGGGGCTCAATTAGGAGAGTTTCATGTCTACCTAGCTAGCTTATCTGTAATGGACCTCTGAGTTACTGTGGTTGAGATTTCTATTATAATTATGGTATTATTATTTCTTGTTAATCATGATTATGTTGTTTTGTTACTGTCTTATAGGATTCGGGTGCATTCATACATCATGACTAGGCACTTATATATACCTGTTGTGTGTTTCATAACAATTATTTTAAAAAATTCTTTGATTTGTGCTATCTATTCGGGATAGACCAGTATTCTCTATTGAGTGATATATCTATTTGGAAGTTATTAATTAAACTTGATCATGGTGTGATGTTTTATATATATATAATTATTACTAACATGCAAGTATGGATAACTAATCATGATCATTGAGTAGTATGAAGAGTGAAATGTTTTTTTCTTGTTACTAATATCCTCCTAGGATATATTTTCCATAAACCCTTATGCATGCCTATGAATTGATTAGGTTGTTAAATATGTAATATGTTATAGGTGTTCTAATCATATGTTATAATTTTAGATAATTCCACCTTGATGATATCTTGTGAGACCACTTAGAGAAGCGTTCCAAGAAGCCCTCTCAAGGGAGGATGTCTTGGTTCTACCACCAGTTCTGTAGGAGAATGCTCCCACACCTGCACCCATGGTTCAAAAAGAAGGTAAACTTCAACCGAGATTATTTTTCATTATACCTATTCAAGCCGAAGGAGTTTCCAAGAATATGGTCAACTATGATAGAGAATTTTTTCTCCAACATCCTCTATCCTTCTAGGGAATAATAGACTCTCAGGATATAGAGGGCTGGATATGAATCATTGAGAGGGACTTCAACATGGTGGATACCTTATATGATTGAAAGATAAAGCTTGTGAACATTATGGTTTAGGGAACTGTTGGATGGTGGTGGGATGTTATGCTTCAGACTGGTATAAATGAAGGTATGACTTAAATGACCTTCAAGGACCTTTTCTTAAAGGAGTTCTTTCTAGGTACACTGAAGCTGGACCATTCTTAGGAGTTCATGGAGATTCGGTAAGGCTTGATGAAAGTGTTTACTTACTCTACACCTTTCACAGAGTTTATTTTCTTTGCTCCTCTCCTAGATGTAAATGAATCATATAAGGATAGAAAGTTCATGATTATCCTCTGTTTAGATTTGATATGCCAGTTTATTAATTTCAACTAGATGATGTCCACATAAGTTCTTCGCAGGGCCATGATGATCAAGAAAGTTCTAGAGGAGAAAAAATCTATTATTTTTCCATAAAACTTCAATGGATTTCCCTATGATATTTTCAGTAGTAGGAAGAAGAAGAAGGTAGAGGACTCATTCCAGAGTAGAGAAAGATAGATAGAGAATAGAAGGGGTTCTTAGACACCTTCTTTGGAAGAAATATGTCCTCAGTGTTTCAACTATAAACATAGTTGTAATTAACACAAAATTTTCCCAAACCACCAGATCAAGTGTCATCAGTGTGACAAGATAGGTAATCTACAACATTACTGTTAGAAGGCATCAAAAAAGAGGTATCATAGGGGTTCGAGTTAGATGAATGAATTGAGCCATGAAATTGGATGGGGTCCTCAGCAGTAGGTTCATCCCCCCAGATGATGATGACTCAGGCGATTCTGGCAGATCAAGGATAGGGATGTAGAGATAAGGCATGCTGAGTGTATGTAGTGGAATGCGTTTTGACTGACTGTGGAGAGGGACTATCGATTATTCGAGGTACTTTCATGATCCCATCTACTATTTCTACCACTTTGTTTGATACGGGTTGTTCCCATTCATTTATATATGTACAAATTATTGTTGGAATTGACTGATTAGTCAAGTTATCCTCAAATTTTCTTTCTATTGATACACCCATGGGGAATAAAGTTGATCATCTTCAGAGATTCCTAGGATGTATTGTTTTAGTTTCTCATTAAGGACACCTATGAGACTTCATAATCTTGTAAATTAATAGCTTCAATGTGAACTTAAACATGGACTTGTTGACTATTTATTAGGTGCACATTGACTACTATAGGAGATGTGTATCCTATATTATGCCTAAGGGGGAGAGGTTGTTTTGACTGGTGAGTGGGATGTTAGAGAAAGTAGAGTGGGACAAAACCCGATTTAGATTGAAGATGTTATAGTGTAGATGGCATGCTTGTCCCTGGTGGAAGAACCAACAATAGCCTCTTATTTTTCTCCATTGGTGGATTTGTATTAGGATGTATTTCTGGACATATTTTTAGGTCTCCTTCTTAAGAGAGGAATTGACTTTGAGATCAAACTCATTCCTAGAGTGAAAACTATATTGATTCCCCCATATCATATGTAACTAGTTGAGTTATAGGAACTCAAGGTACAACTCAAGGATTTATAGGTGAAATAATTTATCAGACCAAGTAAATCTCCCTAAGGTGCTTCAGTGTTGTTTGAAAAGAAGGCAAAAAATTGTATTTAGTTGTGTGTAGACTATAGGAGTTTGAACTAGGTGACATAAAAAATTGATACACATTACCAAGGATTATTGACTTGTTTGACAAATTGTGTATAAAGTGTCCATATCAGTGTGAGATCACTAATATGGGGAGGGTTGAATTAGTGATCCATTTTTATTTTAACAAATTTTTTCTTTTCAATTAAACCTCTATGGATGGTTAAAGCCTCCATCCAATCTTCTTGTGTATCTCATACTTAATTCTGTAAATACAAGGACACATAAACCAAGGATTTATAGGGTTTGGTATAAAGACATACTCCTTTTGGTGTTGGTTATTCTCCCCAACATGAATTATATACTATAATCTTATTATCAATTATAATGGATGATACAAAGTCACATCGTATCTCTCCTGAATCCTCATAGGAGGTTCTTTATACCGCATCCCACAATGTTACCAGAATCAACATTGTCCTACTTCAGAATCCACACCAGAGTCTTATGCTCTTGATTCACACAAGTTACTTCTCATACTCTCAGATCCATTTGAGATACTTTCTTATTTATTCATGGATTGATCCACTTCAGGATGATCTATTGATCATCCCCCATAATCTTGCTGAATCTGAATTTCTTGTGTACCTATTCAAGTAATTTTTAAAAGCTACCAGTATTGATTAATAAATTACGATCACCTATATTTGATCATTTTTATCAATGAAATAAATTCTCTAGCTATTATTCCTTCCTTTTTCTGAATTCCTGACCACACTTATATGTGGACAAGAAGTGAAAAAAAATGCTTCATTTTTTATTTTATGTAAGAGCAACTTGCACAATGTCAAATCATGTATTCATGAATTCTCAATTATCTTCATGCATGAATTTCATGGTATCCTAACATAAAAATTCTAGTACATATAATGTTCCTTTCTTTATAGTTTTATGTTCTATTTATCATTTATTCTCCTTTTATATATATCAAATTATTTTCACGTATACATGTGTTTGATAATCACATGAATGAATCCATGAACTCTTATCATCATGAAAACCCAGACATGCAATCGATTGTATTATTTTCATAAAGCCTTTGCACAAATATGAGTAAACTACCCACTTTCTTCTCAAGCTTCCTTCATACAAACCCAAATGGGTGAGGCCAAGATTCTTCTTCCTTACATGCAATAGTGTATATCAATGTTCTTATTCTTATTCATGATACATAGTGTAATTGTACAATGTATTGTGGTATCTCATAGTGTTTATGAAAACTATAAGGATACACATAAGGGTATCTTTCTCTCAAATGGATTCACATAACAAGTTCTTTGAAAATATATTCAAGTGTGTTAAACACAAGTTGAACACCCATGGGGTATCCTCTTCCCCATGAAAGATAAATATTCATGGAAACCTTCATGAAATAGATGTTCATGGTGATCTATTTTCTTTGGATAAAATGAGAGCCTCTCAATATTCTCAATAGCACATATTGACCTTGGTGATTTGATATATATAGGAAGAAGAGTCCACCACCTTTGATTTGAGAAAAGTGTCATGTCAACGCTCCCAAAAATCATTTCGTGTCACGAATTTCATAACCATCAAAGATTTTGGTATATCTAAAATATTTTATGATGAAAAATATGATGTCTTATCTTATGAGAGTTTTCAATGTATCCTCACATTTCATTCCTCACATGCATGAAATTAAGATCACATGCTCCTCATTTTTTAAGATTGAACTCATCCATTATCGGATGCATGAGAAACCTCCTATAAATCCATATCATCCTTTGTATTATTTGTTTTATTAAACTCATTCATGCATTTAAGATTAAGATTTCATGCATGGTGGTTCTTCATCTCATCGTCTCAAAATATTAGCTGCAAAATTACTATAGAAGCCCTGGGTTCAAATGTCGATGGTTTGGCCTGAACTTTGGAGAACTTGGAACACTCGAATGAGGCTGAGGTTGAAGAATAAGGTGATGGCTCGATTAGAAGGATAAAAAACTAGATCGTATAGTTGGGATTCTATTAATATATTTTTAATGATAGATAAACAGTAGAACAAATCCTTCTTCCCACATCAATTTCAACCATAATTGAGTGCTTCCTTTATTAAAAATCCCATGCTGAAACACTTTTGAGGTGGCAGAGGGGGATCAACACCCACACACACTTTCACCAAAAATCACATGGGACATGTTGACCTACTCTAGTCTACCAACACTAGGCCAATCTCATGCGCACCTAGGTGTACGTGCTCTTGCAGGCCTTATACACAGGCCTGCTCTCACCTGCCACCATGTAGGCTACATGGAACTTCTCTCCCACATGTTTGAGGTCATCATCCTACATGTGTAGGATCAAGTTAGTCCATGTGGACTCTATTTTTCCCCCTAATGTTTTGTATTATATTATCTAAGTGTATAATATAATATCAAGCCAATCCATCCTCACCATAAAATTCCCTTTTCATCATAAAAATATATGATTTTTTTTCATGGAAACCTTCTTAATTATCATGAAATGATATAAGTACTACATGGACTTAATTATTCTAAAAAATGTTATAAAAAAGTTTCATCAATGACACAAGTCTTGGAAATTAGGGTCAATTAAACAATTTTCACATTTCCAGAGAGAATTGCTCAATTATGATATCCAATGACATCAAGTGAGTCCATAAAAATTCTCCAAGAATCACCACTTTTTCCACCAAAAAATATTAAATTTTTGACAAGGAGAAGAGTCCAAGAATGAAATCCAATGTCATTGAATGAATCCATAACAATTCTCCAAGAATCACTACTTTATACAAACTCACCAAACACCTATTGACATATCATTGAAAATGAATGAAACATTTAGGTTCAACAATCTCACACTTTTTATTTTGTTTTCAATATCAAAACATATCACAAAGGTAAATATATGGTGTAAAATATCCCCCTTATTGGAAATAAAATGAAAGGGGTAAGTGTGTATTCTCATTCTTATATATTTTAAAAAACATGTTCTCCTCTCTTTTAAGATGATTTCTTGAAAACTTCTAAGAGAGGGATGATATCACATGGTTCTCTTAGTAAATATACTTTAGTTAATCAACTCTAAGTCTACTTAGTCTAACCCACTATAAAAAAATAAGTGTGATACAAAAAAGGTTGTCTATGTTATCCATAAACTACCATACATGTGAAATCATGCTCAGAATGTCTCAATTCTCATTTAAGGGGTTTCCAAAAATCATATTTTTTTAATGAAATGCTAAATCATGCACACACTTCAATAAAAACATCAAAAAATTTCAAACAAAAAAAGATATAGGTCCCACTTTGTCTCATCTAGTCATCAACCAAACACCCCCCTTAATTGATATGAATAAGATAATTAAAAATCAGGGATGAAAGTGTGATTGGAATACCTTATATTTTAATTTTATAAACCTATTTATAAGTTTCAAATTTACTATGTAGTGAAGATTTAAAATATTTATCTCATTAATGATCCCCCTAAGGAATGCATCAATCTCCTTCAATTCCCTGCATGTTAGTACAAACACACACACATAATGGGGAATAAGGAGGAACCACTTGGTCTCTCAGAAATAACATTCATAATGAGAGATTCCTCTCAAACTAGAATTCTTATTCTTATTAGATTAAATATGATATGTGTCTCCTTTCTTGGTTTTGTTAGAGTGTGTGATTGATTTTTCCTCATCAATCGACACTTATAATGTGGATGTCTCTTACTCTCTAGAACTAGGAGCATTGCTTTGATATTTCCACATATTCTTCATGCTTTCTTCTTGGGATGCTAGAATTTTCATACAATATTTTATGTCATGCCCAGTTTTTTCACACCTTTCACATTTATGTATTTCCAATTCATCATTTGTAGATGAATTCTCATCATCTTTAACTTCTTTAAATTTCACCACTTGATTTCCTTTTACATTAGAAAGTTTCTAATCTTTATCTATTTGTTTAGGATTAGTTTGTTAGGATAGATAACTAAACATTCTTTCTTAATGCTATCAAATTGTTTGAGATTATCACATAATTCACTAGTAACTATAGATTTTTTCACCAACTATCTTCTCTTCACATTGACATTATTAGAAACATCACTTGGTGAGCTAACTCTACATTTATCATATTTGTGAACTTATTGACCACATCCACCATAAACTTCAATTAGGCATTTAAATTTTTTCCATGTTGATAGTTTAGAATATGTTTTGGTCACAAGTTTCTCAATATGATTATTCGATATCATCTACTTAGTATTTACCCCCCTTGATTTATTCCTCATTCATGGTAGTGACATGTTATACCAGTATGAATAATATTTACGACCAAAAACTCCACAAAACCAACAACATCCTCTGAACCTTGATATTATAGACTGATAATAGTTATTATATGAATATTGTTGTTGTTGTGTTTTCACAATTTGTAGGTGTTTCTGCTTAGGATGAAAGATTATGGATGAATTAGTCCACTCTTCCTTTGTAGAAGATATTTCTCATTTATTATTTTGGTCTAGATATATTTATTCTTGTCTCCAGGGCCTGTATTTTCAGAAATAACAATTGTACATTGAGATTAATTAGGTATAAAAGAAACCCTTTTCTATGGGACCTTCTTCTCAACAAATTTAGAAGATTCACACTTAAGTAAAACCACTTTGGTTAAGTCTTATTTAATCATCTTCAACTCAATTTGAGCTAAAATAAATATATACCATGCATCAAATAATTATATATCTTTCTCATCAAGCCTTTATTCAAGATCATTCATCATATTTTCAAGTTCATCTATCTTCAACCTGTTTTTTTTGTTCTCTTCAATGAATTTAGTTTCATTATTGTTGAGTTCTTCTCTTCTAGTTGAATTTTCTTTAAAATATTTTAGTTTCCTTTCTAGATCATCTAATTTCTTCTCATATTCCCTTCTCTTATTAAGATGTGTCTCTTCCTTCTTGACATGTTATTCATTATCCTTTATCAATTTTATTTTCTCTTTCCTGAACTTCATGTTACTCTCAAGAGTAGATTCTAGATTATCTTTTAAGTACCATTATAGCCCAGTTATCTCTTTACCTTTTACACCTTCTAATATGTATTTAGCTATTTTGGATTTTCCCATAAAGAACACCTAATTTATAGAAGGTCACTCATATTATGTCCCACTGCTTGATGATTAAGATTCATCAATTTATCTGCTCATTATATTTTGTATATTTATCTTTGAGAATTTATTCTTTTTCTTCTCATAGTCACCTTCTCTGTACTTCTTAGATTTTCTCTTAAAGTGGTCATCTTCTTCATCAGTCTCAGTAACATTGGATTTCTTCTTTGGATAGTCATATGAAAAATGTCCAAACCCATAACAGTGGAAGAACTTTAGTGATTTCTTTCCTTTTATTTTTTTCCTCTGTTATACATCCTTGTAAACAAGTACCTCATTTGATTTTAGTCCTCTTTAGCTTCCTCATCCTCAAAATCACTTGATTATGGTTTTTCTTAAAATCTATTTTTACCTTTTATCATAGATTTAAAGGCCATATCATCTTTTTATTTCTTATTAAAATATAGTATTTTTCTCATTTCATATGCTATGATAATATTTTGAATTTAATTGAGTGATATATCTTCTCGGTCTTCTAGTGTAGAAACTTTTAAATCAAATATATCTGGAAAGTTTCTCATCAAATTCTTAACAATAGTTGAGTCATCTAGCTTTTCCCCAAAACCTTTGATGTCACTGACAATATTATTCACTCTTGTAAAATAGTCATCAACACTTTTATCATCACCCATTTTTATATCTTCAAATCTACTTCTCTATATTTTCAACTTAGCTTCTTTGACTTTAAGATTTACTTCATAACCTCTTCTTAGTTTATCCTATACATCCTTGGTGGTTTGGGGACCCATCACTTTAGTGTATACCTTTTCTAATAAGGCCATAAAGATTTTATTTTGATCTTTTCCATATATCTCCAAGTTCCTCTTATCTTAAAAATTCATAAGATAATTCTCAACATAGGGTGGAAACCCCACTGTAACTGCATCTCCCACTTATATCCCAAGTGATAGTAGGTATGGTATCATTATATTTTTCACCTGTGATAGTTATCACCATTGAAAATAGGAACAAACCTACTATTTATTGAATTTATGTTCTCCATCCTCATAAATATGTTGGATCTTTTATAGATGACCTTGGATCTGGTACCAATTAAAGTGCCCAGACTAGTGTGAGATCACTGAGATGGGAAGAGGTGAATCAATGATCCCTTTTTCTTTTTACAAATTTTTTCTTTTAAATTAAACCTCTTTGGAAATTTAAATCCTTGATACACTCTTATTCTATCTCTCATACTTACTTCAAATAATACTGTAAATACAAGGCCATAGAACAAAAGTATTTACAAGGTTTAGTAAAAAGACATACCTCTTATTATGATGGTTATTCTACCCAACAAGGATTATAAACTATAATATTATTATCAATTAAAATGGTCAATACAGAGTCACAATGTATCTCTACTGAATGATCATATAAGGTTCTTTATACTACATCCCACAATGATACCATAATCCACATTGGTCTACTCCAGAATCCACACCAGAGACTTCTACTCCTGAATCACACAAGTGACTTCTCCTACTCCCATATTTAACTATGGAAATTCCTCCTTTATTCAAGGCTTGATACACTTTAGGATGATCTATTGATCTTCCTCCACAAGCTAACTGAATTTGACTTTCTCATGTACCTATTCAAGTACCTTTACAATGATATTGGTCTTTCTCAATAAATTCTGACCCTCTATATCTGATTAGTTATCTTAGTGAAACAAATGCTTATGCTGTTATTTATTTTTTATACTGAAGTCCCAACCTCACTTATATGTGTTCAAGTAGTGCATAAAAATTCTTCACTTTTTATTTTATGAAATAATAACTTGCACAATGTTATATCATGCCTTATTGAATTATCAATTCACTCCATGCATGGATTTCATGGGCTTCTCAAGTAAAAACCCTGGAACATATAAAGTTCTTTGATTTATTATTTTATGTGCTATTTATAATTTATTATACTTTGATATATATCAAGTTTTTTTTCACATATTCATGTGTTTGATAATCACATGAATGTATGCATGAACTCTTATCATCATAAAAACCTAAATAGATTCTTGGTTTTCTTCTTTTCACAAATCCTTCATGCAAGTATGAGCACACTGTATACTATCTTCTCAAGTTTCCTTCACACAAACCCAAATGAATCATACCAAGCTTCTAATTACTTTCACACAATAGTATATTCCATGGTTTTTATTCTTCTTCATGAGGCATAATGTAAGTGTACACTATCTTGCGATATCTCATATTGTTCATGAAAATTAGAAGGATACACATAAGGGTATCACACTATAGAATGGATTCATAGAACAAGTTCTCCATGAATCTATTCGAGTGTGTTAAACACAAGTCAAACAATCTTGGGATCTCCTCTTTAACAATCAAGCTAAAGCTTCATAGAAACCTTCGTGAAACAAATGATTGCGGTGCTCTATTTTCTTTAGAGGAAACGAGAGCCTCTCAATATTCTTATCAGCATATCTTGACCTCGATTCCTTGACATATATAGGAAGATTCCACTACCTTTGATCTAAGAAAAGTGCCATGTCAAGGATCATAAAAATAATGTCATGTCATCGATTTAATAAACATCGAAGTTTTCAATATATCTAAAATATATTATGATGAAAAATATGATTCCTTCTCTTATATGAGTTTGTGATGTATCCTCATGTTGTAGTCCTCACATGAATGAAGTTTAGTTCTCATGCTCCTCATTTTTGAAGTTTGAACTCATCCATTATCGACTGCATGAGTAGCCTTATATAAATCCATATCATCCTTGAAAACGTCAGTTTTCTTAAACTCTTTCATGCATGCAAGATGAATATTTCATTAATGGAGGTTCTTTATCTCATCATCTCAAAATCTTGGCCATAGAATTACTATAGCAGCCTCGAGTTCGATCATTGGTGGTTTGTCCTAAACTCCGGTGAACTTGAAACACTCAGATGAGGTCGTGGTTAAAGATGAAGGTTCTAGATTGATCAAATGTCCCAAAAAAACTATTTAGATATTCGGGCTTCTATAATTATGTTTTTAATGATGGATGAACAATAGTGAGACTCCCACACCCCACATCAATTTTGAGCATAGTTGAGTTCTTCCTTTATTAACAATCCTGTGCCTAAACACTTCTAAGCTAGTATTGGGGAATCAAATTTGACACAAACTTTCACCACATGCCACATAGGTTTCACCAACCCATGCTATCCCATTGACACTAGCCCAAACCCATGCGTTCCTAGGCACACGTGCTCCTGCAGGCCTAACACACGAGCCTGCTCTCACCTGCCACCATGCTGGCTACGTTCCCATGTGGTTGAGGTCCTCCTCCCACATGTGTGGTATCGAGTTGGTCCATGTGGTATCCATTATTGGCCCTAATTTTTTGTATAATAACACTAAAAAAATACTTAAATTATATTATCTAAGTGTAGAATATAATCTCAATCCAAGACATACTCACCATTAAATTCCCTCTTCACCATACAAATATATGAATATATTTTTTCATAGAAACATTATTAATTATCATGCAATAAAAAAATTACTGCATGACCTTTATTATACTTCAATATGTTGTAAAAAAAGTTTCATCAAAGTCACAAGTCTAGGAACTTAAGATCACTTCAACAATTTTCACATTTCCATGGATAATTGCTCAAACATGATGTCCAATGTTTTTGGAACCTATTTATTTTAATGATCATAAATAATGTTTATTATGTTTTTAATGAGACTATTATTTTTATGATAGAATTTTATTTTATAAGGAAATTTGTTTAAAATTTGGCTAAGTGTTGGAATGAGTCACCACCAACCTGAGTTACCACCAGACATGAATCACCATTAAGTCAAATGTATCACCACCAGAATATCTTACCATTAGACATGACTCATAGTTAGTTCAAATGTATCACTGCCAGAATGTATTACCACTAGAATGACTCATCGTTAGTTCAAATGATTCACCTCTATCTTGAGTCACCGCCATCTTGAGAAACCATTAGTTCAAATGAGTCACCACCATACCAACTCACTGCCAGATAGAATCAACACCAAAATGAGTCACCACTAGAATGATTTACCTCCAAAGGATCTACCGTCGCTATTCTGACTAATTTTGAATTAAATGCTCCCAATAGATATATTAATGTAATTAACGCAAAGGATTATTTTATGATTATTTTATTAATTATTTTAGGGATGAATTAAAGACAAAATTTAGAGTCAGTATGAGGATCTAGAAAATCTTGATGATTATTCTTCAATGAGTGCATACAGTGCTTTATATTTTTAGAAGACTCCCTTGTACGTTGATGATGCGTGATCAAGAAGTGTGTGTGTGACTTACTGGAAGGATAATCATGAGAGAAATTACACATGGAATACCTAATAACTTTAAACTATGAAATATTATAACTCATTGAAGATCAAAATACTTTACTACAAAAATAAAAAGGAGAACTTCACAATGCTCTATTTTACTTAAACTTTCAGAGAATTAGTTTGAGCTCCTCATCAAGCCAGATCTGAGGAAACTTGATCATCTGAATCTCTACATATTGATCAAAATTACCTTTTATATATATTATTGCTTTATCTTTCTTTTGTTTGTTTTTACATTTGATCAGTGTCTTGTTTTATCTTTTTATTAACACACACTGACTCCTACGCTAGAACTAGAGAATACCTGATATTATCTTCTATATATTTTCATTTTCTTACCCATGGTGTTTGTTTAAGAGGTCACTGTGTGACCTACGATTATTTTTCTTCCCACGTATAACTGTGGAAGATGATTTTATACTAGATAGATTGTGCACTATTTCTTGTATACACAATCTAGGTTGTGAATCAGATTATAGTTATATAATCTGATTGACAGTGATTTACAAGTGGAGTGGATTAGGTCTTAGTTTGTGACTAAACCCCTTGTTTATTATATTGTGAAATTTTGTTTTTTTCTATATTTCAAATATCTAAACTGCATTTGTTTTTAAACTGTGAACAAAACTGGTACTTTGATAGCTAGTCTTAACTAGTGTTTATATAAGGATTTGTTTGAGAAAATTTATTTCAAAAGTTAAAGTAATTTCTATTATTGTTTTAACTTATCACTATTCAAGCTTTAAGAAAAATTTTAAAATATCAAAATTATATCAAACTACTCTTTTGATTAACTAGGAAAATTTGTTTTTAATTGAGGGATTTTATTTCAACTTGTGTTTAACAAAATTTTTTATTGGGAACTCAATTCATCCCCCCTCTTGTGTTACTCACTCTGACCAACAAATATCACCAAGTGAGTTCATAACAATTCTCTAAGCACCACTACTTGTTCCACCAACACATATTGACTTCTTAACAATGAGAACTATCCAAGAATGAAATCCAATGTCATTGAATGAATCCATAAAAATTATCCAAGAATCACCACTTCATCCAAACTCAATAAACACTTATTGACATCAATGAAAACAAATGAAACACTTAGGTTTAATAGTGAGGAGATCTATGATTCTCTAAGATTGAATTATGATTAGTCTAACACCAACTTTGGGTCCAAGAGGAGGGTATTCCTAATAAAATGTTCAGGAGTAGATATAGACTGTATGAGTATCTTGTCTTGCCTTTTGAGAACAAATTTTATAGTGGTGTTCATGGATCTCATGAACAAAATCTTTCATCCATACCTTTACTTCTTCACTATGGTGTTTGTTAACAATATCCTCATATACTCATGAACTTCAGAAGTGATTTAAAGGCACATTGAGATTGTACTGAGCACACTTTGAGCACATAAGATTTATGAAAAACCATTAAAGTGTCACTTATGTATTTAATAGGTGTATTTACTTAAGCATATGATTTATGAGGTGGGAATTTTTATGGGTCCAAATAAGTTAGAAGTGGTGATGTCTTGGGAAAGTTCCAGGAATGTGTTTGAAATCAAGAGATTCCTTGCCCTTATGGGGTACTACAAATGATTTATATAGAACTTATCCTATTTATAATAACCTATGATAAATATTACAAATAAGTGAGTGAAGTTTGAGTGGTCATAAATTTTAAAAGAATCCTTTATATACCCTAAGATAATATTGACGACAACCCCTTTTTTGACCCTTACAGAGCATGGGTGTGGATACATAATGTATTGTGATACCTTAGGAGTTGGGTTGGGTGTTGTGAATATGGAGATATATTAGGTAGTTTCCTATGGATCATGTTAATTTTTATCCCATGAGAAGAACTACCCAATTCATGACTTGAAGTTGACAGTTGTGGTCCACACTCTAATGTGCTGGTGAAATTATATTTTTAGTGAGAGGTTTATTGTTTACACATACCACAAGATCCTAGGAAATATATTATATTAGTGGGATCTGAACTTAAGGAAGAGTAATTAGGTGTAGTATCTACATACATTTGAATTTGAGATATCCTATGATATGGGGAAAGGAAATTTCATTTCATAAATTCTCAGAAGGAAAACAATATAGATATATAATATTGGTGAGTATCCATCACAGGAGGAATGATGTCTGATGAGTTTTATGGTTGAGTGGATTGTGGTTGCATCATAAGTTCATGGTGTGATAAAATTTTCACCATTTGTGATCACATATTCTTTGGTAGACTGAGTGAAAGTGATCCAAGAGTTAGAACCTGAGTGCATAGTGATGCAAGAACACTTAGCGGGGTATGATTATGTTTTGGGGTGGTCCTTAGATAATAATGATGTAATATACTTTCATGAGAGGTTATTAGTGACCTCTTCCTTGAGGGAAGAGTTTATGAGAGTCACTTGTGATTTGAAATGGGCAATGAATCCAGGTTCGATGAAGATGTACCATGATATCCAACATCAATTTTGGTGTCCAGGTATGAAGAGAGACATTACTAGTTTTGTTTCATGATGCCTTACTTTCTCGAGAGTAAAGGATGATCATCAGTTTCTTGGTAGTTTTCTCTAGACACTTCCAATGCCTATGTGTATGTGAAATGATATGATGATGGAATTCATGATGGAGTTACCCAAGACCCCAATTAGTTTTGATTCCATTTGGGTTATAGTTGATCAGATGAAGAAAGTTGATCATTTCTTACCGACCTGATAGACTCACTTTTTAGATGTGTTAAGCAAGCTATATATCTGAGATATTGTAAAACTATATGGAGTACCTTCTAGTATCGTTTTAGATAGGGATATGTGTTTTACATCGTGACATTGGAAAGGCCTACAGAAGTTTTTGGGGACTTAGTTGAAGCTGATTACAGTGTACCATCCATAGATCGACATATAGTTATGGAGGATTATTCATATCCTCAAGGATATGATTTGGGAATACATATCAGAATTTAATGGAGCATGGTATGAAAACCTATCCTTGTTATAATTCACATACAACAATAGTTTCTATGATTCTATTCAGATGGAACCATTTGAGGGTATTTATGGACATCCATGTGCTCATCGCTGTGTTGGCACAATACGGGTGAGGTAGCTATTGTTGGGATGAGTGTGGTGAAGGAGACCTATGAAAGGGAAAAATTGAACAAGAAGATATTGGTTACCACTCAGAGTAGGTATAATTTTTTTTCTAATCATAGGATACAACCATTAGAGTTTTATATTGGCAAGTGGGTTTTCTTATGGGTGTCACCTCAGTTGGGGAATTGTCATTTGTGGAAGAAGGGGAAGCTGAAATGGTGGTTTTTGGGATTGTTGGAGATCACCAAACATATCATAGTAGTGGATTAATGAATATACCTTTCTCCACATTATCGAGGTATGAATGTTGTGTTCTAATTTTCAGCTTTGGACTCACATGCCCGATTCTATGCATGTGATAAACTATGAGGATGTTGAGTTGGAACCAGAAAAATATTTTATGGAGCACCTGATACAAATCATATAAAGGAGAGAGAATGTATTTTGGGGGAATATGATACCTTTTTTTCATGTATTATGGAAACATGGATGGATCCAATAGGAAACGTGGAAGCATGAGTCTTTCATTTAATATTAGTTTCTAGAGTTGTTCGAGTAGGATCTCTAGAGATGCTTCATGGGGATGAGAATTCCTCATAGGGGGATATTATAATTCCTTGATTTTTTTTCATGTATATAAAAAGAAATTGTCTCCAAATTTTCCTTATGAGTATTTGGGTTGGGCCATACTTGGGTAAATCTTGGCGATTTTAAGTAGCTATTGGAGTCTTAAAAATGATTTTTTTTGTTTTTTTATACCCAAAATAGGAAACTCCATAGTTGTGGTGTTGAAAGTGGTATGTTTCAGTGTAAAATGATCTAGGGGGCCTAGGGAATGGCCATGGCATGGTGCACTGTAGGTTCTCTGGTGGGCCATGGATTGGGAAACCTCACCACACCCATTTTGGAGGATGTGGCGAGGGAAAATGGAATGGTCTATGAGATAAAACTGTATCCAAAAGCTATTTTGGTCTATGAAGTTCAATAACACCATCATTATAGTGAGTCTATGCCTGAGGGCATGATGTAATGAATGTGGGCCTTTAAATGACTAAAACTGTCGGACTTCTTCTTGGATCTCACCCATTTCAAAGGGAAAACACATGTGATTTTAATGGGAGTTAATTAATGTATTTTTAAGTTGATTCTTACCTCTATTAATTGATTCATTATACTACATTTTATTGTTCCCTCAACCTGGTCAAATTCCAAATTCTCCTTGAACTAGCATGGTAAACACACTTTGAGTTGAGTTACTTCCTTAGAGAACCTTGATATTTATAGTCACTTTGCTCGACCTTGCAGGTTAATCAAGACATGGAATACATAGGTTGTTCTTATTGATTCAAATTATTTAGATCTTGTATCTATTATATATTCACTATTCCTTGAGTGAACATTTTCTCTCCCTTCGATCAGACTTGAAACTATTATTGATAGTGGTGGTTGTCATTGGGTAAGTTGATATGAATGTATTCCCTTGTCTTTATTCCTTCTTAAGTTTAATTCTAGAACTATATCATCTTGGAATAGAATTGGTTCTAGGAGTTATTAGAATGAAAGCTTGTTCCAGTTGGCATGATAATGTGGTTTGGGTGGCATGCTCTTGATGAACTATGACATTGATGCTTAAGGTAGGAAGTTCCTTACCATATAGAGGCCATATGTATGTTTTTTAGCATTATATGATGTTGTGTGTTTCTATGGTTTGACCATGACTGATTTTGATCACATGTGCGTGTGCATGCGTAGCCTATGATACATGTTTGAGTTTTATCAGATGTGTGTATTTGAATAGCCAGTGAGACCCATGCTTGAGTTTGTTCACACGTGTGTGGCTATGTAGGCTATGAGACCCATGTTCGAGTTTGATCACACGTGTGTGTGTTTGGATATTATTTCTTACTCTTGTTATGGTATGTTTTGATTCTATATGTGATTATTTTTTTTTCATATGATGTGTTTTGTATATTATATATTATTGTTTTAAGCATGGTACCAAAGAGACAGGTGGACCCATCATGGCTCGATAGCCCTAGAGGGGGAGCATGTTCAGACGCTGCATGTGATATGATGATAGGAATATTGATCCCAAGTGTTACATTTTTTTGTTAACGTATCAATATATGAAGTGATGATACTTAGATAATTGCTATGGAATCATTTAATGACATTGGATGTCATGATTGAGTAATTCTCCTTGCAAATGTGATGATTTATGCGATGGTATTAAAGGAAATTAGAGACAAGTGTTGGAGGATATATAGACACTTTTTACAATATTTTATGGAATATGGAAGGACTCAGGATTGATTATGAATGACCTGAGATGATTTTTAGTTAAATTGGATAGCTACATAAGGGTATACACACCTTTCTATAGGCTACATACAGAAAATGTACATTTCTACAGGTTGTGTAAGGGTACATACACCTTTTTATAGGTTGTTCAAAGGTTGGTCATTACCTATATAAGGGTAATTAGGACTATGTAAAGGTAGGTCACTACCTATGTAAGGGTACTGCGAGGATATGTAAGGGTGTTGTGCTGTATAAGGGTATGTTTTTAGCCATGTAAGGGTACAAGTAGAGTTGTAAAGGCCATATAAAGGTAAGTCATTACCTACATATAGGTACTGTGTTGCATAAGGGTATATGATGTGTAAGGGTACAATTGAGGCTATGTAAGGGTAAAATAGATTGATGTTGTGTGGAGTAAAGGTAAATAGATCAGGATAAAGGTTGCGTAAGGGTATCTGGGTGACTTGTCTAAGGGTAGCTGCTCGTGTTAGGTTATCCACTGCTTGCATAAGGGTACCTGAGAGCTTCCTCAGCTCACATAAAGGTATCTAGGTGACCTTTTTAAAGGTATACATGAGTTTTTGTAAAGGTATCCACTCTCATATGGGTATCCACTTCTCATGTAAAGGTATATTCCATGCATGGAAAAAATAATCTGATCTGTGATTTCACTTATAATGAAGCCAAACCTTTGAACAAAACAATAATGGGATGAATGCATGATTAAGATTAAGATAAATGCATAGGATAAAGGCTATGAAATAATACAATAATGAGTCTTCATGATGAAATGTGAATCCACAAGTATTCCAGAATAAAAATTCCATGTGAATAAATAGGTTGACCTAAATCTTTCGAGCATTATAAATGCAAAGTATTAAAATGGATAAGCCTAAGCTATGCGGGCATTTTAAATGAGATGCATTCATGCCTTTTGAGCCATATAATATTATATCCACATCAAGAATGAAGATAACCCGATTCCTTTAGGTATTTAAAATGAAAGAAACACTACATATAATGATGGCATGTCGTGCGAACAAATAAGAAAAACCCAAAACCTTTGGGTGTTTCATATGAGCTACATGAAGAATACCCACAAATTATTAGGTATTTAAAATGAAAAAATATAATACCCCAAACCTTTCAAGTATTCATATTTAAATTTAGAATGTGTTATTTATAGCACATGTAAATCATGGAATATATGAGATATCACATGCACAATATTGTTTTTTCATGTGAATAAATGTATGAATGTAGGTAATGAAGTATTATTGAAAAATAAGACTCATTATAGAATGTTATATAACATTTTATCAAGATTAGATGAGAGTTTCAAGACCAAAAATATTTTTTAAAGATATTGATGAAGGTGTACACGTGAAGATATTCTAATCCATATTCTCATGGAGAAGTATTATCATTAAGAGGCAGAATGATCACTTGGATCTTACTAGAATTCTTTATTTATTGGATCTTCTTTGTTTAAGAGTTTCAGTTTCTTCCAGTGGGATCCAAAATACAAGAAATCATAGTGGATTCCATGTTTTAGAAGGTGTGTTGAAGATAATGAAGAATTCATGTTGGAGGTATAACCAACATAGTGAGTAGGCATTTTATTTGAACCTTGTAAATCTCATGTTTTGTGATCTCTTTATATTCTACTGTATATTAGGTGAGGTTATGAGTTATATTTTAATGGATAGAGAACCTTAAAAAGTTCAAGAGGTAAAATTAAAAGAGAATTTTTAAAATTAGTGTATCACTAATTAACCCCCCTCTTAGTGGTACCTAACCATTCCTTAGATTCTACAATTGGTATCAGAGCTAGGTTACCTCTAAAAATAAAAAGAAGCAATTGTTAATGGAGAATTTTAATTCTTTTAACAACTAAGGAGTTCCTATCTTCGACAATAAAAATTACCACAGCTGGAGGAACAAGATTCTACATTACCTCCTTTAACGTGGCCTTGAAGTTAGAGATGTTACTACAGTGGGTTTTAAACCCATTTCTAAGGATGTCCCTATGAATCATGGTGATAAGAGGAATGTGAATACATATAAAAAGGCTAAAAATTCTATTTTAATGTCTTTATTAGAAAAAGTTTTCACCAAGGTCATGGGTGTTAAAACTGCTAAAGAAATCTGGGATAAATTGAGGAGCCATTATGAAGGACACATCAAAGTCAAGGAATCCAAGCTATAAGTATAGAGAAGCAGATTTGAAGACATAAAAATGACTGATGATGAAAACATTGATGATTATTTTACAAGATTTAATTATATTGTGAGCAATATCATAGGGTTTGGTGAGAAGCGTAATGATTCTATTATTATTAAAAAACCATTGAGTAACTTTCTAGATAAGTTTGATCCAAAAATTTCATCCTTTAAAGATAGATAATATTTGACTATTGATTAGATATATAATATACTCATTTCATATGAAATGAGAAAGGGTATGGCCTTCAAGGAGAAACCCAAAGATGAGATGGCCTTTGAGACCTTAAGAAAAGGAAAATGTCAAATAAGAAGAAAAGGTTGTTGAATTAAGTGACTCAGACACTAAATACGATGAATAAGACTTCAAAAAGATTATAGATCTTATCTTAAAAACATTAAAGTAGGAAAAATAGAAAGTAAAAGGTAATAAATTATTAATATGTTAAAACTGTGATAATTTTGTTTATATTGCAATTTTTTTTCTAGAAAAGCAGGTTGAATAATATGACTCATATGAGGAGAGACCCTAGAGGAAGAAAGGGGGTAAGAAGTAGCACTCCACCTTCAAAAGAAGAAGCTTTATGAGAAGTAAAGAGAAGGATTATTTATCTAGTTATTTAGATAATGAATTCACTCTCTTTTCTTATATTGAGAAATGATTTGATTCAACAAGTAGTGATGATGAAAGAGAAGAAAGGACGTAGATTGAATGAAAGCTTAAATGTAAGTTTGAATCTTGTCTTGATAAGATTAGAAAACTAAAGAAATAAAATAAATATACGATCAAAGAAAACAAAAAATTAACTTCATATAAGAATGAGGTTAATAAATAATTAAATAATATTTTTTTATGAATAAAAATAGGAGATGATTAAGAAGTAAAAAACTTATGTTAATGAGTTCAAGGATCATAAATTATAAATTTATGAACAAAATAATATGATATGTGGTGTTAAAGTGAATTTGAATGCTAAAGAAAAAGATTTGTTTGAAACACAATCCTTATGTGTCACATTCCAACATGAGTTGAACAAAGCTAGAGAATATTTCAATAAATTTATTTAGACCAAGGGATAATATTCTAAATATATAGAGAAGAAAGGTAAAAGTTCACCCAATCATTTTAAAAATAGATATGTTATTCCTAACAGTGAAGGTGAAACCAAGGAGGTTCAGATTAAGAGAAAATATATCACACCAATGTAAGATAGGAATGTGCCAAGGAAACCATACCATCCTAGGAAAAATAAGACCTATTTTGCAGAAGGACATCAAAAATGAAATTCTAGATAGATTTGGAACTAATCTAGAAAATCATAGTTTAGAGGTTATTGCTAGTGTCATGGAAAGTGTGCTCACAAATCATATTCTTATTGGTATAATATGTTATTACTAGTAAATATTCAAGAGTCAAGAGGGATATTTGATGGGAAAATATGACTAAAAATTCAAAAGAAATGGGAAAGATTTGAGAGTATTGTGCATGAATAAAAAAATTGTATGACTACTCTACCATCACAAATAGAAATAAAAACCAAGCATAAAATAAATAAAATGCCTTAGTAGTTGAGAAAATAAATAAAATATCACCCATTATGAGTCTACAAATAAAAGGAAGGAAATATTGAGAAGAAATTATTAACCCGAGTATGTTTTCTAGAAGTATAATGAGGTTTCTACTTATTACCTATTATTTTATGTGTTTTGATCTAACATGAAGGTAATTGAATGAGAAAGTTGAGACTATCACTTCTAGACAAAAACGATGAGTTATTTCATAGAGTTTCATGGTTGGAAACTCACCATGATGAAGAATATTAGTGAATACCTTGAGGGGTATATTACGTGAGAAATGAGGTATTCCAATCACACTTTCTACCCCTACTTAAATTATACCATTCTTATAATTTAGGGGGAGTGTTGGTTGATGAAAATATGAGAACAAGGGAGAGTTATTATTGTGAACTTGAACTTTATGATGTGTTTGTTGAAGTGTGTGCATGATAATGTATTTATTGTCTTAACAAAACCTATATTGAGAATTTATAGTTTCTAAGAATGATTTTATATTCATGGTAGTTTATAGAAAACATAGAAAACCTTAGTTATATCTCTCTTGTTTTCTACACCAGGTTATCCCATGTATACTTATAGGTGATTAACTAAAGTCTCTTTTCTAAGAGAACCATGTGATATCATCCATCTCTCAGAAGTGTTAAAAACAATCATATAAGGGAGGAGAACATGTTTTGGTAAAATGAGAAGACCCCCACCTATCCTTTTCATTTGATCATAAATAAGGTTGAGAAAATATTTGAGCACTCATATTGAATTTTATAATGTGAAGGGATATTGACAACAAAATACAAAGGGGGATATTTTTGATCCCAAGTATTTCATTTTTTATCAATGAGTGAATATGTGAAGTTATGATTCTTGGATAATTATTACAGAATCATTTAATGGCATTGGATGTCATGCTTGAGTAATTATCCTTGTAAATTTGATGATTGATGTGTTTATTTTCAATGAAATTAAAGAAAAGTGTTGGTGTATGTAGAGACACTATTTACAATATTTTATGGAATATGGAAAGCCTTAAAATTGATTATGAAAGGCCCATGATGATTTTTAGTTAAATTGGATAGATTTGTAAGGGTATAAGAACCTTTATACAAGATATGTAAGGGCACAAGAACCTTTCTAAATGTTTTATAAAGGTAGGCTATTACCTATGTAAGGGTAACCAAGGCTACGTAAAGGTAGGTCACCACCCCTGTAATGGTACTATGAGGATAGGTAAGGGTATTGTGCTATGTAAGGGTATATATTTAGCCACATAAGAGTACAATAATAGTTTTAAAGGTTATTTAAAGTTAAGTCATTAATTTCGTAAGGGAACTATAGTGCATAAGGTTACATACTACATAAGGGTACAATTGAGGCTGTGTGAGGGTAAACCAAATTGATGATACATTTCATAAAGTTAAATAGGTCAGGCTGAAGGATACATAAGGGTATCTGGGAAACCTGCATAAGGGTAGTTATTTCTTGCATAAGGGTATCTACGAGATTCATAAACTCACTTAAAGGTATCTTGTTGACCTATGTAAAGGTAGTTGTGAGGCTATTTAAGGGTATTCTCTGCTCATGTAAAGGTATCTGCCATGCATGAACAGAAGAACTCGAGCTGTGATGTTTCCTATAATGAAGTCGAACTGTCTAATGAAAAAGAAGAAGGATAAATTCATGAGTAAGCTTGAGATAAATTCATAGTATAAGGGCCATGAAATCATACAATAATGAGTCCACATGATGAAATGTGAAGCCATGATTATTCAAGAATGAATATGCCACACAAATAAATAATTTGGATAGAATCTTTCAAGAATTATAAATGCGAGGTATTAAAATGGATATTCCTGAGTTGTGCGTGAATTTTAAATGAGATCCATTAATTAATTTTGATCCATGGAGGATAACGTCTGCATGAAGAATGAAGAGAACCTGATTCCTTTATGTATTTAAAATAAATTAAACACTATTTGGAATTATGGTGATCTATGTGAACAAATAAGGAAAACCCGATACCTTCAGGTGTTTCATATGAGCTACATAAATAATACCAAAAAATTATCAAATAATTAAATTTAGGAAATATATTACCCACCACATTGTGGATATTCATATTTAAATTGAGAAAAATAAATTTGTTATTTATAAAATAATAAAATCATGGAACAAACGAGAAATCATATGATTTTTTTTCTTGTGGATAATTTTTTTTTGCATATAGGTGATAAAGTATTATTAAGAAAAAATACTTGCGATAGATTTTGATACAACATTGTATTAATATTTGATGAGAGTTTCAAAACCAATAAGAAATTGTTGAAGATCTTGAAGAATGTATACACGTGAAAACTTGTTGATCCATCTACTCATAAAGAAGGATTATCATAAAGATTTGAAAAGATCATTAGGAGCTTACTATAAGTCTTTCTTTATTGGATCTTATTTTTTGAAGAGTTTTAGATTCTTCCAGTGAACTATAAAAGATGAGAGGACGTAGTGGATTTTGTGTTATATAATTTGTACTGAAGATAATAGAGAATCTATGTTGGGGGTATAACCAACATGAGAAGGAGTATTAATTTTAGTCGAACCTTGTAAATCTTGTGTGTTGTGATCTCTTTATATTCTACTACATATTAGGTGAGGCAATGGTTTATCTTTTAGTGGATCGAGTATCTAAATAAGTTCAAGAGTTTGAATTAAAGGAGAATATTTAAAACGTGTGTACCAATGATTCACCCCCCTCTTAGTGGTACCTAACCGATCCTTAGATTTTACATATCCCAAGTTAGGTGATAGTGTATGATGAAATTGTGGCCTGAACTAGGGAAATGATGGTTTTAGGTGATCTAACCCGAAAGGTGACCGAAGGGCATGATGGTATTCAGTGACTTGACCTGAGACATGGTTCCAAGATATGATAACCTTTTATCATAACATAAGATAGTGTTAGATGCGAAAACCTTGAGGCTAGACTCAATGGCCTTGTGTTGGCTTTGGGATACATGTTGTGACCATGTGGTCGAGTTTAGTTCATGACTTCCATTATGACTACATTTCCAACATGGAGTTGAAGTAGGCATAATTGAGGGTTTGTGGAGGAATTTATAGTGAATGACTAGTCAATATATGATTGTATGTTGATTGTTTGTGTGTTTATCTATTATCATTACATACAATCTTATGAATGTGCACTCATGTTAAGGATGCATTAGTGGTGTCCAACTGAGTTTTATTACTCACACATTTCAGAGTCATCTCGATGTGTGTGCAGAATTCATGATCATGAATATAGGAAAGGGGAAGGCCCTAGTGATAGGGAACTTAGAGATGGAGCATGGTGATTGGAGGCGGTACCAGGATAGACTCTTGTGTGATGCTATGATGTTTACTTACTTTCCTGTTATTGTTCATGCTTTTGTTTACTTACCACTTTGGGGTCCATGATTTATTCTTTTGTATAACTTATAAAACCTTCTATGCCTTATAATTAACATCATTTATTTATTATACAGTGTTATTGTTTATTCTTGTCTTTATTGATATTGAGGGCATAGTCTCCCCATTGGCGACACTCTGACCCTCATTACTAGTTGGAAACCTCTTGCGTACGGGGAGGCATTCATGAGGCTATGTGACACTCTCTCTTGAACCCAATGATCCAGGATAGGGAATTAAATAGTGTGAGGACTATTTTTCAGTTAAGTTTTAGGATTTCAGAAGTTAAATATTTAGAAGATACACTGGAAAAAAATAGATAAAGATAATATACCTTCACCATGGGATATCCAGATTCATGCTAGTGAAAATCTGTTCATCGAAAGCAGAAAAAAAAAGTTGTTCATCGATAATAATGTCCATCATTAAAGCAGTAGATATAATAAAAAATCAGACCTAATAGTATGGTAATTACATGACTTAAATAAAATATTTCATTACAATACAATACAAATACATTTTAGGTTTATAGTTTTAGATAATTAGGATAAAAATTTAACCAACAAAACTTGTAGACATTTTCCCAATATATAAATGACTACTTAATCCATGAAAATTATTCAACATATCCCAAAAATTCTTCTCATAAGATACACTTATAGAAACATCTTATATACTAATTTTCATTATAATATGGGGAAATGGTAAAATTATATAGGGTCAAGATAAAATACCAAGTAAGGATAAACATAAGAGATAACAACCAATGATCATAAGTGAGCATATGATGATTATATGGGTATAATTGAGAAACATAATAAGCTTATACTCAAAAAATCATAAATCATAAATCATGGTATAAGTCTTGTCATAACATAATTCATTAATCAAAGACCATGGAAACATGAGTAAATAAACATTATCCATGAGAGCATAACATAGGCATAAGTATAAACATAAAAGTATATAATATCATGGAAAAAAGCTTAAAAATATGGCACAACCATAATAATAGTAAAACCTTTATAAGAAAACCCATTATTCACACACCTATGTGAACGAAATCATTATGTACATGCTTGAAAATGTGAGAAAACTCGTCATTCCCATGTCTATGTGAAAAAAATATTTATATCAATGCTTAATTATATCATGAGATATAAACTTAAACCAATGAATTGGATGGAGATATAGGACCCCAATCATAATCATATATACCTATGTGTTACACTTAAAATCAATTATAAACATATCTTAATGAACACATTAAAAAATAATGGGTTTCTTAAACTTATCACAAAACATAAACTTAAGAAATCATAGTACATAAAAAAACTCTCATTTTAAAAAAGGAGTTATATATTTTATAGAAATTAAAATTACATAATACATTAATAGAAATAATGTGGATAAAAATATTTATAGAAAATTATTGAATTGAGAATGATATGTATCAAAGGAAAATGACTTATATGAAAAACAATTTTGTGGTTTTTTTTAGAAAAACCACTTTGAAAATAAGAAATTTCCTCGACGTTTTGAAATAATTTTAAAATTAATATTTTATAAAACTAGGAGAAAAATAATTTATTTTAGAAACCATGAAAATATATAGGTAAAGTTTCATATAATATTATATAGTCAGTGAAAAGATGTGTTCACATGGAAGAAAACCTAAAAAAGACTTTAGAAAATATTTTTAATATTGCCATAAAAAGAAGAAGTTATGAGAAACATTTAAAAGTTATTTTATAAAAGTTTAAGTGAAAAATTTTAAGATATTTACATATAAAAAATAAACTCCAATAATATATCCTTTAAAATAGATAAATTTTGTAAAAAAGGAGTGAAATATAAAACATTTTATTTTGAAAGGATAAAAAACCTTTTATTTTAAAACATTTTGAAATACCTTTGTTTGAAAACCCACATCATAAAAAGATTATTATATTTTCATTTTGAAAAGGGGTAAATAGAATTATGATAATCATAAAAAATAACCCATATTATCTTTTTAAAAAGATAGGGGAACATTGGTGAAAATGAAAATATAGGCATGGAAGAAAATATTCATTGGTAAGAATGAGAGTTATTCTTACCAACATTACACTTTTAATTTAGAAACTTTTTTATCAAATAACTAGTTATTAATGATGAGAGTAATTTACATAGAGAAAAAAATTTAAAATCATATGAAATAATGTAATTTTAGGATCAATTAAATCTTAAAAGGTATATTTTAATAAATAAATACTATGATCCAATGAATTAAAAATTTACTTGATGAAACTCTTACAAAATTGGTAACGTAAGAATAAAGAGTTTGAGAGGAAGATCATGAAATGGAAATTAAAATATCTTGATATAGATGATATTTTTATATTTTAAAACAATTGTTCAGTGATTATACCATATAAAAGAAATTATGGTGCACAATATCAAACATCTCCCATAGAGATGAAAATGAGACATAAAAACCCTTACCTTGTTTCTTTGCTTAGTCAAATGCACTACAATATCTTGTATAGAAAACATAAATATATTAATCACCTATTTCAAAACTTTTTTCATATAAATATCCTTTTATTGGATTTATTTATAATTATTCTCTTCATTTATATTAGTTAGTTATTACATATTTTCGATGTCTCACATGGGTAATCTTGATCGTTTTAAACTAGTTTCGCAAAAATGGTGTTGTTATTTGTTATTATCATAAATTTAATCATTACAAGTTACTATAATGGATGAATTATAATTATTTATTAAGTTTAAATTTCCTTTAATGAGTATTTTAGTCTTTATCCTAGAAGATGAAACTGATAAAGAATATTTTTTGGTGATTTTCAACCTATGAAGGATATTTTATTAATTAATGAGTTAAATATTTATACATTATTTATAGAAAAAATAAATAATTATTTAAATATTAATATTAAATTTTACCAATATTTAAGTTTTCATAATCATCCATAAATATAATTTCATAACAATCTTCAAGTAAGCGGTCAAACTGACTCATAGACATACCATGATTAATAGATAATTATGAGGTGATTTAATTATAATATCATTACACCAGTAGAATAATGATATAATTTAGTGTTTATTAGTGTGATATATTAGAATTATAAATTAATTAGAATAATAAGTAATGGATATAAAAATATTACATAATTTGAATTAATGATTTTTCTCTTAGTACATTTGTTTTAAATGATTGAATTAATGATAATTGTTTGTTGGTTATATCATTAATAGGTTCTAAAATTTGTAATAATATAACCTTAATGATATCATAAAAATTATATTTATCCTTTAAAACCATTCTCATTACCATCCATGTAAGGTGTATATGAAATGAAAAATGGAAATCGATCATTCCATAGAGGCGATAGTCAACACATACACATGGATGGTGATTTCATTTTACAAAGAATGAGAAAAGGAGTAAAATGGTTTATTATTTAAGAGTATAAAATATTTCATAAATATCATAATTATATATTAAATTCCTTATTAGTACCATCCTTATAAGGTGGTGAAGGAAAACAAAACTCGTTGCATCATGGAGGTGGTAGTCTGAACAACACACGATTCACGTTTTTGTTTTTCTTTATGGAAAAGAGGGGATGGTTAATGATTGTACCATATTTATAATAACATAACAGTATAATAATTATACTTATGTTATCATTTTAATATGGTGAAAATAAATTTGAGGAAGAATAAAATTACATAAAGAAATATAAAAAAGAAAGAGTGGTTAAGAACTCACACTCCACTTCTTGGATTATCTCCTTTGAGAAGGGGATTAAAACATTGAGGGATGGTATTTTGAGAAGAAAATGACCTTATTAAGGTGTATAAAAGTGTTTAGGATATGTTTGGGTAGCTTTTTGGCTTAAATAATGGGGGTTTTGGTGTAAGGGGAAGTGAGGAGAGGAGTGACCCTTTTATAAGTGAAAAGAAGTGATACTTTTATAAATACCCAAAAAATTTCAATAATGGGAAGTATCTCTTAAAGAAAGTGCGTCTAAAATAGAGAATTAATGGATAAGAGAAGTGATAAGGTCTATAAATTAATTAAACACAAATTTCCACATATGTTTTAAACACTTTTTATGTCTTTTACTTTTAGATTTTTTTAATTTTACCATTTTAGCTTTTACCATGGTGACTAGTTTTTACCCAGGGTAACTTTTCATTTATGACCAAAAATAAAATGATTATTATTACATAATTTTTAAAAATTTATTAAAAATTTAAAATAATTTTTTTTAAAGTTATAAAAATTAATTTTAAAAAATAAATATATAATGTATGAAAAATAATTTTTTGAAATATACAACTTATGTTCTAAAATGTAGAATATGGGTTTGTAAATTAAAGACAACATTTTTAAAATTATAAAGTCACTTATAAAGCCATGATTGAGTTAATACCCAACATTCCCTCTTCAGGGTTATTACCTTGAGGTAAAACTATGAGAGATCCCACATCTGCTTGCCAGTATCGAGATATGGATGTATTGTCTTGGAAAACCACACAACCTATACTTTAAAAAAAATTAGGATGTTATCTAATACTTAGAAATATACCTAGAATTTTCCCTAGGGTCTTCATGAAATTTATCTTATCCTAATACCAAAAATATTTTATATTACTTCAACTAACCTAAAGTATTATCTACAACTTTTAAATTAGGATAAAATTTAACTTATCAAACTTTGATGACATTTCAAACTCCCAAATTATCCTCAACTGATTGTATCCTAATCTTCAAAGTTATCTAAACCCTGCTCTAATACCAACTATAGAAAACCATACTTAACAATATAGTAATTAAATGAATTGAAGCAAATATTTCATTACAATACAATCTTAAGACCATTTAGGTTTAGAGTTTTAGAGAATCAGAACAAAACATCAACTAACAAAACTCATGGAAATTTTCCCATTGTATAAAAAATTTCTTAATCCATGAAAATACTTCAATGTACCCCACAATTTTTTCTCATAAGATACACTTCTTGACATATCTTACTTATTAATTTTCTTCATAACTTAGAGAAATAGAATCATAAGAGAGGGTTGAGCTCAAACACTCAGCAATGGTAAATATAAGCGATAACAATCAAAGATCATAAGTGAGTATAAGATGAGAATATGGGTATAATAAAGATACATAAGAAACTTATACCCAAAAAATCATAGATCATAAATCATGTCATAAGGCTTGGAATAACATAATTCATAAATAAAAGGCTGTGGAAACACGAGTCAATAAACATGATCCATAAGAACATAACATAGGTATAAGTATAAACGCAAAGGTATAGAATATCATAGAAAACAACTTAGAAATATGTAATAACCATAATAATAGGTTTTTTTAGAAAAACACACTATGACCATGCCTATGGAATAGACTCATTATGTCCACACCTGAAAATTTGATAAAACTCATCATGTCCATGTTTGTGTGAACAAACTAATTATGTCCATGCCTAATTATCTCATGAGATATAAACTTAACTAATTCTTTGGAGGGTGATATAAGACCCCAAACATAATTATCCATACATATGTGTTCAACTTAAAATTATTCATAAACATATTATAAGAACCCATGGAAAAATAATGGGTTTCTTAAACTTATCACATAACATGAACTTAAAAAATCATAGGATATAAAAAAAACTCATTTACAAAAAGAGTTATATATTTTATGAAAATAAAATTACATAATACATATATATAAATAATGTGGATGTAAATATATAAATCATATCCTTGAATCAAGTATAATATATATCAAAGGAAAATTAATTGGATGAAAAACAATTTTTTAGAGTTTTAGAAAAACCACTTTGAAAATAAGAAATGTACTTGATGTTTTGAATTAATTTTAATAGAAATATTTTACAAAACTAGGACAAAAATAATTTCTTTAAGAAAACATGAAAATTTAGAGAGAAATTTTCATATAAAACTACATCATTAGTGAAAATTTTTGTTCACCTATAAGAAAACTTAAAAATAGACTTTATAAAATATTTTTAATATCACCATAAAAAGAAGAAGTTATGGGTCACTTTAAAAATTTATTTTCTAAAAGGAGAAGTGAAAATTTTGAAAACATTTACCTTTTAAAACGAAACTCTAATAATAGATCCTTGAAAATAGATTAATTTTTTCAAAAATAAATTTTTTAGTGGAAGATAAAACATTTTATTTTGAAAGGATGGAAAACCTTTTATTTTAAAAATATTTTAAATCCATTTTTCTGAAAACCCACATCTTAAAAATAGTATTATATTTTAATTTTTAAAAGGGTTAAATATAGTTATGAGAATAAAAATAATAATATTATTTGAAAAAATAGAGGATAACATTGGTGGGAATGAAAATACAGGCATGGAATAAAAAATTCATTGGTATGAATTGGTGTTATTTTTTTCAATGTTACACTTTTACTTCATAAAATATTTTATCAAAGAATTCGTTATTTATGATGAGAAGTAATTTAGCCATATAAAAAAATGAAATATTATATAAAATAATGGAATAATAGTATCTATTAAATCTTGAAAGGTATATTTTAAGTAAGAAAGACAATGAATTAATTAATCAGAAATCGAGTCGATGAAAATATTATGGAATTGGTAAGATAAGAATGAAATGATATTGAGAGGAAGATAATGAAATAAGAATTAAAATATCATAAAATGGATTATATTTTCATATGTGAAAGAAATGGGGTAGTTATTACACCATATAAAATAAATTATGTCTTACAATATCAAACATATCCCATGGAGCTGAAAATGAGACAAAGAAACCCTTAACTTGTTTCCCTGCTTAGTTGAATGTACTATAAAATCATGTATAATAAAAATAAATATCTTAATCACCAATTTAAAAACATTTTTCATATACAAAACATTTTTATACTTTTTTTATAATTATTATCTTCATTTAAAGTAGTTAGTCATTACCTATTTTTGATGCCGGGTGTGGTTAATCTTGATTGTTTTGAACTAGGTTTGTAATAGAAGTGTTGTTATTAATTATTATCCCAAATTTAATAATTCCAAGTTACTATAATAGATTAATTATAATGATTTATGAAATTTAAATTTCCTTTCACGAGTACTTTCGTCTTTATCCTAGAAGATGAAATCGGCGAGGAACATTTTTTGGTGATTTTCAACCTACGAAGGGTGTTTTGTTAATTAATGAGTTAAATATTGATGTATACTTTCTAGAACCAACAAATAATTATTTAAATATTTATATAATATTATACTAGTAATTAATTTTTCATAATTTTTTATGATATAATTTGATAACATTATTCAAATAGGTGGTCAAGCCGACCCAAACTTGAACACACCATGATTAATGGATAATTATTCAGTGATTTAGTTGAAATATCCTTACAATAGAAGAGTAATGATATAATTTTCTATTTATTATTTAGATATACCAGAATTTTAAAATAATTATAATAATAAGTAATGGAAATGAAAACATTACATTCGAATTAGATTTTCCTCTTAGTATGCTTGTTTTAAACGATTGGATTAACGATAATCATTTGTTGGTCATATCATTAATAGGTTATAAAATGTTTCATAAAAAAAAATTAATGATATAATAAACTTAATATTTATCCTTTAAAACCATTATCATTACCATCCATGTAAGGAAAATATGAAATTAAAAACAGAAATCAATCGTTCCATGGAGTCGAAAGTCCACATGTACACATGTATGATGATTTTATTTTTCATAGAATGATAAAAGGAGTAATATGGTTTATCATTTAATAATATAAAATATTATATAAATATCATAATTATATATTAAATTACCTACTAGGACTATCCTTGTGTGGTGGTTAAGGAAAACAAAATACGCCATGTTGTGGAGGCGGTTGTCCGCACAACACACGATTCATGTTTTTATTTTTCTTAATGGATAATGGGGTGGGTGGTTAATGATTGTACCATAATTATAATAACATAAAATAATAATAATAATAATAATAATGTTATCATTTTAATATGGTGAAAATAAATTTTAGGAAGAAGAAAAGTACATAAAGATATAGAAAAATGAAAGAGAGGTTATGAAATCATACCTCACTTCTTGGATTATCTCCTTTGAAAAGGGGATTAAACATTTTAGGGGTTTTATTTTGAGAATAAAATAACGTCCTTAATGTTTATGTGAGTTTTTAGGATATATTTTTTTTCATAATTTTAGCCAAACTAAGTGGGTTTTGGTGTGAGAAAATGTGACGAGGGGAGTGTCCCTTTTATAAGGGAAGATTGGTATCATTTTTGTAAATACCCAAAACTTTTCAATAATGGGAAGTCACTATCAAGGAAAGTGGATTAAAAACTGAGAAATAATGTATATAAGTAGTAATAAGGTTGATAAATTCCTTAAACACATGTTCATACACATTTTTTAAACATGCATGAAGTATTTTACTCTTAGATTCTTTACTTTTACCATTTTAGATTTTACTATGGTAATTAGTTTTTACATTGTGTAACTTATAATTTATGGAAAAAAATAAAATGTAAATTATTACATATTGGACCTACTGATTCCAAATTTTAAATAAATTTTATTTTATTTAATTTCTAAAAATGATAAAAATTAATTTTAAAAAATAAATGTATAATGTATTAAAAACAATTTTTTGAAAAATTTAACTTGAGTTCTAAAATGTAAAATATGGGTTTGTAAATTAAAACCAACATTTTTAAAATTAAAAATCCACTTATAAAATAAATATTTGGTCTTATAAAAAGGTTTCATTAATTTATAATTCATAGTTATATACTAATAATGTCATAAAATTCATGTTATTTGTAAAAAAGATATTTTTCACGATTCACAAAAAAATAAATCATTTTAGAAAAATCAAAAAAATTAAACCTAATATTATTTTGACAATATAAATTCAAAAATTAATTCAGTTTTATCAAATTCAAACTATGTTATTTATATATTTAGTCATTTAAATTAAAATACAAAATATAAATAAAAACCATTTTATTGAAAAATGAATTCTTAATATAATAATATAAAATTATTTTAATTTATTATCATCCTTTTATCTACTAATAAATATATTATTAATGTGATTTTAATATTTCATGGCTTGTTTTAGTTGGGTGTTTCATGTGGAGCCAGGTATAAAACACATTGTTTATTTTATGAAAATATAAAGAAAGATATCATGTCATTTCAATTAAATCAAAATAGAATTAATATCATAGTGAATGGGAATGTGAATAAAAAATGAGGGACATATGATACATTCACTTGGAGGAAGTAATAATGTTTCATAGGAAAGAGTGATACAACCAAAATGGTTATTCCATATGGGGCACAAGTTTCAGAGGAGGTGATGAATATGCAGAAGTTACAAAAACATGAGGATCATTGATGATGATACATGAGAGTCATTCTTCATGGTTCAATGAAAAATGAAATGATATAAAAGAATAATCAAGAGGAATGTAATAGTAACATGCACTATTCACTAAGAGTTAGCGGTCAAAGCAGATATTTCTATAGGGAATCAGAGGTTGCTGATGCCGAAAGAGGTTCCATGAGAAAGTTGGATGATGGTGGAACCAGATGACCCATTGGGACTTACTATGAATAGAGGGGAGGAACCAACAATGTAGTTATGATGACTATTTTGTAAGATAATAAACTACTACAAAAATCATAGTCCCTACAACCAAAGGTGAGAGGTCATATCCAGGAAGGGTAGAGGACTAGAAGGAGTGGAAACTGGTTGATGGTCCCACCAAAGGGATCACATACCCTCACTCATGGGACTTCATAGTGGGAGTACTTATGATAGGGGATCTTAATTTAAGGTGTTAGCATGATATATTTTATTAATTTGGGTAGGATACTGGGAGATATGTTATCCTTATAACTCAAATGAATTTTTATTCCTTTAATAAAATTATTTAGTAGTTCTCCCATGGATGCAAGACTAAGGTCTGAACCACATAATACTATGTTCATTGTGATTTCATGTTTTGTATTTCACATGATTGATCACTTATCTCAAATGGAAAACCAGTAATGACCAAAAGCAGAGGAGAGGTAGATTAGTGTGATGGATGGGGTGCATAGATTTCCTAGTTTCAGATTCTAGTTCATGGGGGATGTATCGATTGGGAGTTGTAACTTCAAGTGAACAATGTTCCATGAAAAATCCTCAATAAGTGGTATCAAATCTTGGTTATAGGAATCTGGTGAGAATTTTATCAATGAATTGGAGGAGTGTAACTCAAAATATATAAGTGATACTTGATATTTATAGGAATATCGAAATTCCTCCTAACCAGTGGGTGTCTTTAGGTGTGTTCTATTATTGAGGATAAATTTAGAGATTGATTAGAGGAATACTGGGTTCCTCTAATAAAATTGGTTTACTAAGTTTCTGAAAGTATTTCACTCAAAATATAGTGGCGATATTGGTGGTTTTTGGGTATATTGAAATTCCTCAATAATGGTTGAGTCTGGTGAGGTGTTCTATTTATCATTGTAAGATTCAGAATTTGGTTGAAGACTATTGAATATTTTTAAAAGGAAACCAATGACCCCTTATGATTTTTGAATTCAGCAGGATCTTATTATTTTTATAGGATAAAATTATAATGTGTTAGGCCAATTTTTATGATTCATTGGTAAAAGCTACTAACTTTGGAGGATGTTGGTTTTCTACTTCTAGAGAGTTTGTAAGTTTTGATTGAATGGTGAATCAACCATAAGTATGGTGTTAAGTAGAACTAAAAGATAGTGACACCAAGCATACACATATTGTTTTGGAATGTGTAACTAGGAAATTTTGTGCATGACTTTAAATAAGGTTCAATGGTAAAGTTAACAATAGTTAGTTTTTATTTCAGGTAAATATCGATTGGGATCAAAATCTCTATTCAAAAAGGTTAATTTTTTAAATGTTTCCCAATTCACATAGTTGAGAGGGGGTGGATACTATTATATCAAGTATTTTCCATCCCACTTGAGTCATGTCAATTGGATTCAGGGTTCTCATCACTCAACATTTCAAATAGGGGATTGGGTGTTTGTTCTGAAAGCCTTAAGACCATTAAAGAAATGGTGGGTTTGTTTGGTCAAGGAAGAAAAGGTGGAAGCGACACAGTCCAAATTCATTAAAAAATAACTTCAATGAGTATCTTAAAAAATTGAATAATATTTATAGAATATCATGGGATTCTCATGGTGGAGAACATGGTTATGGATGAGTGTAGACAACAGAAGGAGTTTCAACATGTTGGAAAATAATACTTCTAGATGATGGATTCTTTGGCATGGTTTTCATTAGTGAAAAAAATGAGATAAGGGAGGGTGAAAACCCTTAGTCACTTAGAGGATTCAAGTGCCTATGGAAGAAACATGTGGTTTTCTTTCTCTATAAGGAGGACACTTTGATTAATTATAAATTATAAAGTTTTTTTTTCTATGAAGGATATTTTATATCAACATAACATCATCAATAAAGTTACACTATAGTGAAGGTGTTGTTCCACAAAGAAAAAGTCTAAAGAGTATTCAGAGACTTTGTAATTAAGAAAAATAGTGGAAGGAAGTGGTATGAATGATTTTCCAATGGATGAGAGTTCATATAGAAAGAGGAAGTTTTGGAAGGTATTTTGGAAATTTTAGTCTAGAATCATGAGGAAACTAAACCCAAAACATCAGAAATTAGTGTCAGAGAGTGGATGTTATGAATTTGAATGAGAATTATGGGAAGCATGTAGAGGATCCATGGGAATTTATTATGTCAATATTCTTTCTGATAGTGAATAAAGACACCGTGTTTGTAAAATAGTGTTGAAAGATGGATTTAACTCTATTTTTTTTCTAACAGTTTATCTTGGAGGTTCAGAATCATTTCATTTCATTTGGGGAAGTATCTTCTAGAGGTACTCTAAAATAAGGATGTTAGATGATTGTCTTTCTATGTAACATCCCATTACGTTTTCAGGTACTTTTTATGTTTATAAGTACCTCTATTTTAGAGTAGTGACTCGGGAGAGTCGGGAGAACTTTAAATGTTGTTTTGGGGAAGAGGGGAAGTTGCACGGGTGGCGCACGGTTTGTCTAAACCGTGCATCCAAACCGTGCGCAGCTGGTCTTGGAGGCAGTAGCTTCCGCACGGGCAGCGCACAGTTTGTCTAATCGTGTGGCCAAACCGTGTGAGAAGGGTGGCTGAGGTAGAAGCTAACGCACGGCTACCGCACAGTTTGTCAAATCGTGAGAACTAACCATGCGACCACTTAAATGAGATCCTTAAATTGTGGATCTCACTCTGTTTTACCTCTAAGTGTCTCTTTTTTCCTTCTAAGCAGCCCTAACTCGGGATTTGTCTCCTCCCAAGGTCAGAGAAGGTTCTCCCATCATTCCAGAGGTGATCAAAAGGCTCCTCTTGGTGAATCGGAGCCAGATTCTTGAGGTATGTGATCGTTCTTCATCATTCTTGATCAGTTTCTTAAATCTACTTAGATCTACTTAGATATACTTCTCCTCTTCTCTCGGTTTCTTAGATCTACGCCCGTTATGGGTAGATCTAAGTGTGTGGTACTAGATTTGATGAGTTTTGGTCTTGATCTTTCTAGGAGAAGAGAACTAAGGTGGGTTCTTGGAGAAGCAACCTGGTTTTCTTGAGAGTTCTTGACCATTGTGGTTTTGGTCAAAACCTTCGAGGTAGGTGGTTCCATCTCGACTTTCCAAAATTGATTATAATTGTAAAGCCTTGATTAGTGATTTTTTCATCATTTGAAAATGTATAACATGTTTTTTTAAAATATTCTTTTGGAGTTTCCAAACCTGTTTATTTGAAAATTGAATGTTTTTCTTTGGATAATCTATATTTGGCATCTGTTATGGAATCTTTGGTGGTATCCTACTGGGCTTAGGCTCACACCCTACTTTTTCCTTCGGGTGTTTATAGACTTTATTCTTCCCGGATTGAGCAAAGGGAAAGTACCTCTTGGAGGTGGATCCAGTTGTTGATCTCTGTACTTGGTGAGTTGTGTCCTTTGGGACCTTGGGTCTGTTTTCCCTTTTTTCACTTGGGTTGTGGTACTTTGGCATTTTATGCCTCTTTTTATTCTGGTACTCACTACCAATGGAGTTTTTGATATGCATACTGTTTGTTTTACTCTTTCTTTCGCATTATTGTGGAAAAATTGTTCCCACTTGCGTGTTGTGTTATGCCAGGTGCTAGTCCCCGACCCATGAGGATAGGGAAGACCCTTAGGGCTATGTTAGGGTTAGCTCGTTTATCGGGTTACCAGGGTACCCGGGATGGTTCGTGACAAAGTGGTATCAGAGGGAGGTTGAGCATATTGCCTTGATGACAGTTTGCATTTGAGGATTCTTGTCGGGACTTAGGAGGTAGTTGTGATTGAGTGCCTGTCCAGCTCTCACCACAATGAACCTTAAGTCACCAAGGTTTGTTAGGGAAATACGACTTGTGGATTAGTTCTAGTATTTTCCCTGTTTTGATTTGGATACAGTGGAATCCAAATCTTGTTATACCTTCTTTTAAGAATAGTTTTCCTTGTTACCCGGTTTGGGTTCTTGGAGACACCTGAGGTGATTAAGGTGAAGTGTGCCACCTTCGTACTGGAGGGACCAAGTAGGAGATGGAGGGACACAATGGTGATGACTGGGAAACATGAGGGTCTGGAGTGGAAAGACTTTAGGGTTATTTTCAATAACCAGTTCTATCCAGAATCAATGGTGTTGGCCAAGGCTGTGGATTTTTTCAATCTTGAGCAGGCCAACAAAACCATGACTGAGTACTCAAATCACTTTTCTGAGCTGGTACAATTTTCTCCCGAGATTGTATCTAATGAGAGGATGAAGGCTCGAAAATTCGAGTTGGTACTTCGATCAAATATCCATTCTCAGGTTTTCTTACTAAAAATACCCACTTATGTTGAAGTGTTGGATAGGGCGATGATGGTTGAGATGGAATTGGTAGGAAAGTCAGGGTTGAAGGAGGTTCTTTTCCCTCCTAGTGGCAGTGTGGGTTACTTTAAAGGAAAATAGAAGCGTGACTTTTCTCATGGTAGTTATTGACAGAAGAGTCATCCCAGACCTCTGGTAGCACCTGGAGGGGCTTCTTTGACTTGCTATCAGTGTGGGAATCCAGGACATTCTAAGAGGGTTTGCACTGAGGCACCCAAGAACTGTAGCTCTTGTGGATGTTTAGGGCACTTACAGAGATTTTTCCATCACTTCTATACTCCATGTGGTGTAACAGGATCATCAACACCTCCAGAAACTGCGGGGCAAACAAATGCTTCATGTGCAAAAGGGTTCCAGCCACAGGCATCCGGAACGAAGCTTCTTCATGCAGTGGAAGAGTCACCAGAGGTAGCTGATGCAGGTCCTAAAACCGTGAGAGGTACCATTACTATAGCTTCGTCTTTAGTGGCAGATCTTTTTGATATTGGTGCATCTCACTCTTTTATTTCAACCCATCTTGTTAATCTGCTTGATCTACCTATGTAACTTTTGTCTTGTGCAATGTATATTACTACACCCCTTGGTACAATGAGAGAGAAGGGTCTCCGTAGTCCTGCATGTGTCTTATCTCTATTAGAAGTTGATCATGATTGGAGTTTCTTGGTTCTTGACATGAAATCTTTTGACATCATATTTGGGATGGATTGTCTCATTACCAATAAATACCAGATCGATTGTTATCTTTGACGGGTCTACCTTACTACACCCAGTGGTGTGCCTCTTGTTTTTCAAGGAGAATGGGATCCAAGGTCAAGAAAAGATAGAACCTCTTATCTAGAGTTTGGAAAAGTTATATCAGTGTTTTCTTTTGATCTAGAGAGAGATTCAATGTGTGGTGATATTCCTCCAGTCGTTGCTGAGTTTCCCGACGTGTTTCCTTCTGACTTCTCTAGTTTTCCACCAGTAAGGGATGTTGATTTCTCTATTGACTTAATGTCTGGTACTCAACCAGATTCTATTCCCTCTTACTGAATGGCTCTAGCTGAACTAAAATAACTAAAGTCTCAGTTAGATGATCTCCTTGAGAAAGGATTTATACGCCTGAGTGTGTCACCTTGGGCAGTACCAGTTCTCTTCACCAAAAAGGATGATGGTTCTCTTCGCTTATGTGTTGATTATTGAAAGCTCAATCGAGTTATGATAAAGAACAAATATCCGTTACCAAGAATTGATGATTTTTTTGATCAATTGAAAGGGGTGAAGTGGTTTTCAAAAAATTGATCTTCGATTTGGTTACCATCAGTTGAGTATAAAATAATCTGATGTTCATAAGACCGCTTTTTAGAGTAGGTATGGCCATTATGAGTACCTTGTTATGCCCTTCAGCCTAACAAATGCTCCTGTAGTTTTCATGGCTTTGATGAACAAGGTCTTCCGTGAGTATCTATATACTTTAATGGTAGTCTTTGTGGATGACATTCTTGTCTACTCCAAGTGGAGAAAGGTTTACTGTGTATTCATATCACAAGATCTTGAGTTATATCTTCTCTAAAAAAGATTTGAATCTCAGCCAAATGCGTTGGGTGGAGTATCTGCAATCTTTCAACTTTGACATTTCCTATACCCCGGGGAAAGGTAATGTAGTTGCAGATGCGTTAAGCAGGAAACTTCCATTACAGGATGTGAAAGAATCTTTAGAAGAGTAGATTTTGATGGCTCTTTTTGATCAGTTGCATATTGGAGTTCAGTGGAAGGGGAATGAAGTTTCTTTAGCCAGTGTTCAGTTGACTTCTTCTCTCCTCAAGTTAATTCTTGAGCAATAGCAACTGGATGATGAATTCCATAGCATTAGGTACTCTCTTTATGGTAGGGAGACTGACACTCTATGGTCGTTCTCAAAAGAGGGTGTCTTGTGTTATCAAAACCATTACGTTGTGCCGTTAGCGGCAAGGAAGGATGTGATGGGGGTTTTCCATAACTCTTAGTGGGATGTACACCCAGGAACCATGAAGATGTTCTATGATATGCGGCGATAGTTCTGGTGTCTAGGTATGAGATGAGACATTGCTGAGTTTGTATCTCGTTGCTATACATGCCAGCAGGTGAAAGCTGAGCACCCGAAACCTTCGGGTTTGCTTCAACCACTTCTAGTCCCTACATTGAAGTGGGATGAAATCTCTATGGACTCTGTGATTGGGTTACCTCAAACCCAGAGGAAGAATAACGCGATATGGTTTGTGATCGACAGGCTGACCAAGTCAGCTCACTTTATACCTATTCGAGATACAACCAAAGTTTAGGAGTTGGGAAATATCTATGTGAAAGAATTTGTTCGATTTTCATGGAGTCCCATCTTTTATAGTCTCTGATAGGGATCCTCGATTTACTTGCTTTTGGAGAGGCCTTCAGGAGGCACTGGGATCTCAGGTCCATTTAAGCACGGCCTACCATCCATAGTCGGATAGCCAGACAGAGAGAGCTATTCATATTCTTGAGGATATGATCTGCGTATGTGTTCTCGAATTTGGTGGATCTTGGGATGATCATCTGGGGCTAGTTGAGTTTTCTTATAACAATAGTTATCAATCTGTGATCAAAATGGCTCCTTTTGAGGCTTTGTATGGTCGTCCTTGTAAATATCCTTTATGTTGGTCTGAGATTGGTGAAATCTCTTTAGTAGGACCGAGTTTGGTCCAAGATATGACAACTAAGATCTAGTTAATTCCTCAGAGAATGTTGACAGAATAGAGTTGGTGCAAGTCTTATACTGATCGTCGCCGTAAACCTTTAGAGTTCTCAGTTGGTGACAAGGTGTTCTTGAAAGTTTCACCCCGATTAGGTCATCAACAGCTTGGGAGGAAAGGGAAGTTTTCTCCTCATTTTGTGGGACCTTTCGAGGTTGTTGGTATTGTGGGGAGATTTGCTTACCGTCTAGCTCTACCACCATAGCTAACGTCGATAAATAACGTGTTCCATGTATCGCAGATGCAAAAGTATCTCTCTGATCCATCTCATGTTGTGAGTTGGAGTGATCTTGAGATTGAACCAGATTTATCTGTGACTGAACGACCGGTCAGGGTTGTTGATTCTAAGACCAAGGTACTTTGTGGGAGAATGATACCTCTGGTCCATATACTTTGGCAGCATGGTTCAGACTCTCATGAGATATGGGAAAGAGAGTCACTAATGAGAGAGCAGTGGCCTCATCTTTTTGACGTGGAGGTTTCTTCATAGGCTTTCTGGGGACAGAAATATCTAATGGAGGGGAGGTTGTAACATCCCATTACGTTTTCAGGCACTTTTGATGTTTCTATGTACCTATGTTTTGGATTAGTGACTCGGGAGAGTCAGGAGAATTTTAAATGTTGTTTTGGGGCAGAGGGGAAGTCGCACGGGCGGTGCAAGGTTTGTCTAAACCGTGCGGCCAAACCGTGCGTAGCTGGTCTTGGAGGCAGTAGCTTCCACACGGGCAACGCACGGTTTGTCTAACCATGTGGCCAAACCATGCAAGAAGGGTGGCCGAGGTAGAAGCTAATGCATGGATAGTGCACGGTTTGTCAAACTGTGCGACCACTTAAATGAGATCCTTAAATTGTGGATCTCACTCAGTTTCACCTCTAAGTGTCTCTTTTTTCCTCCTAAGTGGCCCTAACTCAGGATTTGTCTTCTCCCAAGGTCAGATAAGGTTCTCTCATCGTTCTAGAGGCGATCCAAAGGCTCCTCTTGGTGAATCGGAGCTGTATTCTTGAGGTATGTGATTGTTCTTCATCGTTATTGATTGGTTTCTTAGATCTACTTAGATCTACTTAGATCTACTTCTCCTATTCTCTCAGTTTCTTAAATATATGCTTGTTATGGGTATATCTAAGTGTTTGGTACTAGAGTTGATGAGTTTTGGTCTTGATCTTTCTAGGAGAAGAGATCTAAGTTGGGTTCTTGAAGAAGCAACCCCGTTTTCTTGAGTGTTCTCAACCGTTGTGGTTTTGGTCAAAACCTTTGAGGTAGATGGTTCCGTCCCGGCTTGCCAAAATTGATTATCATTTTAAAGCCTTTCTTAGTGATTTTTCCATCATTTGAAAATGTATAGCATGTTTTGTTAAAATATGATTTTGGAGTTTCCAAACCTGTTTATTTGAAAATTGAAAGTTTTTCTTTGGATAATCTATATTTGGCATCTGTTATGGAATCTTTGGTGGTATCCTACTAGGCTTAGGCTCACACCCTAATTTTGGCTTCGGGTGTTTGTATACTTTCTTCTTCCAAGATTGAGCAAAGGGAAAGGACTTCTTGGAGTTGGATCCAGTTGTTGATCTCTGGACTTGGTGAGTTGTGTCCTTTGGGACCTTGGGTCTGTTTTCCCTTTTTGCATTTGGGTTGTGGTACTTTGGCATTTTATGCCTCCTTGTATTCTGGTACATCACTCCCAGTGGAGTTTTTTTATGCATACTGTTTTCTTTACTCTTTCTTCTGAATTCTTGTGGAAAAATCATTCCCACTTGCGTATTGTGTGATGCTAGGTGCTAGTCGCCGACCGGTGGGGATCGGGAACGCCCTTCGGGCTATGTCAAGGCCGGCTCGATTATCGGGTTACCAGGGTACCCGGGATGGTTCATGACATTATATCATCGTCAAATTCTTGGGAAATCAACCACAACCATGAAAAATATATAAAGTTTTACATCCCTAGTCCTGGATGTATTTTTCTACAAAGGATGGTGATGAGAATTTGGTAGTTTTTGAGTTCTATGGAAATGAACAGCATAGGGTCTTTAGATTAGTGAAAGTATCTCTGGTAAAGGAGAAATATATTTGAAGTATTAGAGCTGAGGCTGGAATAAATTGGGAGAAAAGGACCATGCATGTCTTAGTATCACTGAGCAAGGTTTCAGTGAGATAACTTTAGTCCAATGATATCAGAATTTTCAGAACTTAAGAGTTCTGAACGGAGGTCAGTTTCGATGGTATCACTTTAGTTTGATGTAATATATATCTCTTTGGTTATATAGTATCAATGAATTTGGGTTTCAAAAGTTTAGTAGACCAAAAGGAGCAGTTCCATAGACATAAAAAATCCACAGTATGTTGATGGTAATTTAATGAATTTATATTGTCTATCAAGCCTATTTTCTTAAGATGGAAATTTTAAGGAGACACTCAAAATATTTTTTGGTAATTAAATGGTATATCATGTTCTAGAAATATGAGGTATTATTTATTTATCATGATATTATATGATTGGAATCAACATAGAGGATAACCATGTGGAAACTGCATGGGGTGAATAGAAGCTGAATGATGGGAATTTGGTGAAAGCATGAGAATAGTCTTGAAGTGAGATATTGTTGAGATTAACTTGGTAAAATAAATTTCAAGTGGGATATTTTTAGTTTTTAGTGTGAGAACTATTTTTTTGGTTAAGTTCTAGGATTGAAGGAAGTTAAGTCTCTAGAGGATACATTGGAAAAAAAGTATGGAGACAATATGAATTCACCATGGGATGACCAAATTTAGGCCAATGGATTTTAGTTCATTAGAAGTACCAGAACATACAGAGTTTAGTAGTATCATATTCCATTATATGATAGGCAGTTAGCTTGATGGATACAGGAATCAGCAGCGTGGTGACTAGGTGTGGGATGTGGAAGGAGGAACATCTGATACATACACCTAGAGGTAGTAGTCATACTCTAAAGGGAGGAGTGATATAGCTGGAAGGGTAGTTCTGAATGGAGTAAAAGTTCCAAAGGAGGTGATGAATGTGTGGAAGTTTTGAAAACATGAGGATCATTGACAATGATACATGAGATTCATTACTCATGATTCATCAAAAAAGGAAATGATAAGTAAGAATCATAAGGAGGAACGTAATAATAATGAGCATTGTTTACCGAGAGTTGACTGTCAAAGAAAATATTACTATAGGAAATTTATGGTTGTTGATGACAATGGTGGGACCCTAAAAGTTATAAGGTAGTGTAACTAGATAAAATTCTGGTACCTACTATTAATAGTGGATCAAGACCACTCATGAAGGTATGTTGAATGTTGTGGATGAGCATCAAGTGATAAAAAGTTCTAAAGGCCCTACAGTTGAAGGTGGGAGGTTATAGGCTGGAAGGGTGGAGGACCTGAAGGAATAGAACCTGGAAGATATTACTACCGAAGTGATCACATCTCCCTACTTTTGGGATTTCACAGTGGGAGCTCTTGCGATGAGGGTTTGTCACTGGTTCCATTGGTGTGATATCATATGGTAATTTGGGTAGGATACATGATGATAAGTTATGATTACAACTAAAATGAATTTTTGTTCCTTGAATAAAGATTCAAAACTATTATCCCATGGATGTTGGGATAAGTCAAGAACTACATAATCCTATGTGTATTGTTCTTGAATGTTGTGTATATCATATGATAATTCTATTGTAATAAAATGAAAACTAGAGGTGACTAGAACTAGAGGGGAAGATTAGTATGGTGGTTGGGGTTCCCAGACTTCCCAGTTCTAGACACTAGTTAAAGGGGTATGTATTGATCAAAAAGTTTTAACTTCTAGTGAATGATGTCTTGTGCACAATCCCAAACAAGGGCCACTATCAGAATAATAAAGTGATAAAAAAACCAAAAATTGAGAATGGATTCCTATCAATCAAAGTAGTAAAAGTTGGAAACCATTATTCATTATATGGAATCAGAAATAAATGATCGTAATATATTTCTCCAAAAAAGGGAACATGTACATAAAATTTATATAAAAAACCACTTTCTTAAAAAATGTCTCCACATAATTTTAAAATCATCAATTATAAATAATAGATATTAAATTTGAGATAAAAAGAACCACTTGCCTTAGTGTTTAAAAATAACTTTTATCTCCACGTAGATCTTGAGATAGGAGTACCCATAACATGCCCCCATTAGACTCAATTGGGTATCATTTACAACCCTAAAATTAGTCAGAAAGTATCAAATTTACCTTTCAGTAGAATTGTGGTCAACATGTATTACTTATTATCATATGTGTATCTTCTCAAGATCCAATTTTCTAGAATTAAGGTCATCACGTATCTAGTGATACCATACATCAATATGTTTTTTATCTATCATGAAAAGGAAGATTATTTCATAAAAAATGAAACTTTGACTATCACAAAATAAAACATACATGTCTTGATTAAAATTGAGCTCAGAAATAAATTTATTCTTCCACAACAATTAATTAGATGATTCTATAGCTACAATAAACATACACTGAATGGTAGAAAAGTCAACACATCTCTAAAATCTAGACTTCCAAGATATAACCCCTATAAAAGTGATAAAATATCCTAAAGTTTACTTCATAAAATCTACATCTCCTTCTATATCTGAATCTATAAAACTAAAAATCATTGGTTTCCTATTTCCAAAACAAAAAACTCAAACAAGAATTACCATGAAGATATCAAAAAATATATTTCAATGCTATCAAATGTTTTATACTTGAATTTAATATAAAATAACTAACCATACCAACTGAAAAAGTTATATTAGGTCTATTACATACCATCACATACAAAAAACAAACAATGATAGATGAATAAGGTATATGCTACATCTCATCTCTCTCCTAATCAGTAGAAGGTGGATGACTATCATTGAGCTTAAAATGAAAATAAATATGAGTACTAACCACTTTGGATCTATCCATAAAAAATATCTGAATCAACTTCTCAATGTATCTCTCTCGATATAACCATAATTTCTATTATGGGAGATTATCATTCCAAGAATTTGTCTCGCTTCCCTAAGTCTTTCATCATAACAGATTATCAAATCTCCTTCAATATGTTAATTTTATAAGCATCATGAAAAATAATAAGTATAACATAAATATAGATCATCAATATAATAAAATATCCATCAACAAATCTATGAAGAAAAAAATGAATAGAAGATGTATTCTTAAATTCCTGATGGAAAAAACAGACTCAAACTTCTTATAGAACTACCATAGAATTTTCTTCAGATCGTATAAACTCCCATTAAAACTATATAAATTATTCTATTTACCTATTTTAAAAAAACATTTCGGTTGATTAATATAAATATACTTATCTAAATCACCATATATGAAATATGTTTTCAAATCTATCTAATAAATCTATAAATCAAAAATAGTAGCCAAACCAAGAATAACTCTAATGAAAGACATTTTTACAATTAGTGAGATTTTTTTTTAAATCAATAACTTTCTTCTGAAGAAAATATTTAACAAATAACCTTACCTTATATCATGGAAAAAAATATATTTTCATTTTTAATCCAAAAAACCACTTATTTTTCTATGATCTATTACCTTTAGGTAACTTTACTATCTCAAAAGTTTTATTTTCATGAAATTATCTCAATATATCATCAATTGTTACAAACTATATATCCTTCTAATCACTTTGTTTTTATTGTCACAAGATTATGGTTATCCCCATTTAGCAGGGAGAATATACTTATCAGGTCAACACTAAGTAAAAGTGGTATGATTCTGAGATGATATCTTGAGTGGAACTGTGGGTTCATTAATAATCCCTAGAATTGGATCATTAGAAACAACAAGTAAATAAAAAAACTCCAAAATTTCCCCCTGAATATCATTTTTTGAATCGATATGACCATCAAAATCAATAACTTATTGTAAAAATGAATTACAAACTATCTCAAGATGAAAAAACCATTAGAATTTGAAGATGTAAATTTTTCTCTCATATCAATTTCTACAATAGTATGATCCTCTATAAACACTAAATCATGAATTCTGACAATTTTATTCAAAATAGGATCATAAAACATATTCACCCTAAAAATAATTCCTATAACTAATGAAAATGCATTATCTTGTTTTACCATACAATTTGGATCTCTCTTTCATAGACACATGAAAAAAGGATTTATAACTAAAAACACATAAGTGGTTGCATTTAATATCATTTCCATACCAAAACATATCAATATTATCTTCTTGGAAAATAAATGTAAGAGTTAAGTTTATAATATATATAGTAGTAAATAAATCCTCACCCTAGAAATGTCCTAGAAACTTTTCTCAAGCACCCATATTTTTTGTATTAAAAATAAAAAACTAAATCTTAAATGAATAGTCCTAAATAAAATTCAAAAAATAAATTCCTCCTCTAAAAGTATTATATTTCATTGTACCTAAAATATCCTAATGTACCAACTCAAGTACCTGTGACTTTATGTGTAAAGGATGACCCTTGAAACTAATACCTCTCTATTTTCTATCCAATAAATGATCACATATGTCCAATTTGACACCATTAAAAACTAGAAGAAAATTTCTCCCGACCAAACAACCAATTCCCTTCTCACTGATGTGACTGATCACCTTATGCCATAATTTGGTAGAGACACAACACTCAACAAAACAAGTAGTAAAAAAAGAAATTGTATCTCTCTTATAGTAAAATACTGCCTATTTATTTACTTGATTCACAACCAAGAAACCCTTTAAAAGCTTCCATTATATTTATCCAAAAGTACTGAAAAAATTACCATCATAAAGAATAATGATAGAAATGATATTCAGATGACCCTTTGAATCATATCAAACATTTTTCAAAATCATCTTACTTCCTATGCATGTCTCTAAATAAATAGTCCCCATATATGTAATATCAACATGCCCATTATTTCCTATCTTTAAAATCTCAAAAAACCTAGGATGTAAGATATAAATAATTACATATTAAATTACATTAAAAATAAGGTTCTAATTTAAACAAACCAATAATAATCATAAAAAACAACATTAATATAATTATAATCAACAATAAGATCACCCTATATAGTGGTGGTGATAGAATCATCATTATAAACATTTTTATTCTATTGATTTTCCTTCATTATTTTTCCCTTTTTAGATAATAATAAAATTTCTTGACATTCCCTTTTTTAACACAATTGAAGAACTCAAATTCCTTTTTCTAATTAACTTGAAAAAATTTATAGTCACAACACTATTAGGTGAAAAACAAGTTATAGTAACATGTAAATTCTTCCATGAATCTGGTAAAATGTTAAGTAACCAAATAATTGAAACCACATCTTCAAAATCAATAACCATGAATGATAAATAATCAAAACAGTCCCAAAATTCAATTAAATAATAAAAAATAGACACACCTTATTTGCATCTCAAGTTCATGGCCTGTTTGAGAAGAAAAAATTTATTATTTATTATCTTGTAAGAATAAGTGGTTTTGAGATTCTCTCAAAAAGTTATAGAATGAGAGATGGTGATAATATTATTCATCACATTGCATTTAATCCATTGGAAAATGTAACCACAAACTATTTCATGCTCAAAATCCTAATATTCACTAGACTTTCCTTCTGGATTCTAGGTAAAAAACACAGGTTGATGCATCCATTTGAAAAAAAGTATATATTTCATTTTTAATCTCCAAATGTGATATTTTTTACCATTTAGAAGGATAATATGACTATGATTCAACTCCATAATATATCATAACACAGACCAAGGATCTGATAATAGATATTGGGAAAGAAGATACTTTTCTAATACATGAATGGATAAAAAATGTAATTGTGTAGTGAAATAAAATTCCTTTCCCTTCCAAATGGACCAAAAAAATAATAGAAACACATATTGATGAAAAAATATTTGCATGAAATTAAATATTGAAACCAGGAATTTTATAAGCTGTAAAATCCTAAAAAGATAAAATCCATGGGAACTAGTCAAGAAAAGCGATCCACCAAAAATTGAAGAGTACATGCCAAAGACTCTTTAAAATTGAAAGAGATCTCAAAATTAGTACTCTGATAAAAATAGGTTCAACGGTAGAAAATAGATCTATCTAAAATTAGTATTAAAGAGATAATGATGTATGATAAAGAATTCCAAATCATAGATATTTTCATATGGATATAAAGACCACTACTTGAATAATTGGGTGCTGAAAAATTCACTAATATCAGAGAATGTATATTTGGCATTAAAATTAGTCAAATTTTGGAAACTTTTCTTTATAGGATGAAGTTTGTACAAATTCTCTACATATATCTCTCAAAAATTGGGTTTAAACACACCAAATTTCCATATATAAGATAGTTCCTAAAAAATTGTTCTATATATATTTTTAAAAATATATATTTTTAAAAAATATATATTAATTTGAGGTCAAAATAACCACCTGTCTAAGTATTTATAAAACAATTTTATCTCTATATAGTCCCAAGGTGAATAGGATCACAATAAGTCACACCAATTACACATAACTCTAAAAATAAATATGAAAAAGGTGGTTTGGTTACTATCTTCACTTAAAAGAAACACCCCACCCTATTTAAAAAATAATTTTGACACCAGGAATGTAAAGACCCGGAATTTCTATGTAATTTTTTATAAATATATAGGAATTTTACGAGTTCACAAAAATTGACGGCGCATGATTTCGAGGCCTGGTGTGCCCGAAATCAATTTCTGAACTTTTTTCAGGTACGTTCAGTAAACATACGAGTGGGTTTTTATAAATTTTGAGCTGGTGCTCAGAATTGAAATCTGAGGGCACCGTTGAACTTGCAGTGATGATATTTTCTTAGGAAGACTTTCACCTCAATGACAGTTGGTGGAGGGTGAAAGTTAATTTTTTGGGTTTTTCATGGAAATAATAAAATAAAATAATCACATTTTATTTTATTTGTTGTAACCACTCCATGTGGAAGTTGGTAATGGGGACCACCAAACCTTAACCTCCCATGAGAGGTTATGGTGGTGGGAACCACCCGAGCCTAACCTCCCATGAGGAGTTATGGTGGTGGGGACCACCCGAGGCCTAAACCTCTTGAACTCCCCTCTTAATGATGGAGGAACCTCTCAACTCCCTCATTAATGTGGAGGATCCTCTTGACTTACTCCACATTAATTATGTCAACGCACCACATTAATTGTGCCAACCTAGGTGATTAATTAACCCAATTTAAAATTGTTCAAACAATTAAAAATTGGGGAAACCCTTTTTATTTTTGGGTTGACATTTCTTTTGAGAGTTATTCGTTGGAAAAAGGGAGAGTTCTTGGAGAAAGCTCTCCAACGAAGAACGCGTTCTTCCATGAAGAACACTCCACTGACGAAGAATGCCGACCTCGACTTTGAATTTCTTCCTTGGAACTTTCTCTGACATTGGACATATTCATCTACGAAGAATCGACGTCCATACTTCCTTCTCACGTCAACGTCAACAAACAACCCAAGGTAGGGGTTTATTTATAAGTGATTTTATATTCCCATGTTATTCTCTTCTAAAAACAATGAACACAGATCAACTCTCTATTTTAGATTGATTCATGAATGTTTTTCTTTTTTGGGATTGGGAATGATTAAATTGCGGAAGCTTGTAGGGAGGGTGTTTGATTATTTCTCTTTACCCGTTCTTGAACTTGTGGAACCACTTACTACCGCTCTAATGCGGAGAGTTCCGGCCAAACTAACATGGCTCGTCCTCTCCGTAATCCTTGTGTTCAAACGTGGTGTTCTTCGAAATGGAGGAAGGCGAAGAAGGCGACGAAGGCGATAAAGACAATGGCGAGCCACCCTGCAGCACCCCAGCCGAACCGGCCCTGCACCCCCGCGGCGCTTCGGCCGAACCGGCCCCGTGCCCCCGCGGCGCTCCGCCCGAACCGGCCCAGTGCCCCCCTCGGCGCCCCGACCAAAGTGGCCCCGTGCCCCCCACAACGCCCCGACCGAACCAGCCCCGCACCCCCGTGGCGCTCTAGCCGAACCGGCCCCGCGCCCCAGCCGAACCGCCCTTGTCGTGACCCTCCGAGCCTCCTCGGTCACACCTCCCGCAGCCTATTGTGAGCTGCCAGCCCGCGGCCGGACCGTCGCCCCGTGGCCGGTCTGCCGACCCGCGGCTGGTCCGCCGCCCTCGCGGTCGGTCCGCGCCCTCACGGTCGGTCCGCGCCCTCGCGGTACCCGTGGCCGATCCACGCCCTCGCAGTATCCGCGGCCGGTACGCGCCCTCATGGTACCCTATGGTCCGGGACGTACTGCGGGCCGGGTCGGTCCGACCGGGTCAGACCTAACCCGGGCCCCCTACGACCCATTTATGCTCTTTTGGCTATAACTTTGGCACCAGACGTTCGTTTGACGAACCGTCAGTGGCGCTGGAAATCTTAGAGAGAGATGGTCCCTTTGAGTGATACCCCACTGAGTTTTGGATTAATATGGGGAACGATCAGGTTGGATCGATCACGAATCCAACCGGGCCCCCGTGACTAAAAGGCTAATAACTCACAGACCGAGCGTCCGATTGACGCGCCGTTTGTTGGGTTGAGACCCCTATGACGTGACGGAACTTCGAGATACTTCTTCGTGGGACTTCATGGAAGTTGGAGTATTGACCAGTAGTTTGTGGAGAGGATCCTCCCATAAACGAGTGAGAATAGTGCAGGAACCCAGTGGTTGGCTGAGACTTGACAACTGTTGACCATTTCGACTCGAAGTGACTCGGCAGGCCCAGTGGGGAGCGCCTTGGTGACGCGGGAAACCCACGGTGGGGAGCACCTTGGTGACGCAGCAGACCCACAGTACTCGACAGGAGGAGTACCTCAGCAGGCCCAGTGGGGAGCGCCTTGGTGACGCAGCAGACCCATGGTGGGGAGCGCTTTGGTGATGCGGCAGACCCACGATACTCGATAGGAAGAGTACCTCAGCAGTCCAAGGTTAGTGGGAAGTGCCTCTGTGTGATGCGGAAGACCCATTGTACTCGATAGAGGAGGAGTTCTCTAGCAGCCGAGGTGTTCGACGTTGTGACTGGGAATGTTACTTTTTACTACCCTAGAATAAATCCTGGTGTGAGTTGAGTCAGTATCTCTGTGTTTTCCTCATGATTGAGATGGATTACTTGATAACTTAGGTATATGTATGGGCATATACCTAAGTAGGGTCATCTGTTGATTTCATACTTTGTGGTTTATCCTTGGTGGATTTTGTGAGACCTTGAGGGTCTCGGGGTCCCTACTGAGTATCATTATACTCACCCCGGTACGGGCTATGCCCGCACCTTATTGTGTTGGATGCAGACGACAAACAGTGCTGACTGAGGCTGAGAGTACTAGGACTGGACGATGCCTGGAAGTGGACCATACGGCGTGTCGGTATGCAGAGGAGATGGGTGGATGTGCAGTGCTGAGGAGGCGATCTGTACCTACCCTTCAGGTAGGAACCTCGAAGGATGATCCAGTAGCTGTCTTTTCTCTTTCTTCAGTTGTATTGTTTTTCAGTTGTACTTGTACCTTTACTGTTGGGCTTGTATTTCATCCCCTTTTACTTTTATCACTCTTTTGGGTTATATAGTTTTCTTGTGTTTGTATCTTGCTGTGTGCTTGGTAGTGTGTGTTTCAGGTTATAAGGCAATACCTTCCCAGTTTTAGGGAATACGCCTTTAGTGCTAGTTTCCAGCCCCTGGCCTATGGAAGGTGGGATTGGAGTAGTCACAGCACGGGCCTCGAGGGACGGGCCGTGACAAGGAATATTTTTTGAAATACATTTTAAAAATTCCATAATTGTGGAATTTTTCCATAAAAATTCATGCCATGATTTATCTTGTTTCATTTAAATTGGATAATTTTATAGGATTTATATATAATTATCTAATAAATATACCAATAAATTCGAAATATAATTTAATTTACCTATACTTTCAACCAATTCACAAAAAAGTTGTCATCTCACAATAATTTTTTCCCCAAAAATACCTTTATTTAAAACAAAGATAATTTTTTTAAATATTTTATATTAAGAACTAAAATATAAATTTATTTATTTTATAAAAAAGTATTGCGAAATTAAATATAATTTTAAGAGTTTAAAAATAATAAAATTTAATATTTAAATATAAAAAATATATAAAAATAAAAAATTAAATAAAATAAAAGTAATTACAAATTAATGTTTTGTGTTTAAAAAAGTTTTTAAAAATATTTATTTTTTCAAAAAACATTTGGATAACGTGGGAGGGTAAACAAAACATGTGAATGATGTAGAAAAAACAAATGGAATTAGTGATAAAAAATAAATGTTATGGTTCAATCATAGAATATATGGGATGGTACATAGAACATTTTGATAATGAAACAAATATATGGGAGTGAGGAAACCCAACATGTGGGGGTGAGGTCATGGAACATTTAGAATGTGAAATAATTGGAAATATAGGTGGTCATGACAAAAAACATGTTCTTGTTAAAAGAACTATTTATCTATTAAATATAAAACTTATCTTGTTCCTGAGAGAACATATAGTTATGTTGACGAGTCAAGAAACTCTCTTTAATGACACTCCAGAAATCCTTATTCACTACCATCGTTTGAATATTATTTAAAAATGATAGAAGTGCTCATACATTCCTACCAATTGGTGGGTTGAGTAGAATCCTCAATAAGGTATCAAATATATTGTAATAATATGAATAATGTGATATTAGTTTATTAAATAATTAAATAATTTGGATAATAACGGTAAAATTGATAAACTGATGAGATTTTATGATTAACTAAAACCATCAAAAATAATTATTTTATCTATGTTAAAGGGTTTTATCCTTTTCCATTTAGTTTAAATAAAGAATATATCCCATAAAATTTTTGAGTAAGATAGAACTATAAAAAATAGAAATCCTTTTACAGGAGAAAATATAGACACATCAATTGATCAAGGTGTGCTTAAATTTTTGAAATGTTATTATTTTTCTTTTTCATTGAATTTATGATTATATGTGATAAATATATATTTTAAAATCCTATTTTGAATTTGATAAAGAAATGAAGAAAACTAATATATAGTATATTATTAAGGTTGGGAAATCCATGGAAATTTTTTTATTTTTGATTTTTTTTAATAATTAAGCAACCAATTCCATTATGAAATTAAATTAAAAATAAATAATAGATTTTTAAATTTTATTAATTACTGAAAAAACATTCAACTAGAAAAAAGGTCTTTAATGACCACCAAAAGGCATCCACTTGGCCAATATAACCTTTAGTGACTACCATTTGGAAGCCACACAATGGTCAATAACAATCGTCAAATAGAGGTCGTTATAGGGCATAAGAAAAAATTTAGGGAAACCTATAATGACATCCACATAAAGGTAAAATTGGTATTTTTTATATTTTATAATACAATACATAATGTTGCTCCAAAAATAAAACACACACACACACACCAAATCTAGTATTTCAGCCACAAGTTCATATTTATGAAAATTTAAAGTAACATAGAATAATTTTATAAATATAAAAATAACTATAATTGAAAAATTTATTCATCCATATAAAACTATCATCTTCTATTATGAAACACAATTAAATTTAAAATTGAATTTATTTAATACAAAATAATTAAAAATTAAATTTTATAACCCATTTGATTTTTTCGACTATATATAGCTAAATTATATTAAAAAAATGGCATTTTTACAAAAAACATAAATTTGACCATTTACACCACACCAAATGTCATATTGACCCGATATTCATTCCTAAGGGCCATAAATTAATCTATGATCATTATCTTAAAATTTAAATACAATCTGATCTTTTTTTCTCTCTTTTTATCATTTGACACATGTTTTTAATTTTAAAAAAAACTTTTAATATAAAAACACTCTTTTAGTCTTTCCGAACCTCTACACGTTGGATTGATGTGTGATTTGTTGATGTACAATTTGTTCATTCATGTTACAGATTAGCCAATGGTTATCATCTCATAATTTCATCAAATTATGAGATTGTTTACTTGATTTTGACATTTTGATACATAATTTTAACTTAAAAAACTCTTTTAAATAGAAAAACAACCTTTTGATCATTCAAAACACACTGCATGTCAAATTGATGTGTGATCTATTTATATAGATCAAAACTTAATCAATGATATTTTTCCTAAAATTTCACAACAATCTGAGTTTTTTTGCAAGGTTTTAACCATTTAATGCATGTCTTTAACTTAGAGAACAATTTTAAATAGAAAAATGTAGTTTCAATCATTATGAACACACCAGGGATGACAATGGGTACCCGTTAACTAGGTACTCGATACTACTCAACCCAATTAAATAGGGTTAGAGTAGTGATTGAATCGGTATTTATAGGGTTAGGGTAACACATTAAAAACCGGATTAATAAGCTGGTTGGGTTAGTACAATACTCTTAGGTTACCATAGACTCGATCCTGATTATGAAAATTATTATTAATTAACCAATAATCAATTTTTAAATAACATTATAATTATAAAAAATATTTATTTATTTTGAGTTCGGTTCATATTATATTTATATATAAATTTTAAATTTGAATTAATTGATTCTATGTTATTAAATAAAGTACAATTAAAAAATATCTTTACTTATTTTTTTATAAGATTATTCTATATTTATATATAAAATATAAATATTTGAATTTTTAATTGGGTTATTAAAAGGATGAGGTTAATTAAATAAGTAGCTAAAAATATAATAGAGTAGGGTTAGGGTAGTGAATTTAAAAAATAAATAGGTTAGGGTTAGGGTTAGAGTTTTGTAAAAATAATCAGGTTAGGGTTCAAGTACCCCAAATTTCACAGGTACCCACCTCTTTCCCATCCCTAGACCACACCACATATGAGATCAACATGTCTTTTATTCTTACACTTCATAAATTAATCAATGATTATTTCTCTATAATTTCATGACAATATGAGGTCGTTTCCTCAATTTTTACCATTTGATATGGTTTTGAACTTAAGAAACAATTTTTTTTAATTCTATAAATGCACTTATAGTCATTTTCTCAATTTTGACAATTTTTTACATATTTTAATGGGGGATAGTTTTTCCATTTTCAGGTTGGGAATTATGACTTAAATTTTTATTTTTGATTTTCGGTAAACAATAAATTGAGATAAGACTCTCCAAATTATTTCTTTCTCCCTTGATCCTTTTTTGGTTCTAACTATTTCATTTCATAATGGAATCACATTTTTTACGGTTGTTGGCACCCAAAAATTCTACACCATTCACTTTACCACAATGACCATAATACGTGCACTACGGGAAAACCGGAAAATTGCGACGGGCAATTTGTGACAGGTCACTGACCCGTCACAAATAATCCTCTAGAAAGGGTTTTTGTGATGAAAATATGGTTCCCGTTGCAAAAGCTTGGGCGTGCGTTGCATGCCAAAATGCGGAAAATGGTATTTGCGACGGGCTATAACAGCCCGTTGTAAATACCCGACGGCGTTTTTAGTATTTGTAACGAAATATATATCTCGTCGCAAATACTATGTCGACAGGCGGTCTTTTGTGACGGGCTCCGTCGCAAAAGACTTTTAAACTAGAGGGTATTTGCGACGGGTTCCATCGCAAATAATTCCATCGCAACTAATCTAACCTATATATACTCCCACCATTTTTCCCTCATTCAACTCAATTATCCACTCCTCTCTCTCTAGTGTAAAATTTTCTCTCAAATTTTTTCATAGTTTAAAATTTTAATTCGGGACATTATTCGCACCCTATATCATTCAAAAGCATTAGTTTTAAGGTATTTATCTATTTCTTTTATTTTTTACTTAATTCATTTTATTTTATTTTAGTTATAATTTTTTGTTAATTAGCTGCAGTTAAATTAATTTAGAATTAGATAGTTTTATTTATCATTGTTTATGTTTATTTTTACAAATAATTATGCGCGATTAGTATGAATTAGTATGAATTAATAGTTATTATATTAATTAGTAACAATTACTGTTAAATTTTAATAATTAGTATTAAATTGTAACAATTAGTATTAAATTGTAATAATCAGTATTAAATTGTAATAATTAGTATTAAATTGTTATAAATTGCAATAATTAGTATAAATTGCAATAATTAGTAATAAATTGCAATAATTAGTAAAAAATTGTAAAAATTAGTAATAAATTGAAAAAATAGTAATAAATTGCAGCAATTAGTAATAAATTGCAACAATTAGTAATAAATTGCAATAATTAGTAATAAATTCGAATAATTACTAATAAATTTGAATAATTACTATTAAATTTAAATAATTACTAATAAATTCGAATAATTAGTACTAAATTGTAATAATTAGTAACAATCAGTAATAAATTGTAATAATTAGTAATAAATTGTAATAATTAGTAATAAATTCTAATAATTAGTAATAAATTCTAATAATTAGTAATAAATAGCAATAATTAGTAATAATTAGTAATAAATTGTAATAATTAGTAATAAATTGTAATAATTAGTAATAAATTTTAATAATTAGTAATAAATTGTAACAACTAGTAATAGATTATAATAATTAGTAATAAATTGTAATAATAAGTAATAAATTGTAATAATTAGTAATAATTTGTAATAATTAGTAATAATTTGTAATAATTAATAATAAGTAATAATAAATAGTAATAAATAGTAATAATTAGTAATAAATTGTAATAATTAGTAATAAATTGTAACAATTAGTAATAAATTGTAACAATTAGTAATAAATTGTAATAATTAGTAATAAATTGTAATAATTAGTAATAAATTGTAATAAATAGTAATAAATTGTAATAATTATTAATAAATTCTAATAATTAGTAATAAATAGTAATAAATAGTAATAATTAGCAATAAATAGTAATAATTAGCAATAAATAGTAATAATTAGCAATAAATAGTAATAAATTCTAAAATTAGTAATAAATTGTAATAACTAGTAATAAATTGTAATAATTAGTAATAAATTGTAATAATTATAATAAATAATAATAATTAGTAATAAATTGTAATAATTAGTGATAAATTGTAATAATTAGTAGTAAATTGTAATAATTTGTAATAAATTGTAGTAAATAGTAATAATTAGTAATAAATAGCAATAATTAGTAATAAATTGTAATAATTAGTAATAAATTGTAATAATTAGTAATAAATAGTAATAATTAGTAATAAATTTTCATAAATTCTATTAATTAGTAATAAATAGTGATAAATTCTAATAAATTGAAATAAATTGTAATTATTAGTAATAAATTGTAATAATTAGTAATAAATTGTAATAATTAGTAATCAATTGTATTAATTAGTAATAAATTGTAATAATTAGTAAAAAAATTGCAATAATTAGGAATTATTTGTAATAATTAGATACAAATTGTAATAATTAGTAATAAATTCTAATAATTAGTAATAAATTGTAATAATTAGTAATAAATTTTAATTATTAGTAATAAATTGTAATAATTAGTAATAAATTTTAATAATTTGGAAAAATTGTAATAATTAGTAATAAATTCTAATAATTAGTATTAAATTATAATAATTAGTAATAAATTGCAATAATTAGTAATAAATTGTAATAATTAGCAATGAATTGTAATAATTAGTTATAAATTGTAATAATTAGTAATAAATTGTAATAAATTGTAATAAATAGTAATAAATAGTAAAAAATAGTAATAAATAGTAATAAATAGTAATAATTAGTCATAATTAGTAATAAATTCTAATAATTAGTAATAAATTGTAATAATTAGTAATAAATTTTAATAATTAGTAATAATTAGTAATAATTAGTAATAAATTGTAATAATTAATAATAAATTGTAATAAATTGTAATAATTAGTAATAAATTGTAATAATTAGTAATAAATTGTAATAATTAGTACTAAATTGAAATAATTAGTAATAAATTCTAATAATTAGTAATAAATAGTAACATATTTTAATAATTTGTAATAAATTCTATTAATTAGTAATAAATTTTAATAATTAGTAATAAATTGTAATAATTAGTAATAAATTGTAATAATTAGGAATGAATTGTAATAATTAGATATAAATTTTAATAATCAAGAATAAATTGTAATAAGTAGTAATAAATTGTAATAATTAGTAATAAATTATAATAATTAGTAATAAATTGTAATAATTAGTAATAAATTGTAATAATTAGTTATAAATTGTAATAATTAGGAATACATTGTAATAATTAGGAATAAATTCTAATAATTAGTAATAAATTCTAATAATTAGTAACAAATTGTAATAATTAGTAATAAATTGTAATAATTAGTAATAGATTGTAATAATTTGTAATTAATTGTAATAATTAGTAACAAATTTTAATAATTGGTAATAAATTGCAATAATTAGTAATAAATTGTAATAATTAGTAACAAATTGTAATAATTAGTAATAAATTGTAATTATTTGTAATAAATTGTAATAATTAGGAATAAATTATTATAAATTGTAATAATTAGTAATAAATTGTAATAATTAGTAATAAATTTTAATAATTATTAATAAATTGTAATAATTAGTAATAAATTATAATAATTAGTAATAAATTTTAATAATTAGTAATAATTAGAAATAATTAGCAATAATTAGTAATAATTAACAATAATTAGTAAGAAATTGCAATAAATTGGCATAATTTCCAGCAGATTGACAACTCTCTTTTTCCCGACGCCTTATCTCCTTATAATTTTCTCCCACTGAAGTCACTATGAAAAATCTTTTCTCACGTATGGATATCAATTTTCATATGCACTATATTAGAGAGAAGTGTGGCTAGGCCTTCCTGCTCTTCATTCCCATGCATACAAAAATGGATATGCATACGTCGGAGCATATTTTTCATACTGATTTAAGTCAAAGAAAGTTTTAAGGAGATGAGTTGTCAGGAAAAAGAGGCTCTTTTTCCTGAGGAATCATCTCCACTCACTCCGACTGAAATCACTATGAAAAATCCGTTCAGACGTACAGATCTCCATTTATTTATGCACAGAGATGGAGAGTAGGGAGGCCTCACCGCACTGCTCTCCATCTTCTTACATACAGAAATGGATATCGGTATGTCAGAGGAGATTTTTCATTGCGATTTAAGTTGGAGAAAGTGGAGATGATTCGTCAGGAAAATGAGATGCTGCCAATCTGTTGGAAATTGTGTCACCAGTAATTAACAATTATTACTATAAATTAGCTGCAATTAATAATAATTAGTGTTGATTAGAATAAATTATTATAAGTTAGTATAGATTAGCATAAAAGTTTAAAAAATACTATAACTAAGTATGAAATAATAGAAATTATCATCATTTGATAGAAAATGGAATTTAATTATCTTCTATTTTTTAGATAGTGTTTTTTATATATCAAATTATACAAAAAAAACTAATTATTTTATATTTTTAGAGAAATATGGAACAAGGTAGTCGACAATAATCATTATTAAATGATCGTTCTTTGATAAATCAGCACAAGAATCCAAATGGGTTTAGTTTAAATCCTATATATATTGAGGGTGTTGAAGCTTTCTTATCATTTGCATCATCAAAACTAGAATTTTTTCAGAAGGGAAAATTAAGTTTCCTTGTAAAAAATGTGCTCTAAGGATGTTTGACACATTTGACAATGTTAGGGGTCATTTATTGTGTTAGGGTTTTCAACCAGATTACATTTTTTGGAATCAAAATGGTGAATGCAGTTCCAGAGAAGATACTAATAATTTGGTTCTTGATCCAACATGGTTTCAAAATTTAGTACATGATCTGGTAGGTCTATATTTTCAAAAAGATGAAACTCAGGATGATATTAATTTAACTCTTGAGTTGGAACCACCTCATTTTTATGAGTTGTTGAGGTCCATTGAGGATGCCTTATATCCTGATTGCAAGATAAGAAAATTTGAAGAAGTTTCTAAATTTATGGCTATTAAATCAGATAATGGAATGTCAAATAGTTGTTTTGATCAGATATTATCTTTGGTAAAAACACTGCTACCTGAAGGAAATGCGTTGCCTACAAATTTCTATGAGAGAAAGGGGCTGTTTCCTAATCTAGGTCTTGGTTATTAGAAGATTCATGCATGTTTAAATGATTTCATCTTATATTATAGTGAAAATGATTCGTTGCATAGTTTTCCCACATGTGGACAATCAAGGTATAAAGAGGCTCAAGAAGGGAAGTCTGAATTGATTCCTGTAAAATAATTTAGATATTTCCTACTTACACCCAGATTGTAGTGTTTATTTATATCTTAGAACACAACAACATTGATATCATGGCCCAAAACCAATATTACAACTAGTAAAACCATAAATCATCCCTTTGATGGTGATTCATGAAAATATTTTGAACAAGTACATCTGTCTTTTGATTTAGAATCTTGAAACATGAAATTGAGTCTTTCTACTGACGATTTATGTTCATTTGGTTCTTACGGTAGTCAGTATTCATGTTGGACTGTCTTTATAACTCCGTACAATTTATCTCCTTTGATTTTGATGAAGGAACCATATATCTTTTTGACCTTATTAATTCCAGGACATCTGAAAAATAATATTGATATTTATTTGAAACCATTGATTGATGAGTTAAACTCATTGTGGAGTAATGGTGTCAATACATTTGATGTTGCTGCGAAACAAAATTTCTTACTGAAAGCTGAATTGATGTGGACAATTAGTGACTTCCCAGCATATAGCATATTATCTGGCTAGAATACACATGGTCCAAAATCATGTCTATAAAGTATGAGAGATAACAAAGTGTTTATGCTCGTTAATGGTAAAAAAACCTTGTTTTTTCAATTGTCATTGAACATTCCTTCCAACTGATCATTCTTTTCAGAGGAAAAAATATCATTTTAGAAAAGGAACAATTGAAAGAGATGAACCTCCAAAAATGATCTCAGGTATAGAGTTAAAATCAATTATCTCTTCATTAGATCCCATCACATTTGGACCAACAATAAACTAACAGAAAACTGATGGCTTTGGGAAAGAACACAATTGGATAAAATGGAGCATTTTTTGGGATCTACCATATTAGTTTGATTTGTTGGTCCATCACATGTTGGATGTCATGTATATTGAGAAGAATTGTTTTGATAATTTATTTCATATAGTTTGGATACACCAGGTAAGACCAAAGATAATGTAAAGGCATGATTAGACCTTTCCCAAATTTACAAGCGACCAGAACTTGAACTGTTTGAAAATTTTAGATCACAGAAGTTAATGAATCCAAAAGTAGAATATATACTCTCCAAAGAGATTATATTATTATTTTGTTATTGGATTGAATATTTGAGACTTCCATATAGTTATGCTTCCAATTTGAGAAGATTTATTAGAAATGGTCATATTTCTGGATTTAAAAGTCATGACTTTCATGTTATAATGGAAATAATTATACCGATTGGATTAAGAGATATATTGAATTCAATGATTTGGGTTCCGCTAACAGACCTATCATATTTTTTGCAAGACATTTTTTATGGTGAAAAGTGACTACAATGCATTAAGAAGACTGCAAGATAATGTTGTTTTAATTTTATGTAAATTGGAAAAAATATTTGTGCCAAATTTGTTTAACTCAATGGAACATTTGATATTACATTTTCCACATGAAGAAAAATGTGGAGGTTCGGTATAGTTCCAATGGATGTACCCATTCTAGAGATGCATTTAGAATTTGAAGAAAAAAGTACGCAATAAATCATTAGTTGAAGGTTCAATTGCAGAAGATTATTTGCAAGGGGAAATTTCTTTTTTTTATTTCATTACTTTAAATATGAATATACCTCAAAACACAACCGTATGGGCCATAAAGAGGGAAATGTTGATGATGAAATGGGAAATAAATTATTAGTTTTCAATCAGCCCTAACTTGGCTTTGGTGGAGTTCATGAATGGTGGATTTCAGATGATGAACATCACAAAGATCATACATATGTTCTGCTCAACTATGAAGAAATGAAACCATTTGTACAGTGAGTGCTCCTATCACTTATTTTATAATTTTTGTTACAGTAAATTAATCTTATTTTATTTTTATATTTTACGATAATCATATCAAGAAACAACTTCTACAAATTACAACAGTTTCTCTTAAAGAACGTCGGAAAAAAAAAATTCCTACTAGTTTCAAAAACTGGTAACATAAATTATTTTTGGTTTAAAATATAAAATAAATTTATTATCTATTATATTGATAATTGTTTTAAAAAATTTCAGGTTTCTCAACATGCTGATAAAATTGATAATCAATTTTGTGTATTGAGTAACCCGTCATAAAAAATGGTTAAATATTACAATGCATATATGGTAAATGGTTTTTGATTTCACACATGTGTATATGGGGAACAAAAAAACAATGAATAATGGTTTTTTCTTGAAAGGATATCATCATAGAGAAACTGAAGTTTCCTTTTACAGTATGCTAGAAGAAATTATTGAACTATGTTATCTAGGACAACATTACATAACGATGTTTAAATATTAGTGGTTGTATACTGATGGAGGCTTGCAAGTTCATCTGACCCATGTAATTATTGATATTAAATATAAAAGTCTTATTGTAGTAAATGAACCATTTTTATTAGCTTATCAGGAACACCAAATTTATTATTCAAAATATTGTGCTACTTCAAGAGAGTTGAGTGATTGGTGGAGCATAATAAAAATTAAATCTTGGGAAAAATCAGTTTACTCAAAGTGAATGTGGTTCAGCTGAAGCAGAAGGAATTCAAAATTTTCAAGAGACTGCTCCAAATCCATCTTTTTCATGAAGAGACACGAATATCGATGATGACACCCCACAGTTAAGGGTCAATGGTGATGATGATGTTAATGATGTTACAAATTAATTTAAAATGACAAGAGATTATGAAAATAAAATTCATATGGAAATTGATGATGCTAAGGAGGAATATGAAGACATTGACATCGTTAGATATGAAGATGAGGATGAATATGAACATTGACATAGTTAAATTCCAGTTATAATAATATATGATATATATCTATATATAATAGTTGTTTTTAGTTGTTTTCTAACAACATTCATTTTGTATTTTAGATAGATGAGGGGATTTATCATCTGTTGCAGAAAAATGATTTACTTTTGGACGAGAAGGATGTTGGGTGATTTGACCCTCAGACTACTAGCAGTTTAGGGGGGGGGGGATCAGAGGGGGCATGGTCTTGTGCGTTTGATGATTCCTGACCCGATCCTCCAGCGGCGTCCACGTTTGATATTTGATCTATGTGTGTATAGGTATGTTTACTTGTTTATTTTAGTTAGTTTTCAATATTTTATTTATATAATTTGTTTGATTATTTGTACTTTTTTTCATAGATTTACACATATAACTACTGGGTAGGGGAGCGCCATGTTGTACAATTATTTTTTGGAAGCATGAGTCTCATGGGATCATATTCCTGTTGATGTGCAGCATCGCATGTTTGATCATTTAATGGTACGTAAATAAATAATATTTATTTTGAAATTAATTTAATTAGTAACTTGATATTATAAATTATTTGTAGGGTTTATGGTATCCCATCGATGAGAGAATGCGTGGGGCTATCTGAAAGGCATGGAAGGTGACTATGCATCAGCGTTGTAGTCATTTTTTGCATAATTTGAGAAGAAAATCAATGGAGAAAGAAAGAGTGACAGAGTTTGATGAGTCTTGTCATGCCCACCAACCTGATTACATTTTATACTAGGTTTGGGATGGATTGTGTTAACACTGGTTGGGTGGTCATTTTCAGAGGAGATCATTGGTATGCCGACAAAATTGGGGGAGACAGGAGGTGACACATCGACCCGGTAGTCATACATTTAGTATGCATATGGATCATATGGTAAGTAATTTTTTTAAATATTTTATACAACTTTAAATGTAAATGGTTTATTTTATATTCCTATAGGTAGTTGAACAACCCGATATTTTGGAGTTCGATGTTTGTAGGAGGATATATAGTGATCCAACCAATGAAGAGATTAGAGGTGCTCGCCAGTGTCAGATTTTGGCCATTATATTTTCATTTTGATTTTAAAATTTAACTAAAAATAACATTTTAACTATTTTACTTTTAAATTTCAATTGAATGAGTCATATGAGGCTGCGATGTCTCATACACAGGCTGAGATTCAGGAGGAGACTGATACTCAGACCAGTACCCACCGATTTAATGAGACAACATAGATGCATGTGACTTAGTATGCCTTTGAGAAAGGCCGAGTTATTGGTATCATCTCTTGATTTACACCTATGGATTATTATTGCACCGTTGTGATGTCAGCATCCATCTTGAGATGAACTCATGGAGAGTCATCATCATCTACTGCACAGTATCAAGAGCAGCTACGAGCTCAGAGTGAGCTTATAAAGAGTATGCATAGGGAGCATGAGAAGATGTGTCAATGACATCAGCATGAAGAGTTTCTACGACAACAGCAACAACAACAACAGAAGCAATAGGAGATGTAAGAGGAGATGCATCGATGGCAGCAGCAGCAGGAGCAGAAGCAGTTGGAGTACATGCGACATCTGACTCGTGGTTTTTGGATGAAGTTCCCTCTACCATCTCCTCCAAACGACCCTACCCCTTAGTGATCTATTTATTTTTTATGATCAAACATTTGAATGTAAATTATGTTTTTAATATTAATTATCTACATTTTTATATAGTGTGTTTTTTATATTATTTCAAATATTACATTTTTATTATTTATTTAATATTTTAATATTTTATTAATTTATTTAATTTTTTATTATTTTATTAATTATTTTTTTCATTATTTTATTTTTATTATTTTTATTATTTTATTAATTATTATTTTTGATTATTTTCTTTTGATTATTTTATTATATTTTCACAAATATTGAGGTTTTCATTATTTTATATATTTTTATTATATTAGTAATATTAATATCACTATTTTATTAATAATAATAACAATATTATTATTATATTATCAACATTATTATTATTATATAATTATTATTTAATTATTTTATTATTTAATTTATTTTACTAATATTAATATTATTATTTCATTAATATTAATATTATTTTATTATTTTATTATTATTATTATTATGATTTATTTTTTAAAACTATTTACGACAAGCCCGTCACAAAAAAGTATTTGTGACGGGCCGTCACAATAAGGTATTTAAAAACCAAGATGAACCTTTTTGGGATTAAACTGAATCCTATCACAAATATTTACTTTTTTACAATGGTCCACCGCAAAAAACCCTATTTGTGATGTCATTTTCTACAATGAGTCATTTACGATGGGACCCAGTTGCAAAAGGGTATTTGTGATGAGATCCCATCGCAAATGACCCATCGCAAATTCCCCTATTTCTTGTAGTGGTTCCACACATAGAAGACATGATTTAATTCGAATATAAAGGAGTGGTACACTTGATTAGGATGAAACCAATAGGATCTATAAGTTCTATATGATTGATCACATACTAATGGGTGGATACCCTTTAAGAACTTCACCCAATCTAGTGACGTGGTGGTGAGAACTTCCCACCTGGAGTAAGCTATGGATTTCATCTATTATTGGTAAAAAGTTCACTCATTATTCAAATACATTTCTAGAACCTATATAACCCTATTTTTTCTTTATAAAACATCTACTATAGGTAATATTTTCATCCAATGGTGTAACTCATTTCACAAAATTTTATTTGAGAGGTTGTGAATCCAAATTGGGTTTACATATAAAAATTATATCCATTTGATGTAGGAATTTAATCATGGAATTTTGTTGAAGCCCATGTTCATGCCTAGATCTCTATTCTCACCCAGAAAATGCATTCCCTACTCTACACCCATATTCATGTGCACCTAAATGGCCTATAACTAGATTGAGCCCTACTTTTAGTCCCCTTCTTCAAGTGTTTTACTCTGTGTGCCCAAATGATATCATGTGTGCACTGCACACATGCCCAAAAGAAAAACTTGGGAACCTGAGGTAGTTACTTCCCATGGATATGCACCTAGGATAGGTTTTTCCTAAAAAGGACCCCTTGCCTCTCATTTTTAACATCATGTCTGACTCTATGGATAAGTAGTATCACTAGAGTGCCTGATTCCCTAGTTCAAGCATTAGTGTTCTCATGAAATCCCATGGGTAATTTATGAATCAAAATAGAAGGTAATGTTATGGATATACACCCAATTTGGAGTCACACCCATTTTAGAGTTTCAACCAACTTATAGATTCACCCAACTTGGAGCCATGCCTAACCCTAAAGGGACAATATGAGTGAAGAAACATGGTTCACACCTCCAAAAATTCAGAGACATGATGAGGCCCTATTATTTATACCCTTTACTTGGTAACTAAATTAATTGGGTTCAAAAACACTTGATTATCAACCACTAGAGTTCCACTTCACCCACATCACTTAACTAAGCGCCAGTTCACTCAGGTCACCTATCTGAGCACAACTTCACCCAAAACTCCTAATTGGGAACCAACTTCACCCAAGTCACCTACCCAGGAACCAAACCATTCCATACTAATCTATACCATGAGGTATCCACCCCTTTATCCCCAATTGGGATCATTTATAGGATACGGTCTTAGGCCTTTAACCCGATCCCTTAACTTTCATCACCAACCATCATGAAAAATTGAGAGCCGCACTATGAACTTTTCAAGTTAGGTCAAACATGATTTGAGTTATGATACCTACAACCACAACCTTGATCTTAGAGAATAACTTGAGTCAAGATAAACCAATTTTCTTTCTAATATTTCTTGATTCAAGATACTTCTCTTGGTTACTTCATATTCCTCGATTCTAAATACCCCTCTTGGTTTCTTCATATGCCTTGAGTCAAGGTAATCCTCTAGGTTTCATCATATACCTTTAGTATAGATAATCCTATTGGTTTATTTATATTCCTTTAGTAAGAAACTCCTATTGGTTTCCTCATATGACTTGAATTGAGATAATACTCTTGGTTTATTCATATTCCTTGAGTCAAGATACTCCTCTTGGTTTCCTCATATATCTTGAGTCGAGATACTCCTCTTGGTTTTCATATATTCCTTGAGTACAGATTCTCCTCTTGGTTTCTTCAAATACCTTGAGTTGATATACTCTTATTGGTTCCTAAATTTCAATCATATGACCCATAGTTAGGTTAAATAATAAAGTTTTGATCATGTGTATGTCCCACACCAACCATTTCTAGGTACCATTCACCTATTAGTCCACTATTCATGAATTTAAATTTCTTGGAGGTAGTCATGTATGCATGAACTTAAAAGGAAAAAATTTATTCCTTTTTATATGACCTTAAAAGGTATGAGTGTTGACACTCTTTTTTTATCACATGGGATGAAAAGATTATGAAGATTACCCCAAGTATTAGAGAGGTAAAGATCCACAAGAATGATCAAAGTAACTTTACTAAACTAGCCTATGCACAACAACACTATGTACTAGAAGGCTCACATGAAATTGAAGGATCAACCACCCCTGTGTAGGTTACCTTCACTGGGTAACTACATCGGTTACCTATGTAGATGAACTACTTCAACCAGGGTCCCATGTTTGCATATAAATAAGACCATGGGTCTCATCATTTGAAATACTGAAAAATGGAAGAAGCCTCCAAGCTCTGGTCACACAACCCCTTCTCCCAGGTCCTCCAAAATCCATCATGTAGCTCTCCAAAACTTGAGAAAAGAGGGAATTAAGGGGGATAGTGGGATCAATGTCCCTATAGGTTCTGAAACACAAGACACCTGTATGAGGAACCCTTCCACCCTAGTTTAAAAATACTAGCTCAAAGGTCCCTTCTCAAACCCCATGACCTATATGAGACCCTTCCAGGGACACCTAAGGAGACCCTTGGTTCCTAGAGTAAGGCATTTCCTAAGTGTTGTTTCCTAGGTGGTCCATCACCCAAGGCACCTCTAGCTCATGCAGGCTCACCCCTGCACAAATCACTTACAGCCCCTCCCATGTCACCCTACTCAAATCACCTCCTACTCACCAAAACATGACCTATGTGATACATGTTCCAAGACCTCATTCAATCCACCAATGGTATGGATGAACTTCCTTTGGATCCCTCATCTTAGGGGGACTAAATTGAAGCCTCCACCAAATCCTCCGTACTTTCACAACCATGGAGAGAGACACACCAAAATGCATCCAATTCAGTTATGCATTCCATTGGTCAAATTTGTCTTTAACTTGTTCTAACTGATGGGAAAGGTCCTTAGGGTGCATGCAGTTATGCATCCCATTAGTGATGAGGAACCTGGACTTCGGAGAAGTGTTAGAGATCTTATGATCTCAAATACTAGGGTTAAGACCATATCCTTCCCCAGTTAACTCTACAACTAGGGACCTCCAATTATATATAGGAATGAATAGGATCACAATTTAATTTCCCTTTGAGGGTTAATACCATATCCTTCTATTTTCTTTAGAACCAAGAGTAGGGAATATCTCCTAGAGTAATCCCCTGGCCTTTTCTTATGGGACATATCTAGATGGGCAGTCCGATTTAACTTTCTTGGATATGAAACAAGATGAGATGAGCACATCAAAGACCTTTATTCTTTTTATGTATCCCCAAAATCTTCCACTATCAGAAGAAGGATCATACAGTTTTTTGAATATTCCACTTACTCTTGTTTCTCACATATGAGCATGAATCACATGGGCTTATAGGTTAGCTATGATCACGACATCCACATAGTCATATGAATGTATTAGTAGATAATATTTTTCCAGATATTCCTATCACCTTCCTTCAGAGGGACTCCATAGGAATGGGTCCTCAAATCCATGTATCCAACCAGAAGGTCCTTCTATTTAGTATAATCCCCAACTCAATCCTCTCAAAGGGACACATTCCCTGAGAGACAAAGGGAATCCTCTTAAATAGTGTAAGACCTAGAATCATCCCTTAATTCTATAAAAGGGACAAATTCACATGTGATAAAAACCTTCCAAGGGAATCCATAGGCATAGGTCATCACAACTGAACTATATGGGCTTTGATTTCCATCCAAATGGGATACGTAGGAAACCTCCCTGAAGTCCAAAACCAACATGCCAAAATCAACTTCAATTATCTCTAGGCCACATTCCTAGTATGTTCATGACTAACCAGAGATCCCACACCCCTTCCAGGCTCATTTGGATTCCTTAGTGTAAGTCCCACACTGAAATTTTACTAAGAACCTTTCACCTAAATTTTCTTGCCTCACAACATTAAATTTCATAGTTTGGTCCTCATCACATGAACTTAAATGGTATGATGTTTCCCATTAAGTGGAATAGAACCATGTGGGTAATGATTCTTTTCACAAGGATACATAAGAATCCCATCTCATGGGTTTAATAACAAAATCAAAATAACTCCCATATCCATGGATGATGATAAACTCTATAGCATGCCACTATATGCCTTAAAAAATCATAGTATTAAATGATAAAGTCTCTAATCCACTCATAAAAGGGTACCATTGATAGATAACCTCGAATACATACAGATATCTTCATCATTGAAGAACCTCAGATACATACAAATGACTCTAAATCTACACATGCTAATAATTGGTTGTTAATTCAAGGGTGAACTATGTCATATTTGGGAATTAATGAAATATTCATGAATATATTGTAAATTTATAAGAGAGTCAAAAAGTAGGAAACAACTTCCACCAAAAGAGTGTGATAAGACCAACCTCCCACCCTCTCGACCAATGTGAGTTCTTAAGTATCATTGGTTAAATTACCCAATGAGTGCCTGCCTTTGTAATGTAGGTCCATGAGTCATCACCAATATGAGATCCATTGGGTGTTTCTGGTTCCACAAACAAACCATGTTGGAAACTAGCCAGAAAAGATGTGGGGTATATGTTTCTGACATGAAGTTTGTCCCACCAACACCACAAAACACCATTCCATCCCCATGTGGTATTTAGGAATGAAATTTTTTTTTGAACACAATATGAATCATTAACCAAGATGATGGTATCGCCAACCTATCAGGTCCCTTTTACTCTTAAAGTGAAACAGGGCCAAACAATAAAATCAATTATGCATGTGTTCATTTATTGAGATGCTTATTTGATGATGTTTTCTTGTTTATGTTTTTCACTTATATTTCAGGAACATTTGATAAGAAATACCTTCTATCCAAATGATGTTACACCAGTTATCATAGATGCATGCCTTGACTACCATTCATGTTTGGTCCTCGTCTAAATAAAGGAAACCATAACCAAACCAATGTCTTCAATACAGGGTCTTAAATGCATTGTTCCGGGAGTACTACCAAAATGGTACCATCCTGACCCCAGAGGATACTTGGCAGGACCTCCAACTCATAGAGTCTCACCATTCTCTCACTCAGTGATGAATTGTTGTCCAGAATTAGATGACAACAATCATAATATCCAACCATTTTGGAATCTTATCCCTAGAATGAAACAATAAAATCCTCCCTTATCTTAGGGAGGAAGATCAAGAGGATGCAAATAGCCTCACCTAGAAGACATAAGGGTCCTTTCAAAGTGCTCCTACCAATAGTCGCTACCGACAATGTCGTGCGGTGGTGAACCCTTAACATGATGAGGGTTCCATCCCTATGAGTCCGTCCTAGGTAATATAGACCTGGGAATGCAAGAAGGGTCATTGAGGTTAGGGGCCAATCAAAAGGAAATAGGGATACACCTCTGTCCCCTCTTATGAAGCCCACCAATCAAATTTGGTGGAAAACTATGAGTTGGTACAAACACCTACCCATACTAATCAATCCTTCTAGTAGACTCATCTAGAAGTATACAAGGAAACACACCAACAAAATATGGAGGCAAACAAAAATCAGGAAAAAATACCCACCCACACCCAGAAAGCCCACCAGTCAAATTCAGCAGCAAACCATGAGCAGACACAAACACTTTCCCACACCAACTAAACCTTACAGTATCCTTATCTAGAAGTTTCCAAAGAATACTACTAGTTAAATTTGGTAGAAATCTATTGAGAAGGAACAAACACCAACCCACATCAATCAAGTTCTCAATTCAAGTTTAGTGGAAACTGTGATTAGGTGTACACACCTGCCTGTATTTATTATGCCTACTAGTAGCCTCATCTGGAAGCATCCAGAGAATTCAGTAGGCAAGTCCTAGTGATGGATAGGTGGATGACCCAAATCTATTCCCCCACACCTGTGTACTGTCAGTATCCACTGGTAAGAAATAAAGGACAATAGAAGGCACACACCCCTACTGTAGTCACAAAATGGGCATATATCCTTGTTTCAGCCACTAAAGTTACCAAGAACATCTTGAAAATGGTGAAAGGGGAGGAAACAATTTCTTCCCACATCCTACCAACCTTCCAGGACATAATAACAACAACGGTAGTGGAAGGGGGCGGGCAAAAAACTCTATCACCAAAATGGGGTGACTCATCAACATATCACCCCAGAGAAAACACACACCTCTTGTCCCATCCAAGAGGTTCGTAGTCCAAACTCCCCCATGATATAAAGATAACAAGATCAGTCCCATTCACCCATTATAACTAGAGGTAATCAGTCTATTCTAATGGCCACTCTGAGGCATGAATAAACCCAAACCAAAATTCTAGAAACCTACTGATAAATTCTAAAAACAACACTAGAGACAACCGAACAAGATTTCGTATATGAAAAATACTTTCCCCAGAAAGTGGACCCATTCACTCTCAATAAGAAATATAAAAAGAAGCCTCACCATAGATGACTAGAAAATTAAGATCTGATCTACAATACTTCTCTACTTAATGTTGGAGTTCTTGAAGCTATTAGATTCTTATCTATGGAATCTCAGGATCCTACACTCTCGTTAAAAAAAATATTGGAATAGTAGTAGTAGTTCTGAAGGTTTTACCTGGTCACTTCACCCTGAAATATTAATTCATTTCCATTATCTAATCAATATCGAGAGACTATTTTCTCATGAGATCCTTAGAATCACTCTGCATAACCAGAAGATCAAACAATAGTATCTCCCACTTACTTTCAGCCACCCTGAAGTTCCTCTCTATGGTATATACTATAGGAATTTTCTTCACATTCATACATGAATCCATAATGGTATTCCTCCACATAATGGAATTCACTGTGAAAGTTACCTCCACAGTAGCATTTCACTTTGATAAAAGGGTCCTCCCATTGCTAATTTAATAATGGAAAACCCCTCCTACCGAGTGTCACTCAGGAAAATGAGGACAGTAATGCCTGATTCCTTGTCATTGAAAATTTAAATCCTTTATTAAATAGAATACAACCCAAGGAGATAGTCATTCTCTGAACCACCCTTGAATTTCCTTCCTTCTAATATAATAGAGGAAGTCCTTACCAGTCTAACTATTTATATTAAATCAATAAGAAAGCATCTAATCAGGTCAGACCAGGTTGATGAACCTCTAGAGAAAGATGAAGAATACATGTTGAACATGAAACGATATTTGGATAAATATGAAATACCATTCGTGTTTTGGCCTTTAGCCACTCCCCAATACAATATTCCTGAGGAATTTTCAGAATATTGTATTCATGACATCTGCATAAATATATGAAACAATATTTATCACTTAAAATAAAAGGTATTAACTTATCAATAATATCTAAGAAATATCAAGGAAATAGAAGGGATACACTGCCAAATTGACTTGGTGTCTCTCCCAACTGCATGAAATCCAAAATTGGGGAAACAACAATGATCCCTTCAGCGCACATGTCTTGGTGTGTTGAAATAATTTTTTTCAGCTAATCATAGATACCCCATCTAGTGTTCATATTAGAGGATGGGGTGAAAACAAAGAATTGTATTTAATCATGCTCCCTAATCAGTAAAGTCCCCCAAAGGTGACATCGTGAAATTTCATATCTTCAGGTCAGCTTCCACAAATAGACTATGTATGCAACCAAAAGTACTCTTAGAAAAAACATTCCCCGACCAACTCTCATAGATGTCAGGCCAGAAGAGAGAAATCTATCAAAAGACTCTTGCAACAGGAATATGAGAATATTGAGTAGGCCTCATGCTTGGGGGAAATCAATCTCTAGATAGCACAAATGTCTCAAATAGTGAAAATGTATTTGTAGGAAGAAAGCTCAGGTGTAGGTCATACATTGAATCCAACCCATTTTTGAACAAGGATTTGTAAAATAAAAAGGGAATCCACGATAGTACCATCCAAGTAAATATAGGAGCAACCCTAGACCATAGGGTTGGGGGATTTTTTAACACAAACTTCAAGTTCAGCAAACTGGGATTGAATGTTTATGTAAATAGAGTAGGAATAACACTAGACCATAGGGATGGGGTATTTTTCACCTCAACAACCTCCTCCTCAGTAGAAGTTATTATTCTACCAATTAGGGGGAATACTGAAGAAAAAATACTCCCTATTAATCTAATATTATTATCTATTATCCTCATTAAGAACACACATGAAAAAATTATCTAGAGATTCCCTTCAAATTACCATCCTCCAAACAGCCCCAAGAGAATTAGAAAAGGAGAGGACAAGGCCTCATGGAGTGTGTAAATAAAGGTAGTCTCTCAAAGAGACTGATGAAATTTATGCAACATGTTACACATCAGTGAATGTTATTAACACCACCCCTATAGACCCTATAGAACATGAGGCCAATACAGAGGAGTAGGAGGAGGAAGTATTGATTCATAATACTGTCCACACTAAAACAATTAAAGGAGGTGTTCATACCTAGAACTGGTGAATTTCTTTAAATTTGGTAATTCCCTCAACCACTTTATTATTACCTTATTAGAGAGTATCCACCAAAGAAAAGGGTAAAGGTAAGGTTGCACCTCACCCAACTCCCAAATAGGTTGAACCCCTTACACCTGAGTAAATATTTTATAAGAAAGAGAAATGGATAAAATAATTGATAAGACTCAACACAGAACTAATCTAAGGAAAAATTCATATCAGATATGTTCTAAAAATAGATCCTCAACTCGCACCCCCACCTAAAGTACCTCAACAAAGAGGGTTTGACCCAACAACTGAGATAGATCCAGAACATCCACTCAATGTGGAGTATTGAAAACCAATATATTTGGATCCCACAATAGCATATCAGTAGTTCCCTCAATTGGGTACACAACTAGAATAGTTCTAGGTACATCCTTACAAACCTACCACTATAGATTACCCACAGAAGATACCGGTAGGGCCTCCATAGTTGGCCCTATCTATTGTTACCCCTATTTAAGATCCTTCTCATCTAGACATACTATTGAGTTTCTAATAGCTCAATTGGAATCTATGGAGGAGAAGTGTGCATTGGTATAGATGGAAAATAAGACTTTCCCTGAATGGGTTGATCCAACCCCTCCCCCACCAAACTTTTGAAAGCCTACATGTCCAATTTTCAATGGATCAGGGGACCCAGAGAAGCATTTAACACATTTTGTGTCCCACTGTGATCCCATGATGGGGACCTCTACATAATAGAAAGTAGTGAAACTCAGGTTCTTCGTGAAAACACTGAAGGGGCCAGCCTTTGTATGGTACACTAGTTTACTAGCACGATCAATTACAGTATGGGAATATCTCCATCAGATGTTTCTCTTCCAATTCTTCTCAATGTTATAGAAGACAACAGTCCTCGACCTCTCAAACTAAAAATAGTGGGAGAATGAGAGGGTATCATATTTCATTTCTTGATGGAAGGGATTGACATAATCTCTAATCTTACAACTTGCTCAATAATATTTTCTATCTATCTATATAGATAATATTTGTGATGAGTTCTGAACACCACTCATCCCTATGAAATATATAGGGGGTTTTGTGATCTTGCCACAATTTCTCAAAGAATGTAAGACTCCATCACAAAAAATAATAATAAGTCCCAAGTAATTCCATAATCTCAAGGAAAAATAATAGGGAAAGAAAAGGCTTCCATCATTACACTTAAGCTGGCCCCTGCACCATCCCCGACTCCAAATCCCGCACCATATCGTGCGGTACCCCTCCTGAGTGTCAGAAACAATGCCTACCTCTTTAGGATGATAAAAGGTAGAAGAGGAAAAAATAGTTTGAGGAGTTCAAGAACAAATTTTATTCTTTATGAAATGACAAAGTTCCCAGTTACTTCATCTCAGCATTGGATAATAACTTGATCAAGTTTACGAAGCCCAAAAATCCCAACCAGGATGGTGTCAAAGATCTATGAAACCATTTCCCCTTACATCAGACATTGTTTCACACCATCTAGTAATGTTTTGTTTTTAAATACATCCCATAGAAAATGTTGGACTTTGGGAAAGTGAAGCTTGTTAAGAAACCCACACAGGTAACATGTATTTCTACTACCAATCCAGAGGAGGATAATGAATGGAAGGAAGTTAACAACAAGGGTATGAATAAATTAAGTGATTATATGGTTAGAAATATGATAAAATGGACTCATTATATATTATGAGTATAGTTGAAACAACCAACTATTCCACCTGATGATTCCACTACCGCACAACTGACTCTATTGGGGTCATAGTCCTCTGAAATTCAGTCTTCCAAGAAATGACTTGGCCAAAAGAGTGGGAAGAAAAAACCAGAAGATGAACCTATAATAAGGAATAATTTTACTTTGACTCTATCATAATTCATGCCTTCAGTCCCAAGAAAATGGGCACCACCCCTCCAAATGGTACAATAGGAGTTGAACCGGTAGATGAAGTCCTCATCAGAAGAGGAGTTGATCTTCAGTTCCATTAATGTTAGTCACTTAATGTTTTTCTTTTCAGATGATGAGTGTGACTATAAACCTGAATTACCTAAATCTGATTGGGGAATTAGGGGAAGAGGCCTTCAGATCTTAGGATACATGGGAATACACGTTCATACCAGAATTCAATACTCTAGTCACAACCCTACTCGAGCCATCTACATTGCCAAAACTCATGGAAGATTCCTCTAGTGATATCAGTAGGATAATGAAAATTACCCCACAAATGACACGGTTTTACTTAACCCAATCATCCTAGAAGATCGACTAGAGGGGATTTTATCACCCAATCAACCATGAAGTGCAGGTAAACCTAGTCAACCTAATCCTCCAAGGAAATAATAGGCTTCACTCCTATTCAAAGGTCCAATCAACCTACATCAAGTACTTAAGTTCCTAAAGTGCCTACAAAAGAGAATCTACATACTGAGAAGCATAGAACTTTAGCCCAAAATATGACATCTTAAAGCAATTATCCCTGGTTTCAGCTAAGTTTTCAATCCTGGATTCTTTGAGTTTATCAAAATACCTCTAGGATGAACTCATAGAGGCTTTGTCAAGCCCTAAATAATTTGAGGCTAAAGTTGCTACTGTCGAAGTATATCATGAAGAGATAGATCCTGTAGAATGTCACATGATCATCTCTTTCATGATATAGGACAAATAGGCCATTATACAAGGATGTATCAAATCTTTGTATGTATATGGAAGGATAAATGATGTTGATATTTGAAGATCCTTCATTTATAATGGATCAGGATTCAACCTCATTCCAGTCCGAACACTTAGTTAACTAGGTTATAATGATTCCCACTTGTGACCCTCCACCCTAATGCTATAGGGTTATGAAAAAAGAGAGAAAAATCATCTTGGTGAAATCAATATCAGGACTTAGTTCATGTATCTTGTATCTAAATCATAATTCCTGGTTGTTTGGAAAGATATGACCTTCAACATTCTACCAGGAAGAACTTGGTTACATTATCATGAAACTATTCCTTCATCATACCACCAATGCCTCAAATATTGAATTAATGTTCAAATTGGAACATTTCATGGTGAAAAATTCCAATTTAAATCTAGTGAGTCACAATAGATTGATGTTGGATTTTACCAGAGGGAAGGGAAACAACCCATGATTGATGATGTTGCTCGAATAAATTCCCTGAATGGTCTAGAGATGACCCTAGTTAGTCCCTTCAAGTATCTTAGTGAAGAGTATGTGTTACCCATCAGTCAGATCCAAGAGGTGGGTTTAAATTCAAGAAAATATTTAGTGAATTCCATGATATCACTCATAAAAATTGAACCCATAAACATTGGAGAAATCATCGAATCTCCAGATAGTGACAAAATCCTGAGTGAGAATTCCCTCATTCCATCCCCTAAGCTTCAAAAAATCATTGAATCATCATTAGGGTCAAAATAGGTTGTCACATTACTAATAAAAAATGAAGATAGACATTATCTATCCCTTGTCTCCCCTTCAGAGCTTCAAAAAGGTCCCACATCATCAGTTGGGTCAGAAGTAGTTGCTTCACCTTTTAAATTTCAAAATATTGAGTCCTACCCTAACTTTGAGAAATTTGTGTCATCACCCACTTACCCTAAGAACAAGGAAGAGGTGGGAGAGGATGAGTAGTAGGAATAGTAAGAGGAGGAATACCTTAGGGATTTCTCTCCAGTATTTGAGTAAGGTTTCTCTACCACCATTGATGATCTCAAAGAAATAAATCTGGATATAAAAGAATATCCACAACCCACTTTGATCAGTGGATCCATTCCTTCAGATAAATAATAGGTATATACCTACTTCATGAAGCAAAATCAGGATGTGTTCATCTAAAATTATATAGATATTCTAGTCCTTTATCTCTAGGTGGCCACTTACCACTTAGGGCTTTCTTGAAAACCACTGAGGATATAAAAAGGAATCCAGAAGGACACACCTAACTCACGCCTCAAAAATTTAGGTTGAAGTAGAAAAATTTATCATGGAAGAATTTATATAGGAAGTTTAGTATCCAAAATGGATGGCCAATATAGTCCCAATAAAGAATAAGATTGGGAAAATCAGGGTCTACATCAACTTTATAGATCTCAACGAGCACCGCCCAAAAGATGATTTTCTAGTCCTGATCACAGAACTACTGATTGAAGCAACTGACAGATATCAATCTCTCTCCTTCATGGATGACTATTCAGGGTATAATAAAATCTGGATGGACTAAGAATATGAAGAATCTACCAACTTCAGGTCCCTTTAGGGAGTATTCTGATATCGGGTAATTTCCTTTGGTTTGAAGAATGCCGACAACACATACCAACGTTCCATGCATTTCATTTTCAAACCCTTCATGGTGAATTTTATTTAATTTTAGGTTTATGATCTGGTGGTTAAGTTATTATAGAATTACAACCACCTTGATGATCTTGATACCTTCTTCAACAAACTATAACAACATTTCTTGATGATCAACCCCTTAAAATGTGATTTCAGGGTAACCTCAGTAAAGTTTCTCGACTTCATCATAAATCACCATGGAATCGAATTTGACCCTAATAAGATAAAGGATATCCAAAATATGTCAACACCTATAAACCTCATAGAGTTGAGGGGTTTATATTGACACCTTTCCTACATCTATAACTTTATATCCAACCTTACAGGCAAGTGTTTTCCCTTTACCAGGTTGATGAAGAAGGGGGTCACATATTAGTAGAATAAAAACTATCAGGAAGCATTCAATAGCCTTAAGAAATATATTTTGAGTCTATCAGTGTTGATGACACCCATTTAAGTGAAGATACTTATTTTTTATATAAAACCCCTCGATCGATCACTGGGTGATTTCCTCTCACAAAAGAACGATGCTGACAATGAAAAAAACCTTTATTATCTTAATAGAAACACACTCAACAATGAGACTCGTTATTTGAATATCAAGAAGAGATGACTGGTGTTAATATTCATAGTTTAGAAACTAAGGAACTACCTAAATCACCATGAGGTCTATTTGGTCTCTCTCAATAACCCAATCAAATATATCCTCATCCTTCACATGTTGACAGGATTTTTGGCATGGTGAGAAGTTATTCTTCAATATTTTGACATAGAGTTCATTCCTCAAAGAGCAGTGAAAGGCTGGGTCTTGGAAGATTTTATCATAGAACACCCATCTACAGAAACAATGTCTCTAGATACTGAATTTCTAGATGAAGAGATCTTTTCTATACAAGAAGGCCTCTATATATGGGAAATTTATTTTGAAGGTGCATCCAAAATCCCAACAAGAAGGAAAATAGAAGACCCTAATCTCAATAAAGTCAGGTTGGGAGTCATTATCATCTCTACATCAAAGTTAGTTTTTCATTACTCCTTCCTATTGTTAGAAGGATGCAAAAATAATGAGGCAGAATATTAGTCCCTCATTATAGGCATAGAACTGACACTTCAAATACCATTGGTCCAACTAGAGGTGAAATAAAATTCAGAGTTAGTAATCAAATAGATCAATGGGGATTATGAAATTAGAAAATAAGATCTAATTCCCATGCTCAATTTTGTATGAGGGTTAATGGAATAATTCCCCTTGGAGTCAAAATTGACTCACATCCCATGATCAAAAAATTCCAAGGTTGATGCATTAGAAAATGCATCTATGAATTTGAAAGATCAAAAATGGGATGAAATAGTTATAAGAAATATGCACTATTGAATAGTTTTATCTTTTTCTTATGTTATCATGGAAGAGATTAATGAGGTCAATCCTGTTCCCAAACCAGATGGTCCCATGACTGGTTGGATGATACCCACTGTGGACTACCTTAAAAATGGTGTTCACTCATCATAAAGATCAAGAAAATAGTATTCCCAATGATGAGTGACCAACTTTACTCTTTATGATAGACCAAATCACCAAAAAGTACTTTATAAATGAATATTTGATAGAGTCCTCATCAAATGAATTGACATAGAAGAGATCACTACTGTCATAAAATAAGTACACATGGGAGCTTGTGGTGCCCACCAATCCGGGTTCTGTCTTTCTAATCAAATTCAAAGGCTCAGATACTTCTAGACTTCAATGATGCAATATTGAATGGAATTCACCAAGAAGTTCCATTCCTGCCATGTTCATGCCAATTTCAACCATAAAGCCATGGATTTGATGCATACATCAAAATAATCCTGGCCATTTTTTGTATGGGGGTGGATGTTTTAGGTCCATATCCTCTATTTGAGGATAAAAAATTTAAATAAATCCTAACTACTACTGACTTTTTCTCTAAATGGGTTGAGGAAATAACCCTCAAATATGATGGGGCTAAAAGAATCTTTAACTTTGTGAAAGCTAATATAATTACTAGATTTAGTGTCCCTAATACAATACTAATGGATAACGACACCAATTTCTGTTCTGAATAGTTGTAGAAACTATATTAGGAATATAATATCAATCCAAACACTTGTCCCGCTATTATGTAGTGGATAATGTAAATATATAGACCTTCAATAAGACCCTATCAATTATACTCCATAATATGGTGGATAAGTATAAAAATTATTGGCCTGAAAAGATATTTCATTCCTTGAGGGCCTACCAAACTACCACCTATACTACAACACGAGTGACTCTGTATTCACTCATATATGGGAAAGAAAAATTACTTCCCATTGAGGTCAAATTTTCATCACTATGAATTTCCACCTATGATCATCTATCCATAGATGAGAAATCCAAAAAATGAATGGATTAATTTGAGTGAATATATGAGTAAAGATTTCATACCCTACATCACTTAGTAGTCTATAAAAATTGGATATAATGGGATTTTAATAAGGCCTTACTCTATTTGTTCCTCCAAGGAGAACTGGTATTGGTCCTCAAGACTCGGATGATACCAAGGAAGAAGCCTCCAAATCTTGAGTCAAAATGGGAGGGACCTTATTCTATACACAAGGTCCACTCCAACAGAGCTTATTCCCTGATCTAGATGGATGGAGATCTCATTATGACCCCTACCGATGCAAGGTTTCTCAAAAAGTACCTCATGTGACAAAAACAACGATATGTCTTAGCTGCACGATGTTAAACTAAATAGTCAGTCTTTCTTGCATAACCTTAAAAAGCATGACATGTCATCCATGTCGCAAGATGAAAAACTGCATGAAATAAAAATCCTTGTTGTATGATACTAAACTACATAGCATCATGGTCATATATGAAAGAACTTAAAAAAGAACACCATATAGACCTATTCATATGACCTAAAACTAGAAGACATCATAGTCTGAGTTATAAGACTTTAAACTACATAGCCTAATGTCCTAGTCTCAATATGTTAAACGGTACAACAATGTCCTTACTATACAATGTAAAAATTCATGGTTCACATCCTTGTTTCATGATATAAAACTGCATAACATTTCAATATATACTTAAGTAGATCATGATTTTCGGTGCTGGTATCCCACCACACCTTTTCAAAAACCTAGTGTGGCTTGATTCCTTCCATCACATGATACATAGTGATGCCTAGATCTCCAATACTAGGTCTATCCACAACATAAAAAATGACCCCTCCCTATGCATAGTCCATACCTGTACAGGGGGCCTTTTTAAGAACTATGTATGGATTAATTACCACTCTAATGAGATGCGTAGTGATGCTTGGATATTACATCCTACTCCAGCCAATACAAAATCAAAATTCCCTTATCCTTCATTTTTATCACCTTTGTGTGGTGTAATAAACCTTTTCCACTCCTTGTTTCTCACGCCGATCATAGCTTACATGGGATTAGAAGTTTTAGTAAAGGATTCCCCACATGATCAAGGAATATCAATTCACATTAGGGTTACTATGGTCTTGATCGCAAGACCTTAAAAGGCACACTGGATGTCTTTTACACATGAATTTAAACTGAATAGTTTCTTAAGAACTACTTATGGATTTATTCTCAGTCCCCTGAGATATGTAGATATGTCCAGATACTACATCTTGGTCCAACCACAATAGTGGAAATTCCCCCACTCTCTTATTTATGTGTCAGATCAACATTAGAGAATCTAATATGGGTTCTCACCCCATTCATGAGACTATATTAAAAAAATACCCTTATACACATAAGAATTCAATCAGTATGGGTAATTTCCTCTAAAACTACATGTGTTTTGATTCTTACTCTAATGAGATACATAGTGACACTTGGGTCATGTACCCAGGTCCAACTGCAATATTCCTTTTTTCACATCGAGTCACCTTCATCCTTAACACATGAAGTTAAATTGCATGTATGATGTACTTTACACATGGATTTAAACTACATGGTTCCTCAAGAACTATGTGTAGATTTATTCTCATTCCAATGAGATATGTAGTGATTAATAGACCTCATGTAATAGTCCCAACCATGGGGTAAAGAAAACAATTCCCCCTATTTCCTGTATATAAACAAATATCTATGTAGGAGATCTGAATTTGGATTCCCTCATTCAGGGGTCCATCAATAAAATAGAAATGTCCCTCTTATATATGAGTCATATATATGCAAGGGACCATACAATTCATGGCCAATTTCAGTCCAAATTCTTCCTTTATTCTCTAACATATTCCTTCCAAACATTATACTCCTAATCTTGGAAAATGTTATATCTTCATAATATTTCTTCAGCTACCAGAAATAGAATGTATGATACCTAAGGACACCTTTTTCTAACTATAAAGTAACACAACCCATTTGGATTTTTATAATTCATTCACCAAAAGGGCTTTTCATTCATAGGGTGACATTGTTTGACTATACAGTAATACACCCCAATTGGATTTGCATAAAGTCACCCAAAAAATGGGTTTTAAACCAGCGACACACTCATCCTAGGGAGAAGCCTATTATATCTCCATAATACCTAATGACATCAGGCTGGAACTATTTATTCAACCATGGTCCATGGTCATTCCTCACATGCTTTTCCCATGTCACTTATCCTAATTTGAGAACCCTTTAGATCTTGGTTTATAATTTCTTCCTTCATGTTTGAAGTATGTTGGAACAAACTTAGTCTGGTGGGCCACATGTTACCCATCATTTATATAATACCGTGGTCCTAGTTGTATGACCTAAAACTATAGGAACCATTCTTTCCTCATTGCAAGAAATTAAAATGCATGATAAGTCCTAACAATAATACTTTAAACTTTATGGTTTTAAAAAACTACATATGGCTTGATTCTCATTCAAATGAAATACATAGTGACACCTAGACCCTGTTCCTTGGGCCTAGAATTAGTAACCACCCCTATTTTCTTTCGTTTGGGTCAAAACTACATAGGAAACCTTTCCCCCCATTCTTGGGTAATTTTTACTTGAAACTATCCTTCTATATTTAGGATTTTTCCTTCCACAAACCAAACTCTGTGTCCAAGGAAATCTAAATCTCCATAAACATCCTATAACCATCAGAAATAGAACTTTTATATCCTGAGAACATCTTTGTTTGAATATGCAGTAATACACCCTAGTTATATTTGCATAAGTTTTCTACCAAAAGGGCATGTCATCTAGAAGATACCACTGTTTGACTATGCAGTAGTACGCCTCAGTTGGTTTTTCATAAAGTCACCCACAAAAGGGACTATCAACGAGAGGAAAATTCAGTCTTAAAATAGATTTATTCAATCTCCATAATACCCTTCTTCCATATAGATCTTTATATTTAGAAACCCTAGATTATATATTATATCCTCCCCCCTTCATACTATAAAATGACAGTGCATTCCCATACAGATTACTGTAAAAGGGAGAATCACTAAACTTTCAGTAAAAGTTAAAGGACCTTAATTTGTGCTCCCAATGTCATTTTTATATAAAATTAAACTGCATAGAATAATGTTCTATCCATAAGGTGTTAAAATATACAACAAAATCCTCACCATAAGATGTTAAACTACATAGTCCATGTCTTGGTTTCTTGACATTAAATTGCACAATGCTTCATCCCTTGTTAAAGAGAGGCCTTCCCCCAACGTCGGTCATTTAAAAAAATGTAACCTTCTTTAAACAAGCTAAATTCATTTAGGAGTAGTTTCCAATTAATGTAAAATTACAATACAGATGCTCTCTTCATTCCCAGACACCTTCCCTTGGCCAACCACCTTTCATGGTCTTGAGAAATCTAGATATTCACAAACTTCATGACCATAGGTAATAGAATATTGAAATTACTAAGGTTGCCTTTGGTTTACTATATAGTGATATTCCCCAGTTGTATTTTTATAAGTCTCCCACTAAAAGGTACTGTCATCCAGAGGGTGCCACTATTTGACTATGCAGTAACATGCCCCAGTTTTCTTTTCATAAAGTTTACCAGAAAAAGGTGTTTTCAACTAGTGGCACATTCATCCTTAGGAGAGACCTACTATATTACCATAATCACTGAAAATATTATGTTGTAAAACGCTTTTAAAATTTTTATATGGATATTCTTCATATACTTGTCTCGCATCATGTTTTAGATATGGGAATCACAAAATCGTTACTCAAAATTCTACTTTGGGTATCTGAAAAAGGTTGGAACATTATTGGATAACAAGAATTGCTTGGGTCATCATTCCAAAACTCATGGTAAAATATGTTTGAACTAAAACACCATTCACATTAGTATAGATTGTAATACTTTAAACTTCCCACAAAAAGAGACACAGTACTAACCAAGTTGAAAACCCGAAAAGGGAACCCTGGGTAAAATTCGAGTCTCAGCTCACTAGACATATGCCCTACATGGTTTAGGAAATAATCAAGTAATGAAAAGATAATAGGCACAAAAAAATTTAGGTTAAAAACCCAAAAAGGGTGGACTAAGAAAAATCCATGTCTCATTTTTTAAGTCCTCCTCATATTAGACTTAGGAAAAAAATCAGGGAGATGACATAAAAGACACAAAGTTTGTAGGGTTGTCCATATGACCCTAGTAGTAGTTGAACTATGCTCTCTAGGCCCCATGGATTAGGAAAAAGTTAGGGAGATACCTAACCCCTATTTTTGTAATTATAACATGATGAAAGTTAATTAAATGGGTCATTTTTAGTGTTATATTAAGATTATGATAAAGATAGGAATGAATGAATGAATGATTGGAACCAAAATCCTTTTTTCATTCATGTTATAAAATGTGAAAAAACATCAACATGTTGGAGCCTTTATGCCAAATCATAAAAGTGATCCTCAACATAAACTTTTAGTTATTTGATTATGGCTTGAGAATTATCCATAGCTTTTCAAAACCTGACCAATTGTGTAGCGACAATATCCTTAATATTATGAAGTTTCCCCTACTCTACAACAATAGAGTCTCTTTCTTATGCCAAGGCCCCCTTCAAGGATTGTTGGAGTTGGACCATATATTCCTTCAGTAAATCAATTTATTCTTGAATTTTTATCATTTGGAGAGATTTATCATCAAGAAGACACTGATATTTCTCCACCTTCTTGGCATGATTGAGATCAACTTGGGATACAGTAGCTATGGGATCTTGAAATTGGCCTGCTAGCTATGCCTCATACTGTTGAGACCTTCACTCATCCTCCCATACCCAAAATATTGAATTCATCGCATGGTGTATCATATAGTAATCAAAACCACTATACCCTAAAATAGAAAACATAGTTAGAAGTCAGTGAAGTCACAATGATAGGTTTTTGAGAGGTGTCTTCGAGATTATCTTCCAAATGTCTCACCAGACAATATGTAGTGTGGGGAGAAAGGTATCCTGTGTATAAAAGTACAACTCAAAGCCAATCTCAGTGGGAGAGATTTATTTTGGGATTAGTTCACTCAATGATTCACCCTATTCCACTCCCTCCAAAACAGTTTCAGTTCCACCTACTAATATTGGCTGAATTGGCATGACAACTCCCCTCTCAGGCCTAACCACTGATGTTGATGGAACTGAATAAAAAATGAAACCCCTAATCAATATCATGAATTTAATAGACAATAAAGGTAGTGAAGTAACCAAATAAGTTAATAACACTCACCCATTATTAGATCAACTACTGGGATTAATTCCTCTTCGGTACTCTTGGTCTTAGTTCTCGGATTAGGGACCTTATAACAAGGATAATCCTTCTAGATTTTCCCAATGAATGGGATAGAGGGACCTTGAGGATATCCCAATTAAGTATTATCAACTGTTACTCCCTTATCAATGGGAGTAGGATAGACTTGGATTTCTTGTTTGTGAATTTCCTTGGCAACGTTCTCTATAGAGAAAGCTGTACAGGTTGAGCTCTAATTTAAGACAACAAATAAAAAAAGGCCAATTGTATTTAAAAAATTCAAGAAAGAGAAAAATCACATCCATCCAATAACCTACTAAAATCCTATAAATCTTCTAAATAGGTTGTAATATTAATGTTTTTAACCTATCCTCAAGTCCCTTTACTTCATTAAAAATTTCTTCAAGTCTCACAACATCCTCACTGGTAGGGGTGTTTGAGACGCATTGCTCAAAACCCGAATTGGCTCTTCTGTTGATTATCTATGCTGAATTCTTGACAAGAATAATATATTTGAACCCTGTAGTGTCAGTATCAGCACCAACACCTTCATTAGACCTTCTAGGATCCCTGCAAACCCCTTTCTAGGGTGGAGACAGGGCCATTAGTGTTTGTTGAAGGCTCCTCTAGTGTATGTGATAGATCTAAAATATCATGAGGGAAAAAGTTATTTACCATCACATGAAACCTTATGATATATATTTTACATTACCATGTTATCTCCCCTCACTACATTAATGGGGGTAGGCATAGCTTCATCTTTTGATGCTTCATTCGTCAAGGGGATGGATTAATTAATACAAGTTTATGACTCCTCTTGGATGTCCCCCTTGATCCTTGAAGGACCAGTGTTGGACCCCTTAAAGGAGGAAAGTGATGTAGATCCTATAAAGGGTAGGTGTGGTCAAACAAGTACATTAGGTTAGTCATGAGATTAAAATGATTGTTAAAAGACTTACTGAGTCTCATATGCTGAGTCAACTTCTCTGACCTCTTTAGTTTCTTCTCTCATGACAGTGAGGGGCCCATATTATTCCTCTAAATAATGATCATTTTAGGTGGAGGTCAATGATAACCTCCCTCCATTTCCTCCACCATAATATTTTGACTCAAGGATAGTTCCATGGATTTGTGAGATTCAGACACTACTCCAATGGGGGTGCCCGTGGGCCCATATTTCACTAACTAAAGAACCTTTCCTAATAATTATTCATCCCCTACTCCAAACTGTGAGACAGATCCATAAAAATTAATGATGGTGGATGAAGGAGAAAAAAAGATAAGGCATAAGAGAGAGATACCTCACTAAGTTCGATATAGTCATCCCATTACTCTTCAAATCAAGTAGTTGTCCCCAAAATAGCGGCTCTATCCAACATGTCAGATACTCAATTTTTTGCTAGGACCCCATCATCAATGGAATATATTAACATATCCTGCTCCTGTACCTATTTCCCTACCTCAGTCAAATTGTTTTCAAGTCAAAGATCAGAGGGTGACCAGATATACCCTAGCTCCAGGATGTGTACGTCAACCTAGAGAAATACCCACATGTATCTAAGGTCATGGATTACATCCTACCATGATTATATTTCCATGGGTTTCACATAATCTAATGATAATGTGCCTGACTATGAGGAAAGACTGAAATATTTTTTCTTTGAATCCCTTGCAGTCCTCTCTGATCTCACAAGAGACTGGGTAACCATAACTCAGGCCTCCTCCCAGTGGTGAATATTAGACCTAATTTTCCTAGAAGATGTGGTTTTCTAAACTCTGGCTTACTTCATGACCCTTACCCAAGATCACCTTGAAGACTTTGGAGCTTCAGCATCATTACCTTTGGGTTAGACCTTCCTGCTTCACTTTGAAAAACTAGCAGTTTTTATAGCCATGACTTGAGGAAATCCTTTCATTAACTCCCCATGGGAGTATAAATAAATCCAAGCACTGGCATACCCAGATTCCACCCTGATCGATTCACTCGGTGGAGGTAGTTTGATTGAAATTTGGGACACCTCCATGGCCATTAGGATCTATAATTTCTGGGCCACCATCAGGTGTTTATCAAGCTGAACATGCATGGGGATAAATACACTTGATTGTTTCAGACACTTGAACTGGTGGGTAAATTGATATAGAGCATACACCTCACATTTGATCTCACTTTAAATATAGGCCGCCAATACACTATCTCTGAATGCAATCATGTATGACTACAGAATGTCATATTCTTTTCCATTGTTGTTAAAAGTCCCATCAGGTGGATCAATATATGGGAAGAATTTGAACTCCCTCGATATGTTCATAATCCTTAGGTCTTCATCACATGATATGGAAAAAGGATGGATACTAGAAATAACCTGAATGAATGGGTTAAACCAACCTTTAGGGACCTGAACTCTACTTATCATAATGTATGAACTGAAGTGTGCTGCAATCCACCCCCAAAACACTTACAATGGATCAGAAATTTTTAAATTTGGCCTTTCTGGTGTACACATGCAGTAAACACTAATATATATTCGCTAGGATATGTGAATCCAATCCTATGTGACTCCCTTATTCTAGTTTTTCTACCATAAAAAATTTCCTTAGTCTTATGCTGCTGTTGGATTTGCAAACTGGTAGTATGTAGATACTTAGCCACATCACGAGGAATCTAACCAAATGGGTCCTCATAGAAACCTCATGATTGACCTTATAACCCCAATGGGTATACTAGACCTGCTCCAATATAGGCCATAATTTACTAGGAATGCTTAGATTTTCTAAGGTGGGGCATCCCATTGGGTATTGAAAAGTGGGAAATTCTACTTTTTTCTTGAGGAAATATTTCATCCATGCTTTAGGATGGATGTCACCCCTTGGATGTGGGTCTTTCTTCTACACCTTCTAAGCCACCTTAAAAATATTTTAGGATAGAGATGATGTACTTTCAAAATCATCCCACATTTCCTTTAGTGGGATAAACTATTCATAAATATTACCTAGGATAGGGGATCCAAAAATATTATAGATGTCCCACTTGATTATGACAACTTTTCCATGAATTTGATGAAAAGAATTTTTATAAGGACTCTATCTTCTCTGAAGTTTAGGGATGATGTCTGGGTTCTTGTGAACATATGTTTTCCACACCCAAAGAGCCTCATAAATGCTAACATCTTGCAGATCATTATTGACTTCTACACAAGTTTGGTGCACCAAGTACGCCCACATCCATTCAAGTTTAATCCTCATTCCAACCTTGTGATTGGTCTGTCTTGAAAGTGCAGAAGGTTGACTCATATCAATGCATTTTTGACTCTTGGGTGTAAGGTTTTAGATCCAACGTAAAAAAACTATGGTTCATGATATAAGAGATAGGAACTATTTATTCCTTAAAGTATACAACCTTAGAGGAGATGTTGTAAGTGGGACAATTAGTATGTTCCAAGAACAAATAATTATGAAAGTAACTCTAATCCTTCAAGATAAGAGAATCTCTCAGAAGTTCGTAATCATACAGAGGAAGATAGTCAATTCATAGATACTCACATCGCTACTATATCAAGTGATTCTCTAAGTATGAAAGAGTAAAGTCAAACATGTCATAGTAATCTGGACCAATACATTTTATCATATTTGAGACATGTGCAACAATATTTCTATGGAAATACATTAGAGAAACCATTAAATATCTACATGGAAACATCAAGATTTTCAATAAAATCAAAATATTGATTTCATAAAGCTTATAAAAGGAAGGGCCTTTAATAGGCCCCTAGACCATGTGCCTCACTCAGTACCCCTGATCAGGTTCCTTGTGCAGGCCCCTTAACCAGGTGATCCCATGAAGAATGGTTGTTCAAGTGGATATACTGTGTACATGTGAGAGGAATTTATTTAGAAGACCTACACAAATGAAGAGCACAATAATAGAATGAAAAAAATTGTGCAAAAAGGGAAAAATAACATGAAAATGGAAGGAAAGATTCATTAGATGGTGAACAGTATTTATAGACACCACTGGAATACACCTCAAACCTACACAATAGACCTTATACTTAGACCTACACATCAGACCTATGCACTGGACCTTTTACACTAACCTGTATGGGTAACCTGTGCGGATGACCTATGCAACCTTCATAATATTTTCTTCTTTCTAACTTAGAACTAGACCCTCTTATTCTGATCATATCCAATCATGATGGGGGGATTTTGTTGATAATTTTTTTTTTCACATGGGATGAAAATATTATGAAGTGTAACCCAAGTATTATAGAGGTGAATATCCCCAATAAATATCAAAGGAACTTTCCAAAATTGTCCTGGATGCACCAACCCTATGCAACAAAAGGCTATTGTATGAGCCCTATATGGTACTGAAGGATCAACCAACCCTACTTGGGGTCCTTACATTGGGTACCTATGACATTACCTTTGAAGAATAACTCCTTCAACTAGGGTCCCATGTCTTCCTATAAATAGGATCCCAGGTCTCCTCATTTGACAGATTGGAAAATCGGAAGAAGCCTCCAAGCTATGGTCATGCATCCCCTTCACCCAAGTCCTCCAAAATCCACCATGTAGCTCTCAAAAACTTGATAAAATATGGAATTAAGGGGTATAGTAGGATTAAAGTCCTTCCAGGGTCTGAAACACAAGACACCTTTGTGAGGACCCCTTTTCTCTTAGTTTTAAACCACTATCTTGAAGGTCCCTTCTCAAATATCAAGACCTACATGAGACCCTTCTAGGGACACCTGAAGAGATCCTTAGTGCCTTGAGTAAGGACTCTCCCAAGTGTTGTTTCCCAGGTGGTCCATCAACCAAGGAATATCTAGCTCACGTAGACCCACCCATGTGCGAATCACTTCTATCTCCTCCCAGGTCACCCTATGTGAAGAACCTTTTGCTCGAAAAACCTTTACCTGTGTCAGACACTTTATAATCCCTATTTGAAGCCACTAATGATAGGTCTCACCTTCATTTAGATCCATCATCTAAGGGGGAAAAAATTGAATCCTCCACTGAAGCATCCATACTTGCACAACCATTGAGAGAGACACACCATCGTGTCTCCCAATCAGTTATGCATTCCATCAGTTAGAGGTGTCCCACACTTATCCTGCATAATGGGTAGGGTCCTCAAGGTGCATGTAGTTATTCATCTCATCGTACATGAGGGCCCAAAACCTGGGGGCAGTGTTAGGGATCTCCTAGTATTGGATACTAGGGTTAGGACCATATCCTTACCTATTCATCTCTAAGACTAGGGACCTATAATTCTAGGTATGGAGGGATAGAATCATGCTTGCCTTTCCCTTTGAGGGTTAATTCCATATCCTACTCTCTTCTCTAGAACCAAGAGTAGGGAATCCCTCATGAAGTAATCCTCGAACCTTTTCTTATGGGACGTATCCATATGGTTAGTCCGATGCGACTATCCTAGATATGAAACGGGAGGATATGGGAACATCAAATCCATTTATTCTTCTCCCATAGCCTCAAACTTTTCCAATAGCAGAAGAAGGATCATGCATTTTTCTGAATTTTCCACTTAATCGTGTTTCTCACAAAAGATATTGACTCATGTGGGCTTAGAGGTTATCTACGATCATGAAATCTACATAGTAAGATGTATGTCTTAGTAGAGTATCATTTTTTGGATCTTCCTCTCACCTTCCTTCAGAGGGCCTTCATAGGTGTGAGTCCTCAAATCCATGTATCCAACCAGAAGGGCCTCCTATTTGGTATAAGCCCCTACTCAAGCCTCTCAAAGGGACACATTCCCTGTGATACAAAAGGAATCCTCCTAAATGGTGAAATCCATGAGATCACCTCTTAATTCTCTCAAAGGGCCACATTACCCTGTGAGAAAAACCTTTAGGGGAACTCCATAGGAATGGATCCTCATAACCTAACTATATGGGATTTTATTCCTATCCAAATGGGATATATTGGAAGACTCCCTGAGGTCCAAATACAACAACCCCAAATCAACCCTAATTATCTATAAGACACATTCCCAGTAGGTTCATGACTAACCTGGGATCCCAAATTCCTTCCATCCCCTTAGGCCACCTCAATGTAAGACCCACACCAAAATTTGACTAGGCACATTTCACCTAGACATCCTTACTGCATGATGTGAAAATATATGGTTTGGTCCTCATAACATGAACTTAAAAGGTATGATGTGTCCCATTAAGTGTAACTTAACTATGTGGGTTTTTATTCTTTTCACAAGGATACATAGGAATCCCATCTCATGGGTCTGATATAGACATTAAAATAACTCCCATCTCCCTGGATGATGATAAACTCCAGAGTGCCCCATTATATGGATTAAAACTAGTATCGTAATAATAAATGACAAAGAAACTCTAATATTATCATAAAAGGGTACCATTTATGGAGAATCATAGATACATATAGATATCTATATCAATAAATAACCTCAGATACATAAAAATGATTCTAAATCCATACATGATAATAATTGATTGTTAATTCAAGGGAGACCTACACCATACATGGGAATTAATGAAGGATTCATGAATATATCGAAAATCTATAAGAGAGTCCTAGAGTAGGCAACAATTCCCCCTAAAAGGGTTTGATGAGCCCAACCTACCATACCATCAACCAATGTAAGTTCTTAAGTATCATTAGCCAAGTTACCTAATGAGAACCTACCTTTGGAAAGAAGGTCCGTGAGTCATCATAGATATGAGATCCATTGGGTGTTTCTTGTTCCACAAAAAAACCCTATTGGAAACCACGCAAAAAATACATGGGTATATGTGTCTGACATGAAGTTTGTACCAAAAACATAATAAAACACCATTCCACCCCCCACATGGTATTCAGGAATAAAACAACGACGATTCACATTATGCGGTACCGAACTATGTGGGTTCTAATTCCCTCAAATGAGATATGTAGGATTACTAATAGAAATAATATTATCATTATTTTTCATGTGTATTTGAATGATTTAATCCCTTCCAATTTAACAATTTGAGATGATTTGCATCATTTTTGTATTTTTGGTGAATTTTGGGCTAAAATTTGAAAATTTATTAATTCTATAATTTTAACAGTTTTTTTCACTTATTTATTTCAAGAAAAAATTCAATATTTATCCAAATGGAGTTATTTTTTATATTATTACTTTTCTAATGAGATTTAATTTCTTATTATAGACCCAGATCTGATTTGAATTTTCATAAGGCCATAAAAATCAATCAAGTTAAAAAATATTTCAAACCAATATAATGGACCCCTCCTTATTAAATGAGGCATATATTAGGATAAAAACATCTAAATGAGGTTATTATAGATAAAAATGAAATATAACTCAAAGTTTCAGGCAAATATTAAATTTTATTGAAATATTCATTCATTAATTTATCCCTTACACAGACCTAAGTGGAGGAAGATAAAGGGTCTCTTCAGACTAAAAAAGTGTTCTTCAATTATTTGGTAAGAAATTATTGTATACATGTACAAATAGTTTGAAATATTGAGAGTACACATAAAATAAAATTTTGAACAAATTTTAAGAATCAAACTTGGTGATTTTCATCCTTCTAGTGGGAAAAAATGAAGCAGACTTTTGGTAGATAGATTTCGGAGGAGAAATTTTATGCTTTTCCTTTTACCTATTTTTTTCTTCTTAGTTTTGTAATGAATTATTATTACCCCTTCTTCTCAGATACCATTCACATGGATGGGTAAATTTCTGAGTGATTGGGGAATATGAAGTTTTCCTTTTGTAATGCTTGATTTCTTATACTTAATGGTATAAATTACTTTCTCTCTTTTGTGAAGTTGATTTCAATTTCTAATAGTGTTTTTTTATTATCGAGTACGATTGTATTTGGTTTTATTTTCTATTATTGATATTTATTTTTCCAATGATAATTTTATCCCCCTTTTAGGTTCTGGTTTATATATAATGGAATAGAATAGGGATTAGTGGTTAATTAATCGGTGATCATTAGTATTGTGGGAGGGGTAGTGGATATTCGTGATTGTTTAGGATAAACAAGACTCTATTGGGAATTTCCTAATTCAATTGAGGGTATTGAATGTAAATCTATTACACATAGGAAGTTGGGTATACTAAGATGAGATTTTGGAAAAGTTTATTCTCACCATCACTATTTGAACAATGGATTGAGAAGAAGCAATCATGGAATCTCACTTTAATCGGCTTAGTAAAAGAGGATTGGATAAATTGGAACTAGGATAGCATAGAAATCAAAAAACTAAACCAAACCGGATCACCTAACTCATATAACTATTTTTAATCACTTTCTTGTCAAATTTATTCAAATTTATTCTTAATTTATTTATTTTTTGTTTCTTTCACTTGTTTTTAAAATCAAACAATTTTAAAAAATTATTTTTTCCTCATATTCAAAGTGACAAACTTGATTGTTGAATGATAATCTCTGGAGAAAACCTAGTTTAACCACTTTACTATATTTTAACATAGGAAATAATTTTTTTTCCACAACTCATGATAGGAACATGTAAAACATTTCTCCATTTCCAGAGAGGTGGTGCAACAATATAATTTTAAAATTGAATTACTAGAACCACTAACATTGACCCTTACCCCCTAGATCATGAAATTGAAATAACCTTATTGAATAGACTTAGAAGCCTTGATTTTACTTATGAATTTTAATAAATATATCTAATAAACTCAATTGAAACTTCAATTGTTCACTCTAAGCCGATAATTATGGCTAGAAACCACAACTAAAACCTTAGAGACCTCCGTACACTACAAATCCTTAATAAAAAAAATCAAATTCCCATGAAAGAGTTACAAAATGATTTTGAGATGAATCCTAACATGATACCATTGATTCCAAAATTTTATATATTGGTAGGAGAAGACCCAAATAAACATATTAAAGAGTTACCAAATGTCTTCTATGCTTTTAGACCCTGAGTAGTAGCTGAGGAGCAGGTAAAGTGAAAGGAATTCCCATTTTCATTGGAAGGAGCTGCCAAAGAATAGTTGTATGGACTACAATCAGGATATGTACATGAATGGAATTAATTAATAATATGATTCATACAAAGATTATTCCCCACATCAAGAAGCATAACCATTAGAAAAGAGATCTATACCATCAAACAATCATATGGAGATATCCTCGATGAGTACGGGGATAGGTTTAAGAATCTATGTACCAGCTACCCACATAAAGAAATTGAGGAGTATCACTTCCTTGTTTAATTTTATCAATTATTAATGTATAATTAAATAAACCTTCTAGATACATCATCTAGAGGCACATTGATTAACAAGTCACCAGAATAAGCCAAGGGCTTGATTGAGAATATTTCATAGAACTCGCAATAGTTTGGTACACGAGGTACCGAAACAAGAGGTATTCATGAATTAAGAACTTCTCATCCATCACCCTTATTATAAACTAGGATTAAAGATATGACTAGTTTGTTGTGACAGATGGCCCTAAAACAAGTGAGTGAATAACAAGTATCAACTAAGGTATGTGGTTTATGCTCATCACCAGATCATTTCACTGACCAATGTGCTGAAGTATAAGGAATGGAAAGTTGTAAAAACCCCTTTCATCTGAGGAAGTTCCAAAAAATAAAGTATAAATAGAGCCTAAAAAAGTTAAATATGGATTTGGAAATTAATAAAATCAATCTAGACTCCCATACCAAAACTAGTTCCAAAACCAACCCTCATTACAACAAAAATTACAAAACCCACCACCATTTAAAAAAAGAAATATTATAAACAAATATCTTACCAAAACCCACCCACTTTCCATAGACCTTATAAGAAACCATCAAATAGTGCACAAACTTATGCACAATAGCTAAAATCCAAGGTTGATGGATTAGAAGATAAGTTTGATAAGATGGAAAACATGATGGGAAGTCTTGTGGAAATAATTTCCAAAAACCTAGACAAACTACCATCTCAAATGATTAAAAACTAAAAAGATAATTTTAGTATGATAACAAAAAGAAGTGGAAAATAAATCCCACCACCTTCCACCCCTGAACCTAAAACAATACCACCTTTTCCAAGGGAGATTGAATTTGGGAATTCTTAAAATTCTATGAAACTTCACTAAGAATAAGAAAATAAAGAGGATAAGGATATGAAAAAGAGGAAGTCACAAGAAAAAATATTAAAAATAAAATAAAGTGAGAATAAATACTTACCCCCAGCATTTCCATAAAGTATGGATGAATCAAATAAAATATAGGAGGAAACACTTTAAAAATAAATTTTTGGATACCTTCCAGAAAGCAGAAATTAATATCCCCCTACTTGAAGGAATCAAAAAAATTCCAACTTATGATAAATTTTTGAAGGATATTTTCACCAAGAATAAAAGACTTCAAGGTAATGGGAGGATCAACATGGGAAGAAGCATCTCAGCCCTTATCACACCACAATTTCCAACCAAATGTCAAGATCTAGGGACATTTTACATTCCATGCACCATTGTATATTTAAATTTATATAATGATTTATATGATAAAAGTGATTCAATTAATGAATTGCATCACTCAGTATATTCTTATTTGTAGATATATGACTTGAATCCCACAAGAGTGGTGGTCTAGCTTGTAAATAGATCTATAGTTTTCCTAGTAGGAGTAATGGAGGATTTCCTTATGAAAGTAAAATATCTCTTATTCCAAGATGACTTCAATGTGATGAATATGGAATAAGATAGGATACCATCAAACTCACCCATAAATTTGGGGATACCTTTTTTATAAATGTCCAAAAAAATCCTCAATTTCCACAAAGAGACACTCACCATGGAGTTTGGAGATAACACTGTGAACTTCAATATTTTTGAATCCATGAGGCACCTATCTGATTATCACTCACTCTTTTCACTCTCCCATGAAATGGGAACTAAACTAATTGAATAACATGGTATGTGAAATGAATTATTATCATCAGGAGATAATTGTTTTATTGAAAATATCACTGAACATGTGAGTACCCAGATCAATGGATATTCTGATTTCACGTGTGAATAAGAGGTAAAATATGATTTCTTTTATTATTATTTAAATTATGAAAAAAATGATATGATTTCTTGTATGAAGGATTCCCAAAATTTGTAAGTAGGGAAAATCAATTTAATTGTATCCCTTGAGTATACCATAGATCTATAATTAAAACCACTCCCCACTCATTTGAAATATGTGTACCTCATGGAGGGAAATAATTTACTAGTGATAATTGATAATAATATGTCTGAATCCCAAAAATAATATTTTATTGGGTTTTTTAGATAGAATTTACAAGGAATATGGTGGAGCTTAGATGATATCCTAGGAATAAACCCAAAAATAGTCTCACATAGAATTCTTCTTGAGGGAGATTATAAACCTTTTAGATAGCCCAAAGGAGGCTAAATCCCACCTTGATGAATTTTGTGAAGGAGATAGAGAATATCCTGAAAGATGAGACCATTTATCCCATTTCATATTCAAAATGGGTTAGACCTATCCATGTAGTTTCAAAAAAAATGTCCTAACCATTGTAATGAATGAAAATAATGAATTAATCCTTATGAGAATTCAGAATAGTTGGATAGTGTGCATAGATTTTAAGATTTTGAATCAGGTTACTTAGAAATATCATTTACCCATCCCCTTAATTGACTATATGTTAGATATATTGGTAGGGAGAACTCATTATTTCTTTTTTTGGATGGATTTTTAGATTATTTTCAGGTACCTATTGCTCTTTAAGATCAAGAGAAGACTACATTTACTTGTCCCTTCGACACCTTTTCATATAAAAGGATTCCATTTGGATTATGTAATGATCCAGGTACATTTAATAGGTGCATGGTAAGTATATTTCCTGATCATATTGAAGATTTATTAGAGGTTTTCTTGGATTATTTCATAGTTTTCAGAATTTATTTTGACCATTGTTTGAAAAATTTGGAAAACGTTTTAAATTCCTGCATTAAAAAGAATCACATTTTAAATTTTGAATAGTTTCATTTAATGGTTGAGAGAGAAATTTTCCTAGGGTATGTTATTTCAAAAAACGGAATTTAAGTGGATAAATCAATAATTAAAGTGATGAATTAATTTCCCTACCTAACTTGTGTGAAACATGTTAGATATGTTTTTGGACATGTAGGATTCTATAAGAGGTTTATCAAAGATTTTAGTAATATTTCTCTACCGATCTCTATATTACTTTTGAAAATTATGATTTTGATTTCAATAGTGAGTGTAGTTAAGCCTTTTATGACTTGAATAAGATATTTATTTCACCACCAATGATATAGACACAAAATTGGGAAGAACCATTAGATCTAGTTTGTAATGATTCTCACCAATCAGTTAGAGAAGTTATTTCTCAGAAAATTTAGGGAAGGACACAAGTCATTACCTATGACTTGATAACCTTATATGAGGCCTAATTCAATTACATAGTCACAAAAAAGAGTTTTTAGCATTTTTATTTTCTTTATAAATATTTAGATCACATCTTCTTAGAACTAAAGTTACTGTGTTTTCTGATCATGAAAATCTTAGGCAATTGATGAAGAATGTAAAAGATAAACCAGTGATAGGGAGATAAATGTTACCAATATAGGAGTTCAAAATATAAATTAAATATGATAAGGGAGATGAGAACCAAGTTTCTAATTACTTAAGTATACTTCCCAACATTTCTAAAGCTAAAACTCTAGACAAAGAACCATCGAATGATCACATTCCAGGAGGGAAGTTGTTTGATTGAAGGAGAAGTGACTTGGTATTCTGACATGTTCAATTATCTAGTTTGGGGTTCCCAAATCTATCATTAGTGATCTAAGGAATCAATTTTTTAATATGAGAATGGAGTCTTTGTTGAAAAATGAAATCATAGGGATTTTGGAAAAGACTATTAAACCAAAAATGAAGGATTGGAGCCAAAGGTTGGAAGATACATTATGGGCTTACATGATATCCTACAAAAATCTAATAGTAATGAGTTGATATAGGTTAATTTATGGGAAAAGATATAATCTACCTGTAGAATTAGAGAATAAGGTGTATTGGACTATGAGAAAGATGAATTTGGATCTTGGAAGAGATAGAAAAGAGAGAAGATTATAGTTTCAAGAGTTGGAGGAAATTAGAAGGTAATATTTTGAAAATTTTAGGATTTACAAAGAGAGAGAAAGAGTGACTCATGAAAAGATGATCCAACCAAAATACTTTCATCCTAGATACACTATGCTATTATTTAACTCAAAACTCAAGCTGATTCTAGGTTAACTTCATTTAAGATAGGAAGGTCTATTTATAATTACTCATGTATATCCATTTGGTGTTGTTTATATTATGAAGGATGTAGAGAATGATCCATTAACTATTAATGGACATAGGATGAAGAAATTCCATGGGACCTTGACATCAGATCTAGTGGAAAAGATCACACTCCTCCAACCTGTTTATCAATAAAATTCATCAGGTCATACCTATAATTAAAAATTATTTCCTCAATGTGATTTAATTTCATATATGATTATATTTAAACTCTATTTGAATGATTTTTGGCACTTAATTATCTAATTGTGGGAGAGGGAACCTTTTTAGTTTAGGATTTTAAATTTTTTTGTTTTTCTATTTAAAAAAATAATGTTTTTTCTAATTTTTGTGTGATTCTTTTTCTTTTTTTTTGTATTTTTTTAAAACATGTGAGATCAAGTGATTAATTTTTATATTTTTGAAACCCATTCCAATGAGTGAAACAATTTATCCTATGAAATTTGAAATAAATTAATGCCGAAAATGAATTTGTTTTATGTTCAAAACTTTGTGAATTTCATGAAAATAACTCTGATTTTTGAATCTTGTGCCACATATCACCATATTTTTCTTTGAAATCACTTTTACATGAGGATTATAAACCTTTTTTGTTATATTATTTACATTAAAATCACTTATTGAATGAAACCATGCCTGATTTAACCTGAATTTGATTTATTCCTTTCAAAACATTAGGGTCTGAGGTACCTATGTTTTAAATGATTTAGGAATTTATTTGGTTTTAAATCCCCATTTTTAAAAGAATAATTTTTATTATATCCTTAATTTTACATTTAATCCCACTATCCCTTATAATACAGGAAAAAAAATTTAGGTTAGCCACATTACAATCCAATTTTCCCTATCAAACCTACTCTAGAAGTGAAATTACATGATATAGTTAAACTTAATGTGGGGAAAGAAGTATTGTGTTGTGCTACATAATTTTTTGCTACTTTGGGTAGAAAATAAAATTCTTAAGAGATGATTTTGATTCTAAAAAATTAATTCTGTTGAAATTTGTGTCTTTTTAGAATTTTTATGATAAACGAATCTATTACTTTTTGGAGCTTCCAAAGGAGAAATAAATCTATGTCTATATGGATATTTTAAGAAAAAAAGGTAAAGAGAAATTATATTTTTTCTACTGAAATATTGATGGTTTGGGATGTGCATAAAATCTTCAATGATACCTACAGATAATTTTATAATAAGGTAAGTGAGGAGGATACCATACTTGAGTGACAATTAGAATCATACAACATTGCTTCAAAAAGAGCAAAGCCCTCCTTATCCAACCTCAGAATTTATGATATCTAAATACTACCAACCGAAGTCCAATAAACAACCCTAAAAGTACTCATGATAAACACATGTCCTTGACTCACATCAGGTGGATATTTAAGAATTTATCAATATTATGGAGACTCTTGTATGAGTTTGGATGAGAAATTCCTTATTAAAAATTGAAATTTTTAAGATGAGAGAAAATTCATGTGAGGTAGGTGTTTTGTGTGCATGGAAAGAGAAATAAATTGGAAATATATTGAATGATATGAATTGATAATTTGAAAAAGTATTTTTTGAAGAGGAATGATATCTTTTGTTTCTTGTTATCGATTTGGTGAATCTCTTGAGTATTTTTTTTTAAAATTTTCATTAATTTGATTTTGATGCTGAATTGTTCAGGGGTATAAGTGATAATTGTGGGGGAATTGATAGAGATAATATTATAATTATTTTTCATGTGTATTTAAATTATTTAATACCTTCCAATTTAATAATATGATCTTATTTGCATCATTTTTGTATTTTTAGTGATTTTTTGTCTAAAATGGGAAAATTACTTAATTCTATAATTTTAAAAGTTTTCTATCACTTCTTTATTCAAATCATAAAATTTTAAATTTTGATCCAAATTGAGTGACTTTTTTTAGGATTCCTTTTTTGTGGATTTTAACTTCTTCTAGACCAAAAGCTCATTCGAACTTTCATAGGCCCAAAAAATCAATTAACTTTAAAAATCATTCTGGATGACAAAATGGACCCCTCCTCATTAAATGATGAATATCTTGGGTTACAGATCCCCAAATGATGTGATTATAGTTGAAAATTAAATAGGACTCAAAGGTTCATGCGTAAATTAAATTTCATGGAAATATGCACTCATTAAGGAAACCCTTACATGTTTCAAAGAGGAAGAATATAAAGGGTCTCTTCAGATAGAAACTGTGTTCCTCATTAATTCATTCATAAATTTTTTAAACATGTAAAAAGACTTAAATTTTTATGTTCAGTAGAAAATACAATTTTGAACAACTTTTAAGAAGTAACCTTGGAGATTTTATTCCTTTTATTGGGTAGAAATGGATAAAACTTTTGATGGATAGATTTCATAGGATAAATTTTATACTTTTATTTTTCCCTCTTTTTATTTTTAGTTTTGTAATGAATTATTCTTCCCCATTATTCTTGTATACCCTTCACATGGAAGTGAAAACTTCTGAGTGATTGAGGAAGGGGAGTATTTCCTTTTATAATTCTTGAATCCTTGCACTTAATGGTATAAAATCATTTCTCTCTTCTCTGAAGTTGGATTCAATTTATAATAGTGGTTTTTATTATCAAGTATGATATTTTTTTGTTTAATATTTTTTTATTGATATTTCTTTTTTCAATGATCATTTTATCCTTTCACTAGGTTCTAGTTTATATATAATAGAATAGACTGGGTCTTGGGATGAGTGGTGGATATTCTTAATTGTCTGAGATAAATTAGGCCTGATTGGGAATTGCCTACGTCAATTTAGGGTATTCAATGAAACTATATTGAACATAGGAAGGAGGGTAGACCAATCTGAAATTTTAGAAAGATTTATTCTCACCATCACCATTTGACTAAGGGAGTGAGAGGAACCAGTTATGGAATCTGAATTTAATCATATTCGTAGAAGAGGATTGGATAAATTGGAACTAGGATAGCATTGAAATTGGAAAACTAAACCTAAAACGATCACCCAAATCATATCACTATTTTCAATAACTTTCTTTGTCAGTTTTTTTTTCAATTTGTTTCTTAATTTATTTCTTTTTTTTCGTCGCTTTAATTTGTTTTCAAAAATAAAAAAAATTCAAAAACAACCACCTTTTCCTCTAATTCAAATATACAAACGTAATTTTTATGTTCTCCTCTATGGATACTACTTAGTTTAACCACTTTACTACATTTTAACTTATAAAATAATTGTTTTTCCACACCACATGATAGAAATGTGTCAATTACCTTATCAAAAACCCGATCCAAACTCCACAACACCTCCTTTATCCTTTTATAGGATCCCAATGCCTACTTAGATGAAGATAAATTCCAAATTTACAAAATATATGGATTTAAAAAATATATTGACCAAATAAATAGATCAAATTGGAGACAATATAATCCCCATATGTAGTGCCCTCTTAAATTCATGTTGTCATTAAATCAATTTTACTTAAGGGTAATTGACATTGTTACTGGAAATGAATTCATAAGCATAGATTAAATATGTAACTAAGTCTTAGTCCAAGAAATAAAACCGCTTAAAGTATGATCCATCCTCCCATACTCCCATCCAACAAAAGGGGTCATTGTCACTATCCCAAGTGAGAAAATGGCTACCCATGTTTGGAAAGTGGGAGAGTCATGTTGGACATGATTCTTTCCAAATTTCATTTTTATGTATTTTCAAGTTAAATCCACTTTTTAGGGTTAAGAAGGAACCCATAAAAGTGTGAAATTAGACTCAATGATAAAAGATAATCCATTATAGTAAAACTTTAAATTATTGGAACCGTGCATCCTATGTAGGATCTAAAGGATCATAAATTTGTTCCACTCCAGCTCCCCATGAATAAGTTCCTATAATGATGAAAAAATATTTTCCCATGTCATAATGAAATCCTCCATATTGATCTTACCCATATAAAAATATCAAACCAAGACGTGGTTCTGATATTTATTCCATTTTGATTATTCTTTATTATAATCAACTCAATAGATCTATCAGAAATCCTATCATATTTTTAAATTGGGGAATTAATAGGGAATTCATTTTCCTTCATTTCCTCATTATAGTGTATAAGTAGGTCTAAAGCGGTGCTTCTAAACCCTTCCACTTTCAATTTGTGAGGTGTTGCTATTGATATTATCATAGGTCATTATATCCATAATAATGGTGACATTTATTGAAATATATTTTTTCTCCATATTGCTATTTTGAAGAAGTTTCTTTACTTTTTATACAGGAATTTTCACCAATTATTAATCCAAATCCTTTCTTTCATACACTTTGTTAGCCACGATAGATGTAGATAGGCATTTAGTATATTCTTATTCAGAGGTGGGGGTGGTCTTTAAAGTCAGTTTTGAAGGAGATAAATGAACTGAATCATTTTATATTTATATATATGTATATGATATTGGGGATTGCATGAAAATTTTTATTTTCATTTATAATTAGGTATATTATTTTATATTTCCTATATTGGTAGTATTGGTTGTATACCTTATCCTTCTTCCACCTAAGATATCATTTATTCAAAAAACATTTCATAAGATGAAATTTACAGGAAGTTATGCACTCATATGATGAATGAATATATTGGACATAACATTTATTCATATGTTGTAATATATGAATAAATGCGACATCAATTAATGAGAATCCATGATTTTCTATATAATCTTTTTCTATGTGATGATAGTGGTTTTGCATGATTATTTTTTTCTTGGATGAAACTACTTCTACCCAAATCTCTCTTTTTTTACCTATTTTATGAATGAGATTCTATCATATCATAGAGGATGGATAATCTTGCACATGAGATGTGAAATACTGCTTGATCCTTTGGTATCTTCGAAGAGAGGATGTATTTTGGTTACTCTTAGTGATCTCTCTAAAAACCATGAAATGGTGATCGATATGATGCAAATACTCTTCGATATATGGTATTCCACATTTATAGTAGTTTTATCTATTTCAACTTTATATACAATTTTAATATTTATAACATGGTAGATCCCCAAACAAGGGTTTAAATCACTTTTGATTAATTTTATAAGTTTTATTAGATTATTTTAAAACCCTTAAGTGGTATCAAAGGGAACCATGGTTTAGATTGATGAAATATTTATTAAAGTGAATAAATCATTAATAACAAAGCATCACATTTTAGTATTATGAAAATTTGGGTTAAAACAATTTACCTTTATGTAAATGGGTTATGTAAAGGTAACCAAGGCATTACCCTTACGCAGAATGGTTTACATAAGGTTTTTTTCACCATAACCTTTCATATATGGGTTTACATAAGGGTCATAAAAACTTACCTTTACATTAACTAAGGGATATATAAAAGTAGTTGTGTTTTTAAAAGTTTTACGTAAAGGTAACATGCAACTTACCCTTACACAAAATGTTGTCATGTAAAGGTAACCAAGGACTAACCTTTATGTGAAAGAGTTCACATAAATGTAATGATATGTTTTAATAGCTTGCGTAAAGTTTATTGAGATCTACCTTGATGTATTGAATTATTTACATATTTATGTAAAGGTAATGAATTGTATTAAATTTTTATGTAAATATAGAGAAATAATAACCCTTAAGTGAAGAGTTCGCATAAAGGCAAGACTTTTTTGTGCCCTTACACAACATTTTTTATATAAGGTTCGTGGATATATACCCTTACATAGACCTTCTACGTAAGGGTAGAGTGGTTATACCATCATGAAACATATGGATTTTGTGTATGGGTAAACAAAAAATAATAATTTTTTTAAAAAATTATTAATTTTTTTTAATGGTATATAAAGTGTATATTAACTACATTAAAATATATTTTGGGAATATTTATTTAAATCATAAATTAAGAACAATATGATGATCAAGGTGTTAGAAAACCCACATATGAGCAACCCACACCCCATTCCATAAGAGAGTTACCTTCCAATCCTACCTTAGTAAAACAACTCCTAATATATGATAAGACCCAAAGGGAGTCCTATGACATAATTATGCTCAAAGGGAAGATCAACTAGCTTCAAGGTGGATCCTTTTTCACTCATACCAACTCTAATAGAATAGATAAACCAAAAGGGAAATTATTGGTTTAAATTGTGCACCACATGTTCTCGAGTAGCCAAAAATATCCACACAATGTGAAATATTGAAAAAATAACCATAAAATTAGAGGTAATAACACTATAATGGGGTACGTAGACTGGTATAAGGAGATTTAAAACCATGATAATTCGAAATATTCATGCTACTCGAGCTCCCTAACCATCACATTATTGTCCAAAAGGCATATGGGAAATCATACCTTATCAGAGTGTGTATACCAGTTGAGGGAGTATCAACCCCATGGAGGACCATATCTATCAGCAAAGGCCAAGGTCAACTAGGGAGGAAAAAATATCCACAAATAAAAGAATTAATTCATGCCCCTAATTCGGTGCCCCCTCCCCCTCCCCCCGATATTGAACCCTACCCCCGCAGCCGCTCGTCCCCTCCCTTGCCGCACCACCTCTACCTCTGGCTCCCCCGCACCACCTCCCCTCCCTCGCTACACTGGTGACACTGCACCGCCGAAGCTACACCGCCTCTACCTCTGGTCCACACTTACATCGTTGCACGTCCCCTCCCTCACTGCACCACCTTTCCCCTCCCTCGGTGCACCGATGCCACCTCACCCCCCTCCTCTGGCTCCCTGTCACTGTCAGTGCTTGTCCCCTCCCTCGCCACACAGCCTCTGACTCTGGCTCCCCTCTGCTGCCCCTCCTCTCCCTCGCACCACCACCTCTAGCTCCCCTCGGTTCCGAATTTGTCACGCTATCAGGTATGCCCTAATTTCTATTTTAAGGTTTTAATTTTGGGCAATTTACAACAAAAATTTGGCATGCATGAAGATTATATGAATAATGTGTGTGAATAAAAAGTGTGGAAATGGAATTTCATGTGTATACGGGTTTGTGTGCATGAATAATTATGAAACAATGTGTGTTGACAGTGTGTGTATGAGAAGACTTCACACTTTACTTGAGGTTGGAAGTTACATAAAATACAGAGTCCATGTATATGTTGATTGGATTTATATTAAGTTGTGTTGTTATTTGATTTATACCATTCTTGAGTTTATCACATGTCTCTGTGTGTGTGTGTGTATCCCATGAGAAAATGTTTGAGGTTTGACCACATGTATGTGCTTTCATAGCCCATGAGACCCATGTTTGAGTTTCATCACATGTGTTTCAATACTATATGTTATTATTATTATTATATGATGTTACTTTATATGATATTCCATGTTTCAATGTGATGTACTTTGTATATTTTATATCGTGTTGTTCTATGCATGGTACAAATGTTATTGGTGTACTCATCGTGGATCAATAGCCCTTAAGGGGGAGCATGATAAGATGATGTATGTTCCATGAATATTGGATTGAGATATATGATGGGGTATATTTTATTTTTTTATCCTCGCATAGGTTCATGGTATACTTATGTGATCTGAACCTTGAGGTGACAATGGGGCATGATGGTATTCAAGGAAATGACTTGAGATGTAGTTTTGGGATACGAAGGCCCAAGGGAGTGTACAAATGTGTTGGACTTATGGATTAACTGAGAGAGATATGGGGCTTGATGGCCTTATATGTTTTGACTTGATACTCTTATATTTTTTATGTTTTGGAATACATGAAGTGACATTGTGGTTGACTAAGTTCATGAATTTTGTTATAACTACATTTCCATCATGGATCCAAGGTTTGTTTAGTGCATGGACACTCCGAACATGGTTGGGTGTTTTATTTCATGCACATTTATTTATTACCACAACATAAAATCTTATACCGTTTCACATGTGTTAAGGACAAATTGGTTGTTTCCTACTACTTTCATATTCCCACCATGCATGGGAATCTCGATGCATGTGAAGACTTCATAGTCTAGGATACAAGGGAAATTCCCTGATGATAGGGGCTAGGATATAGAGAGTGGTGTTTAGAGGTATAATTGGGATGGAATTTAGAGTGATGTATCAATATTTTTTCACATTCTTGTTATTTCTCAAACTTTTATTGACCTAACACTTTGGGGGTATTTGGGTTTTTACTATATGACTTGAGATACCTACCATGGATTATGATTTTTCATTGTTTATTGACTCTATTATGTTATTGTTTATCCTTTTCTTTATTGATATCAAGGGTATATTTTCTGCACTGATGACATTCAGACCCTTACTTCTAGTAACAAACATCTTGCATAAAAGGATACCTGCTTGGGGCAATGAGGAACACTGTCTTGGAACCTATGATCCAGCATGGGTAATCATATTCATTGTCCCACAATTCTCTATTAATAACATAAGTGAAGATAGATTGTTATTTTTTTGTTTTGGAATTGTATATATTTGATGTTATCCTTGATATAGATTAGTTAGTTTTCCATAAATTAAAGATTGATTGCTATCTTTGATGGTTAATCTTTACTACCTATGATGTCACAAAGGCAGTGTGAATCCAAGAGGCACTGAGAAATTATTTGTACAAAGATACGGTTTCTTTTAGTCTAAGAAAACTATTCATTAATAATTGATTTTGGGAACTTTCATCAAAAATTATATTTGTTGATTTATTGGTAGGTTTTAACTTATTCACTAAGGTTGATAGTTCAAGATTGGTATTTGATGAATTTTTTCATGTACCACATATGCATGAAGGTTATAATATTCCTTTCTTGAAAAATGTTTACTATATAGTTAATTATAGACCAAATTTATTCTCAATATAGTTTCTTGAATGTAGAATCATCATTATATTTACCATACCAACATGGTGGAGATGATATTGGATTTCACTTACATTCCATTATCTATTCTCTTGTTTATTATTAAGAGATATAAATTATTTATTTTATCAATGGTCCACATGTAATTGGCCAGTCTTTCTTTTAAATAAATTTGATATGAAAAATGCATGTAATATAAAGTCTTGTGTAAATGTTTGTTATACAGATATTATTATGGATAAGAGTTGGATTGATCTTCCAAATCAAACGCCTTTAGAATATTTCAAGGGCATTATGTAGTTTATTGAGTTCATTGGAGGATTTCAAAGTGATTATATTAGTTGTTCGTGTAGAAAATGTGTAAACAGATATCAATTCACATGAGATACCGTGAGGGATCACCTATTCTTGAATGTATTTTTGAAAAATTATAAGAGTTAGACTTATTATGGGGAAGAATATATTCGTTTTCAAAATACAGATGCAGTTTAGATGGATGTTGATGTGAGGATTAATGATCCAATGCATGAAATGCTTACTAAAATGGTACATGGGTTGGACTCTAAAGGCATTGACATCCAAAATGTTGAGATCAGTGAGATAAATCTACACTCTAGTGTAGATCATGATTCGAGAAGGTTTTATGAAGTACTTGATGATGGAAAAACGAAATTATATCCTGAATTTACTGCTTACAATAAATTGTTGTTTATCATGGAGTTGTTGCATTTGAAGACTTTAAATCAGTGTTCAAACACATCATTCGACATGTTGTTGGTGTTATTGAAAAAGGTTCTTCCTGTCGACACTAAGATTCCTGATTCGTATTACCATGATCGTAAGTTGACAGAGAACTTAGGTTTTAAATTTGAGACCATAGATTCATGTACAAACAACTATATGTTGTTTAGAAAAGAAACTTCCCATTTGGATATTTTTACGATTTGTGGCGCTTCCAGGTGGAAAGAAAACAGGGGAAATCAGACTATGAAATAGGGAAAACTAATTGACTTAAATAAAATGTGTTACTTTACCTTAAAGTCTATATTGAAAAGATTTTTTATGTCATATAAAGTTTCTAATTTAATGAGATGTAATGTGGAAGTAAATCAGGAAAGTGATATGTTAACCCACCTGGTAGACTCTCGTGCATGGAAGGATTTCGATAAGAGACACCCAGAATTTGCTAAAGATGTTCTTAATATACGATTGGGGCTAGAATCAGATGGTTTCAATCCATTCAAGTCTATGGTTGGTTCAACTCATAACACATGTACCATGGTTTTGGTTCCATATAATCTTCCTCTGTGGATTTGTATGAAGCAATAATTTATATTACTTTCCACTCTTATCGATGGACCTAGAAGTCCAGGGGATAAGATTGATGTTTAACTTCATCCATTGATTGATGAGTTGAATGAATTTTTGGGTGATGGTGTGATGACTTATGACTGTGAAATGAATGAAATGTTCAAAATTCAAGCTTCTTTACTGTGGATAATCAATGACTTCCCATATTATGCAAATTTATTAGGCTGGACTACAAAAGGGAAATTTTATTTCCCTTGTTGCAATAAAAGTAAAAAATATGTATGGATTAAACATTCCAGAAAATGGGCATACATGGGTCACAGACGTTTTCTCCCCCATCAGCACAGGTTCATAAAGGATAGAGTGACATTTTATGGTTCTAGAGAGTTCATCCCAACACCAAATATCATGATAGGAGTCCAAATGTTATCACAGATTGAGGAAGAAAACATCTGCACGGTATATGAATTTCAGGATTTGGTGGCTCATCGATTACCTAATATTTGTGGTTCGGGTAGAAAACACAGTCACAATTGGAAAAAGAAAATTATTTTTTACAATCCCCCATATTGTAAAACTAACATGCTAAGTCATAATTTGGATGTCATGCATATTGAAAAAAATGTTTGTGATAATTTATTGTGGACCATTTTAGGTGTCAGTGGAAAATCAAAGGACCATGTTAATGCACATCATGATTTGGAAGAAATGGGTGTAAGGAAACAGTTGCATTTACAGTTAGCTAAGGGAAAAAAAATATATATTCCTGATGCACAGTATACGATTACTACAAAGTAGAAAGATACATTTATTTCTATTTTGAAGATGTTCATGGTTCCTGATGGTTAATCTTATAATATTTCAAAGTGTGTGAATCTGACGAGAAGGACATTGAAAGGGTTGAAAAGTCATGACAATAACATACTACTTCAGCAATTGATTCCAATCGCAATTTTTGATTGTTTATCCCTCAATTTTGTTCAATAGTTTATTGAGATGAGTAATTTTTTAGACATCTTTGTTTAATAAATAAATGAATGAGTGATTTAAAAAGTTTGCAAGACTGAATTTTACTTACGCTTTGTCACTTTGAGAAACTGTCCCCCCCCCTCATTTTTTGATGTTATGGTTCACTTGAAAGTGTACCTAACTGATGAATTAATGGTTGTTGGTCCAGTGCAATTCAGGTGGATGTATCCTATTGAGTGGTATCTAAATACATTGAAACAATTTGTACACAACAGGTCTCATCCGGAGGCATCAATAGCCAATCGTTATTTGATGGATGAGTGTACTACTTTTTGTGCAGAATATCTTATGTATGTTGAAACAAAATTAGATAATATATCTCAGATTCATGATGGTCTAGTTGGAGAAGGAATCATATTTGATATGGACAACATCGAGTGGATACAAGCGCATCGAGATATCTTGTTAAATACTCCATCAATTGCACCATTAATGCAGTAAGTGTCTTATCAATTTTATTATTTAACTTTTACATGTTTTGTTTGCATAAGTTTATCATTTGAACATCGCGTTATCATTTGCAAGAAACACATTAATGAGCTAAAAGAAGAGATTTCTCGTGCGACTGAGTATCAAATTCAACAATATCATTATGCATTATTTCATGATTAGTTCAGGGATTTTGTACGTATAAATTTATTTTCATTATGAGTGAATTATTATACTAATTTATTTCTATAGAAATAATTATTGAATTCTGTTAATTATGTAGGTTCATAACCTGAGGGAGTTAGGTGACCCCATGCTAACTGAAGAATTTATCCAACTAGCTGAGGGTCCATATATAATGGCTCATGGTTATAAAGCTATAGATTATAATGGATTTAGATTTCACATTAAATATGTTGAAAAAAATGAGCAACACAAAAAAATGGCATTGGTTGTCCATTCGTTGATTCTGGTTATTACTATGGTCAATTGACATACATCATTGAAGTTGTATACGCACACAGGTTGAAGTACATATTGTTAAAGTGTAATTGGTTTGATCCAGTGCGTGGAAGTAAATCCGATCAATATCAGTTTACATTGGTGAATTTTAACTATATGTTATATAGAAATGAACGAGTTGATAATGAACCTTTCATTTTTACATCACAAGCAGAACAAGTATTCTTTGTTACTTTGCCTTCGAATCCTAGTTGGAAAGTTGTTGTGAAAATGTCCTCGTGAGGAGTGTTTTTATTTGAACAAGATGAACCCAAGACAGTTCCCTTTGTTTCCCAATAGGTTGATCAACATACCTTAGTTCAACATGAAGAAGATATTTATTGGGTTAGAGCGGTCGTTGAAGGAGAAACGATCAATTTGCATGTTTAATGAAAGGTATAATTGTTTTCTCGCTCTTAAATTTAAATCCTTTTTTTAAAATTGTTTAAAACAACCCAAAAATAATTTGGTACATACTAATTTTTATTTATTATTAGTCAGAATCAACCCATCCACCTGGACATCCCCCCATCCCCTCCCCCTCCACATGGACAACCCCCCCACCCCCAACCCCGGCCAACCCCCACTCCCAACCCCCCTTGGACAGTGCCCTCCCCCCCTCCCGGACAGCCCACCCCCCAAAACTCCCCCTGGACTACCCCCCTACCACCCCCCACATTGATTAAGTGATCTTTTTTTATCTTATTTTCAATTGGTCATAACAAAACATTTGTTCTATGTTTTCATATACAATGATCTTGTGTTTTTGTTCCTTATAGATCCACTTTCTAATATTCTTCCAAGGGATGATCCTTTGAATGGATATGGTGTTTCTAGAGTGTTTTCATTGGGTTTTTTCATGATCTACCCTTTCCTAAATTCATTTTCATTAAGGGATGTGATTCTGAGAAATGAGAATAAAGATTGGGGACACTATTGTTAACCTTATGTTCGATCCTTTTTGATGGATTCCCTTGTGGACATGTGTGAACCAAGATTCTGGTACCTGGTTCTGTCTCTAGCATTCATTGGATGAACTATATTTATTTGGTTTTTTATAAATTTTTTTCTAGATAAAATTGAAAAGGTTGATTACTTTGAGTAAAATCATTTTTTAAATAAGATGATTTCACCCTAGTTCTGGGTAAAGGAAAAATATGGTATTTTCGAAGTATTGAAATGTTTTATGACCTTGTGGATTCAATTTTAAGGTCCCCCTCTCCCTTTCCATATCCTTTCAATCCTTTTTTTAATTTTTAATCATATTGATAATTTTATATGGTGATTTCACCCAAGTTTTATGATTGAAAGGTGTTGTTTTTTGTTTCAAGTAAGATATAATGGTTGATGATCCTCATGAGACCCAGTTAGGTGAAGTTGATGGCCAAGGATAGAGGGGTTTGTATCTAGTAGTTCCTTCAACATAGAGGTCCCCAGGATAGCCCCACCCCAATCCCCTCGGACAATCCACCCCCACATGCACAACCCCTCCACTTGGACAACCCCCCCTCCCAAACAACCCACCCCCAAAAACTCCCCCCGGATAGCCCCCCCACCCCCATCCCCTGGACAGCCCCACCCCACTCCCCCTAGATAGACCCCATCCCCTGGAAATCCCCTAGACACCCACCCCCCATCCCCTAGAAAACCCCACCCCAATCCCAACCCCCCTTGGACATCCCCCCCTCCCGGACAACCCCCCCACAAAAAAAAACTCCCCCCAGACAGCCCCCACCCCCACCCCCTGGACAGCCCCACCCCACTCCCCCTGGACATCCCCACCCCTACCTACGCAAACCCTCCACCTGGACAACCCCCCCCCCCCCTTGGAAATCCCCCCTCCTTGACAACCCACACCCCAAAATTCCCCCCGAACAGCCCCCCCACCTCCCACCCTTGGACAACCCCACCCCACTCCCCTCGGACAACCCCCACCCCAGCCCCTGGACAGCCCCACCCACTCCCCCCAGACACCCCCACCCCCACCTTCATAGCCCCCCACCTTCACATCCCCTCCACCTGGACATCACCCTCACCCCCACTCCCAACCCCCCTTGGACACCCCCCTCCCGGACAGCACACCCCCCAAAACTCCCCCTAGAAATCCCCCCACCCCATCCCCTAGACAGCCCCACCCCACTCCCTTTGGACATCCCCCCAGCCCCTGGACAGCCCCCCACCCCCATCCCCTAGACAACCCACCCACCAAAACTCCCCCCGAACAGCCCCCCATACCCTAGACAGCCTCTGGACAGCCCCACCCCACTCCCCCCAGACACCCCACCCCATCCCCTAGACAGCCCCATCCCACTCCCAACCCCCCTTGGACATCCCCCCTCCTAGACATCCCACCCCCAAAACTCCCCCTGAAATAGCCCCTACCCCACCCCCTGGACATCCCCACCCCACTCCCCCCGGACAACCCCACCCCCACCTATATAGCCCCTCCACCTGGACAACCCCCCTCCTGGATATCCCACCCCCCAAAACTCCCCTCGGACAGCCCCCCCACCCCCAGCCCTTGGACAACCCCACCCCACTCCCCTCGAACAGCCCTCCTAGCCCCTGGACAACCCTTGGATATCCCCACCCCACTCCCCCCGAACAGCCCCCACCCCCCATCCCCTGGACAACCCCACCCCACTCCCCTTGGACAACCCCCCTCTCGGACATCCCACCCCCCAAAACTCCCCCCGAACAGCCCCCCACCCCACCCCCTAGACAGCCCCACCCCACTCCCCTCGGACAGCCCCACCCCTACCTGCATAGCCCCTCCACCTGGACATCCCCCACCTCCACCCCCCTTGGACATCCTCCCCTCCTTGACAACCCACCCCCCAAAACTCCCCCCAGACAGCCCCCACCCCCAACCCCTGGACAACCCCACCCCACTCCCCCCGGACAACCCCCACCCCCAACCCCTGGATAGTCCCACCCCACTCCCCCTGGACAACCCCACCCCCACCTGCACAACCCCCCACCTGCACAACCCCTCCACCTAGACAACCCCCCCCCCCACTCCTAACCCCCCCTTGGATATCCCCCTCCCGGATAGCCCACCCCCCAAAACTCCCCCCAAACAGCCCCCACCCTCATCCCCTGGACAACCCCACCCCACTCCCCCCGTACAACCCCCCAGCCCCTGGACAACCCCACCCCACTCCCCCCAGACATCCCCCAATCCCCATCCCCTGGACAGCCCCCCACCCCGACCCCTGGACAACCCACCCCCCAAAACTCCACCTGGACAGCCCCCCAGCCCCTGGACAGCCCCCCATCCCCTAGACAGCCCCGCCCCACTCCCCCCGGATAGCCCCCACCCCCATCCCCTGGACAGCCCCACCCCACTCCCAACCCCCCCTTGGACACCCCCTGGACAACCCACCCCCTAAAACTCCCCCTGGATATCCCCCCCACCCCCACCCCTAGATAGCCCCACCCCACTCCCTTTGGACATCCCCCACCCCCCATCCCCTAGAAAGCCCCACCCCACTCCCACCCTCCCTTAGACAGCCCCCCCGAACAACCCACCCCCCAAAACTCCCCCCAGACAACCCCCCACCCCACCCCCTAGATAGCCCCACCCCACTCCCCCCCTTGGATAGCCCCTCCACCTGGATAAGCCCCCCTTGGACAGCCCCCCCTCCCAGATAGCCCACTACCCAAAACTCCCCCCAGACAACCCCTAGACAGCCCTACCCCACCCCACCCCCATCCCCTCCCACTCCCAAACCCCCTTTGGAGAGCCCCCCCCCACTCCCAAACCTCGCTCGGACAACCCCCCTCCCGAACATCCCACCCCTAAATCACTTAACGTTAAAAGAACCCTCTAAATACAAGCCTTTTTTTGTAAATAATTTTATTTATGTTTTGTTAAGTTTCTGATTTTTTTTAAATCCATTTACAACTAATTATTCTATTAACTTTTTTTTATTAACAACTTTACAAGTTTTATTTTTTTAAAAACAATCCAATTTATCTTTTTGACACTTTGGATGGTCCCCTTAATAATGTTTTCTGCGAGTGCAGGAATTTCAGGGGAACATGCAGCACATCCACATCATCCATCTAATCCATCTACGTCTCAGGGTCGAGGTATGTTTGAATGTAACTGTGTTTATTTTTTTATGTAATTTCTATATATATATATATATAATGCACATCTATCAAATTATGTATAAAATTGTTTTCAATAGGATCAGACTCGTCCGCTTCTTCCACTCGTAAGAGAGGCCCTAGTCATGGGATTTCATCATGGAATTCCAACACGACCTTTGATGTTTCATTTGATGATATATTTCATACTGTGAGACTGACTGCCCCTATATTTATCCGTTAGCTAAGTCATATCATACACAACCCACATCGATTTCCATTGACCACACATGACTGGGATTCTATCCCTCATGATACATTAGATCGACTTTAGAGGGAAGTTCAGGTAAGAAGACCATTTTAGTTTCTTTCCTATGTTTAAAAAATATTAACATGTGTGCTTTTTTTCTTAAATAGAATAATATGAAAGTGTTCCCGAATGAGATTCATCCAGTGTGTATGGGAAAATGTCGTAATATGTGGAAATATTTTAAAGACAAAATCAAGAGGGAGCACTAGGTACCAAATGTGGGTGCCCTAGACATTCTGGAAAAAGTCCTGAGAGGTGTTCTCTTATCTCAGTGGTGTGTCTTAGTTGTATATTGGTCTACTGAGGTCGTTGCAGTTAGTAAATTTATTTTGGTATATATATTTTCAAGAATGTGTGTCATTATATTTGTTTGAAATTTAAATTAATTGAATGTAGGAGGTGTCAACACGCCATTCTGAGAATCGAGCATTGTAGGGACCACCTCACAGGCTCGAGACTCATCACATGTCTCAAATCCGACATGATGTATTTATTATTTATTTTTTAATTTATTATTTAATATGGTTTTGTGTTATATTTTTATATTTTATTGGTATACAGTTACAAGATCAAGGTGCACCGACTGATAAAATGTTGGTGTGGATGAGAACTCATGATCGAAATGATCTAGAGGCTGCAGCTCTTATAGTAAGTGGATTATACTAATTACCAATACTTACATTCATCTATATATAAACATATATATTTATATATATTTAAATATTTCACAGGATCAATTTGAAGATGAGTTAGAACAACTACCATAGAACCAATGAAAACTTCCATGCGAAGGGATGAGATATTCCATCACATTATTGGTCGTGATGGGCATGGATATAGTTTGAACTATGAAATGGGGATTCCTTGTTCTATTGTATCACGTGATGAGGTTGTCGGTACTTCTGTTACTTGGATGACATAATAGTTGTCAGATTTTGAGGCACGATTACGCACTTCCGAGGAGGTAAATTCACAATTGATCACTGAGGTTAGAACACTGCGGGAATATGTGCATTCGGGTGATGGTGCAAGGGATCATATGATGTGGGTTTATAATGAATTTATTTATTTACTTTCTATTAATTTTTTTTATTAAAATCTTTATAATTTTTATTTTTTATAGGCCCCTGGAACAACAGATGGAGGTAGAAGGCATGGCCACGCATGATGTATCATATTCACAAGGTGTGTTTCTTTTATATTTATTATTGAATTAATGTTATATATTGATTTAGACTTTAAATGTAGAATTGTTTGAGATTAGAATAATTTATGTTTTAAAAACTCCACAGTTTTTTAATTTTAAGAGTATGATCATTAATTTGATACTTTATTATGATAGATAAGTTCTTAGAATACCCATTGGAGGATAGGAATTAGGCTAGGTGGACCAATGGCCTAATGTCCCAATGGCCTAATGGCCCAATGGCCCAATGGCCTATTGGCCTAAGGGACGAATGGCCTACTGTCCTATTGGCCTAATGACCGAATGACCGAATGACCTATTGGCCTAAGGACCTAATGGACTACTAGACTACAATCCTAATGTCCTATTGTCCTAATGGAATATCATCATATTTTCCTAATGAAAAAATGGCCTAATGGCCTTTTTACCAAATGAAAAAATGACCTAATCACCTAATGAAATTTTTTAGCCTATTGGCCTATTAAGAGTCATGATTACTGAATCTAGTGTTGGTTATAATTTGATAATAATCAAATTGAAACATTGAGCATGTGTAATTGAAAATGAATCTGTTGTTGGGGGCTGTTGGGTGGAGGGGGAGGAACTGTGCAGGTGGGGGGCTATCCGGGGGGGTTAGGAGTGGGGGCTGTCTGGGGGGGAGTGTGGGGGTGGGGGGGTGTGGGGGTGGGGGCTGTCTGGGTAGGTTGGGAGTGGTATATCAACCAATTGAACATGGAGGGATTTTCATAAAAAAATCTCCAAATTCAATCAATTTTTACATGCTAGGTGGAGTCTCATTATTGAGAAGTATGAGGCTCTTTATTTTCTAAGAACAATATTTATAAATAGGCTCAAAGATGGAAATCTCAATTAAATTGAATCCTCTATTTGGCATTCTCTCAAATATTCTTTCTCTATGATTACAATAAGCTCCTACTGGTTTTTCAACATCAACTCTTTCCTCAATTTCTGGTTATATAATTGGACATGCATGCCACTATTTGAGGTTATAAATTCACTAGATCCCTCGCCTGACACAACTATATCGATCAAGGATCAAATGGAGGGTTCTTTAGACAATATTCTGAATGAAGTTAAGGATATATCATCCTAAATCAAACTTTTATCAATGGTAAAGACACTTATTATAGTAACTTTCACCCAGTGTATGGTTAACATCAAATGTTGCCTCTAAAACATCTATGTAGGTGCATTCTAATTACTAATACAAACCTATAAATAGGATCTGGATTCTTACATCCTATTTTACTCTTTCTTGGAGAATCATTCATGTCAGGATTCCCACAGAAAACCTGCTTCAGGGAGTTGGTATTAATTTATGCTCTTACTTCATGTTGTGTAATCAAAACAGGTATAACATCAATAATTTATTCCTTAGATACAAAACTACTACTAATACATTATGGGATGAAAAAACAAACCTATTTGAGACTTATATACCCTATTATTCTGGTATAAAGGATTAACAGGAAGCTTGCACATAGCTGTCCGGGGGTGGGGGGCTATTTCGGGGTGAGTGTGTGTGTTGGGGGGAGTTTTTTTTTTTGGGGGGGGGGCTGTCTGAAGGGGGGGTTGGGGGGATGTACTGGGGTGGGTGGGCTGTTCGGGGTGAGTGTATGTGAGAGGGGTGGGGGTGGGGCTGTCCGAGGGGAGTTTTGTGGGGGGGGGGGGTGTGCAGGGGGAGTTTTGTTTTTTTTTTGGGGGGGTGTCCGGGGCTGGGGGGGATGTCCGTGGTGAGTGGGGGGTGTTCAGGGTGTGGAGGGGGGTGTTTAGGGTGGGGGCTATCTGGGGGGGATGTCCGGGGGGAGTTTTTTTTTGGGGGGGGGCTGTCCGGGGTGGAGTGTGGGGGATGCAGGGGTTTGGGAGGGGGGCTATCCTGGGGGGGTGGGGGTGGGGGTTGGGGTGGGATATCCATTACTGAAATTTACTCTATATAGTTAAATTTCAATCGAACACAACTGAATGGTTTTCCAAACCTCTTTTCAGACCACCTCATCACGTATGAGCAACACCATAGGTCCCCGCTAGAGTAGAGTACTGAGTCTAATGGCCTAATGTCAAAATTGGCCTAATGTCCAATTGGATAAATTGAGACTTTGACAATTTTCCAAACTCCTAAATGGCCAAACGCCCTAATGGAATAACACCCTTATGGCATAATGCCCCAACGCCCTAACGACCCAACGGCCGAATTGAAAATTGGTCAAATGGAATACTATCCTAATTACCTGATGTCCTAATTACCTAATGTCCTATTGGCCTAATGTAATATTGTCCTATTGGCCTAATGACCAAATAACCTAATGACATATTAGACTACTTGCCTAATGTCCAATTGGATAAATGGAGACTTGGGGGGTAGGCTATTCAGTACTGAACTTTACTCTATATAGTTCAATGTCGAGTGAACACATCCGAATGGTTTTCCAAACCTCTTTTCAAACCACCTCATCGTGTATGAGAAACATAGTAAGTACCTACTAGAGTAGAGTACTGAGTCTAATGGCCTAATGTCGAAATTGTCCTAATGTCGAAATTGGCCTAATGACCAATTGGATAAATTGAGACTTAGCCAATTGATCAAATGCCCAAATGTCCAAGCTTCTTAATGGCCTAACGCTCTAATGGTCTAATGCCTCTATGCCCTAACGCCCTAACGACCGAATAGAAAATTGATCAAATGGAATACTATCCTAATTACCTAATGTCCTAATTACCTAATGTCCTATTGTCCTAATGGAATATTAGCCTATTGGACAAATGACCAAATAGACTAATGACATATTAGACTATTGAACTAATGACCAATTGGCTAAATGGAGACTTTTCCAATTGGCCAAATTCACAAATGATCAAATGGCCAAACTCCCTAATGGCCTAATGACCTAACGTCCAAATGCCCTAACGAACTAACGGCCAAATGCCCTAAAAACCAAATTCCCTAACGCCCTAACTCCATAACTCCCTAACTACCTAACACCCTAACGCTCTAACAGCCCAACGACCTAATGACCCAAGGACCCAACAACGTCCCAATGGCCCAAAAATGGTCGAACAATGGGCCAATGGACAAACAACGAATGAACAACGACCCAACAACCTAATAATGTCCCAACGGCCTAACAACGACCCAACAACCTAACATTGGCCAAACGGCCTAACAAAGGCCCAACGACCTAACAATAGCCCAACGGCCTAACAACGACCCAACAATCCAATGACTTAATAGACAATTGGATAAATGGACTACTATCCTAATTACCTAATGTTTTATTGGCCTAATGGCCTATTAGGCTATTGTCCTAATGGCATATTAGCCTATTGGCCTAATGACCAAATGGCCTATTGGCATATTAGCATATTGTCTTAATAGCCAATTGGATAAATGGAGACTGGACAATTGGCCAAATTCCCAAAATTCCCTAACGGCCTAATGACCCAATTTGATTATTATATATATGTGCTAACTGAATAAATATTTCCAATTTTCATTTGATTTGTTTAGTTGTTTCTTTTGTATCTTATTGTTGGTTTATTGAAGTAGAGTATTGGAATGGATAGGAGCTATTTGGATCACTGGATATGAAGAAGTATGTTTTTCATTTATTGTTTTTGAGGATCATGGTGTTTCTGCTGTTTCGAATTGATTTTTTTTTTTTCTGATTTTAGTTCTGTTTCTACTGTTTGAGAAGCAGAATTGTAATTTTTTTTTAAATTTTTTCCTAGGTTAGTGACCACTATTGGAGGTCACTAATGGGTCCATTTTTTTCAGGATCTAGTGACCTCCATTGGCGGTCGTTATAGGCCATTTTTTAGTTTATCTATAGCGACCAGTAATGGAAGTCGCTATAGAATGACCCAATAACGATTGTTATTCGGCCAAGTTTTAGGTCCCCTACAGAGACCGCCATTGGTAGTCTCAAAGAGGTATCTAAATACCAATAGCGACCACCAATGGCAGTCACTATTGGTCTCATTTCTAGTAATGTATTGTATACATATCCAAATACTTTGAAATATTGAGCGTTGACATAAAAGAAAATTTTGAACAACTTTTAAGAATAAAACTTAGTGATTTTTATCCTTCTAGTGGGAAAAATGAAGTAGACTTTTGGTACATAGATTTCGGAGGAGAAATTTTATGCTTTTACTTTTCCCTCTTTTGTTCTTCTTAGTTTTGTAAAGACTTCTTATTCCCCCTTCTTCTCAGATACCATTCACATAGAGGGGTAAATTTCTAAGTGATTGGGGAATATGAAGTTTTCCTTTTGTAATGCTTGATTTCTTTTACTTAATGGTATAAATTACTTTCTATCTTTTGTGAAGTTGATTTTAATTTCTAATAGTGTTTTTTTATTATCAAGTACGATCGTATTTGGTTTTAGATTCTATTATTGATATTTATTTTTTCAATTATAATTTTATCCCCTTCTAGGTTCTGGTTTATATATAATGGAATAGACATAGGATTAGTGGTTAAATACTCAGTGATCATTAGTTCATGTGGGAGGGGTAGTGGATAATCTTGATTTTTTGGGATAAAAAAGACTCTATTGGGAATTTCCTAATTTAATTAAGGGTATTCAATGTAAATCTATTACACATAGGAAGGTGGGTATACTAAGATGAGATTTTGTAAAAGTTTATTCTCATCATCACCATTTGAACAAGGGAGTGAGAGGAAGCAATCATGTAATCTCACTTTAATCGGCATAGTAAAATAGGATTGGATAAATTGGAACTAGGATGGCATAGAAATCAAAAAACTAAACCTAACCTAATCACCTAACTCATATAACCATTTTTAATCACCTTCTTGTCAAATTTATTAAATATTATTCTTAATTTTTTTATTTTTTTATTTTTTTTCAAAATCAAACAATTTAAAAAAACCATTTTTTCCTCAGATTCAAAGTGACAAACTTGATTGTTGCATGATCCTCTATTAAGAAAACCTAGTTTAACCACTTTAGTATATTTTAACATAGGAAATAATTTTTTCCACACCTCACGATAGTAACATGTAAAAACATTTTCCATTTCCGGAGAGGTGGTGCAACAATCTTATTTTCAAATTTCATTACTAGAACCACTAACATTGAACCTTACCCCCTAGATCATGAAATTTAAATAACCTTATTGAATAGACTTAGAAAAATTAATTTTCCTTCTGAATTTTAATAAATATCTCTTAAAAACTCAAGTGAAACTTCAATTGTTCACTATGAGCCTATAATTATGGCTAGAAACCACAACTAAAACCTTAGAGACCTCTGTACACTACAATTACTTAATAAAAACAATCAACTTTCCATGATAGAGTTACAAAATGATTTTGAGATGAAACCTAACATGATAACATTACTTCAAAAAATTTATATATTGGTAGGAGAAGACCCAAATAAACATATTAAAGAGTTAACAAATGTCTGCTATGCTTTTAGACCCTGAGTAGTAGCTGAGGAGCAGGTAAAGTGAAAGGAATTACCATTTTCATTGGAAGGTGATGCCAAAGAATATTTGTATGGATTACAACCAAGATATGTACATGACTGGAATTACTTACTGATATGATTCATACATAGATTATTCCCCACCTAAAGAAGCATAACCATCAGAAAAGAGATCTATACCATCAGACAATCATCCGGAGAGACCCGCAACGAGTACGGGGAGAGGTTTAAGAATCTATGTGCCAGCTACCCACATAAAGAAATTGAGGAGTATCACTTACTTGTTTAATTTTATCAAGTCTTAATGTATAATGAAAGAAACATTCTAGATACATCATCTAGAGGCACATTGATTAAAAAGTCACTAGAAGAATCCAAGGGCTTGATTGAGAATATTTTATAGATTTCACAATAGTTTGGTACACAAGGTACCGAAACAAGAGGTATTCATGAATTAAGAACTTCTCATCCATCACCCTTATTATAAAATAGGATTGAAGAGATAACTAGTTTGGTGAGACAGATGGCCCTGAAACAAGTGAGTGAATAACAAGTAACAGCTAAGGTATGTGGTTTATGCTCATCACCTGATCATTTCACTGACTAATGTGATAAAGTATAGGGAATGTAAATTTTTAAAAAACCCTTTCATCCGAGGAAGTTCAAAAAAAATAAAGGATAAATAGAGCCTAAAAAAGTTAAATATGGATTTGGAAATTAGTAATATCAAGCTAGACTCTAATACCAAAACTAGTTCCAAAACCAGCCCTTATTACAACAAAAATTTCAAAACCCACCACCATTTTAGAAAAAGAAATATTATAACCAGATAACTTACCAACCCCCCCCCCAATTTCCATAGAACTTATTAGAAACCATCCAACAATTCACAATAGCTAAAATTCAAGGTTGATGGATTAGAATATAAGTTTGATAATGTGGGAAAATGATGGGAAGCCTTGTGGAAATCCTATCCAAAAACCTAGATAAACTATCAGCTCAAATGATGAAAAACTCAAAAGATAATTTTAGTATGATAACAACCAGAAGTGGAAAATAACTCCCACATCCTACCACCCTTGAACCTGAAACAATACCACCTGTACCGAGGGAGATTGAAGTTGGAAATTCTAAAAATTATATGAAAATTCACTGAGAATAATAAAATAAAGAGGATAAGGATATGAAAAAGAGTAAGTGACAAGAAATAATATTAAAAATAAAATAAAGTGATAATAAATACTTACCCCCACCATTTCTATAAAGGAGGTACGAATCAAATAAAATATAGGAGGAAACACTTTAAAAGTAAATTTTGGATACCTTCTAGAAAGCATAAATTAATATCCCCCTACTTGAAGGAATCAAAAAAAATCCAACTTATGATAAATTTTTGAAGGATATTTTCACCAAGAATAGAAGAATTCAAGGTAATGGTAGGATCAACTTGGGAAGAAGTGTCTCAACCCTTATCACACCACAATTTCCAACCAAATTTCAAGATCTAGGGACATTTTCTATTCCATGCACCTTGTATATTTAAATTTATATAATGATTCATATGATACAAGTGATTCAATTAATGCATTTAATCACTCAATATATGCTTATTTGTGTATAGATGAATTCAATCCCACAAGAGTGGTGGTCTATCTTATAAATAGATCTATAGTTTTCCTAGTAGGAGTACTCGAGGATTTCGTTGTGAAAGTAAAATATCTCTTATTCCAAGATGACTTCAATGTGATGAATATGGAAGAATATATAATACCATCAAACTCACCCATAAATTTGGGGATACCTTCCTTATAAATTTCCAAAAAAAACATCAATGTCCATGAAGAGACACTCACCATGGAGTTTGGAGATAACACTGTGAACTTCAATATTTTTGAATTCATGAGGCACCCATCTGATTATAACTCACTCCTTGCACTCTCCCATGAAATGGAAACTAAACTAATTGAATAACATGGTATGTGAAATTAATTCTTATCCTCGGAAGATAATTTTTTCATAGAAAATATCACTAAACATGCGAGTTCCCAAAACAATTGATATTATGATTTCATGTGTGAATAAGAGGTAAAATATGATTTCTTTAATGATTTTTTAAATTATAAAAAATATGATATGATTTCTTGTATGAAGGATTCCCAAACTTTTGAAGTGGGTAACCTCAATTTAATTTTATCCCTTGAGTATACCCCAGATCTAGAATTAAAACCACTCCCTACTGATTTGATATATGTGTACCTCATGGAGGGAAAGAATTTACTAGTGATAATTGATAATAATATGTCTGAATCCAAAAAAGAATATTTTATTGAGATTTTTAGATAGAATTTACAAGTAATAGGGTGGAGCTTAAGTGATATCCTAGGAATAAACCCAAAAATATTCTCACATAGAATTTTTATTGAGGGAGATTATAAACCTTTTAGATATCCCCAAAGGAGGCTGAATCCCACCTTGATGAAGTTTGTGAAAGAGATAGAGAATATCTTGGAATATGAGCTCATTTATCCCATTTAATATTAAAAATGGGTTATCCCTATCCATGTATTTTCAAAAAAAAGTCCTAACCATTGTAATGAATGAAAATAATGAATTAATCCTTATGAGAATTCAGAATAGTTGGATAGTGTGAATATATTTTAGGATTTTGAATTAGGTTACTCGGAAATATCATTTCCACATCCCCTTAATTGACTATATGTTAGAGATTTTGGTAGGTAGAACTCATTATTTATTTTTTGGATGAATTTTTAGATTATTTTTAGGTACCTATTGCTCTTTAAGATCAAGAGAAGACTACCTTTACTTGTTCCTTTAACACTTTTTCATATAAAATGATTTTATTTAGATTATTTAATGCTCTAGGTACATTTAATAGGTGCATGGTAATTATATTTCCTGATCATATTGAAGATTTATTAGAGGTTTTCTTGGATTATTTCATAGTTTTCATAAGTTATTCTGACCATTGTTTGAAAAATTTGGAAAAAGTTTTGAAAGCCTGCATTAAAAAGAATCACATTTTAAATTCTGAATAGTGTCATTTAATGGTTAAGAGAGAAATTTTCCTTGGGTATGTTATTTAAAAAAAGGAATTTAAGTAGATAAATAAAAAATTGAAGTGATAAATTAATTTCCTTACCTAAGTTGTGTGAAACATGTTAGATAATTTTTTGGACATGTAGGATTCTACAAGAGGTTTATCAAATATTTTTTAAGATTTCTCTACCTATCTCTATATCACTTTTGAAAATTATGATTTTGATTTAAAAAGTGAGTGTAGGGAAACCTTTGATTACTTGAATAGGAGATTTATTACACCACCAATGATATAGACATGAAATTTGGAAGAACCATTCGATCTAGTTTGTGATGCTTCCAACCAATCGGTTGGAGAAGTTATTTCTCAGAAAATTCAGGGAAGGACACAAGTCATTACCTATGACTTAATAACCTTAGATGAGGCCCAATTCAATTACACAATAAAAAAACAGTTTTTAGGAGTTGTCTTTTCTTTAGAAATATTTAGATCACAAATTCTTAGAACTAAAGTTAATGTATTTTCTAATCTTGAAACTCTTAGGTAATTGATGAAGAATGTAAAATATAAACCAATGATAGTGAGATAAATGTTACTACTATAGGATTTAAACATATAAATTAAAGAAAAAAGGGATATGATAACCAAGTTTCTAATTACTTAAGTAGACTTCCCAACATTGCTAAAGCTGAAATTCTAGAAAAAGAACCACTGAATGATCACATTCCAGGAGGGTGGTTGTTTGATTGAAGAAGAAGTGCCTTGGTATGATTAAATGGTCAATTATCTAGTTTTGATTTCCCAAATATATTATTAGTTATCAAGGGACTCAATTTTTTAATATGATAATGGAGGATTTGATGAAAAATGAAATCATGGGGATTTTGGAAAAGACTATTAAACCAAACATGAAGGGTTGGAGCCAAAGTATGGAAGATAAATTATGGGATTACATGATATCATAAAAACCCTGATAGGAATGAGTCGATATAGGTTTATTTATGGGAAAATATATAATCTACCTGTATAATTAGAGAATAAGGTGTATTGGACTATGAGAAAGATGAATTTGGATCTTGAAAGAGCTGGAAAAGAGAGAAGATTTTAGTTTCAAGAGATGGAGGAAATTAGAAGGTAAGATTTTGAAAATTCTAGGATTTAAAAATAGAGAGAAATAGTGACTCATGACAAGATGATCCAACCAAAATATTTTCATCTTGGAGACACTGTGCTATTATTTAACTCAAAACTCAAGTCAATTCCAAGTTAACTTCATTCAAGATGGGAAGGTCTATTTATAATTACTCATGTATATCCATTTGGTGTTGTGTAGATTATGAAGGATGAAGAGCATGATCCATTCACTATTAATGTACATAGTCTAAAGAAATTCCATGGGATCTTGACATCAGATCTAGTGGAGGAGATCACACTTCTCCAACCTATTTATCAATAAAAGTCATCAGGTCATGCCTATCATTAACAATTATTTTCTTGGGGTGATTTAATTTCATATAAAATTATATGTAAACACTATTTTAATTATTTTGGGCACTTAATTATTTAAGTGTGGGTGATGGAACCTTTTTTGTTTAGGATTATCAATTTTTTTGTTTTTCTATTTTTAAAAAATTATGTTTTTTCTAATTTTTGTGTGATTATTTTTCTTCTTTTGTATTTTTTTAAAACTTGTGAGCTCAAATGGTTATATTTTATATTTTTGAAACCCATTCCAATGAGTAAACCAATTTATCCCATGAAATTGAACATAAATTAATGCTGAAAATGACTTTTTTTATGTTCAAAACATTGGGAATTTCATGAAAATAACTCTAATTTTTGAATCATGTTCCACATATCACCATATTTTTATTTGAAATCACTTTTACATGAGGTTTATAAACATTTTTGTTATATAATTTACATTAAACTCACTTATTTAATGAAACCATGCCGGATTTAACCAGAATTTGATTTATTCCTTTCAAAACTTTAGGATTTTAGGTACCCGTGTTTTAAATGATTGAGGAATTTATTTGGGTTTAAATCCCCATTTTTTATATAATATTTTTTATTCTATGCTTACATGTACATTTAATCCCACTATCCCTTATAATCCAGGAAAAAATTGTTAGGTTGGCCACATTACAATCCAATTTTACATATCAAACCTACTCTAGAAGTGAAATTACATGATATATTTAAACTTAAGTGTGGGGAAAGCAGTCTTGTGCCGTGATACATAATTTGGTGATAATTTGGGTAGAAAACAAAATTATTAAGAGATGATTTTGATTGTAAAAAATTATTTCTGTTAAAATTTTTGTCTTTTTAGAGTTTTATGATAAAAGAATCTATGCCTTTTTGGAGATTCCAAAGGACAAAGAAAGCTCTACCAATATGGAGCTTTTAAGAAAAAAAGGTAAAGAGAAATTTTATTTTTTCTACTGAAATATTGATGGTGTAGGATGTACATAAAATTTTCAAAGATACTTAGAGATAATTTTATGATAAGGTAAGTGAGAAGGAGACCATACTTGAGTGACAATTATAATCATACAACTTTGCTTCAAAAAGAGCCAAGCACTCCTTATCCAACCTCAGAATTTTTGATATCTAAATACTACCAACTGAAGCCCAATAAACAACCCTGAAATTAATCATGATAAACACATTTCCTTGACTCACATCATGTGGATATGTATGAATTTATCAATATTATGGAGACTCTTGTATGAGTTTGGATGAGAAATTCCTTATTGAAATTTAAAATTTGTAAGATGAGAGAAAATTCATGTGAGGTAGGTGTTTTGTGTGCATGGAAAGAGAAATAAAGTGGAAATGGATTGAATGATATGAATTGATAACTTCAAAAAGTATTTTTTGAAGAGGAATGATATCTTTTGTTTCTTGTTATCGATTTGGTGAATCTCATGAGTATTTTTTTTTTAAATTTTCATTAATTTGATTTTGATGCCGAATTGTTCAGGGGTCTAAGTGATAATTGTGGGGGAATTGATAGAGATAATATTATAATTATTTTTAATGTGTATTTAAATGATTTAATCCCTTACAATTTAATAATATGATCTGATTTGCATCATTTTTGGATTTTTAGTGATTTTTTTGCTAAAATGGAAAATTTAATTAATTCTATAATTTTAAAAGTTTTCTATCACTTATGTATTCAAATAATAAAATTTTAAATTTTGATCCAAATTGAGTGATTTTTTTTAGGATTTATTTTTTGTGGATTTTAACTTCTTCTGGACCAAAATCTCATTCGAAATTTCATAGGCCCAAAAAATCACTTAACTTGAAAAATCATTCTGGATGACAAAATAGTCCCCTCCTCGTTAAATGATGAATATATTGGGTTACAGACACCCAAATGATGTGATTACAGTTAAAAATTAAATAGGACTCAAAGGTTCATGTGTAAATTAAATTTCATGGAAATATGCACTCATTAAGGCAACCCTTACATGTTTCAAAGACGAAGATGATGAAGGGTATCTTCAGATAGAAGCTGTGTTCCTCATTAATTCATTCATAAATTTTTTAAACATGTAAAAAGACTTAAATTTTTATGTTCAATAGAAAATACAATTTTGAATAACTTTTAAGAAGTAACCTTGGAGATTTTATTCCTTTTATTGGGTAGAAATGGAGAAAACTTTCGATGGATAGATTTCATAGGATAAATTTTATACTTTTATTTTTCCCTCTTTTTTTATTTTTAGTTTTGTAATGAATTATTCTTACCCATTATTCTTGTATACCCTTCACATGGAGGTGAAAACTTCTAATTGATTGAGGAAGGGGAGTATTTCCTTTTATAATTCTTGAATCCTTTCACTTAATGGTATAAAATCTTTTCTCTCTTCTCTGAAGTTGGATTCAATTTATAATAGAGGTTTTTATTATCAAGTACGATATTTTTTTGTTTAATATTTTTTAATTGATATTTCTTTTTTCAATGATCATTTTATCCTTTCACTAGGTTCTGGTTTATATATAATAGAATAGACTGGGTCTTGGGATGAGTGGTGGATATTCTTAATTGTCTGAGATAAATAAGGCCCAATTGGGAATTGCCTAAGTCAATTAAGGGTATTCAATGAAACTATATTGAACATAGGAAGGAGGTTATACCAATCTGAAATTTTAGAAAGCTTTATTCTCACCATCACTATTTGACTAAGGGAGTGAGAGGAAACAATTATGGAATCTGAATTTAATAGTCTTCGTAGAAGAGGATTGGATAAATTGGAACTAGGATAGCATTGTAATTGGAAAACTAAACCTAACACGATCACCCAAATCATTATTTGTCAAAAAATTTTCAATTTTTTTCTTAATTTATTTATTTTTTTTCCGCTTTCATTTGTTTTAAAAAATAAAACAATTTAAAAAACAACCACCTTTTCCTCTAATTCAAAGCGACAAACTTGATTGTTTTGTGCTCCTCTCTGGATACAACTTAGGTTAAACACTTTATTATATTTTAACTTAGAAAATAATTTTTCTTCCACACCCCATGATAGAAATGTTTCAATTACCTTATCAAAGACCCGATCCAAACTCCACAACACCTTTTGTATCCTTTTATAGGATCCCAATGCCTACTTAGGTGAAGATAAATTCCAAATTTCCAAAATATATGGTTTTAAACAATAGAGTGACCAAATAAATAGATCAAATGGGAGAAAATATAATCCCCACATGAAGTGTCATATTAAATTCATGTTGTAATTAAATCAATTTTACTTAAGGGTAATTGACATTGTTACTGGAAATGATTTCATAAACATGAATTAAATCTATAAGCGAGTCTTTGTCCAATAAATAAGACTGCTTAAAGGATGGGCCATCCTCCCATACTCCCATCCAAAAAAGGGGACATTGGAACTATCCAAGGTGAGAAAATGGATACCCATGTTTGGAAAGTGTGAGATTCATGTGAGACATGATTCCTTCCAAATTTAATTTTTATGTATTTTTAAGTTAAATCCATTTTTTAGGGTTGAGAGGGAACCCATAAAAGTGTGAAATTAGACTCAATGATAAAAGATAATCCATTCTAGTAAACATTTAAATTATTGGAACCGTGAATCCTATGTAGGCTCTAAACTATCATAAATTTTTTCCACTCTAGCTCCCCATGAATAAGTTCATAGAATGATGAAAAAATATTTTCCCATGTCATGATGAAATCCTACATATTAATCTTACCCACATCAAAACCTCGAACCAAGATGTGGTTCTGAGATTTATTCCATTTCGATTGTTCTTTATTATAATCCACTCAATATATCTATCAAACATCATATCATATTATTACATTTGGGAATTAATAGAGAATTCATTTTCCTTAATTTCCTTCTTATAGTTTATAAGTAGGTCTAAATTGGTCCTTCTATCCCATTCCACTTTCAACTTGTGAGGTGTTTCTACTGATCTTATCAGAGGTAATTATATCTATAACAATTGTAACATTTATTGCAATAGATTTTTTCTCTATATTGGTATTTTGAAGAAGTTTCTATACTTTTTCTACAGGAATTTTCACCAATTATTCATCCACATCCTTTCTTTCATCCACTTTGTTATCTGTGATAGTTGTAGATAGGCATTTAGTATATCCTTCTTCGGGGGTGGGGGTGGTTTTTAAAGGAATTTTTGAAGGAGATAAATGACCTCAAACCTTTTATATGTATATATATGTATATGATATTGGGGATTGCATGAAAATTTTTATTTTCATTCATAATTAGGTATATTATTTTATATTTTCTATATTGGTAGTATTGGTTGTATACTTATCCTTCTTCCACCTAAGCTATCATTTATTCAAAAAACATTTCATAAGATGAAATTTATAGGATGTTATGCACTCATATGATGAATGAATATATTGGCCATAAAATTTATTCATATGTTGTAACATATGAATAAATGTGACATCAATTAATGAGAATCCTTGATTTCCTATATAATCCTTTTACATGTGATGATAGTGGTTTCACATGATTATTGTTTTCTTGGATGAAACTAATTCTACCCAAAGATCTCTTTTTCTACCTACTTTATGCATGAGATTCTATCATATCATGGATGATGGATAATCCCGAACATGACATGTGAAATACTGGTTGACCTTTGGATACCTTCAAAGAGAGGATGTATTTTGGTTACTCTTACTGATCTCTCTCAAAACCATGAAATGGTGATCGAGATGATGCAGATACTCTTCTATATATGGTATTCCACATTTATAGTAGTTTTCTATATTTCAAATTTATATATAGTTTTAATATTTATAACATGGGAGATACTCAAAAAAGGGTTTAAATCACTTTTGCTTCATTTTATAAGTTTTATTAGATTATTTTAAAACCCTTCAGTGGTATCAAAGGGAACCATGGTTTAGATTTATGAAATATTTATTGAAGTGAAGAAATCATGAATAACAAAGCATCAAATTTCAGTATTATGAAAATTTGGTTTAAAACAATTTACCTTTATGTAAATGGGTTATGTAAAGGTAACCAAGAATTACCCTTACGTAGAATGGTCTACATTAGGTTTGTTTCACCTTACCCTTTCATAGATTGGTTTACATAAGGGTCATCAAAACATACCTTTACATAAACTAAGGTCTGTATAAAGGTATTTGTGTTTTTGAAAGATTTACGTAAAGGTAACATGCAACTTACCCTTACACAAAACACTGTCATGTAAAGTTAACCAAGGACTAACCTTTATGTGAAAGAGTTCACATAAATGTAATTTTTTGTTTTAATAGCTTTCTTAAAGGTTATTGAGAGCTACCTTGATATAGAGAATGATTTACTTATTTATGTAAAGGTAATGAATTGTATTAAAGGTTTATGTAAAGATAGAGCAATAATCACCCTTACATGAAGAGTTCACATAAAGGAAAGACTTGTTGTGCCCTTACATCACATTGTTTATGTAAAGGTCGTGGATATCTACCCTTACATAGACCTTCTATGTAAGGGTGGAGTGGTTATACCATCATGAAAGATATGGATTTTGTGTAAGGGAAAACAAAAAAAATTAATTTTTTTAAAAAATTATTAAATGTTTTTAATGGTTCATAAATTTTATATAAACTATATTAAAATATATTTTGGTAATATTTATTTCACTCATAAATTAAGAATAATATGATGCTCAAGGGGTTAGCGAACCCACATACGAACAACCCACACCCCATTCCATAGAAGAGTTACCTTCCAATACTACCTTAGTAAAACAACTCCTAATCTATGATAGGACCCAAAGGGAGTCCTATGACCTAATTATACTCAAAGGTAAGATCAACTAGCTTCAAGGTGGATCCTTTTTCACTCATCCAAAATCTAATAGAATAGATAAACCGAAAGGGAAATTATTGGTTTAAATTGTGCACCACATGTTCTCAAGTAGCCAAAAATATCCACACAATGTGAAATATTGAAAAAATCACCATAAAATTAGATGGAATAACACTATAATGGGGTACTTAGACTGGTATAGGGAGATTTAAAACCATGATAATCTGAAATATCCATGCTACTCGAGCTCCCTAACCATCACATCACTGTCCAAAAAGGCATATGGAAAATCATGCCATATCAGAGTGTGTATACCAGTTGAGGGAGTATCAACCCCATAGAGGACCATATATATCATCAAAGGCCAAGGTTGACCAAGGAGGAAAAAATATCCACAAATAAAAGAATTAATTCATTCCTCTAAGAGGGGAAATAAGAAACCATCACCATGCCTGGAGGACATGAACCCAACATGTTTATGGGTTAATGACTCTATAAACTCAAAGGAAGACCTATACCTCATTCTATGTGATAATCCCAAGTGATTTTCTAAGTCCCATATCTATATCTCTAAAGACATATAATTATCATAGATGGAGATCCAATGAATTACTCCCACCCTCAATACTCCATAATCTCTATCCTCCATATTTTATGATCACAACCCTAGTTGAAGCATATATGTGAGAAGATATTTATCATCACTTTTAAAGAATTATCCATGAAGGATCATATGAAAAGGTAATTAATGACTAAATCATTATCCTATAATCTAAAACACATGCACTAAATCCATCTCTATAGCTATTGTCAAATAGGGTATTTCCTCTTATTTGAAATTAGTTTATAAGCCCCATAATACTACCTTGTTGTGAGAGGGAACCATAAAAGAATAGATTGAACTCCTATATTTGAAACTCTCTATATTATTTTTATCCACATATACATATAGAATCCCAAATGAAACCGATATTTGAAGATATGTATGATACCCACACCATGGTGTTAGTCTTATATAAGGGAATTACTATCCTTAAACCTACCCTGGTTGATTATCTAGAGACCAATGTCATCATACAAGGATAAGATCCAAAAAAATAACCATTTTTAAATAGCATATAATTATTATGTGGACCCCAAACTTGAATTATACATGTAATTATACTAAAAACATAGTCCCTACTTCTCTTAACCTAGATCATGATTAATAAATCATGAAAAAAAACAATAATGTAATTGTGCATGGTGTGCACCTTGGGGTACATAGTGTGTTCACCTAATAAACCACTCTTTTCATGTACCTAATCCCAACTCAGAATGAAATCCACAAATACATAAAATTACACATGTGTGACTTGTCATGAAATCCATATAAGGTATCAATTCACGTGCTTAGCTAAAACTATTCCATATAACATGACATGTCATGTACTATTACACACCATGTATCTAACATGGGGTGTATGACTATGTACTTACCCATGCCCTAATTCAAGTAAAAAAATAGTTATATATGACATGTTGATATGGAAAAAATTATATGTGGTCACCATCTTCAACTTTCATCACAATAACGGTATACATGATGTGTTTTCTAGAGATAAATGCCTCGTGATTAGGATTTATAGACACTGAATCATTTTGAAATCTATGATTCCTCTAACTTAACCATAAATCTACAATCTATAGGACATAATCCATTCACAATATTTGAAATCCAAAAAAATAAATGGAAAAACATGAATATAATGATGTTGCTGAAATCACAATAACAAGCCTGACCTCATAGAGAATCGTTGAGGCTTTATGTTTGGTTCCAATCTTTATCACAACTTCCTTCTAATCTGGCTCTAATTGAAATACTTAGATGAATCTTACTCATCCCTCTACCTATTTATACCTTTTATTCATCATCCCCAAAAAGATGAAGGGTTTCATTCCTTCTCCATGAATGGAGAGGGCAATGAGTGAATAATAGAGTTGTAATATAAAAACTAGAAATAAAATAACATACCCATAAAAGGCCCCACTCGGAATCTAAAACTCAAACATAGTCTACACAAAAACTAGGTAAAATGAACCATTATTAAGAAAATTGTGAAGTTATAATATATATATGGATATCCTTTTAGTAGATAATGATGTTATAAAATTTTATAATAATTAATATTTATTTAATAACAATTAAATATCCTGAAAAAATGGTATGCTTAGAATTAAATAAAATTCACTCCCAATAAAAAAAATCACATTCCATGAATAATGGAATAATATTAATATATTTTTGAGGTCATTTAATAAGGTAAATCACCATCCTACCATTCAAATGGTATTGTGTTCCAATAATCTAAAACATGATAATTCTTCCACACAGGAAAACCTATGTCATTACATCCTCCCCACCTTTGATTCTTTTCATCCTTGAAAAGATAAAAACACAAAATTATCTCTCAAAGGACCATGTCATATCCTCATATAGGATGATAAAACACCCATAATTTAGCTCCTTTATATTATGAAGGTCTATAAAACCTCTAGGAACCATAACACAACCCCACTCAGGAACACATATGTTGTCAATCAACCATATTAGGGGCACCGAATCTAAAATTATAATTCCCTAGTGAATTAAAAATTTCCTCAACCCACTTCAAGGGAAGCTCTATAATCCATTGTGACATTTATTTTAAAAATACCTTGATAAAATTCTAGCTAACAACTTTTCCTCACACCACAGGGTGCCTACCAATGATAGTGAAAAACAATTCAAAGATCTATCAATATAACTCATAAACGGTATTTATACCAAGGTAATTCCCCAATGGGGGAATCATGTTACCCACCTTCATAAAAGGATTCTAACACTATGAAAATTTTAGTATTTATTTCCATTTAAATAAATACTATGTTAAGTTTCTTACAACACAAACAAAACTTAACTAAAAAGAAATTATTATACTTTAAATAAAAATTATTATATTTAACCATCATTATATACCCATTAAATTAATGGGTATAAATAAAAATAATCAGAAAATAAAAAATATAAAGAAAGTAGAAGCGATGGAATTGGGAAGTAAGAGTATATTCTATTATAAAGGATGTGGCTTCCATAGGGTTTACCCTAGACCAATACCAAGATGAACACCAACAATTTTGGTATGAATGAAATCAATGTAAAGGATGTTCAAGGTCATGGAAATTTCCAAGAGATCCATGTTATCTAGAAAACCACCCAAAATTGATATAAGATCATATCTTATTCTTAGGTCTTATGTAGAGATGATGAGGGGTGATGTAAGTAGAAAATATGATGATATACACATATAATTATCAATGTAATAGATTATTTATATATCATATGTATTTTATACATTTTATATTTTTAATTTTAATGAAAAATAATATTTATTTTTAATACTAATGCATTGATAAAACCAAATTAATATAGTTGAATAAATAATATGATTTTATTTTGATAAAAATTTATTTTATATAAAATTATATTATTCGGTGCTTTATTTTGAGAAATTAAATATATCATAGCTAAAAAATTGTTATATTAATAATATATTAACCTTGATTAAAATTTTAATTCATAGGAAAAAAGAATAATAAGAGTTCATATTTTAAAAATTTATTTTCCTATAAAAACAACTTTCATTATATATATTTTTATATTTTTTGAAATTAAATTATCAAATTTGATAAATTTAATTTTATGAAATTAACATAATTTTTTAATTTAAAATTAAACCATTTTCTAAGGATTAATTTTTGGTATTTTTCTAGAATGGTTTATTTTTAGGTGAATAGTGAAAATTGTAGTTGTTATTAATACCATAGTGTTTTTGACATTCTCATGATCTAATAATGACATAATTTTTTTTATAAAAAAATATTTAGTAACATTAATGTTTTTAACAAATAAAATTTTTCATTTAAAAATACTATGTTGAATTTTGAAATCTCAAGTTTAAAAATTGGAAACTTTAGTAATCTATTATTCGAAAAAATGGTTTCCATATTTTTATTTTTATTTTGTTTTAACAAGGTGGAATTTATTTTTGGATTATTTTTTATCCACTTAAATATTATTTGGTTAGTAATAAAATTATTAATTTCATTAAAATCAATAATATTTATAATTTTATCACAAACATAATTTTTATGCTTAAAAATAAACTTTTTCAAAAAACGGGTTTTTACGCGTTTAGCACACTAATTTTAAAATAAGTTTTTCTCACACATAAAATTTTATTTTATAAAATTTTCCTATATTATAAAGTATAATAGTTAAATTAGGTGACAAGGGTATTTTTATTTTTAGGCATACAAATTAGTTACCATGGTTAGAAATATAGTAACCACGATAAAGGTAAATTAAGGTAAAAAGAGTTTAACTAAGTGTAAAAGAGACAAAAAATGCATCCAAATGAAATATTGAGGTTTGGATCGATAAAAAAAATATCTTTTGTCCATTATTTTCTAGTTGGGATACTATATTCTAGGTGACACACATGTTCCTTTTATATTAAGAGGATTTATTTACAAAATTTTCATTCCCTTCACTTATATAAGGGGCCTTCCGCCACCTTTTCAAGGAAACTATAAACGTTGATTTAATATTAAAAAATTGAAATTTTTTAATTCTAAATATATCCAATTCCCACATTTTTAATCCCCTTTATCCATTTAAAATCCCTAAATCATCTATTTCTAAGAGATACGCCAATAAGATGTTAAAAATCTTAATGTGAATATAAATCACTCCCTAACCTCTTTTATTTTATTTATTTCACTTTCATATATCATTATAACATTATTATATAATGAAATAAATATTTTTTGTATAATTAATGGTATTATGATGAGATAATAATCATTATCAACCTTCCCCATTTTCCCTTAGAAAAATGAAAACGTTGTTTGTGTATATAGGCGGACTACCACCTCCTCAATGTGACAAGTTTAATTTTACATTCATCGTCTTACATGGATTTTTTAAAAGGGGTATTTATTGAATAAATATCATATGTATAATATTTTTAATATATAGTAAATATAAAACATATCCAACCCTTCTTCCATTCTATGGAAAATGAAAACATCATCCGTGTGTACGTGAAGACTATCACCTCTACAGAGTAACGTATTTCATCTTCCATTTCTCTGTTATTTTTTCCTATATCAAACAAAAATAAATTTTTATTAAACACAATAAAAACATAAAATTAATATAATCATGTTTCAATAATAATTATATGATTCCAAATGAATCACTTTCATAACCATACTCACCCATCGATTATAACATTCTCTTGTTTGGGTTAGTTTACCCACTTACACAAACAATGAAATAAATATCTATAATGGATGACCAAGGAAACATAAACAATATTATATTTTTACATGAATGAGAAAATAATTTTTGTATTATCCTTGTAGTAAGGTTATATTTATAAGGCCCCAGCCTTAAACCTTACTTAATCTTGAGTTATTACAAGATTACACATTGAGGATCTTTTTGGGTTTAGAGTTTTAGAGAATTAGATCATAAAACTTGCATTACATTCCACATATAAACCAAGTGGTTATATAAAGATAATATTATTCATTCCCATCAAAGGAAACATATTTAAAATAAAACATGGATTCATTATTGACACTTCCTTGACACTATCATCATATCATGTACCTTTCCCTTGACCTGTGAAAACATTTCAAAAAAACTTGGGATGAGCATAAAAACTCAGTATGGGTTATAAAAAAAACATGGAAAGGAAACATGAGTTCATATATACATAAGAATGAAATCATAATTTACCCATAAAACATAGGCACTTTAACATACCTCATAAAAGCATGAATAAATCATAGAAATCATAAGACATAAAGGTAACTTGAGGCATTCATAACATTATTACGTAGGGAGTAACCCTCTTGGTTACGTTTGGAATACCCATCACAGTATATTCCCTAAAATCTATTCGGAGAAACCTTAATGTTTCACTCCTTCACGTTACCCAATGCATTGGAGAGCTATAACGGGCTCACCCGCCCTTAGTTTATCACGGAACCACCCGTCTTCATAATAATGCCCAAGAACCATAACATAATCATATCACATAAAACATGCATAAAGGAAACATAAAATTTCCACATTTCAATCACGAGATATCAATACAACACATTGATATAAAAACATTATGAAAACCATTTTCAATACTAAAATAAAAGAAAAGTAAAACATGGTATTTATTTTTCTTTTAAAAAGAAGGTATGGCTTGTAGAGGAAGCCGAAACTCAAATAACGGTCACGACGGCGGAGAAGTCGTTGTCGCCGTATACATACGACAAAAACATTCCCTTTTGTCGTTTAGTAAGCGCTTCGTATAAAAAATATTCCTTTTGATTAAACGTAAAATTCAAAGGGGTTTATACACCGTATAAAAGAAAGTTGTGTATAAAATAAAATATGCCTCAACGAAAGGAGATTGAGACGAAGTCCCATACCTCGTATCCGACTTGACCCGACCGTTCTTTAATATCTTGAATAATAAACTTGATTTAATCTCTACTTTATTATGAATCTTTTTCAAGTTCATTATTTTTTTTATACCATGTTATGAACATCATGTAATCAGTTAAGTTAATAATGTTCATTTTGTCGGTATTTGGTTCTTAAGTCAAAAATAGACTTCTTACACTTACATGTTGTTAATTTGGTCATAGGTTCGTTATATCCAGAATGATATTAATGATTTGGATAACATATATATCATATATATTCATCATATACATGTATTTATAATATTACATCACATTTAGAGGTAAGAAATGAAATGCACCGTTCATGGAGACGGTAAGCCGTACGTACGCATGAACGCTACTTCCATTTCTATTTCATATTTTCTGGAATGGAATCATAATGATATAAGAGTATATTATAATTCCAGTATAATAACATATATAATATCATTAACTTTATCCTTTACACATCCCACATATGGTATTAACGAATCAAATCACTTTCAGGGGGCGGTAGTCCGCACTTCCTAAAATGAAGATATCGTGTTTACCCATAATGGAAACCATAAAGGTATGCCCAAAATTAAAAAAAACATAAGCTTAAGGAAAACATAAACATATTATATATCATATATAAAAATAGTGACATCATAATGGCCACCTTTGAAGGTGTTAAATGAGTATTGAACAATCATCGTTTCGGGAGGCAGAATTTCGCCATCCACGGAAACCGTATGTTCTTTAACCATTTGATGTAGTTGTGTGAGAGTGTAGCTCAAATAAATATTATAAAAACATCCTTGTATATTGAAGATACTGGTGTTGTTACAAAATAAGTAAATAAAAAGATTTTAGGGGGTTGGAGAAGTAAAATAAAACAAATGAACATGAGAGAATGAATTACCTTTAAAAGTGTAACTCCTTTTGATTTGAGCCTAGAGGCTTCCTTTGAAAGGATTCTGCCCAAAGGGAATCCTCTAGGATGAGGAGAAGGATGTGGAGAGAGTAAATGGGCAGGGTTTGGCCGAGACAAAGGCTTGAGTAGTGTGTGAAATGAGGTAGAGGTGGGGGCCTTTTATAAGAGGAGAGGAGGGGCACTTTTGGAAAGTAAAGAAATATTACTTTATTTGAAAATGTGTTTCGGTTTTAAAAGGTCCCACATTGATATAATTCGTGGATAAGGTGATAAGGGTTCTAAATCCACTCATCCAATTGGTTTTGGCCATGTGTAGTTCATAGATTTTACATTGTCTTTCCATTTTATTTAAATCGTCAAATAATGATGTCATCGCTGCATCATTATTATGTCATAAATAATTTAATTTATTTAATGTCTAAAAATCATAAAAAAATACTATAATGTAGGAAATCTTTTTATATTTCCAATGACTATTTATAATCAAATATCTTATCTTTATAACCCCATGTAAAAATTGTTTTCGTAAAACATATTATGTTTGTGTCATTTTTACTTTTACATTAAATAAAAAGTTATTTATGTCATTTCCCAACCAAAATGTCTCCATGGGGTCCCCAAGTTGACCCATGGCTTGTCTTGGTCGGCCATGACACAACCAATAAGGTTGGGACATGTGTCTAGGTCATTTCATATTATTAAAGCATTATTTATACCTTAAACTACACTAATTACCACTAATCGCGATTAAAAACTTAATAAGTTACTATTCACCAAAAAATTATTTTAATCTCATTGAACCATATTTTACTTCTTAATGACAACCATGTATGTCGGATTTTCAAAATTCAATACACATTAGTGGTAAACTTTCATTTAACTGAAAAATCAGTTTGCTTGATTACCACTTAGTGGTTTCACTATTCATCAAAAATTGAAGTTTTTTAGAAAATTACCAAAAATTCACCCTAAGCAATATTTGATATTCAGAATTCAAAAATGAAGTCTATTTTAAAAAATTCAAATCATATAATTCACATTAATTAATTTAATAATTAATTCCCGCTGCCAGAGCAAATAGCATGTTTTTACAAAACAATAAGTATCAAAAGATTGACACCAGTTTAAGTCTAATTTCAAAGTGAAATTGATTCCAATGAACACCATTGGATAAAATGGTAAAAATATATTCTAATTTCACTTAAAAACCAATTCAAAACATAATCTAATCATATAAATAAATTAGATTAAAAAGCAGTTTTGATGTAAAATGCAGTATTTTTCACTATTCATTAAAAAATGAACATTGTCAGAAAAATAACAAAAATTCACACAATGTAAATTTTGATGTCCCAATAATAAAGAATAAGTTTATTTTGACAAACATAGTTTATAAAATTGTCAAAAGATAGCTTCAAAAATGGTTTGTCATCAAAAGGCAGTAAAACAATCTTTTAAGAATATTAGTGTATTCCATGCTTAAGATTGGATTTATTTTCATTTTAAGCCTCTAGAACACTATCTTAATCATTAATAGGCATAGATAAAAATATCTATTATTCATTACTTACTTGGGATGTTACATCCTTCCCCCCTTTAGAAAATTGCGTCCCCGCAATTTATTTACTTATCGAATAAATGGGGGTACTTATCCCTCATTGCATTTTCAGATTCCCATGTTGCCTCTTCAATCATGTGGTTTTTCCACAAAACCCTTACCTGCTTAATCACCTTATTCCGTAACACTTGCTCCCTGTAGTCAAGAATCTGGACCGGTTGTTCCTCATAAGATAGGTTCTCTTCCAGCTGAACTACCTCTGGACTCAAAACATGAGATGGATCTGGCATATACTTTCTCAACATCGAAATGTGAAAAACATTGTGTACCTGAGATAAACTCGGAGGTAAATCCACTCGGTATGCAACTGATCCAACTCTCTCCAGAATTTCGTATGGTCCAATGAACCTTGGACTCAACTTTCCTTTCTTACCAAATCTCATCACACTTTTCCAAGGAGAAACCTTGAGAAAAACATGATCACCTACCTCGAAAGATAGATCCTTCCTTCGGTTATCCGCATAACTCTTCTGCCTGCTCTGAGCTGTTCTCATGTGTTTCTGAATCAGCTGAACTTTTTCTGCCATCTCTTCTACCAATTCTGGTCCCATCAACTTCCTTTCACCCACTTCATCCCAGAAAGCTGGAGTTCGACACCGCTTCCCATATAATGCTTGAAATGGCGCCATCTGTATACTGGAATGAAAACTGTTATTATATGAAAACTCAACCAAAGAAAGATGTTGGTCCCAACTTCCCTGATAATCCATAGAACAAGCTCGTAGCATATCCTCCAATGTCTGAATTGTTCGTTCTGACTGCCCATCTGATTGAGGATGAAAAGTTGTACTAAAATTTAATTCAGTACCCAACGACTTCTGAAGGCCTTTCCAAAAGTTATAAGTAAACCTGGGATCACGATCCGATACAATGGAGAGAGGAACTCCATGTAACCTGACTATCTCTTTAAGATACAAACGGGAAAGTTGATCAAGAGAGAAAGTATCTCGTATAGCAAGGAAATGAGCAGATTTGGTCAAGCGATCAACAATAACCCAGATTGCATTATTACCTCGAGATGTCTTCGGTAATCCAACAACAAAGTCCATGGATATATTTTCCCATTTCTACTCTGGCACTGGTAAAGGCTGAAGCATCCCTTTCGGTAACTGCCGCTCTGCTTTAACCTGCTGACAAGTCAAACACTTCACAGTAAAATCAGCAATATCTCTTTTCATTCCATCCCACCAGTAATACTCCTGCAGATCTCTATACATCTTAGTACTGCCCGGATGAACTGAAAACGGAGAACTATGAGCTTCACATAACAACTCTCTCTTCAACTGTGAATCACAAGGCACACACAATCTCTTCCCAAATCTCAAAACACAATCATTATCAATGTTGAATTCAGGCAACTTACCTTTCTGAACCAGCTCTACCTTTTTCTGCAACTCACTGTCTTGCTTCTGTGCTTGCTTGATTCTATCTGATAGAGATGATCTCACTGATACCTGAAACAAAACAGAAGGACTCCCTGCACCAACAACTTCTATGCCAAAGTTCATCAAATCCTTAACCAAAGGATCACGTTCCAAACGCAACATTGTTAATGAAGCGTTACTTTTTCGACTCAAAGCATCAGCCACTTTATTTGCTTTTCCCGGATGGTAATGAATTGTACAATAATAATCCTTGATTAATTCCAGCCATCTCCTTTGTCTCATGTTTAACTCTTTCTGAGTGAATATATACTTTAAACTTTTGTGATCGGTATATATTTCACACTTTACTCCATACAAATGATGCCTCCAAATTTTTAAAGCAAAAACAACAGCAGCTAATTCCAAATCATGTGTAGGGTAATTTACCTCATGAGTTTTCAACTGTCGTGAAGCATAAGCAATTACCTGATCATTCTGCATTAGGACGCAACCAAGTCCTTTCAATGAAGCATCACTGTATATAACAAACTCACCATTCCTGGAAGGTAGTGCCAAAACTGGAGCATTCACCAATCTTCTTTTCAATTCCTGAAAACAATCATCACATTATTTTGTCCAGATAAACTTAACACCCTTCCGAGTTAGCTTAGTCATTGGACTAGATAACCGTGAAAAATTTCTAACAAACCTTCGGTAATAGCCCGCCAAACCAAGGAAGCTACGAATCTCGGTTACATTTGTGGGTCTTAGCTATTCTTCCATAACTTTTGTTTTTGCAGGATCAACAGTTATTCCATCTTTAGAAACAATGTGACCAAGGAAAGAAATTGGTTGCAACCAAAACTCACACTTTCTGAATTTCCCATACAGTTTCTTTTCTTTTAAGGTTTTCAAGATAACCCTTAAATGTTTTTCATGCTCCTCTTTACTTTTAGAAAACACCAAAATATCATCAATGAAAACCACCACAAACTTATCCAAGAACTCATGGAAAATTCTATTCATTAAGTCCATGAATACAGAAGGTGCATTGGTTATCCCAAAAGGCATTACTACAAATTCATAATGGACATATCTCGTACGGAACGCGGTCTTCGGAATATCTGCCTCCTTTACCTTCAGCTGATGGTACCCCGATCTCAAGTCAATCTTTGAAAAAAACTGAGCTCCCTGGAGCTGATCAAACAAATCATCAATATGAGGAAAAGGATATTTGTTCTTAACAGTGATATTATTCAAGGATCTATAATCAATGAAAAGTCTCATAGAACCATATTTCTTTTTAACAAATAAAACAGGAGCACCCCATGGTGATGTGCTAGGTCTAATGAAACCTTTCTCTAATAAATCTTGCAATTGCTCCTTCAACTCTAAAATTTCAATTTGTGCCATTCGATAAGGGGGTTTTGAAATTGGCTTAGCATCAGGAACTAAGTCAACAGTAAACTCAACTTCTCGATCTGGTATTATTCCAGGCAACTCATCAGGAAAAACATCAGGATACTCATTTACCACTGGCACATCATTAATCTAAACAGTTCCTTTATTTTCAACGACGTGTGCAAGGTAACATTCATTTCCATCTTTTACAAGTTTCTCGGCCTATTGATATGTTATCAAAAGTAAGGGTTTATTCTTGTAAACAAACTGAAAGTCTTTCTGAAAAGAAACTTCTTTAGCTCTACAGTCAATCTTAGCATGGTAAATAGAGAGCCAATCCATACCCAGGATAACATCAAACTCTACTAGAGGTAGAACAATAAGGTTTTCAAGTAGGTTCTTTCCACAGATAAGGATAGGAAGATTCTTATAAATTCTTTTTGCCTCAACATTTCCCCCAGGTGTTTTTACCAAAAGTTCAGGAGTCATTTCTTGAGATGGTATTCCCATTTTACGAGAAAAGGTTTCAGAGATGAAAGAATGTGTAGACCCCGAATCAAACAACACACTGGCATAATCTGAAAAAACAAACAAAGTACCTGATACAACTTCATTTGATGGCCCGACATCTGCTGAAGTAGTTGCAAAGGATTTCACCACCCCTTTCTGATTGTAGTCTAACTGCTTCCCATCACTCAAGCTCCTTGTCGGACACTCGTTTGCATATTGACCCATCTCATTGCACTTATAACATTTCACTAACTGTAAATCAAATTTGTTCTTACCTTCACCTTGATCCTTTTCAGTGCAATCACAAGCCTTATGTCCCATCTTACCACATCGGTAGCACTTCCCAGAATTTAGAAGACATTCCCCAGCATGCTTTTTGCCACATTTATCACAAACTGGAAACTTATTTCTCTTACCATCAGACTTTTTTGAAGAATTCTTACCTTTCTCCTGCCACCTCAGTCTCTTCTTCTGCTGGTTGTTATAGAAAACTTGGTCATCGGCAAACTCCATTTCCACCTTCTCAGCACATCGAACAAGCTTTTCATAACTTTTAAACTCACGAGAAGCTAATTCCCTTCGATACTTTGGCTTTAATCCTGAGTAAAAACGATTGATTTTACTATCAAGGTCCCGGATAAAATTTAGAGCATACCTTGCCAATCGAGTGAACCTTTCTTCATAGGCAGCCACTGAGTCTTACTCTTGCCTCAATTCCAAGAATTGATTTTCCATCCTAAGTCGAACAGCCTTAGGAAAATACTTCTCAAGAAACATACCTTTGAATTCATCCCAGTCAAGAGCATCAATCTCATCGGCGTCCCTGATATTTTTAACCATAGACCACCACTGATCTGCTTCACCCTCCAAACAGTAAATAGCAAGACTAACCTTTTGATTGTCTGAACACCCCATGACATCAAAAATCTTCTCCAGTGCTTTAATCCACCCTTCAGTTAGCACAGGGTCAGATGATCCTCTGAATGATGGTGGATGTTGCCTCATGAAATGTTCCACCACTGACATGTTCCTCTGTGGTTGATCTGGCTGATCTCGTGCATGGATACCACCGCCATTTATCGCTTGAGTCAACTGCGCCATTACTGCAACAAACTGTTCAGTTCCAATTCCGACCATTTCTGGATGCTGATTCGGAAGGTTATTTCCTTCTGTATGCCTTCCTAGCACTGCTTCCCTGTTTCCTCTGCAGAAAACCATTCTGAACAAACATGTCTTAGATGAAGCAACATGGTAATCTTTAAATGCTATATCATTTCGAAAAAAAAATATTTTTGGATAATCATTTAATAGAATTCTAACTCCTAAAGTTATCTAAACCGACCTTTGATACCAAATATAAGGCCCCAGCCTTAAACCTTACTTAATCTTGAGTTATTACAAGATTACACATTGAGGATCTTTTCGGGTTTAAGGTTTTAGAGAATTAGATCATAAAACTTGCATTACATTCCACATATAAACCAAGTGGTTACATAAAGATAGTATTCTTCATTCTCATCAAAGGAAACATATTTAAAATAAAACATGGATTCATTCTTGACACTTCCTTGACACTATCATCATATCATGTACCTTTCCCTTGACCTGTGAAAACATTTCAAAAAAACTTGGGATGAGCATAAAAACTCAGTATGGGTTATAAAAAAAACATGGAAAGGAAACATGAGTTCATATATACATAAAAATGAAATCATAATTTACCCATAAAACATAGGCACTTTAACATACCTCATAAAATCATGAATAAATCATAGAAATCATAAGACATAAAGGTAACTTGAGGCATTCATAACATTCTTACGTAGGGAGTAACCCTCTTGGTTACGTTTGGAATACCCATCACAGTATATTCCCTAAAATATCTTTGGAGAAACCTTAACGTTTCACTCCTTCGCGTTACCCAATGCATTGGAGAGCTATAACGGGCTCACCCGCCCTTAGTTTATCACGGAACCACCCGTCTTCATAATAATGCCCAAGAACCATAACATAATCATATCACATAAAACATGCATAAAGGAAACATAAAATTTCCACATTTCAATCACGAGATATCAATACAACACATTGATATAAAAACATTATGAAAACCATTTTCAATACTAAAATAAAAGAAAAGTAAAACATGGTATTTATTTTTCTTTTAAAAAGAAGGTATGGCTTGTAGAGGAAGCCGAAACTCAAATAACGGTCACGACGGCGGAGAAGTCGTTGTCGCCGCATACGTACGACAAAAACATTCCCTTTTGTCGTTTAGTAAGCGCTTCATATAAAAAACATTCCTTTTGATTAAACGTAAAAGTCAAAGGGGTTTATACACCGTATAAAAGAAAGTTGTGTATAAAATAAAATATGCCTCAACGAAAGGAGATTGAGACGAAGTCCCATACCTCGTATCCGACTTGACCCGACCGTTCTTTAATCTCCGGAATAATAAACTTGAGTTAATCTCTACTTTCTTATGAATCTTTTTCAAGTTCATTATTCCTTTTATACCATGTTATGAACATCATGTAATCAGTTAAGTTAATAATGTTCATTTTGTCGGTATTTGGTTCTTAAGTCAAAAATAGACTTCTTACACTTACATGTTTTTAATTTGGTCATAGGTTCGTTATATCCAGAATGATATTAATGATTTGGATAACATATATATCATATATATTCATCATATACATGTATTTATAATATTACATCACATTTAGAGGTAAGAAATGAAATGCACCGTTCATGGAGACGGTAAGCCGTACATACGCATGAACGCTACTTCCATTTCTATTTCATATTTTCTGGAATGGAATCATAATGATATAAGAGTATATTATAATTACAGTATAATAAAATATATAATATCATTAACTTTATCCTTTACACATCCCACATATGGTATTAACGAATCAAATCACTTTCAGGGGGCGGTAGTCCGCACTTCCTAAAATGAAGATATCGTGTTTACCCATAATGGAAACCATAAAGGTATTCCCAAAATGAAAAAAACAGAAGCTTAAGGAAAACATAAACATATTATATATCATATATAAAAATAGTGACATCATAATGGCCACCTTTGAAGGTGTTAAATGAGTATTGAACAATCATCGTTTCGGGAGGTAGAATTTCGCCATCCACAGAAACCGTATGTTCTTTAACCATTTGATGTAGTTGTGTGAGAGTGTAGCTCAAATAAATATTATAACAATATCCTTGTATATTGAAGATGCTGGTGTTGTTACAAAATAAGTAAATAAAAAGAGTTTAGGGGGTTGGGGAAGCAAAATAAAACAAATGAACATGAGAGAATGAATTACCTTTAAAAGTGTAACTCCTTTTGATTTGATCCTAGAGGCTTCCTTTGAAAGGATTCTGCCCAAAGGGAATCCTCTAGGATGAGGAGAGGGATGTGGAGAGAGTAAATGGGCAGGGGTTGGCCGAGCCAAAGGCTTGAGTAGTGTGTGAAATGAGGTAGAGGTGGGGGCCTTTTATAAGAGGAGAGGAGGGGCACTTTTGGAAAGTAAAGAAATATTACTTTATTTGAAAATGTGTTTCGGTTTTAAAAGGTCCCACATTGATATAATTCGTGGATAAGGTGATAAGTGTTCGAAATCCACTCATCCAATTGGTTTTGGCCATGTGTAGTTCATAGATTTTACATTGTCTTTCCATTTTATTTAAATCGTCAAATAATGATGTCATCGCTGCATCATTATTATGTCATAAATAATTTAATTTATTTAATGTCTAAAAATCATAAAAAAATACTATGATGTAGGAAATATTTTTATCTTTCCAATGACTATTTATAATCAAATATCTGATCTTTATAACCCCATGTAAAAATTGTTTTTGTAAAACATATTATGTTTGTGTCATTTTTACTTTTACATTAAATAAAAAGTTATTTATGTCATTTCCCAACCAAAATGTCTCCATGGGGTCCCCAAGTTGACCCATGGCTTGTCTTGGTCGGCCATGACACAACCAATAAGGTTGGGACATGTGTCTAGGTCATTTCATATTATTAAAGCATTATTTATACCTTAAACTACACTAATTACCACTAATCGCGATTAAAAACTTAATAAGTTACTATTCACCAAAAAATTATTTTAATCTCATTGAACCAAATTTTACTTCTTAATGACAACCATGTATGTCGGATTTTCAAAATTCAATACACATTAGTGGTAAACTTTCATTTAACTGAAAAATCAGTTTGCTTGATTACCACTTAGTGGTTTCACTATTCATCAAAAATTGAAGTTTTTTAGAAAATTACCAAAAATTCACCCTAACCAATATTTGATATTCCGAATTCAAAAATGAAGTCTATTTTAAAAAATTCAAATCATATAAGTCACATTAATTAATTTAATAATTAATTCCCGCTGCCAGAGCAAGTAGCGTGTTTTTACAAAACAATAAGTACCAAAAGATTGACACCAGTTTAAGTCTAATTTCAAAGTGAAATTGATTCCAATGACCACCATTGGATAAAATGGTAAAAATATATTATAATTTCACTTCAAAACCAATTCAAAACATAATCTAATCATATAAATAAATTAGATTAAAAAGCAGTTTTGATGTAAAATGCAGTATTTTTCACTATTCATTAAAAAATGAACATTGTCAGAAAAATACCAAAAATTCACACAATGTAAATTTTGATGTCCCAATCATAAAGAATAAGTTTATTTTGACAAACATAGTTTATAAAATTGTCAAAAGATAGCTTCAAAAATGGTTTTCCATCAAAAGGCAGTAAAACAATCTTTTAAGAATATTAGTGTATTCCATGCTTAAGATTAGATTTATTTTCATTTTAAGCCTCTAAAACACTATCTTAATCATTAATAGGCATAGATAAAAATATCTATTATTCATTACTTACTTGGGATGTTACAATATTAATATTTAACTTATTATAAATGTACTATCCTTTGTTCATAAAAAAATACTGAAAGAAGAACTCCACCGATTTCATTTCAAAGAATAGAAACTAAAAATAACATGGAATGAAATTATAACATTAAAAATAACTATAAAACATATATTTTAGTACATTCATTAAACAAATAATGATTAACTAGGTATTAAATATTTGGGTATCAATATTGACATTAAAATGCATGTGAAAAATAAATAAAATTACAAATACTCAATAATTAAAATAATCTATAACTAAATTGTAAATGAATAATAAATAATTATAATTTGAGAGTATAAAAGTTAATATATATAAATAAGCTTCTAAAATAAGTTATTAATAGAGTAATATTTTATATAAAGTAAGTTAGAGCATGTTCGACTAAGCGGGAATAGAATATAAGGGTGTTTGTTAACTTAATACCATTTCATTGATATGTATATTTTTTATTTAAATTCATTATTATAAGTTTGGTAATTTCTTCCCCGTGATTATATTAAGTTGGATATTTAATATATGTAATGATGAGTTATAATTCTATCATCTAAAACCATTTTAAATTGTCACATACTTCATGAATTATGAAGTTCATAAGGGGTTTTATTGACTTCACATATTTTCATGAGGCATGGAAATTAATCTTTGATAGTGGTTTTAAAATATGTTTTATTGCTATTGTATATTGATATTATAATTCCTTTCTTCCTTTTATAGAAAATTACATTAATTTATTTCATTATTTATAAAATTTAATGATGTTAAGAGTAATACCAATCTTTTCCCAATGGGCTCTTTATTTTATTTGTCCATATTTTATATTCCTACCAATACTCTCCTTTGTATTTGGAAACCCAATTATGTTCCATATCTTGTGATATTTAAATTTCCATTTTTTTTATTTTTGAAAGTAATTTTTATTATCCTATTTTATGATGTGGTTTTAAATAAATGTATTTTTAATATATTAACATTTATTTATTTACTTTTAGGATTGTATGTTATATATACCATTCCACACATCCTTTATATCATCCCTATTAATTTTTCATGACTCCAATATTGAAGGTTTTTTTAAAAAGTAAAAGTTAAAAAAATAACTTTTCCTTTTAAAAAATGACTTTTAAAGTGGCTGTAACCTTTTATTTTACCACAATGTTTAAAAAATTATTAAAAAACACTCTTTGTTTCAATTCCAGTTTACTCTTAATATTGAAAGGAATTATAACCTTATAAATTCATTTTTATTAATAAACCTCTAAATTCATTATGAAATCCTATTTTAGATGATTGATTTGTTTGTATCAACCAATCTAATTCTTGATGATTTTTTTGGGATTCCATTTCAGAAATGTTATGAAACCCATTTTCTTTCCATGGGTTCTTTATGATATTATAGATGAATTATTTCAAGTGGCACACATAGGTATGTATGATTGAAGAGTGGGGTCCTATATATCTCTCCAATGCATTAGTTAAAAGTTCATATATCATGAGATATGTATATGTGGGTAAAATTAAGTTTTCCTTCCAAGTGTGAGTTTTAGTGAGTGACTAACAAAGGTGATGTTCTCTATGATTATGGTTGTTCCATAATTCCTTGTTATGATATGATTCCATGAAATGATTTTTTTTGTAATATTCCCATGATTATTCTTCCTGAAGGATGCATATTCTCTCACACTCTTGTTCCATGTTACATGTTTTATCATTTGACATTACATTTACTTATATCATATCTTATAGAAAACCCTTATTATTATATGAACATTTTAATAAGTTATTTACCCTATTATCATGTTTTCTTATATTCTTATGATCCAACCCTTTGATTTCATGTTGATGAGTTTTACCTAACTAAGAATTTAAGATCACCCATTTCTTATGTCACATTCCCAAGGTTATGAACATGAGTATAAATTATTATAAGTATAAAAGGTATAATCGTGTGAATAAATTATGGAGTAATGTTCACAAGTATTAGAGAATAAGTTTCTTATATAGATACTCCTCATATAACCTAAACATTTTTTTGGTATTTGTGAAATTATTTTCCATTTAATGTTAAATCTATTGAAATGAAGTAAAATTAATATATTCTTATCTTGGTTCTCCTCATTTTGTACCAAATATAGTCTTTGAATAATGTGTTATTATTAATAGAAGTTGGAGTGTGAGTTTTTTGTGCCTCAGGGAGACCCTAAATATTTTTATACCAAGACAATATATTCATAATGAACTTTACCATAGTTGGCCTCTACAAGAGATCCATAATTCCCTAAAAGGATCGCCACTACTCATATTCATCAACTAAAAAAGTGTATATATCATTGTTGTATACCTCAGGGCATAAGGATGTCACCAATTCTCTAATACAATTATTTAAAACATCAACATGGGAAAATACCCACACTAATGACCTTAGTTAGGTTCGCATACACCATATGGGATTGATCTCTCACTCTAGGATTGAAGGTCAAAATTTGAAAAATTTAAATCATATCCTATTAAAATCCTATAGAGTGATACTCTGCATTATACATCCAGATATAACATAATTAATTTCTTACTAAATCTCACCACCACACCTTGGTGGACACACTGATAAGGTGAATCTATAATAGTTAGTCAAATATACATTTAAATAGAAATTGTGTTGTCTATACCATATTCTCCTAAGGTCATAGATACGATCTATGAAAAGGGAATCATATAGAACAACCCAGGTGACTCCATCCTCTATCAAAAACCAATTGGGATTAAATCATAACACCTATATAAGACCCTTGGGACAACCTAAAATAGGTTATTCCCACAAGTTCAACATCCCACTCAATGAGATTATCCAGGATATTTTCTAGAGAAATGAACCATCCATTATTCTATAACTATGAGGTGAACATATGAAATAAGAATAAAAAAAAGTTAATCTCACCAATCAATAATAGAACTAGCTTTGGCTTTATGAGGGGTTACCTCCACTCACCATTTTGGTTCAAATTTCCATTGTACGTGGAATGTGATTTCATCTAACTGATCAAAAAATGTTTCGCAAGGATGATAACTCAACCAAACTCAAACCACAGGTGATAATTTTTTACTAACATCATTATCACTGGGTATCACCCTACCATTATGGGGTCCTATGAAAAAATGTCTCTATGATAAATTTGACTCACTCTAGTGGCAGGAAAAAGAGATGATGGATGCCTATATTTTGTTTACCCAAAACTAAGGGACTTATTCAAAGACTCAATAAAGATCCCATGTAATTGGGAATCAATGAAACCATAATGTAATAAAAAACATTGGTGATAAAAATCATAGGTTTCAAATAAAAATTACAAAAAATTAATCTTGGTCAAGTCAGAACTTCTTGACCAAATCCATCCATATATCATAAAAAAATAAAATCACCACATTGATCATCATTTACCAACTACCCATGAGAAAATAACACTGAATAAATTATTCATTATTTTTACATGGAGTAACTCCATAACCAACCAAGTCTCTAAGATCTACATTTAACTCATCACACTCATCATACTCTATATAAATGAGATTGATAGACTATAAGAAGCCCTACAAAGTATCATCATGAAGCTATAATATCATCTTAGAGATCATAATAACATGTTTTACATTGAAAATAATCCTACAAGACTATGAACTATGAATAGAATCTAAAACAACACTGGGATACCATAAACTAGTGAAGAGAGTAACCAAACTCGCTAATGGTGAATTTGAACCTGTCAAACTCTATAGAGGGAGGGCTTAGGTATGAGTGGTGGATACCTGACTCTTCCTGAAAGATGATATATAGGATCACAATTCTTAGTTATACAGTGGGAAAATTAATCCTATTTGAGATATAACATCTCTATAATTGTGGTGTAGGATCCTGTTCCATCGGTATATAAGGGTGATACCGACTCTAGTGTTGGATGACACACTTCATCCATGTTGTTTGGGAAATGGTGATACTAACTCCATAGGTAAAGGATTTCAGACCCTAGGTTTTTTGGGGTATACCTACCCAATCAAATATATATGTATAGGATCCCACACCCCACTAAATTACACCTTAGTTGAGGGGGATACCTACCCTAATTTAGGATTATTGGGGGCCATTTATTCATTCTAAGACACTTCAATCAAGGCAATATCAACCCCATGATTACATCAACTATCACACAAGAACCCTATTGAGTAGAACCTTATTACTACACTCAATATTTTTTTTTATAATTTCAAATTTATTACTTGATTACCTATATCATGAGTGATGAAATATGTTTTAGTCTTAAACTAATTTTTGAATAAAATATTATTATTAATAGTTTTTATTGATTTATTATTCGCATTCCTTATGTGTATAACTTATAAGAAGTGCTAAGCTTCCCCGCATCCTCATGTCCTCATCTGTGAGGAAAATACTATAATTAAATAAAATCTTTGAGTAGGTTCTGATGGACTATCTTAGGGCCCTAGAGACTCATAGATAGAATTACGGGGGGTGGATTCTAAGGATCAAATCCCCCATATTATATAAATTCCTTATTCTTCAATTCTATTTTCTAATGAGTTGCCTTCATAATTATCTAATGAAAATGATTCTATACCATTGGTTGTTATAGAAAGGTCCCCACATGTTAACCGTGCCCCCCCCCCCCTAAGTGTAACGCCCCGACCCCGGTTACCCAGAGTCGGTGCATTATTACATAACATTGGCATGATACAAGGAAATCATGTCCCGAAAGACCAATCAGCATAGTAGCATAGATACATTCATAAGTTTTACATTACATTATAAAATGAAAAACAACAGCAACATTGTCTCCATTAACCAAATTCATATCCCATATACTATCCCTACAGGTCAGTCATAATACACTTCTTCGCATCTTGGGAAAAATAAAACAGATAAAGGGGTGATCTCAGATGCTCATTAAGGATAAAAATATAGCATAAACTTTCATAAATAAGCATAAACATTTAAGGCAATGTATAAGACTAAAACAAAAGCCTTTTAAACTTAAAATTCATCATAATATGGAAAATATAAATTGAAATAATTCCATTTAATTATTCACATGGATATTCTACTATTCTAATAATCACGTGCAATATCAATATCCAATTTCATAATGATGGAATGCATAATGCCAGACTTCATAACCACATAGTCAAGGCCTTGTGCCAAGACTAAAAATAAGATTTTTTCAAGGCCTTTTTTCAAGACACTAGTTTGTCTCTTGAGACCTACCAATGCATCGAGGAGATATAGAGGTCTCCACCCATCACTTACTAAGTCAAATGCATTCCTCACATGAAAAAGGTTTAAACATAACATAAACATTTTTATTAAAACTATCATACGAAATGTCAATACTTTAGCCATATACCATGGATGGTATAAAAATAACACATCCATAGTCAAACATATCACAAAAACTTAAATAAAATATGGAAGATTTATATAATAATAAATCAACTTTAAATAAGTGTAAAATTTATCAAAGGATTTTGACATAGATGAAATCAAAACTATTTTTGAGAAATATCTCTTTTTATTTTGAAATCATTTAAGAGTCACATAATTATAAAAGAAAAAATTTATTTTGAAAATATTATTATAATCTTGTAAGGTAAGCTTCAACGATGATATAATGGTGGAAAATAGCCACACCCACCGTATAAGTTAAAAAAAATTCCTACCTTAATTTTTTCAAAGGGCCATAAAGTACCTTGTTTGGAAAACGACGGAAAGATTCTTTTCAAAACGTATAAGGTAAAATAAGGGTATAAATGAATTTAACCCATAGTCTATTAAATATTAAAAATGTATTGAAATAAATTTTTAAGAAAACACGGATGTGAATGATAAATAGGTCCTAGTAGATACTTACATAAAAACAACCTAGAATAATAAAGAGATTGTGAAATTAACTCTTAACTTGTACTTTTCCTTGGTCGAGGGTACGTTAACCTCCTGTATAATAGTTAAATAAATTTTATTAAATTATACAAGAACCATATACATAAATATGATATCATATATGATCTTCTAATATTTCTTTGTTAATAATATTTTAGTATAATCGTCGTTTCAGGTGTTAACTGATTCATTTTCCTTTATATGTTTCGATACATAAGACGTGTTTGTTATGGATAGGATGGGTTTGATTAATATCTATAATGATATTAAGTTCTTAAAAATTATTTTTAATCATCAAATGAAAATTATTCTTGAATGATTATGATGGGGAATGAATCTCATCGCGTTCGTGGGGACGGTAATCCGTACGTACGCACGAGCAACAATATCATTATATTGATGGTGAGATCATATGTAATTGGATGTTATATCATATATAAAGAATCATTAACATGTTATATTTATTATTTAAATCAATTATACTCATTATTATTCCCATACAAACAGTGAAGTGTTGAATGAAAAACTACACCATGACGTGGAGACGGTAAGTCGTACGTACGCACGTATGGTGACTTTGTCATTTATAGGATGGGTAGAATAACGAATATTGTTGTAACATTTTTATAATAAAATCACAGTATATATAATATACTGGAGTTATTATTTTAGAATGGAAACAACAAAGAAAGAGGAAGTGGAAGAAGAAAAGAACTTGAAAGAGGTGATGAAATATTTACCTCTTCTTCGGGTTCTTCCTTTTGATTTGATCAAAAGGGATCCTTATATTGGATTTATGACCAAAGGAAGGCATTTAGGATGAAGGGAGGATAGTTGAGAGGATATTTGGGTAGGTTTTGGCTGAGAAAAATGGATTTTAAGGTTTTAATTTGAGATAAGGGGAAGTGCCCTTTTATAAGAGGAGTGAGGGGCACCTTAGGAAAAGATTGAAATATTATTTTATAATAAATTACTATTAGGTTTATAATGGATCAAAAATGATTTATTTCGAGTATAAGGTGGGTATGGGTCGAAAACCTCTCAACCAATAGGTTTTAGATAGGTTTAGATCACCATAGTAACCTTATTTTTATATTTAACTCTTAGTTAAATAGTTTGACATTTACCATGTCTCTTTGTATTTTTATATTATATGGTTAATAAACTTACTATAAACTTCCAAGAGAAACCCAAGTGGTTAAATTTTGATATATATAACCTTATCTAAGTACTTTGGCCAAACCTTAGATTTTTAGGAATATAATATCAATTAATAATATAATATTTTAAAAAAAATTATTTATGTCAGTTTTGACACTATTTAGTAATTGATTTTTGTTAAAGTCCTAAAAACTTTATTACTTTAAACTAAATTCATTTAATCAACCCCAACATGTCATATTAACCTATAAAATTCGTTTAATTCATCAAAAGTCTCAATTTACATTTATTTGGGTATTTATAATATCAATTATTTTAATATTTCATTGATAAGGTAATTACTGCATCATCATTGTGTCATAAATAAATTAAATTATTTAATGTATAAAAATTATAAATAAAATAAAATTATGTAGTAAATATTTTTAGCTTTCTAATTAATATTTACAGTTGAATTTATCTTATGTGTAACCCTATATTAAAAATGTTTTAGTTATTAAACTTTGAATTTAACACTTTTAACTCTTCTTTAAATAAAATAATAATAAATGTCCTAATCTAATCCAAGTGAACCTAAAGGATCATATTTTATTCCTAAGGTTGTTTTTGTCCTGAATATATTTATCCAATAGAATTAGTACATGTGTTAGGGTAATAATAATATCATTTTTACCTTTAATTACCCTATTTTCTTTTAACCGTGGTAAATAAAAGTCAAAAGTTACTATTCACAAAAAATTATTTTCATCTTATCAAACCACATTTTACTTACTGATAGCAACTGTGTCTCTCGTATTTTTGAAATTCAATTCACAGAAGCAGTAAAATTAAGTTTTATGCAAATTTGCAAATGCTTCTAGGAGGTGGGTAAAAGACGGTAAAAAGTTCAATAAAATTTTTATATATCTAAACTTATTATAAAATGACTCCAATTAATTACTTTGAACTTATATAGGTATTATGTTTCTATTTTTACCTAATATAAATTTAAATAAAATAACTAATTATTTAGATAAAAATTCATTTTTAACCAATAACGCAGTGTTTTTCACTATTCATCAAAAATTCAAAGTTTTCAGAAAAATACCAAAAATTCACCCTAAGATAATTTTGATATTCCGAATTCAAAAATGAAATCCATTTTGAAAAATAAAATTTATAAAATTTCAAAAAATGGGTATTACTATTTATAACGGCTAGTTTGATTGGTCGCGGTGTGTTAGAATCTTGAAGTTGCGTATAATGAAAGCTATTGCATTATTCAAAGGGAAACATATTGTGGAAGCTTGGGGTGTTACATTCTTCCCTCCTTCAAATAATGTTCTTCTTGAAATTTCAAGAATATTACTGCATAAAAAGATTCGAGTGGTTCTTCATCATAAGTTCCTCGGGTTCCCACGTTGCCTCTTCCATCTTATGATTTCTCTATAGAACTTTTACCAGACGAGTCGTTCGGTTTCTCAAAACTTGTTCTCTGGTATCAATAATCTTTACAAGCTCCTCACAATAAGACAAATCAAGTTCCAGTTCAATTTCCTCATAGGTGAGTACATGCATTGGTTCATGCATGTATTTTCACAACAGTGATACGTGGAAGACATCATGAACTTTGGAGAGACTTAGCAGCATTTCCAAACGGTAAGATACAACCCCAATTCATTCTAGAATTTTGAAAGGTCTGATGTACCTGGGACTCAATTTACCCTTCTTACCGAAACATATAACACCCTTCCATGGAGATACCTTCAAGAAAACATGGTCTCCTACTTTAAATTCCAAATCTTTCCTTCGGTTATCGGCATAGCTCTTTTGCCTACTTTGAGCTGTTTTGATGTGGGTTTGGATAACATTCACTTTTTCCATCATTTCTTCAACAAGTTCTGGGCCTAAGAGTTTTCTTTCACCAACATAATCCCAACAAGTTGGTGTGCGACATCTCTGTCCATATAACGCTTCATATGGTGCCATCTGAATACTTGAATGGAAGCTATTGTTATAGGAAAATTATACCAAGGGTACATATTGATCCCACATACCATTAAAGTCAAGTGAGAAAGATCTCAACATGTCTTTTAAGGTTTGAATAGTCCGTTCTGATTGTCCATCAGTTTGAGGGTGGTAGGCAGTGCTCAAACGAAGTTCAGTATCCAAGGCCTTCTGAAGACTTTTCCAGAATCTTGATGTAAAACGAGGATCACGATTAGAAACAATCAATAAATGTGCTCCATTAAGTCTTACAACTTCATTAAATATATATTATTGCTAGACGTTCAAGTGGTAAATATTCTCTTATAGTAAGAAAATGTGCTGACTTGGTAAGATGATCAACAATGGCCCATATTGTATCGTTCCTTCTAGGAGTCCTTGGTGGCCCCATGACAAAGTCCATTGTAATATTATCCCATTTCCACTTAGGTATGGGAAGAGGTTGCACGAATCCTCTAGGATGTTTTCTTCCAGCTTTCACTTGTTGGCAAACCCTACATCTCAACACAAAATCAACAATCTATCTCTTCATGTTGTCCCACCAAAAATGTTCTTTCAAATATTTATACATCTTAGTTCCACCAGGGTGTATAGAGAAATTAGAGCTATGGGTAACATCCAACAATTCCCTTTTTAGATCAGGTATATCGGGAACACAATGTCTCTTCCCAAATTTCAAAATTCCAACTTCATATACAGAGTCACTCAATCTCCCATCATTCACAGTTTAAATTTTCTTTTGAAACTCCTCATCATCAGCTTGAGAACTTTTTATCCTTTCTAATAAAGATGGTTTCACAACTATTTGAAAAAGTATCGATGTTTCACCTTCCATGATTATTCCCATATCCATTTTATTAGATCCATGTATATAGGATCCCTTTTAACTCTCATCTTATTCAGAACTCCATGATCCTTTCTACGCAAAGCATCTGTCACCTTATTTGCCTTCCCCAAGTGGTAGTGTATAGTGAAATCATAATCTTTTACTAGTTCAATCCATCGCCTTTGCCTCATGTTGATTTCCTTCTATGAGAAAATATACTTCAAACTCTTGTGATCGGTATATATCTCACATTTTTCACCATAGAGATAGTGTCTTTATATCTTCAAAGAAAATATTACAGTTTCTAACTCAAGATCATGAGTAGGATTGCTTTGTTCATGAATTTTTAGCTATCATGATGCATAGGCAATAACTCTATCATTCTGTATAAGGACACAACCAAGTACTTTCTTTGAAGCATCACTATAAATAACAAACCCATCATTCCCCGATAGTAGAGTCAAGATAAGAGCATTGACTAATCTTCTCTTCAGTTCTTCAAAACATTCTTCACACTCTTTTGTCCAAAAAAATTTAACCCCTTTACGTGTGATCCTGGTTAATGGGTTATCTAATAGGGCAAAATTCTAGATGAAACATCGATAATAACTTGATAAACAAATAAAAATACGTACCTCAATTATACTTGTTGTTGATGGAAATTCTTGGATTGCCTTTGTCTTAGAAGGATCAACAGAGATTTCATCCTTAGAGACAATATGGACAAGAAAATAAATCTCTTGAAGCTAGAATTCATACTTTCTAAACTTCTCATATAATTCATTTCTTCTAATAGTCTTTAGAATAATGCGCAAGTGATTTTCAGGATCTTCGTAGATTTTGGAGTATACCAATATATCATCAATAAATACCACTACAAAGTCATCAAGATATTCCTTGAAAACTCTGTTCATTAGATCCATGAAAACAGAGGGTGCATTAGTTCTCCCAAAAGGCATTACTGTAAACTTGTAATGACCATACCTGGTTCGAAATGCTGTCTTTGGAATGTTATCCTTCTTCACACACAACTGATGATATCCAAATTGAAGGTCAATCTTTGAAAAATATTGAGCTCTATGAAGTTGGTCAAATAAATCATCAATGCGAGGTAGGGGATACTTTTTCTTTATTATTATAGAATTGATCTCCCTGTAGTCAATGCACAACCTCCTAGATCTATCTTTCTTATTAACAAAAAGAACAGGGGATCCCCATGGAGAAACACTAAGGCGAATAAATACCTTATTACTCAATTACTCTAGTTGTTTCTTTAGTTCCACTAGTTCGACAGTGGCCATTTGGTAAGGGGTTTTCGATATGGGCCTTGAACCAAGAATTAAATCAATGGAAAACTCAATTTCTCATTCTAGAGGATGTCCAGGTAAATCCAATGAAAACACATCAACATATTATTGCACAATAGGTACGTCCTCTAGTTGAATATTCTCTTCCTCCCCAATAATTGAATTTAGTTGATCTACCGGGGGTGGATCTAGATAAGAATCAGGTGGTGATGTTTCTGCTCTAAAGATAAGGTATTCTTTATCATCATCATAAAAAATTGTAACCTCCTTCTTCTTACAATAAATTTTTTTATCATGGTCTGAAAGCCAATCCATACGAAGGATTATATCAAATTCAATCATGGGAATGATGATGAGATTAGAAGATAAATAACATTTATATGCCTTAATGGGAAATGATTCACAAAAATTTGTTGCAATGATACTTCCCTTATGAGTTTTGATTGACAACTCCCTTGTTAAATCAAATTGGAAATATTTAATTTTCTTAGAAAACTGGGAAGGTATGAAACAATGTGATGATACAGAATCAAATAAAGCATTGGCTAAACATAAGGAAACCATTAAATTACCTGCCACCACATCTTTCGGAGCTTCAACCTCAGCAGTAGTGATCGTATAAGCTTGGAATTGATCCCTTGTAATTTTTGAGGTAAGTTTCCTTGGATATTAGGACATTAATTTTCATAATTACCCTTTTCTCTAAAATTGTATCATTCAAAATTGACAACCTCTTTCTTCCCTTTGAAATCACGAGTTTGGTGGCCTTTTTTACCACACTTGTAACAGAATCTCATTCCATTCAGGAAAGCACCGGGGTGTTTCTTCCCACATTTACTGCAAGATAGATATTCAACCTTTCCCTTATTCCCTTTATTTCCATTTCCAGAGTGTTCAACAGATCTCTTCTTCTCTTTCTTTGCTTTAAAGTCATAAGACTTAGAGAATTCCTTTTCTGTCTTGATAGCACATGAGACAATATCTTCATATGATGAGAAGGATTGTGAGACTAATACTCAACAGAGAAATGGTTTTAACCCTTCAAAGAATCGATCAATATTACTCCTTGGGTTACGTATATAATATGCTGCATGCCTTTCTAACCTTGTAAAGTTAGCCTCATACTTTGTGATATTCTCATCCTCCTTTTGCCTCAGACTCAGAAATTACCTTTCCATATCCGCTCGATGGTCACGAGGAAAGTATTTTTCTAAGAAAATATCTTTTAACTCCCTCCATTACATGTTTGATACTTATTCATCTTCCTTTTTGTTTTGAAATAATGACCACCATTTATCTGTATCTCCCGTGAGGTGATAAACTTCCATGACAACTTTTTCCCTTTCACTACTCCCCAAAGCATGAAATATTTTCTCTAAGTAACTTATACATTTCTCTACTACAAATGGATTTGTAGACCCATTGAATTTTGGTTGTTGTTGCCTCATGAAGTGGTCTAACATTGATCCTCCGCGTTGTGCATTAGGGTGCTCCATACGGGTAAGGTTATTATTCATAACCTAAGTGAGTTGTCCCAGTATGGTGATAAGCTAATCAGCACCAGTTTCATCACCAGCTCCACTATAATTATCTTGAATAGGAGGAAAATCCCTACATGGATTATGTGTGTTGATACAATTTTCATTCCTTCCACTAGGCGCCATTTTTAAACAATGGCATTCACTAGATTAGTTTCTAAATCGCAATACATAATTCCAAACTTGTAAAACACTTAACATAAATTGAACAGTTTATGGATATAATCCATAATCATAAAAAAAATTCTTTGAGGAGGTATATACTCATAAATCCTTCATAATGGTTTTTAAAGAAAATGATAATTATCCTAAGCATATCCCCCTGGAGTGTCGTAACCAAGAGTGAAACAAGGCCCATTTTCGTGCACCAGTTCCTGTTCGAGTCTAGATCAAAGAGGTGTTTTTGGGCTTTACCCCTAGGTACATCTGTTTTAGATCCTCCTCTACCTTCTCATATCCAAATAGGGATGTATTTCTTGGAAAACTCACAAAATATCTACATTACTAAAATTCTAGGAAGTTCTTTTATACTAATCCTCAAAGTCTATCTTAGGGTAACGTTCTCTAATCAGAGTTTTTCTAAATCTAGTTTCTAAGGTTTGTAATAAACTTCCTCTGATACAAACTGTAACACCCCGACCCCGGTTAACCAGAGTGGTGCATTATTACATAACATTGGCATGATACAAGGAAATCATGTCCCAAAAGACCAATCAGTTTAGTAGACTTGGAAGTACTAGATACATTCATAAGTTCTACATTACATTATAAAATAAAAAACAACAACAAAATTTTCTCCATTAACTACATTAATATCCCATATAATATCCCTACGGGTCAGTCATAATATAATTATTTGCATCTTGGGAAAAATAAAACACAGAAAGGGTTGAGTTCAAATGCTCAGTAAGGATAACAATATAGCGGAAACTTTCATAAATAAGCATAAACATTTAAGGCAATGTATAAGACTAAAACAAAAGCCTTTTAAATTTAAACATCATCATAATATGGAAAATATAAATTGAAATAATTACATTTACTTATTTACATGTATATTCTACTAGTTTAATAATCATGTGCAATATCAATATCCAATTTCATAATGATGGAATGCATAATGCCAGACTTTATAACCACATAGTCAAGGCCTTGTGCCAAGACTACAAATAAGATTTTATCAAGGCCTTGTTCCAAGACTACAAATAATATTTTATCAAGGCCTTGTGCCAAGACACTAGTTTGTCTAATGAGACCTACCGATGCATTGAGGAGTTATAGTGGGCTCCACTCATCACTTACTAAATCCAATGCATTCCTCATATGAAAAGGTTAAAACATAACATAAACATTCATATTAAAACTAGCATACGAAATGTCAATACTTTAACCATAAACCATAGATGGTATAAAAATAACACATCCATATTCAAACATATCACAAAAACTTAAATACAATATGGGATATTTATATCATAATAAATCAACTTCAAACAAGTGTAAAATTTATCAAAAGATGTTGACATAGATGAAATCAAAACTATTTTTGAGAAATATATCTTTCTATTTTTAAATCATTTAAGAGTCACATAATTATAAAAGAAAACATTTATTTTTAAAATATTCTTATAATATTGTATGGTAAGCTTCAACGATGATATAATGTCGGAAAATAGCCACACCTGTCGTATAAGTTAAAAAATATACTTACCTTAATTTTGTCGAAAAGGTCATAAAGTACCTTGTTTGGAAAATGATGGAAAGATTCCTTTCAAAACATATAAGGTCAAATAAGGGTATAAATGACTATAACCCATAGTCTATTAAATATTTAAAATGTTTTGAAATACATTTTTAAGAAAACACGGATGTGGATGAAATTAACCCTTACCTTGTACTTTTACTTGGTTGAGGGTACGTTAACCTCCAGTATAATAGTTAAATAATTGATATTAAATGATAAAATAACCATATAAATAAATATTATATCATATATGATCTTCTAATATTGCTTTTTTAATAATATTTTAGTATTATCGTCTTTTCGGGTGTTAACTGATTCGTTTTCCTTTGTATGTTTTGATACATAAGACGTGTTTGTTATGGATAGAATGGGTTTGATTCATATACAAAATGATATTAAGTTCTTAAACATTATTTTTAATCATAAAATGAAAATTATTGTTGAATGATTATGATGGGGAATGAATCTCATCGTGTTCGTGGAGACGGTAATTCGTACGTACACACAAGAAAAAATATCATTATATTGATGGTGAGATCATATGTAATTGGATGTTATATGATATATACAGAATCATTAACATGTTATATTTATTATTTAAATAAATTATACTCATTATTATACCCATCCAAATAGTGAAGTGTTGAATGACAAACTACACCACGATGTGGAGACGGTAAGCCGTATGTACGCATGTATGGTGACTTTGTCATTTATAGGATGGATAGAATAAATAATATTGTTTTACCATTTTTATAATAAAATCATAGTATATAGAATATACTGGAGTTATTATTTTATAATGGAAACAACAAAGAAAGAGTAAGTGGAAGAAGAAAAGAACTTGAAAGAGGTGATGAAATATTTACCTCTTCTTCGGGTTCTTCCTTTTGATTTGATCAAAAGGGATCCTTAGGTTGGATTTATGACCAAAGTAATGCCTCTATAATGAAGGGAGTATAGTTGAGAGGATATTTAGGAAGGTTTTGGTTGATACAAATGGCTTTTAAGGTGTGAATTTGAGAGAAGGGGAAGTTCCCTTTTATAAGAGGGGTGAGGGGCACCTTATGAAAAGATTGAAATATTATTTTATAATAAACTCATATTCGGTTTATAATTGCTATAAAATAATTTATTTCGAGGCTAATATGGGTATGGGTCTAAAACCTCTCAACCAATAGGTTTTATACATGTTTAGGTCACCATAGTAACTTTATATTTTAGATTTAACTCTTAGTTAAATAGTTTGACATTTACCATGTCTCTTTGTATTTTTATATTATATGGTTAATAAACTTACTATAAACTTCCAAGAGAACCCCAAGTGGTTAATTATTGATATATATAACCTTATCTAAGTACTTTGTCTGAAAATTATATTTTTAGGAATATAATATCAATTAATAATATAATATTTGTTTTAAAAAAAAATTTATGTCAATTTTGACACTATTTAGTAATTGATTTTTGTTAAAGTCTTAAAAACTTTATTACTTAAAAATAAATTCATTTAATCAACCCTAAAATGTAATATTAACCTATAAAATTCGTGTAATTCATAAAAAGTCTCAATTTAAATTTATTTGGGTATTTATAATATCAATTATTTTAATATTTCATTAATAAGGTAATTACTACATCATCATTGTGTCATAAATAAATTAAATTATTTAATGTATAAAAATTATAAATAAAATACCATTATGTAGGAAATATTTTTATATTTATAATTAATATTTATAGTTGAATTTATCTTATTTTTAACCCTATATTAAAAATGGTTTAGTTATTAAACTTTGAATTTAACACTTTTAACTCTTCTTTAAATAAAATGATAATAAATGTCCTAATCTAATACAAGTGGACCTAAAGGATCATATTTTATTCCTAAAGTTGTTTTTTTTCGAAATAAACTTATCCAATAGAATTAGTACATGTGTTAGGGTAATAATAATATCATTTTTACCTTTAATTACCCTATTTACACTACTGGAAAACTAACATATACCAACAGTTTGGAACCGTTGGTATAGGCCTCCAAACCGTTGGTATATCATATACCAACGGTTTGGAGAACCGTAGCCAAGTAAGCCGTTGGGATAGGTATATACCAACGGTTTTGACATTCGCTGGGATTTGATCCCAGGACCCCTAGTTTATCATTGAACGGCTTAACCACTAACCTAACATGACTTTTGTGAACATAATTAGATAAATATATATATGTATTGTCATAATTATTTTGAATTTTGATTTATATAATGTTCTTGGTAAGAAGATATGATAAAAAAATTCTTAGGACCTATACCAACGGTTGTCAAAACCGTTGGTATAGACCTATACCAATGGTTTTGACAGCCGTTGGTATAGTTCTTGATTCTGGAAATTTTTTTGGGCTGGAGGTTGGTTTCCAGGGGACCTTTCCCAACGGTTTTGGAAAACCGTTGGGATAGGTATACCCTTTCCCAACGGTTTTGACAAACCGTTGGGAAAGGGTATACCTATCCCAACGGTTTGGCCAAACCGTTGGGAAAGTTGGCCACAAAGTGGACTTTTCCCAATGGTTTGGCCAAACCGTTGGGATAGGTATGCCCTTTCCCAACGGTTTGGCCAAACCGTTGGGAAAAAGGACCTATACCAACGGTTTTTACAAACCGTTGGTATAGAAGCGTTGGGAAAAGTCAGGTTTCCAGTAGTGTTACTTTTAACAGTGGTAAATAAAAGTCAAAAGTTATTATTCACCAAAAATTATTTTCATCTTATAAAAACACATTTTACTTAATTATATCAACCTTGTCTCTCGGATTTTTGAAATTAAATTCACAGAAGTGGTAAAATTAAGTTTTATGAAAATTTGAAAATGCTCCTAGGAGGTGGGTAAAAGACGGTAAAAAGTTCAATACAATTTTTATATATCTAAACTTATTATAAAATGACTACAATTAATTAATTTGAAATTATATAGGTATTATGTATATATTTTTACCTAATTTAAATTTAAATAAAATAACTAATTATTTAAATAAAAATTCAGCTTTAACCAAGAACGCAGTGTTTTTCACTATTCATCAAAAATTGAAAGTTTTCAGAAAAATACCAAAAATTCACCCTAAGATAATTTCTATATTAAGAATTCAAAAATGAAGTCCATTTTGAAAAATAAAATTTATAAAATTTCATAAAGTGGGTATTACTATTCATAACGGCTAGTTTGATTGGTTGCGGTGTGTTAGAATCTAAAAGTTACGTACAATTCAAGCTATTGCATTATTCAAAGGGAAACATACCGTGGAAGCTTGTGGTGTTATACTAAGAACCCCACTTCTCCTACCTCACCGTAGATATCTTTCCAACAACTATGATGATGGAAACTAATGTAGTGGTACCACAGTTCCCAAAGGATGTCTTATCTCCTTTGAATTCCTTATAAAACCTCCCACTGTTGCATCCTCTATCTTATCTAATATTAAAGGATTGTGAAGGAATTTCAATAGTTTAGTGGGACTCTTTACCCAATCTCAAGGGGAGCTTATTGTAGTCTGCTAATTATTTTATCAGCCTCAAATCAGTGGATGAAGAGAACCCTATGACCCCTAAAACTAAACAAGGAAGAGGAAAAATAAGTCTTTTCCCCACCCTTAATAGTATAGTAACCCATTCTATGAAAAATTCCAATGACATTGTGTGTTATTTTCTTAAAGTTACCCCAATACATTAATCCCCACTCCATACTTCATAGAGATTTCTATAATGATATGTATAGAGGAATTGGATCCTTATCAAAACTAAAATATATTCTAAAAGTCATCAGAAGAAAACATATATACCTTATAGTAATCTTGAACACCAAGCACAGATCCCAATCCATTAGATACTATACTCAAAAAATCCATTAGGCTCATTTCTTGCATGACCACCCATCCAACTCTTTGAAGGACCCCGAAACAACCTGAGAGGGGAGGGGTGAATCAGGGTGTGAAATTTTTCTTTTTAAAGTTGTGGATATTGTTCCCACATTGGTAGGAACTTGTTAAATCTGTCAAAAAAATGAAAACAGGGAGATGACACATCACTTTTACTTGGTTCACCGCAAAGGGCTACGTCCAAGGAGCATACACAAATAGTGTGTCAGTCATACCTAAATCCACTAATCTTTACTAGTTTGAGGATTAAAATATTTGTTCATAGTCACTCTGTACTAGGAACACTGCCTTTATAAAGGTTTAGGAATAGCTCACTACATCCCTCAGATCACTTCCCTCAACTCCCCCTAGCTCACTGCCTTGAGAGAAGTCAAACTCAGTTTATCGACTTGATGGTCGCTTCAATAGATTTTCATTGAAGTTTTTTTCTCTGTTCAGCACGAGACATTGCTTACATCGAAGTATTGAATTGATGCACATGAAAGCACTGAACCACTAAATTGGATATTCAGAACATGTATTCAGCCTACACTGACAATTACACGCAACACCTACCCTGTGCGTGCAAGATCTGAATTTTTCACGCAAGATTTTCTCTTCATGTGGAAAATATTTCGCACCACTACACCCTTTAAAAGTAACTATAACTTTTTGCATGAAACTTAAATATTTTCCATGAAATAGTAATTTTCCATGTAGCTCTATCTTTTCTGTGCAGCCGTAAATTTTCTGCACAACTCTAACTTTTCCGCGCAACTCCCTTTTCATGCAAATTTTACACACATCAGAACTCAGATCTTCTCTAAGTCTCTAACCATGATGAATGATGGGGTTCACCTATTATTTATAGGAATATATGAACCCCATGCACAAAACCCACCGTGTCGTGCAAAAACTTTCATTCTGTGTGCAATGTTTTTCGCACATGAACCGTTTTCCGTGCAAACTCTAGATTTTTCACGAAGCTCGTGACTTTTCCATTTTTCAGTGTTCTGACCTCAAAACACCTTTTGCGCAAAAAATTCAAAACCAATTTAGTGCACATTCCCTTCTTTTCATGCACATTCCATTTCCAAGAATACATCTCTCCTTTTTCTGATTTTCAGGCCCAAAAATTTGGCAAACACTGGAAAACGACACCACCTTCAGTACTATTGTCCGCTTGAACTATATGATCCCGTTTTTGGAAAAAATCCTGAACTTCCAATGAGGATTGAAAACAAACACAAACCAAACTCCATTTCATGCATAGAATGGTTGTGGTTCCAACAATACCCCCCTTTGGGTTTTTTGGTAATCGCTAGATAAATTCAATAGAGCACCACCCACAAGAAAAACCTGAAACCCAAGAAATGACTCATCCAACACTCTAAGTATACGTGAGTAATTCTTAGTGTAGAAAAAAAGAAGGGAAGCGTGAATGGGGATACCATGTTTTGGAATTATTAAAGAAACCACCCAAGCTATTCTCTTACTATGACATAGAAGCATTACATATCCTGGATGTATTCCTTCTCCTCCTAACACCAAATTCTCATTGTGTCACAGAAACATTACATATTCATTACATGTATATGTACTGAATCCTGAATTTATTCCTTTATCCCCCATTGAAAATAAAACTAAAGTTTGGTAAAAGTTCGTTGAACAACTCAAAACACCCCTGGATAGTATCTCCCCCATAAACCTGCATCACATCCACAAACAGATTAAAAACAGTTAACATAGCTGGGAAGAGAGGAATTTCAAAACCTCCTTATGCACTGGGAGGTGGTTGAACACTAAGGTTCAACCGATGTTTCTCAAACACAAATGATGACTATGGCTTGGTCAGGATATCATCCACTTGCTCATCAGTTCCCACATGATCAATTTTAATCACGCCTTGTTCAACTTTTTCCTTGATAAAGTGATATCTGATTTCAATATGTTTTTTACGAGAATGTTGAACATGATTCTTCGTAAGATCAATTGTATTATTTTTATCACAGTAAATCACCATTGGTTGTTTCAACTCATCACCAATATCTATAATTTTTTGCTTCATCCATAGTAGTTGAGTGCATTCCTTTGTAGCTGAGATATACTCAGCTTCATCCATACTATGAGAAGTACTTTATTGTTTCTTGATCAACCAGCCAACACATTTCTGCCCAATATAGAATGCTCTACCATTGGTGGAATTTCTGTCCACTACATCTCCAGCCCAGTCAGCATCATAAAAAATTGATAATTCACTTTACCTTCCTGCAGAAAAGTATAACCCATAATTATGAGTACCTTGAATGTACCTCATGATTCTTTTTACTACTGTCATATGTTCTTCCTTCAGATTACTCTGAAATCGGGCTGCTAAGAAAGTTTCAAAGACCATATCAGGCCGTGTTGCCATTAGGTATAGTAATCTTCCAACAATCCTCCTGTACATGGTGGGATATATAGAGGTCCCATCCTCATGCTTTCTAAGTTTGGTTCCAACCGTAATCGGAGTTGACATTGGTTTGTAGTCATGCATATTAAATCTCTTCAGTAACTCTCTTGCATAATTTTCCTTATAAATGAAAGTGTAGTCCTTATTTTGAGTCACCCTAAGCCCCAATAAATATGTGATCTCCCTAATCATAGAAATTCCAAATTCTGATTTCATGTGATTGGAAAATTCATCCACTAACTTCTACCTGCTTCCACCAAATATAATGTCATCAACATAAACTAGAACCATGAATTGATCTTTTGGAGAATTCTTCACATATAGATTGTGGCCTACTCCTTCTCTTTTGAATTCCATCTTCTTGAGATAAGAATCTAGACTAGAATACCATGCTCATGGTACCTACTTCAAACCATAGAGAGTCTTCTTAAGTTTACAAACCTTTGTTTCATCAGTACCAATAAGAAAACCCACTGGTTGTTCGATGTAGACTTCTTATTCAAGAACACCGTTCAATAATGTTTTCTTGACATCCATTTGATATACTTTATATCCTCTTTGGATTTCCATGGCAAGAAAAATCCTGATTGACTCCAGTCTGGACACTGGAGCAAAGGTTTCTTCAATATCGACACCTTTTATCTGTGAGTATCCTTTACAAACCAGTCGTGCCTTGTTTCTGATAACACTACCATGATCATCAAACTTGTTATTGAAAATCCACTTTGTACCAATCACATTGTGACCTTTGGGTCTATTGACTAGATCCCATGTATTATTCTTGTCAATCTGATCTAACTCTTCATTCATGTAATTCACCCATGATTCATCCTTTGCAGCTTAGTCAAATGAGGATGGTTCCAGAAATGATAGAAATGCAGATTGTGTATTATTCTTCATTCTCCGTGTTTGTGTGGGTGTGGTCCAATCCCAAATAATGTTGGATTGATCAATTTCTTCTCTTTGATTCCTCCTTCAATGTAACATCCCAGACCCGGGTGCCACGCAACGGGTGCCCCGAGCCCGGTTCTCCACATGACCTCAAGCGCATTTCCCCAAACGCCAGAGGCTTCCGACTAGCAGCGAGGGCCCAGGTCTGATAGTGGGGAAACTATGCCCTCATTTTTCAAAGTGTAGCGCAGCGGAATACAAAATAAACATACAATGACAGCGGAAACAGTAAATATACACAACTGAAATAAACTACAGCAGTGGATATAACCAACAGTATATAAATGATGATGCTACATGTTTCAAGTTCTAAGAAAATAGCCAGAACATGTTATACATCAATACAGTACAACAAAATATAGAGTACAGCAAACAAGAAAAATAGCTGGCAGTGGCATCATGAGCCTAGGCTCGGTCCCATGCCCTCCTACTCCTCAGCAACAGTCAAGTGCCTGTATAGGGACTCTTGACCCTATCTACACCGGCAGCAACGTAATCTGTTTGGGCCGAAAAGCGTGACCCAAACAGGGTGTGAGAAATATATCTCAGTAGGCACCCACCAAAGGCTCGTGCCCAATTGTGTGCTAACATGAAACAATAGTGTGCAGTGGTAAAATGAAATAAAGTAACCAGTACTCAAAAGTAACAACTACCAGTTATATTTCCATTTTTAATATTCATTTAATCCATTTAATATAAGAAATCACCACAGTGCATTTCTGAGTAAACAACTAGTGTCCTCAGACACGTAAACTCCTACCCTCGGGTAACGAGTATCCAACACAAGATTCTGCCCTCAGGCATAACAGAGTTTTCCCTCAGGCGTAGGTAGTGTCGCCCATAGGCACAAAATCAGCTGCCCACAGGCATGGAAGAAGTTTCCCTCAGGCTGAAATAACTACTGCCCACAGGCTAAATAGTGCAGTGCCCACAGGCTAATCACAACAACGCCCTCAGGCTAAACAGGTAACTGGTCCATGCCCAACATGTAACAAAGCAATAAACAATCAATTCCTCTCGAGGCAATTCTACAATTACTACTTTAAAGGCATACCCTCGGGTATCCGGGAAAAACGGCTAAACAGTGAAACACACCCTCGGGGTGGTTCTAGATCCAATCAACAATCCCAACCAGCATTTTATTATCACAATTTAATCACCTATGAAATTATAGGCATTAAATATAGCAACAGCCTCAGCCACACGACACCCCAACATGGGTTCGTGGCACTAAAACGCACAAAAACGCACGACAGTTGGAAATTTACACCAAGCCACCTACCTTATACGCCAATGAATGTTATACCCGAACGCTGACTCCAGAAACGCACGAGAATGGCGTAGATCTGACGAAGAACAAAACCCATTCAAACATAAATAACTTTCCCTCAGGAAAGAATTGGTAAGAACAGCTTAAGGAGAAGAAAGGGCTTACCCGCACGGTTCAAACGAGATCGTCCAAATCCGAATCGGATTCCAGACGAACACTCAGTGGATCTTCAAAGGTCCGGCCGTCCTCCTTGGCTCCAAAACGGCTCAAATGCCTCGTCTGCCAAATGAGGAGGCTACTGCCTGTTTTAAGACGAAAAAACAAAGTACACGGCATGTACTTCTGAGTACACGGCGTGTACTTCCTTCATTTAATTGTTCCTCTGGTGGCACCGCCACACTGTTTAGTCGTCGACATGAGTACACGGCATGTACTCCTGAGTACACGGCGTGTACTATCACCCAACTAGTGGTGACTCCACCGCCTTACTGTTTAGGCCTGTCGACTGACTACACGGCGTGTAAGGTACCACTACACAGTGTGTAGTCAGTTCCTACACCCCTCGTCACCGACATGGCTACACGCCCCATGTACCCATCCCACACAGCCAAAAGTACACTGCATGTGGAAAAAGTACACAGTGTGTAGTTCCAAAATTTAGTATTTTCCCCATTTTCCATATTTTCTCAAAAAAACTTAAGGAAAAAGAAAAAATAAGAAGCACGTACCTCAAAAATAAGAACCGGGTTCTTACAAACTTTCCCCCTTATAGAAATTTGTCCCCGAATTGCCCTTCCCAGGGTGGCGAAGATAAAGCTCAGAACAGCTCTGGCCACTAAGCACGTACGTCGGCCTCCCACTCCCAGGTCTCGTCCTGCACTCAGCCATGCTGCCATAGCACCCATACGAGAGGAACTGACCGGCCTCGAAGAACCTTCGTGCTCCTATAAACGATACAAATCGGATGCTCCTCAAAGGACACATCGGCCTCCAGCTCAACCTCCTCAGGATGAAAGACGTGAGATGGGTCTGAATGATAGCGACGCAACTGAGACACGTGGAAGACGTCGTGCATGGCTCGGTACCACTGCGGTAACTGCAACTGATAGGAAACCATCCCGACTCTCTCCAGAATCTCAAATGGCCCCACATACCTCAGTGAAAGCTTACCCTATCTCCTGATTCGCTTGTGTCCCATCCTCGGCGAAACACGTAGAAAAACCTGATCCCCGACCACGAAATCCAAAGGTCGTCTGCGGCGATCAGCATAAGACTTCTGACGAGACTGCGCAGTAGCCATCCGCTTCCGAATCAACTGGACCTGCTCAGATGTCTCCTGCATGAGCTATGGCCCTAGTAAAGCTGCCCCACCTACTTCTAACCAGCACAAAGGTGAATGGAATGGCCTACCATATAAAGCCTCGTATGGTGTCATCTCAATAGTCACCTAAAAACTATTGTTATAGGAAAACTCGACTGGGGGTATATGCTTCTCCCAAGAGCCCCCAAATTCTAGGACGCATGCACACAGCATGTCCTCTAGCACCTATATCGTACGCTATGACTGGCCATCGGTCTGAGGGTGGTATGTTGTGCTCAGAAGCACCTGTGTACCCAACGCCCTCTGAAAACTCTACAAGAAACGAGACGTAAAGCGGGCGTCCCTATCAGAAACGATAGAACGAGGGACCTCATGAAGACATATGATCTCTTGGATATACAACCTTCTGAGCTCGTCCACACTGAAGGTCTCCTTGATCAGCAAGAAGTGAGATACCTTCGTGAGTCTGTCCACAACAACCCACATGGCGTCATTGCCTTGAGGTGACCTTGGAAATCCCGTCACGAAATCCATCGCGACATCATCCCATTTCCACTCTGGAATGGGTAACTGCTGTAACAGCCCAGCTGGCCTCTGGTGCTCTTCCTTCACCTGCTGACAGGTGGAAAATCTCGTAAAAAAACTAGCTATCTCTCTCTTCATACCCGACCACCAGTACTGACGTCTCAAGTCACGGTACATCTTGGTAACCCCAGGATGAACTGCCCAAACTAAAGCATGAAACTCCCGCATCAGATCCTTGAATATATCCCCTGGAACCCATACTTGTCTATGGAAACGCAAAACCTCATCATCATCTATCATCCAGCCGGGAATAGGGTCCTTACTTGCCACCGACTCCCGTAAAACTAGGACTTCTGAATCTGATAGTTGTCTCATCCTCACTCTGTCCAGGAGGGTAGAATTCACAGCTAAGGAGGAAAGATAAGTCTTCCCCTAACTGTCATGCACCTCCAAATGCATCTTAGAGAACAAAGCCATAAGCTCCCACTCACCACTGGCCTCCTGCACTACCTGCATCTGAGTCTTCCTACTCAGTGTATCAACTACTGCATTACCTTTACCAGGTGTGTAGTCAATCTCAAAATCGAAGGACTGTAGGTACTCAACCCACCTTCTCTTCCTCAAATTCAGGTCACACTGAGTAAAGATATACTTGATGTTTTTGTTGTCGGTGAAAACCAAAAAATGCTCTCCCAACAGATAATGTCTCCAACAGCGCAACGCATGCACAACTGCAACCAACTCGAGATCATGCGTCGGGTAATTCCTCTCATGTGGCCTCAACTGCCGAGACCTGTACTCAACAACTCAGTCGCCCTGAATCAAAATGGCTCCCAGACCAATCTCTGATGCATCACAGTAAACTGTATAGCTCTTCCCCTGCTCTGGGAGTATCAGGATCGGTGCTGATGTCAACCTTCCTTTTAGGTCCTGAAAAGATGTCTCGCAAGCTTCTGACCAAACGAACTTCACACCCTTCTTAGTCAGACCCGTCAACGGTGCTGCTAAGTGGGAGAAGTCTTGTATGAAGCGTCTGTAGTAACCAGCCAGCCCTAAGAAACTCCGTATCTCAAACACGTTCTTAGGATGCTCCTAGGAAACTACTACTCTCACCTTCTCTGGGTCTACTGCAACTCATGCCTCTGAGATGATATGACCCAGGAAGTGAATCTGGTCTATCCAAAAGTGGAACTTCAAGAGATTAGCATATATCTGATGCTCTATCAGTGTAATCAATATGATCTCAAGATGGGTGGCATGGTCATGTCGAGTGTGAGAGTACACCAAGATGTTGTCCATGAATACTACCACAAAAGAATCAAGATACGGATGGAACACACGATTCATAGAGCCATGAAAATTGTTGGTGCGTTCGTGAGTCCGAACAGCATAACCAAGTACTCGTACAGACCATATCTACTCCGAAAAGCTGTAAGTGGTATATTCGATGGTCTCACGCACAGTTGATGATATCCGGATATCAAGTCAATCTTCGAGAACACTCGTGCTCCACAAAGCTGATCAAACAGATCATCTAACCTTGGTAAGGGATATCGGTTCTTAACTGTCAATTGGTTCAGCTTCTGATAATCCACGCAAAGTCTAAGGGTACCATATGCCTTCTTTGCAAAAAGGACTGGAGAACCCCAAGGAGAAGTACTGGATCGGATAAATCCCTTTGCCTGCAACTCCTCTAACTGCCTCTTGAGCTCCTGCAGCTCAGGTGTAGCCATCCTATAAGGAGGAATGGACACCGGTGCTGCTCCTGGCACAAGCTCGATAGAGAAATCCACCTCTCGCACCGGAGGTAGACCTAAAAAGTCGTCCAGGAATACATCCCTGAAACAATCAACAACTGGAGGCAAATCCGTCTAACAAGTCCCCTGATCATCCAGATATAAGTTCGCTATCTGGGTTGTGACTCCACCTCGCCCATGATGCTCTGGTCCAGCTTGACTCGCCTGAACATCCCATTCGCCCTTGTATAGAAACTCTCTGCCCTCTGGTGACGTGAAATGCACCTTGCGACGATAGCAGTCTACAAAGGCTCGGAAGGGAACCAACCAGTTCATCCCGAGAATGAAGTCATAGCTCGTCATCTCCAAGATGTAGAGGTCCCATAGAAAGTGACACCCTCCAACCTCAAGGGGGCACTCCTTAAACTGACGCACACCATCCATTCTAGTCCCCAACGGAGTGTCTAGCATCATGATATCAGAAGAAGAAGAAACATCGAGCCCAAGGATCTCTACAACGGGTACAGATATGAAACTATGTGTAGCACCCGTATCAAAAAGCACTGAAGATAGGACAGAAGCTACTAGAATAGTACCTCTGACTGTAGAAGGTCCGGGATCCTGCTCCTGCTGGGTCTGTTGCACTGCATATGTCTGCCCAGTGTCACAGCCCTGCGACACAGCCTGGCTACCCTGAGCTGTCCCGCCCTGTTGCCTCTGAGATCCTGGCGTCTGGCTACCACATCCACGACCACCATCTTTGCCTACACGCCCTAACACATTCCAGTTCCTTGATTGGTAAGAAGCCACTGGTCCTGTTCCCGCACACGGAGTCTTCACAGAACCCCTCTCACTATCCATTGGTGGAAACGCCCTGCAAAAGCGCTGCAGATGACCCATCTTGCCGCAAGCTCGGCACTCCACTGGGTCTCGTGGACACTGCAACCTCTTGTGCCCCTCTCTACCACACTGGTAGCACATAACCTGTCCACCTGAAGCATTCTCTTGACTGGTACTGCTGCCCTGAGAGAATTCCATTTGTCTCTTCCTCTTGCCAACCTAAATAGTACCAGTGACTGGTGCTGAACCGCCCTAGCCCACGCCACTCGATTACCGCAGGTTTCTCTCTATAATTAATGCCTGGTTTACAATCGCGTGTATAGTAGGAAACCTAAAAACATTTACCAGTGCTCAGATGTCATACCAAAGACCATCCTCAAAACGTCTGGCTCTCAACATCTCATCACCCACCAGCACGGGTGAAAAACGCTGAAGCTCTATAAAATGAGCAGAATAGTCCATCACCGACATAGCGCCCTATTGAAAATTCATGAAATCTCGAACTCTATCTGCCCTCAGCGTCTCGGGAAAGAAGAAATCATAGAAGACTTCCTGAAAATCTTCTCACGCTATGTCTTTGTGATGCTCTGACTGGGTGGTAACATCCCACCACCTCTTGGCGGAATCACGCAGCATGTAAGTCATGATCTTGACCCTCCGCCCTGGAGGCATCTCAAGATGCTCGAAAATAGTCTGCATCGATCATAGCCAAGACTCCGCAACCTGTGGTCCTCCATCCCCTAAAAACGTAGATGGATACTGCTGCTGGAAGATATGTGTCAGCTCAGCCATAGATGTAGCAGCCTGCGGTGCTCCCTGAAAGGTCTGAATGAACCGCATAAAGCCCTCATGGAACTGCGCCTCTGCGCCTGTGTCCGGTATAGCAGCTGGCGCCGCATCTGGCTCTCCTGGAGGATCAAATGGTAGCCCATGGCCCACCATCTCCAGAGTATAATCGTCGCCGCTCTCCTGGCGAAAAACTCGCGGTCGTCTAGGCGGCATGACACTACATGGTCAAAAGCACGCCTCAGATTCAAGATTATTATGACCGAAAAGCGAAGGAACCACAAAGGAACAAGAGGAAGAAGGCATTCAAAATTTGCAAAACAAGACTACACGGCGTGTATACTGACTACACGGCGTGTACTTGACTTCTCTTCCCCTACCCGGGTCCTTCTACACGTCTAAGCCACACGGCTTCCGTTGAACAAAACTACACAGCGTGTATAATATCTACACGGCGTGTACGGTGTTATTTTCCAACTGCCCATGTCGTCTGTGACACGTCCGACTACTCGGCTTGACACTACACGGCATGTTACACCCGCACACGGTGTGTAAACCACCCTGTTTTCCAGCCACACGGCTAACTCCACACGGTCTGTCCTCGGACAAGACTACACGGCGTGTCCCATAGGTACACGACATGTTCAGGGAGAGGTGACATTGGCCCGTGTTGTTCGTTACACGGCCGAGTCCCCAGGTCACACTACACGGTGTGTCCATCATTGACACGGCGTGTTCTTTCAAGGAGTTCACCGACCCATGTTGTTAGTTACACGTCCGGACTCCGGGTCGACACTACACAGCGTGTACATTCGGTACACGACGTGTTTTTCCCAAGACTTTCCCTACCCCGTGTCGCCGCCCACACGGTTTGTGACACGGGAAGAGACTACACGGCGTGTACTCCAAGTACATGGCGTGTACTCAAAAATTTTATTTTTCTTCCCGAACAGAAGAACATACACGGCGTGTATAAAAATACTACACGGTGTGTATACTGGGTTTCCGGACAGTATGCCTCAGAAACTTCCCCGGAACCTAGAAAATACCGAAAAACAACACCTAAGTGTCAAATTCTAACCCGTGGGGGCCCATACTCCCCATGAATCAAAGTTTGACATCTCATCTGTGTTATAACCAATAAAAAGTCAATGATCCGTCAAATTCGGGTCAATGGGGGCCTATACTCCCCAAAAATAAAAGTTTGGCGTCCATTTTATAAACAGTCTCACATAAAATTACCCTATCAAATAGCAGGTATTTTATCAGAGTAGTTATCACAACAGCATGCTTTATTAGCACAACAACTATCACAACAACATGCAATTTCTAATGCACCTACATGGCATGGAAACTATGAATGGCATGTGATTTCTAGCATGTGCTTATATGATGCATGAGACGACATACCCTCATCTCATCGAGTTTCAACTAAATAGAACCCATAGATAAATTATAAACAACACAATCTCAAAGTGCGTCACCCAAAGGTGAAATCAAATCAACTGTAAAATTTGAAAATTCAAAAGAATTGAAAAATACGAGGTAAACTGGCTTTTCCCTGTACATGGGTTAGCTACGCCTGGGCACAAATTATTACCAACTATCGTTCCGTCCTATCCCTGACTACAGCTCCAAATAGTAATTCAAAGAAAAGAACCCCTATGATACCACTTTGTAACGTCCCGGACCCTGGTGCCACGCAATGGGTGCCCCGAGCCCGGTTCACCACGTGACCTCAAGCGCATTTCCCCAAACACCAGAGGCTGCCGACTAGCAGTGAGGGCCCAGGTCTGATAGTGGAGAAACTATGCCCTCATTTGTCAAAGTGTAGCGCAGCAGAATACAAAATAAACATACAATGACAGTGGAAGCAGTAAACATACACAACTGAAATAAACTACAGTAGTGGATATAACCAACAGTATATAAATGATGATGCTACATGTTTCAAGTTCTAAGAAAACAGCCAGAACATGTTATACATCAATACAGTACAACAAAATACAGAGTACAGCAAACAAGCAAAACAGCTGGCAGCGGCATCGCGAGCCTAGGCTCGGTCCCATGCCCTCCTACTCCTCGGAAATAGTCAAGTACCTGTATAGGGACTCTTGCCCCTATCTACACCTTCAACAACATAATCTGTTTAGGCTAAAAAGCGTGACCCAAACAGGGTGTGAGAAATATATCTCAGTAGGCACCCACCAAAGGCACGTGCCCAACTGTGCGCTAACATGCAACAATAGTGTGCAGTGGTAAAATGCAATAAAGTAAGAAATATTCAAAAGTAACAACTACCAGCTATATTTCCATTTTTAATATTCATTTAATCCATTTAATATAAGAAATCACCACAGTGCATTTCTGAGTAAACAACTAGTGTCCTCAGACACGTAAACTCTTACCCTCAGGTAACGAGTATCCAACACAAGATTCTGCCCTCAGGCATAACAGAGTTTTCCCTTAGGCATAGGTAGTGTCACCCACAGGAACAGAATCAGCTTCCCACAGGCACAGAAGAAGTTTCCCTCAGGCCGAAATAACTACTGCCCACAGGCTAAATAGTGCAGTGCCCACAAGCTAATCACAACAACTCCCTCAGGATAAATAGGTAATCGGGCCATGCCCAACATGTAACAAAGCAGTAAACAAGCAATTCGTCTCAAGAAAATTCTACAATTACTACTTTAAAGGTATACCCTCGGGTATCCTAGACAAACGGCTAAACAGTGAAACACACCCCCGGGGTGGTTTCGGATCCAAGAAATGATCCCAACCAGCATTTTATTATCACAATTTAATCACCTATGCAATTATAGGCATTAAATATAGCAACGACCTCAGCCACATGACACCCCAACATGGGTTCATGGCATGAAAATGCACAAAAACGCACAACAGTTGGAAATTTACACCAAGCCCCCTACCTTATATGCCAACGAACGTTATACCCGAACGCCGACTCCAGAAACGCCCGAGAATGGAATATATCTGACGAAGAACAAAACCCATCCAAACGTAAATAAATTTCCCTCAGGAAAGAATTGGTAAAAACGGCTTAAGGAGAAGAAAGGGCTTACCCGCGTGGTTCCAACGAGATCGTCCAAAGATGAATCGGATTCCAGAAGAACACTCAGCGGATCTTCAAAGGTTCGGTCGTCCTTCTTGTCTCCAAAATGGCTCAAATGCCTCCTCTGCCAAATGAGGAGGCTACTGCCTATTTTAAGCCGAAAAAATAAAGTACACGGCATGTACTTCTGAGTACACGGCGTGTACTTCCTTCATTTAACTGTTCCTCTGGAGGCACCGCCACACTGTTCAGTCGTCGACATGAGTACACGGCATGTACTCCTGAGTACATGGCATGTATTGTCGCCCAGCTGGCGGCGACTCCATAGCCTTACTGTTTAGGCCTGCCGACAGACTACACAGCATGTAAGGTACCACTACACGGCGTGTAGTCGGTTCCTACACCCCTCGTCGCCGACATGGATACACGCCCCATGTACCCATCCCACACGGCCAAAAGTACACGGCGTGTGTAAAAAGTACACGGCGTGTAGTTCCAAAATTTAGTATTTTTCCCCATTTTCCATATTTTCTCAAAAACACTTAAGGAAAAGGAAAAAGAAGAAGCTTGTACCTCAAAAATAAGAACCGGGTTCTTACATTCAAGATTCAAATGCATTCTCTCCAACCAAGGTTTCCTCTTCAGATTCTTTTTCTGAGTCAACATCATGATGTGACACCTGAGTGTTTTGTACACCTTACTCTATTTTTTATTTTCATTTAATCCACATTCACTTTCTTCCCCATTTTCTATCACATCCACATATGAAATCATTGAATCATTTGTGGTTTTCTATTCAATGATCTTAACATTATGACTTTCCACAATTCTTCCTAGGAAATTTTTGAAACACTTGTAGGATTTTCCTTTCATTGAGTATCCAAGGAAAATTCATTCATCTCCATTGTCACCGTACTTCCCTTGATTTCTTTCTTTGTTTCTGATAAATCATTTACTTCCAAAAACACGAAATTACTTCAAAGAGGGCTTCCTTACATGCTATAATTAATATGGTTTCTTCGTCTCACCCATATAAAGCCCTGTTCGATTATGAATATACAACGCAGCTTGAATGACATCGTTCTAGTAATGTTGTAGAATACGACTCTCAATCAGCATAGTTATTTCCATGTTATTCACCTATCAATTCCTATGCTCAACAACTCCTTTTTTCTGTGGAGTTCTCACAACAGATACCTCATGTTTTATCCCATGCTTCTCCAGGTAATTTTCAAATTCAATGGATGTGTATTCCTTTCCATTGTCAGATCGCAACACTTTGATTGTTTGTCCGGTATCATTCTCGGTGATTCGCTGATATTTTTTCATGCAGTCAATCACTTGTTGTTTCCTGTGTATAACCATTACACATGCCATTCTATTATAATCATATATGAAAAGGACTAAGTACCTTTCTCCATGAGTTTTGGAAACATTTATTGGACCACATACATCTGTAAGAATGAGATTAAGAAGATGATATGTCCTTTTCTTCTTTGGACAATATGAACTGCAGACTAGCTTCCCCTGAATGCAAGCATCACAAGACTTTTCACGTTCACGCTTCAGGTTGGAAATGTCTATGACAATCTTCAGTTTTGATATTTTTTCCATGTATTTTTTATTTATATGACCCAATATTCAATGCCATAGGTTATTTTCTTCCTCAATAGTCATGTATCAAATGTTTTCTTTACTGTCAACCTGATATAGTATTTCTTCTGTTCAGCATCCCTTCAAAAGTGAATTTCTTGTCTTTCCCTTTATAGTGAATCCATTCTGATTAGAAGTAACTATAAGTCCCAAGTCACAGAGTTGACTCACGCTGAGGATATTATGACATAGGCCATCTACATAAAGGACTTTAGTTTTCTTTAACTCTCTATTATCCAGTTCAGTACTTCCACTGCCTTTGATTTTAAGATATCCATAATTACCAAACTATATTGTTCCATCAACCCTCCTCTTAACATCCCTTAACAGGCCTGCATTACCTTTCATATGAGATGAACAACTACTATCCATAATCTAGGTGCTGTTGATTTTTGTATCTTTGAGGGACACCTCTACAAGGTTGGATTTCTCAATTTTATTCTTTTCTTTCCATGAGACATTGGATTGAGTGTAGAAAACTGATGGCCTTTCAATTCTCTCTTCTGTGTACATGGGTTCTTCATAGTCAAAATATTCTTCCAAAGGAGAAAACCTATTTGTAAGAGCAACATTGTCTTGTTGACGAGCTTTGACTTTTCTCAGACTCCGGTATGAGGTGTCCATGTCCCTCATCTGCCTGCAATCAATGACCTTATGACCAAAGTTAGAAAAACAAAAACAATATCCATAGAAATTGTTTCTTCTAAAAGAAATAGGATACGAATTTGTTCTCCTTTGTTGAACTACCATATCTTCTCCACTAAAATAGCTTCTTTCCTCTTCACAATAATACATGGTACAACCTAGATATCCATAGAACTAACAATTCATGAGAGGAAATATCTTCTCACTTCTATTTATCCCCATTCCTTCTTCTATGGGATAATAGTTTGAGTGGCTCTTATTCCTGGAGGCTCGAGGATAGTATTCTGTTATTCTTTCATATTTAATTGGAGGTTTCTTTTTCACCACTTCAGGTAACTTTTCTAAATGACCCACTTTCATACTGCCTTTATTTTGGTCCCCTTTGTTTGCAGCATTTGACAATTCAGCTACACAATCGATTCCACTATTTCCCATGGAAGCAGGTCTTTGATCATTCAAAATATTTTCAACTCCATTAGAGCCGTGTTTTTATATCTCCAACAGCTTAGAATCTGAGAACCTTCTAAACTATATTTTCTTCCCTGATTCTTTTGAAATTGATTCACTCTCAAGTTCACTCCTAAGAGTAACATCTTCATCCTCAATACCCTCAGTAGTCTTGGACATTTCTTCCAGTCTGGAGGTGAGTTCATTGATGACCTTTTCCTTCTCTTCAATTATCATATTCATATCCACTAAATCATTATTTCTTTCAAGTATTTTAGATTGTACTTTAAAAAATTCATCCATTTGTTCAATTTCAGCTTCGATCTGATTAACATATTCAGTTGATTCTTCTATAATTTATTTCCACTTATTACAACTCTTACATTTAATCTTAAGCTTACTAAAAATATCCTTAAGTTACAACTCAGGATTGGAACTAGTTGTCAACTGATTTTCTCCACCATTATCTTCATATTTTTCAATATTGGCCATCATGGAAGCATGGTTTCCATTTTTAAATTTTGGTTCTTCTTCTTCACAGAATTCATTATCATCATCTTCCTCTTGATAGACAAAACTCTTCTTCGGTACTTTCTTTCTAGATTTTAATTATCCCATTTTGAAAAACCTTTTATGAGTATTCTCAATGTTTTTAGGTTCAGTATCTTCATCATTGATCTTTCTTAAGCATTGAGAGGCAATGTGCCCAACTTTTCCACATCGAAAGCAAGCTAGAGATAACTTCCATTTGAATTTCCCTTTTCCCTTCGAGAACTTCTTGGCAATGAGAGAAAGGATTTATTTTTCCTCATCATCTTCACCACTACTATATTTTGAAATTTTTAGTTTCTCCATGGCTTTGAACTCCATTTCCTTGATCACTTGAGTCATAGAATCTTCTAGTTTGAATCTCATTTCATATGCCACCAGGTTGCTCAGCAGATCATCCAGAGAAAGTTTGGAAAGATTTATTTCCTCAAGGGATGACACCTTTTCATTGTACAAGGATGGAAGTCTTCTCAATATTTTCTTTACAATGTCAATGTCTTTGATTTCTTCACCTAGACCCTGAATTGCTCCAACCACTTCAGTAATTCGATTGAAGGAGTATGCATTCTCATCAGGATGCATCTTCATATCATCAACCTTATTGTGAAGGACTTGTAGTTTCACCTCCTTCACTTTTCTATCTCCTTCATAAATATTTTCAAGTTTATCCCACATGGAATTTTATGAGGTGAAACTCATCACCTTTAGATAGATATGATCAAAAAGGGCTGTGGTGAGAGTATTCTGCGCTTTAGAATCTATATCAAGAATTTTTTTATCTGCATCAGTCATAGCCAGCCATGTTGGATCAGTAACTTGTATGCCTTGCATGGTGGAAAATTGGACTTACATTCCAAGGGATATTAGCTGAGATCTCATTCTTTTCATCCAAATATTAAAATTACTTCCATCAAAGAGGGGGACTCCCCTAACACTGGTTGAATTCTCCATGACGGTATAAGATAGATCAAACACCAACAACCTCTCTCCAATACCACTTGAAGGACCCGGAAACACCCTGAGAGGGGATGGGTGAATCAGGGTGTCAAATATTTCTTTTTAAATTTATGGATCTTATTTCCACATTGGTAGGAACTTGTCAAATCTTTCAACCAAATGAAATTATGGAGATGAAACAACACTTTTACTTGGTTCACCACAAAGGGATACATCCATGGAGCATATGCCGACAGTGTGTCGGTCGTACCTAAATCCAATAATCTTTACTAGTTTGAATATTACAAGATTTGGTCACAATCACTCTATGTCAGGCACACTTCCTTTACATAGGTTCATGGATAGCTCACTGCATCCCCCAGATCACTTTCCTCGACTCCCCTAGCTCACTACCTTGAGAGAAGTCAAACTCAGTTTATCGACTCGATGGTCGCTTCAATAGATTTGCATTGAAGTCTTTGTCTCTGTTCAACATGAGACACTACTTGCATCGATGTCCTGAATTAATTCACTTGAAAGCACTGGACCACTGATTCGGATATTCATAACATGTATTCAACCTACACTGACAATTGTGCGCAACACCTACCCTGTGCACGTAAGATTTGACTTTTATGCACAAGATTTTCTCATTGTGCGGAAAATATTTCACACCACTACACCCTTTACATAAAACTATAAATTTTTTCATGTAACTTAAATATTTTATGTGCAACAGTAATTTTCTGCGAAACTATAGCTTTTCCACACAGCCGTAAATTTTCCACGCAACTCTAACTTTTCTACGCAACTCCCTTTTCGCACATCAGAACTCAGATCTTCTCTAAGTAGTTAGACATTCCAATTGAGGGGGTTCACCTCTTATTTATATGCGTTTCTGAACCCCACATGTAAAAGCCACCATGTCACGTAAAACCTCTCATTCTATGCGCAATTGTTTTCGCACAAGAATGGTTTTCTGTGCAAACTCTGGATTTTTCACGCAGCTCATGCCTTTGCCATTTTTCGACGTTCTGATCCCGAAACACCTTTTGCGCGAAAAATGTAAAACCAATTTAGTGCACGTTCCATGATTTTAATGAACCTTCATTTTCCAAGAACACATCTCTCCATTTTCCAATTTTTAGGCCTAAAAATTTGGGAAACACTAGAAAACGACACCACCTTCAGTACTATTGTCCACATGAATTGTATGATCCCTTTTCTGGAAAACATTATAAACTTCCAATGAGGATTGAAAAAAAAACACAAACCAACCTCCATTTCTTGCATAGAATGTTTGTGGTTCCAACACTCTTATATATGGATATTTTGGGAAGATTATGATATTTTGGATCTCATAGAGGCTTACTCGTAACAAATTACTATTATGTAAAAAACCATATTTCCTTATTTTATTCTATTATATATGCTAAATATGAGGATGGATAAAGGAAAGGACATTGAAAAATATTGTCTTCCTTCAATACTATATCTATAAGATTTTTTTTATAGTAGGTGACATTAACACTATTATTTACCATTTAGATTAGAAGAGAGGGGGTATCTACTCAATTAAGGCCATGGGAGATTTCCAGGATCTCCTTTCCCATAAAAATTCATTGGGGATGGGATTAACTGGAGACAATTTTACTTGGTGTAATAATAAAAAATTTAGTATTAGGATATTTATTAGGATGTATAGAATCCTAGGAAAACTTCTTTCAGTTTCTAATTTCTTTAACTCTTCGACAAAGCACTTATCATACTCTATTTATACCAACTCTCCATTGCTCCTATAAATATAGTTCTCAATGTACTATGATAAAATATTCTTATACTTCAATATATGGATGATTAATAATTATTTCAAGGATATGGTCCACTCATCATGGTCATCACTTATCCTAGGTCATCGTTAGGACATTCTCTAGAAAAACATAGGAGATTCAAATGAGGCATCATAAACTAGAAAAAATTTCAATCCCATTTTAAAGTTAGAATTTAGGGACATCAATAAGAAATTATTATTCTTCAAAACTATGTAGACGAATAATGGAATTAAGATATTTATATTTTTATTTCAAGAAAACGTAATCAGTTGAATGTAGTTTTTATGGAATAATAAAGCATAAAAAGAAAAAATTCTAAATCATATAGAAGAAGGAGGGGGATTGAATCATGGATTATATTGATTCATTTTTATGGGATAAAACATTTAGTGGGAATCTAAATATGACTCTAGAAGACAAGACTCGTTCAATTGATGTTAATGTCATGAACACTCTTACAAGATCCTTCTTTTTTGATTCTTAGGAGATAGTTAAAAGTGATATCACTAATGTAATTTAATAACTTGTTAATGGTAGTCCTATTCCTATAGTTTCTTCATCCTATATATTTATTCTCATTCCAAATGTTAGTAACCCAAATACAATTAAACAGTTCCAACCCATTATCAATTTTAAATTTTCATAAAAAATTATAGCTACTATTCCAAAAAAATATCAATGTGGAACTTGAGCCTTCATATTTATGATGACCGGCATCACTTTCAAAAAGGAAGAAATATTAAAGGTGACATTTTTATTTCACAATAAATGACATAAAACATTAAAAACATGTTGTTTATTTTAACATCGTCATTACAATGGAAATTAAAAAGTCTAATGAAAAAATGGTGTTGAGCATTATCCTTACTATCTTGTGTCATTGTAGTTTCTATGCATGGGGTTGTGACCTTTTGTTTAGATGATTCTCCACCCCATGGTTCATAATATTAATATTGTGAAATAGAGTTTTATTTTAATGTCTACTAGGGGTCTTCAGATATGAGATTCTATTTATCTAATCCTCGTCATTATTTACCAGGATGTTATTAGTATGAATATTAATCATGGAATCTATAGTGGTCCAATTATTCATTTCATAAGACTATATGGTTTCAAAGTAATATATCACTTATTCTTCATGTATGAAATGCTCTTATTTATCATTGTAAGTATCAATTCCATTCAAAGTTTCAATGTTATTCTGATTTATTATAGTATAAATTGTGGAATGTTAACTAATGTTAACAAAAGAAGAATCTATATCTCTATATATTTCACTACTAGGAATGCCAAATGTGTTGAGGAGAGGCTTGGTGTTTCTAGGAGGCATTTTAAAATGGAATTTCTAGGTGCTCCACTTTCCAATGAAAGGATTTTCATGAATTATTTTTAAGGTATTTGTAACAAGGTTATATGAATAATCAGTAATTAAAAGTATAGAGTCCTTTCCTTTGGGGGTCCAATAAACATCATAAATAGTGTGTTTTCATCCACCCCTCTTCATTTGATCTATATTTTAAGAGATTAAAAGATAGTTTTATGGAATGTTGAAAAAATAATTAATAGTATTATTTGTTATTCTTAATAGAAAGGGAGATTTAACTGGACCATTTGGTTTATAATGGCCATAATTATTATGGAATTCAACATCAATCATAGAAGCATCAATGACATGATTACCTATAATCAAGGAAAACTTGTTTATATTTCTATACCTAGGAAATCCTTTTAGTAAAGTTCTATAAGGATAATTTATTGTAATTTTATTATAATGTTTCTTGAAATTTATATAGGTTACCACCTTGGAATGAACTTTAAAATTACATGACCTTTATTTATGAGAACTTTCATTGGATCATAGAAAGAGGTGACATTTCTTTTTGGATGGATAATTGGGTTGGATGTTCTTTATTTTTCATTATTCCCCACTATGGAACTAATATTTATATTTGATTTTGGTTATCTTTAGTTCTTGGAGATTATACTCAATGGATATCAGAAAGATATAGTAAGAAACATCTAGTTGATTGATGTTATTGATTATTGTATCATCACTCCATCTCATTTAGGTTCCTTTTACTACTCTACTTTTATAAATCTCTTGCATGACCAAACAAAATCTAACTCCATAGGAAGTAAACTTTGGTGAGATGATCTTAAAATTAAACTCAATTATTTGTTTTTATGACTATTGAATTGATCCATTTCCATGGATTTAAAAGTTTACTTGAAGGTTATTCAACTTGTATCTAAATTCCAATTATGTGTGTTCTAATCAAGAAAGTAATGCCAAGCATTTTTCTGCATGAACCATTATATTATCCATAATTATACATCACTTTTCAAGTTTGATTAGAAACATGTCTCTAATCTAGAATAAGAAGCAGATTAGATTTCCATGATCACAAGACTTCTCACACACCAGGGGGTGTATATTAATTTGAAATGTTACATGAATAGATGACATGGTGTTGTGAAACTCCCTCTAGGAGTAGGGTGTGGATTTAAAAAATTACTTATAAAAAGGTGTTTATGCATTAAAACCCATTTTTAAGGGTATTCTAGGAACTTTTTGGCATCTAAAAACAACCTAATAGGGTCTATAAAACATAGCATAGGGTAGTAGTTCACTTCATAGGATTTGGTTTGACTACTCACATAGTCCAAACAAACTTATGAATCAAAATTTATGACCATTCGAAGTTGGGTTTCATTTTAGAATGAATAAAAATTAGCAAAATCTAAAATCCTGTATAGTGATTTTCTCTGATAACATATCACTTCAGTCATTTTTTGGTTTCATTGTCATTTACAGCTTAGAGGTGGTTATTTTTTCTGCCACTTGACACTTTTTCCAACCGCACAACGCTTCACACAATTCGTGAAACACACATCCCACAATCTGAAGTCGTTTGCGGTTCATGGTGAAAAATTTTGGGATCCCAGAAACTAATGTAGTTTGCAGTATGAGGAATCATTTTATAAAAAATGAAAATAAAATAACTTAATTCATGAAGATCTTATGTAGCCAAAACTTTTTGATACTATTATGTGAAACTCCTGTGCTGCCACCCTCCTTCGTGAAGTGTTATGTAGTTCTCTACCAATATACAAATATTTTTATATAGCCACAAATTTTGGGGAAGTAATTATTTACCAATTCATATAAATACCAACACCCACTTCAGGGTGAAGGGTTGGGAGGAGATAAATAGAGGATTCAATGGGATGCTCAGACAGGACTTGTTCTCATAGAACCACTTAGGTAAAATTTCCAAGTTACAAATTATAGATTTAAATTTTTTTTATAGTCCAAATCCCCTAGAAAATAATGTTATACAAATTTCTATGTGAATTACCTATATATAATCCCCCTTCTCTAACCCTATATGGATGATGCTATGCATATGTCAATGTAATGTGGCCATACCAACGTGAAGTTTTTTGTGGGTTTCTATTTCCAAATTCCATGTGTTCCACCCCATGAAAAGTTATATTGTGGGATCCCTTGTGGAATTACATGTGTCCATACCCATTTTTATTTATATGTGGGGATCCCTCAAGGAATTACATGTGGCAATACCCATGTGAAGTGTTGTGTGGGGCTCCCTTAGAGAATGTCATATGGACCACCCCCCTCACATAGCACCATGCAAACAAACCTAACTGAGCATGCGATCCTTTGAGAACATCTCCAAATATGGGAATACTCCTAGTAGTAATCCCCATTCAAACTTTCAATTGACTAAAGGTTGAGATACCTCTCATGGTTCTAGAAACATGGGCATCATCCTATGTGTAAGCCCCTTTCAATCCTTATATTCACCATGAGTCGAGATACTCCTCATGGTTCCAAAAAAAATGAGCATACTCTTAGGTGTAAGCCCCATTCAAACCTTTAATTCACAATGATTATAGATACTTATTATGGTTCCATAAATGTGGTAATCCTCCTAGGTGTAAGCCCCATTCAAACCTACCATTCAATAGTTGTTGTGATACTCCTCATGGTTTATGAAACATGGGAATCCTCTTACATGTAATCCCCAACCAAACCTTCAATTCACCATGAGTTGAGATACTCCTCATGGTTCCAGAAACATGAGAATCCTACTAGGTGTAAGACCCATTAAAACCTTTAATTCAACATGAGTTGAGATACTTTTCATGGTTTCAGAAACATGGCCATACTTATAGGATAAATCCTCATTATATCCTTTAATTCAACATGAGTCGAGATACTCCTCATGGTTTAAAAAACATGAGAATACTCCTTGGTGAAAGCCCAATTAAAACCTTCAATTCATCATGAGTCAAGATACTACTAATGATTCTAGAAACAAGGGAATCCTCCTGGGTGCAAGCCCCATTCAAACCTTCAATTCACCATGAGTCAAGATACTCCTCATGTTTCTAGAAACATGGGAATCATCCTATGAGTAAGACCCAACCAAATCTTTAATTCACTATGAGTCAGGATACACCTCATGGTTCCATAAATATGGACATCCTACTAGGTGTAAGCCCCAAAAAATCCTTCAATTCACCATGATTTGAGATACTTATCATGGTTATAGAAACATGGGCATCCTCCTAGGTGTAAACCCCAACCAACCCTTCAATTCACCATGAGTCAAGAAACTCATCATTATTATAGAAACACAGGCATCCTCCTAGGTGTAATCCCCAACCAACCCTTAAATTCACCATGATTTGAGATACTCCTCATGGTTTAAAAAACATTGAAATCTTCCTATGTGTAATCCCTAACAAAACCTTCTATTCAACGTGAGTCAATATACTTCTCATGTTTCAGAAACACGAGCATCCCCTTATGTGTAACCCCAACCAAACCTTCAATTCACCATGAGTTAAGATACTCTTTATGGTACCAAAAACATGGGCATCCTCTTAGATTTAAGCCCCAACCAATCCATCAATTCACCATGAGTTTAGATACTCCTCATGGTTCCATAATCACTGTACTCCTACTTAGGTGTAATCCTCAACCAAACCTTCATTTCACTATGAGTTGATATACACCTAATAGATTCCTAAAATGCACTATTACTTTATCCAACCTCAAGGCCAGTTACCTTAGGGAAGATCATGCATAAGACCCACATTATTTCATATTTTCACCCCTTTCACGACACACGAATCTCATCAGGTTAACCTCAATGTGTAATACCTCCATTCAAATATAATGGCATGCTCTCATGAAATGTGAATAATCTTTTGAGGTATCTTGTTTATCACACCAAGAATGAAAAATGTGGGATTAGTGATTTGAGATGATTATCCCATTATCATGTTGAATGTTCCTCCATTACGGGCCTCTAATTGAGATGTAGTCCCCAACCATTAAATCAAACTATGTGGGATCTAATTTCTATTCTTATAAGGATGCGTAGGAATCATATTTGATGAATGAACCCAATAACATTTCCCCTTTACCCATTTCATCCAACTGCATGGGTTTTGATTCCTTCTTTTATAGGATACATTGGATGCCTATAAAAGGTTCGATCGCAACTTTAAAACACTATCCACCTCCCTATACAACAATAAACTACAGAGAGAACATCTATTAGGATTTAAATAAAAGAATAAAAAGTTAATAAGAGAATAATATGGAATATCTAATATATATTGAGATTTACATCAAACACATACTATGGATCAGATCACTGGCACATAAGTAACCTATCCCACACTGATATTTGGGAAGGATTCCTAAATATGTCTTAAATCTATAAATGAGTCCTATAAGAATGAAATAATTCCTCCCAAAAGGGTGTGATCGACACAACCTACCATCCTCTCAACCAACACGATTCCTTAAGCATCATTGGAAAATTTCCTAGTGATTACCTACCATTGGAAAGCATGTTTGTATCTTGGATTTGGGAAATATTTGCTGTTTCTAGTTCAATGAATAAACCCCATCAGACACTGCTAAAAAAAGGTGTAAAATAAAAAATGGTGAACCTATTTTGAATGATTGTAAAACCCTACTAAACCCCCTACCCCACAATCAATCCTCATGCACATTCTATTTTCAACAGAAACATAAATGTTAAAATCAATGTTAATCTTTTTACAATTTTAAGCCTCTCACATATAAGAAATGACCATGTTTAAATCCTTTAAGTGAAGATGATTGATTGGACATGCATTCTTATTTGTGATGCTACACTGATGAGTGTCTTGTTGTGTTTCCTCTCTAGTACATTCAATATTTCTTACAATACAAATGTAAAATCCAAATATGCAAATGAATTTCAAAATCATTAGGAGTCTATTAATACCTATAGGACTCTTCGAGCCACTATAAACAATCAGAAGAGATTCCAAACATATTCCTCGACTGCTATGGAGACCATGGCCTCATGACCTCGATGTACACTGTTATCAATGTAACACCACCAGTTCCAGGTGATGAATGTACTAGTATGGAGATATCATTACAATGGATCCTTAAAAATTATAGAAGAAACTCATGAATATATTTATAGGATGAATCCCCATATGTCGTATTATCAATAATGGGTTCCAAAGAAGAAAGTGGCACCCATCACCACATCCAGTTATCTTGGGATCCTATCCCCATAGGGCAATAACCCATTCCTTCCCTATCTTGGGTATTTGGAGGATGAAATCCACCACATCAAGGAAATAACCTTTGAGCTTTGTAGGATGGGATCTATCCATTGTGGTCATCATCACTGATGTATAAACTTAATTCTATAAGAAAATACATTGGAAGTAGTGCATGTACCTGCCATCTGGATTCAAGAATCCAGAAGGAGAGCCTACTAGGGGTAGAAACCCACTACAACTCCAAAGCAGGTCTATGTCCCTACTATTTCCAACAACTCTAAGGCCCATCACTACATCCTGATAGTGGATCATGGGAAATCCCACATCACCAATTTCTAGAATCATAATACATCATCCTGGATATCCTCAGTGATAGTAAAATCCAATATAAAAGGGATGGGGTATTTTTTATCTTTTTTAACCTTGAATCCATCTCCAATATCATCTATTGTGCAAGAAAATACCTAGATAATAAATATTGATCCCCCAAGTGAATCTATGTTTCCTCCCACATGTTTCATATCATTGAATTTCATCACTGCTAGACCATCTGATGATGCAAACCAAGATACCGTTGATAAGGAGATAGACTTAGCCACCCTCACTACCTACTAATTTTCTTACCATGGTAAATCCATCTCAGTAGGAGATAATATTTCTTAGGTCAAATCCAAAATAGTATATCTCCAATAGATCAATGGTGAGGTTTTTAGGGAAATTAAATCTTTTGAGTATGGTCATCAGGTTGAAGACACCATTCCTCCTTCAACTAAACCTATTCAATGGGAGAAGGTTGCTTGACCCATAATGGAATAATCTATCCACCCTATAGAATTGAGATTACATTAATCAGACTATTTTACTATGTTCTAATTGATTTTATATGTTCTCCCACCACTAAGAATTAATTAGCTACCAGTTCAAGAGACACATATGTGGTTAACTTTGATCAGTATATTTCAAGAATTATTGGATCCCCTCATTTCTCAAATGAATTTTTTTGAAGGCTGAAATACAATGGTAAAACCGAAGAGGAATCTATATCCTAATTGGATGGATTTGAATCCTACCCCTTCAAACATCATGAACATAAACTACTTGAAATTTTATGGAATGGGTGATCCAGAATATAATATGACCCATCTCACTTCACAATGTTGTATAATGTTGGGAATAATTAAATATCAAGATACTGCCAAGATCCAATTCTTCATGAAGAATTTGGGATGCCCTGTTTTAGTTGCTATTATAATATTTCTACTATGTCTATCTCAGGTTGAGAAGATATCAGTCTAAAATTCATCTACCAATTCTGCTCTACATTGAGAAAAACATCAATCCTTGACCTTTTTTATTGCAAGAAGTAGTAAAATAAGAAAGTCATGGATTTCATTGTTATATGGAAGAGTATGACATATTCCATTGAAACACAGATTCCCCAAGAATAGTTACCATAGATATGTTTGGAAAACTTATAGGATGTTTTGTTAACTATGGTTATTTCTTTGAATTACCCCAGTGGTTTCCAAGAGTTTGTGATTATGGAACAATGTAAAAATGATGTTATTCACTAAAATAAGGAAAGATCTTATCAAGAGATACCTGAACAGATATGGAATCCAGTGAAATATGAAGTTGTTGTTATTTAAATCAATCTAAAAATGGATAAGATCTGCGACCATGAAAGAAGGAAGTATAAAATTTATTCCTTCCATTCAAATCAAGTTCCAAGGTATTTCACCATTTCTCTGGAATACAACCAGATCATGCTTCCAAAAATCAATAAGAAAAATAAATTAGTATAGAACGATCATCCTAATTAACACCTTTAACATTGTATTCTAGGTCACATAATCGATGAATTATTAATCTTCAATGATATAATACAAAATATGATCTATGAGGGTCAAATTACAATGTATTATTCCATGAAACATGTGGTATATATTTCATTCATCCTCCCAAAAATTAAGGAAAAATGGTCACGAGCACATACCCTAAAAATGGTTCAATGGGCACCATCCCACCAAATGGTCCAAGGGGAGCCAACCTGCCAAAATACCAAATGGGAACCATCCTCCAAACAAGTGAACGAGCACTATCCCACAAAAAAAGTGAACATGCACCATCCCGTCGAACGATATATACAACTGAAGTGGAGCACTGGTTTAACTATGTGTCCATCAACATGGTATCAAATAGGTCAAAAGAATTTCCATCTATTTATGATGAGAACACTCTTGATAAGTATTATTGTATATTATATAATATTTCATGCCCCAGTAGGCTGTCTTTCCCTCTACCCCAAGCATGGGTGAAGAAGGGCTCAATGATACCCCCCACCTACCTCCAAATAAGGCATTACAAACCCTATTCATGATTTAGTGTGTAAGGTTGATGGAGAATATACCCAATGTCAATAGAAGATCTAATATCTAGGGAATATGTTGAGACTCTTATCATCATCCACCCATACTACCAATGAAAAAGGAATGGGTGTTGGCAATTACCCTTCCTGTCACCCCCTTGAGGATGACATGGCCATGTTTGCCGAAGAACAGATCGCTCATTTGAAATAAATAAAATATGGATATACATGAAGTAATTATAAAGACTCTATGTGGATATTTTCCCCATGAAATATAGGAATCCTATTATAGAGGTCCACCTTGCAGTAAAGTAACCCATCCCATAGGACTGAAGGTATATTCATAATTTTCACCCCCTCATCGGGTGAATTCCAAACTCATTCAACCTCACCCTATCCTACAGTGATGGGGTAATTTTTATATTATAAAGTCCCCAATCCCACTAGGCTAGAAGAATTTACATGTTTTCCACCTTGTCATCAGGTGAATTTCGGATTTTTTTGACCTCAGTAGTTGCTACAGAGCTTTTAGTATTTTCAAAGATCCCTAATCTTGGGGAGAATTCATCAGCATTTCTAGCCTCTAATGATACAAATTCTACCCCCAAATTACAGTGTATTCCTTCTAACCAGATAAAGTACCCAAATATTTTTCCGATTCCATGGAATATGATTTGATCGATCTCCCACATATTAAGTGACCCAAAGAGGAATATTTGAGATAAAATTATAAATAATTACCCTAACATCATTTTTTCGGATATACAATAGAGAGGTGATTTGTCTCTAAGGATTGGATTAATGAGTAGATATATGAGGGGATATTGGAGAAAGTGATATGCACGGTTTTGCTTCATCCATGTGAACATTCTAAGCAGAGCACACAAAGTGTATCGAATCCTCTGGGCTACCCATATATCAAAGATATATGATGTAAGGTATATTTATATATGTATGAATTTGTGGATACATACTTAATATGTTCATTGGAAAAATAACTTCTTGAGAATCTGAGGATTCTAAGACCCGTAGAGGCGACCATGAAAGATCATATCAATTATTATCGCTACCACTGAATTTTGGGGCATATAATTGAAGAACACTTCATTTAGAAGACTGGATATAGAATCAAGTAGAATAAGGGATGATAGATTTAGAGAATCTAGAGACTCATTCCATATACATGAGACTTATTCTCACTCCCCATAAGATCACCATGCCTGAAGATTTATGTCCCTTTAGTCATAGTCGTATGACATTAAACTACATGACACCATGGTTGTAGTAAAATGAAATAAAATTGCATGAAACCATGGTCCTGGTCATATGAACCTAAACTAAAATACACTAAGGTCCAAGTCATAGGAACCTAAACTAAAAGGTGCAAAGGTCCTATTCGTATGACCCAAAACTGCATTACACCATAGTATGATATGTATGAATTTAATCTGTTTAGCGCTTCTCCTGGTTTCATGACATTAAAATGAAGGAAAACATACTTTTAACAAGGTGTTAAATTATATAGCACCTATGCTAGTCACATGATGTTAAATTATAGAACAATTTCCTTGTAACAAGATGTTAAATTGTATGGGGCCTTAGATGTGTTTCCAACATCCTTGTCACAAGATGTTAAACTCCAGGGTCTACCATTTGTTTTCATCACATGACCTTAAAATCCCCGACATTTGGTCCTAGCCATAAAACCTTTGAACTCTGTGGTGAATGGTTTATCTTGAATGACCATAATCTTCTCTAATAGGTCATTCAAAATTGATCTTAATCAATGAAAAGGATTCCCTCATTACATATTGAGTTCTAGCTCTATACTTTTTATGGTTTAAATGAACCTTCCTTCCAACCAGGGTTTATTTCTACTACCCAAATAACCTATTTTACAAGTGAGGTAATGGGCATAGATTTTTTCAAAATTATTTGAACACTCCTTCATTAACTCGACCTACTTCATCCCTTTTTATGTCTAAATAAAAAATTTCTTTAAGTCAATTAACCTCATGGTCCAGTATTTCAAAGAAAAATTGGTGATAAGAATTGATTAATTTGATACGTTCGCAAGTCAAGTCTCCATCCGTGTCTGCATTCAAGATCCTGAAGTTCGGAGTCAGTCATCCACCAAGAACGTCCGTTCGCCTCTTCCCAACACGCACTTCCTGCACATGCACAACAAGGAAAAAACAATAGGAAACAATTACAGGTATTCTGTCTAGCAAAGGAAAATTTAGGCAAGAGAAAAAAAAACTGAGTAATACAGAATGTTTCCACACAACAAAAACAATCGGAAGTGCCCCACAACTTCTCCCGTCCAAGCTAACAGCCAAACTAGGAAAACTAAAACTAACCTCCAAGCCAACGCTCCAGCCTTGGATTTTATATCCGACCCAGCTAAGCTCCCCCACACCCTCACGTGAGGGTCACTAAACCAGTTCACACCCTTACGAATCGTTGCTTCGACAGTGCGCGCTAATTGCATTGCCTGCAATTGAGTCTCGCGATTATGAATATGTACCCAACTTCGGATATCCTCATCTGATCCATGAATCAAATATCCTACATATTGTGCTTCAGGTTGACAAGGTATCAGTGAAGGGAGGAGGTATTCAAATTGCTTTACGCCACAAGCAAGAGGAAATGAATCACGTGCAACCTCTTCGTACCCACATAGAGCCAACCTTCCGCTTATGAATGAGCCGATGTTGGATAAGGTTGCTCAAATATCCAACATATTTGCTGATTAATAAATAATTGTAGAACAAAGAAAATAAAAACTATTGTTATAAACATGATGTATTTTAAATATAAAAATAAATCAAAAACAGAGCATGAAAAATATTTTGGAATGATAGCATATTTTTATAAATGACGGTAGCATAAAATTTAAGTGACGGTAACAAAAAAAAAATTATAAGTGGTTGTAGCTGAAAAAATAAGCGATTTTATAATTTTATGCACAAGTATGTCAATATAAAGTTTGGCTAAATTTTAGCCCATCTAAACGACATAATCAGCAAAATGTCCATCAGACTTAAATGAAGATAATGACGTGATCTTTTTAACGGATCAAAAAGCGCTTCAATCCGACTTATATAGAGAAAGATATCATCAAAAACAGTGAAAAACATAAAATAGCAACTTCAAAAAAAAAGGGCTGAAATGTGTCAGAAATTCGACCATTTTTAAAGGCATCTAAACCAAATTTTTAGACTTTCATGCGATTCCAATGCGAATAGAAAGAGATATCAAAGAAATAAAAAGATTCTCAATTTTGGAAATTCCAGAATTCCAGAATTGTTGCAAGATCTTCAGACATTTTTTGAACCACTTAAGCAACAAATTCAGAGTTCCATTTATTCTAATGAAATTTAGAAAAATGTGTTGGCTTTCCAACGGAATAAGTTGCGTAAGAATCCGATCAGCATAACTCATGTTATAATAGAATAATGAAAGAAAACTTAACAACACAATAAGAAGAAAAATAATGTTCATACCAAAAGCATGTATCATGTTCAGATCAAAATGAGAACGTGCTAGAAATTGATTTAGGCTTTGACATAGTTGAATAAAAGCGAGATAAACTTTTTATCTTTCAAATGGAACATGAATTATAAAATTCTCATGACTACATCTCATGTTATTGTAAAAACACAGCGAGTTAGTAAAAAGTGATTTTCAAAAAGAGGGTTTTGAAATATTTAAGAGCATAAAATATTGATTTTATTTGTAATCAAACAAATTATAGAATACATGAAATCAAATGCACAAGCACTTCTAGGGTGTCCGAACTTAAAGCTGACTATGGGGGACTATCATTGTCAAATCGACTTTTATGTGTTCGACTGTAGAATGATAAAATGAGAGAGCCGAACCCCCAAGGTGTACTCTCTAAAGGAGTCTTTGGGGTTCTTTTATAATGAATAATTAAGACCACATCGGACCACAAGTCAGATGTGGGATGCAGACTCCAACACTCCCCCTCAAGCTAGGTGAACCTAGCTTGGACACATAAAGAAAAAACAAAGCAAGCAACAGGCTGCAAACACTCCCCCTCAAGCTGGACATACCCAACTTGATGACAAAACAAGACAAAGCAGAATAAAAGATAAAGCTGCAAGGCTGCTGCTCCCCCTCACGATCGCAACTCCCCCGCAGAATGATGGATGTAAGATGTTGCGGGCGCAGTAGATAAACCACACAGAGACCGGGTCGATTGATGGAACGCCAGGAATGCCGCACTAGTGGGGTCGGTCGATGAAACGCTAGGAAATCCACACTAGCACCGGGAAATCCGCACTTGAGGGGCCGACGACGGGAGGCGGGGATTCTGAAGAAATGTTGTGGGATCTGGCGATGCCATAGGGCCCAAATCCTAGGTGGTATTTTGTTGCGCCAGCGCATGGGTGTGCCGGGGGACAGAGATGCGGCTGTCGGGAGTCGTCGGGAGATGCCGGTGAGGCGAGGATGCCGCAGGAGGTGCCGGAGATCCGAAACGGGAAGCAGGGCAGCTGCTGGGAGGTTGGTCCGCCGGGAGGCGCTACGGGAGACAGGAGGCGGGGGGTTGCGCGCTGGGAGGGCGGGGCTGTCGCGCTGGGAGGAATCCCGCTCGGGATTCGCCAGGATGAAGAGTCGTCAGACAGGAGGGAGATCCGCCGGGGATGGAGGGAGCCGTGCGGATGGAGTCACGCGCAGGAAGCTAGGAGGGGCGACGGCAACAAGAGGAGATCGTCGGGGCGGAGCACAGAGGGGAGCAGGGAACGAGGCCGTCATGCAGTCGGGAGCCGCGAGAGGCGGGCCGCTGGGAAAAGCCGCAGTAGGCGGGCAGCCGGGAAGAGCCGTCGTGCGGAGCAGGAGAGGCGGGCAGCCGGGAAGAGCCGCCGTGCGAAGCAGGAGAGGCGGGCAGGTCGTGGCGCGATGGAGGGGAGACGTCGGGTCGTCGCCGGAGAGAGCCGCGAATCACGGCGGACAACGGGAGGAGGGCGGGTGACAGCGTCGGGATCAAGGGCGGCGCACCTTCAGAGTGCATCCGTCGGGAGGGACGGGGGCGTCTGGAAAATTGAAGAGGAGCCGCGGGAGGTGGAGCCGTCACGTGCAGCAGGGAGGAGCGCCGAGGAAGCATGTCGTCACGCGCAGCAGAAGAGGCAGCGCACATGGATGGAGTCGCCGGGGTGCAGCGCGTCACAGAGGCGGGAAGAGATCTGTCCGGGATAGTGCCACGTAGGGCCGGCAGGGGGGGAGATTCGCCGCGGAAGGAGATGCCGGCAGGAGGAGATCCTTCGAGAGAGAGGGATAACCGACAGGGGGGCGGCGGGAGATACCTAGGGCTTGCGGGCCATGGAGGCCGCCGCCCCCCAAGGTGTGCTCTTTAAAGGAGCCGTTGGGTTCTTTTATAATGAATAATTAAGACCACACCGGACCACAAGTTCGATGTGGGATGCAGACTCCAACATCGACCTTGGGGGTCTGGATTTGATTCTGGGGGTAGCCTGGTCACGAACTTTGTGTGACTTGCAATCTTACTGGAGCACCCTGACAATGAATTTTGTCACAGGCGGACATAAGTATACACTCACTGGGGCTGGACTACTCTCCCAAACCACTTCTCAGTTGAATGGTACAGCCATCAAGTTGTAAGCTCTAGGTGAAGTGGCATACTTGGGTCCAGAGTTGAGTCGGGACATTCTAGCTTGGTTGCGGGTCACCAACAGGATTTAGACAAGGTCTTTTTTTGTAGAGACCCGAAGCTTGACGTACATGGACATTACATTACTTTTGCGGAATACTTAATACATAACAAAAACAGACACACAAGGACCGTAATAGTTTAGTGCCTTTGGAAACTTGGAACATAATCTTCTAATCTTGGTGAAAGATCTTCAAAATCTCCCATAAAGATCTTCCACTTTTTGTTTCCTTACCTAAAACCTTTCTTTTAACCCTGAGGAAAAATAAAACATAAAAAGGGTGAACTCAAATGCTCAGTAAGGGTAAGCATGGATAAAATAAAACATACCATATACATTTGAACTTAAAAACATGAACGTAATGTTTAAACATCAAAATCTTGAGCAATGACTTAAAACATGGAAGTACATAAGGCATATATCATAATGGAACATAAATCATGATAATATAGCATGGGAATAAAACATGTAATTGTGGCATCCATTAAGCACATGTAATGATTTCCATAGTAGCCAAGACATTGCTGCCAAGACCATCTTAGTGGACAAAGTCCCTTTCTGAATTGAGTTCACTCCTCGTTCCAATCCTGTAATACTGAACCGGATTAACTTACCGATCCAGCCATGTCTATCTCATGAGATATAAATCTTTACCCAATGCATTGGAGGGATATATAGGTCCCACCCATCTCATAATGAAATCATTCTTACTTGTTCCACAACATAAACATAAATCATTCATCATAACCCAAAGAATAAAAATGGGTTTCATAAATATCATCCCATCATAACATAATCCATATAAAACAAATGGATATCATTTCATCATAAGAAAAGTGAAACCATGTAAATCATAGATACATTATACTTGAACCATACACATATGAAATAATGTCATCTTAGATGGAAAATGGTTTTGATAAAGCACTTGAAATAAATTCTTGAGGAAAATATCTTTTCTTCTTGAAAATCATTTTCTTTTCACAAAATGCCATGCAATTTTAAAAGAAAGAGATTTTTTTGTAAATAGTCATGAAATATTTTGGAGGAAGCTTCATGAAAATAAGGTTTTATAAAACCGTAAAAATCCTTTCATGCCGTATAAGTTAAAAAAACATTTTTCTCGTACTTTTGCCGGAAAAGTAAAAAAAGTACCTCGTAACATAAAAAAAAGAAAGATTACTTACATACCATGTAGTAAAAGTCAAAAATGGGTAAAATGGACTTTAAACATACATGAAAACACTTTTATAAAACATGGACATGGATGATAGAAATAACCCCAGTAAATACTTACGAATAAGCAATCTTGGATAAAAATGAGATTTGTAAAATTATCCCTTACCTTAGGTCCGATATGCTTCGTACGTATCCGAACCTCCTGTATAATGATATAAATAATGTCATTGACTTATTACAGAATCATATTCATTGTTATGATATCATATATGGTTCACTTGTGACTTTATATTACCCGTTCTTTTGTAAATTTCATGTTAAAGAGCGTTTTGGGTAAAATCGTTTCATTTGTCGTCCGTGTTTTGACTTGTAATTATTCATATGATTACTTAGATCACGATTACTTAATTCCAGAATATAAAACATGATTTATATATAATATATATTCAGAATATACATATATATAATAGATCGATAAATGGAAAGAAATACACCGTTCATGGAGACGGTAGGTCGTATGTACGCATGAACGTTGTTTTCGTTTCCTCATTGAATTGAATGGAATTAATTGGATGACATACATATATATATACATAAATCCAGTATCATTATTATGTCATATATTTCATGATTACTTATTATATATACTTTATAATCATTTATGAATGGTTAATCATTGAGAATGAATCTCATCGCGTCGTGGAGACGGTATTCCGTACGTACGCACGAGCGATGATATCATTCCCATGATCGTGGAATTTTATTGGAGTGTATGTATACTATTACAGAGTCAATAATACTTTACAATAATCATATATAGTTATTTATTTGCACCATTATACCCATCCAAGTAAGGTGGTGGTGGAAAATAGATTACACCACGACGTGGAGACGGTATTCCGTACGTACACACGCGCGGTGATTTCGTTTTCCGTAGGACGGATAGATGGTGAAATAGGGTTGTTTCATACTTATAATAACATATCAGTATATGAGTGATACTGATGTTATTACTTCATAATGAAACAACTAAAGAAGAAGAAATAAAGTTGAAAGAATCGGTAACGGACATTACTTCTTCTTTGAAACACCTCTTTGAGACCTCCTCTTATGGCACTAAAATTGGTCTTTGAAGAAGACCAGAACCTCTAGGATGTTTCTATGGAAGTGGAGAAGAGAATTTGGCAGGGTTTGGCCGAGCTTGAAGGCTCAAAGTGGTGTGAGGAAGAGAGGGAGGAGTTTCCCTTTTATAAGGGAGGAGAGGGGCACCTTTGGAAAAACTAAAAATATTATTTTATTATAAAGCCATATTCGGTTTTAAATAGATACAAATTGATTTATTTCGAAGCTAAGGTGGGGATGGGTCTAAATCCTCTCATCCAATAGAATTTGGACAAGTTTAGTTTACTATTTTAACCTTATCATTTAGATTTAACTTTAAGTTAGATAATTTTACTTTTATCGTGTCTTTTTGTGTTCTTACACTATAAGGTTAATAAATTTACTATAACAAGTCAAACAAACCCCAAGTTGTTTATTATTAATATATATAACCTTATATAAGTCATTTGGCCGAACCTTATATTTTTAGGAATATAATAACAATTAATAATATAATATTTGTTTTAAATACCATTTTATGTCAATTTTGACACTATTTGGTAATTGATTTTTGTGTAAATCATAACAGAATGATTAGTTCGAAAAAAATTAATTAAATCAATACTAACATGTCATATTAACATAGAAAATTATTAGAATTCATAAAAAAGTCTCAAATTGCATTTATTTGGGTATTTATAACATCAATTATGTCAATATTTCATTAATAAGATAATTATTGCATCATCATTGTATCATAAATAAATTAAATTATTTAAAGTCTAAAAATTAAAAAATAAAATATTATTATATAGGAAATCGTTTTAGCTTTCTAATGAATATTTATAGTCGAATTTATCTTATGTATAACCCTATATTAAAAATGATTTACTTATTAAACTTTGATTTTAACTATTTTAACCCTTCTTTAAATAAATTAATATTAAATGTCCTAATCTAATCCAAGTGGGCCTAAATGGTCATATTTTATTCCTAAGGTTGTTTTTGGTCGAATTACACTTATCCAATAGAATTAGGACATATGTTAGGGTAATAATAATATCATTTTTACCCTTAATTACCCTATTTACTTTTAACCGTGGTAAAAAAAGTAAGAAGTTACTATTCACCAAAAATTATTTTCATCTCATTGAACCACATTTTAGTCCTTGATATTAACCGTGTCTTTCGGATTTTCGAAATTCCACTCACAGAAGCGGTAAAATTAAGTTTTATGAAAAATTCAATTTTTTTAACTACCACTTAGTGGTTTCACTATTCATCAAAAAATGAAAGTTTCCAGAAAAATACCAAAAATTAGGCCTAAGCTATATTGGATATTATGAATTCAAAAATGATGTCTATTTTACCAAATTCAAAACATATCAGTTACATTAACTAATTTAAAAATTAATTCTCGTCGTCAAAACAAATAGCGTGTTTTTAAGAGATAATAACTATCAAAAGATTGACACTTGTTTATGTCTGGTTTAAATGTGAAATTACATCCAATGACCAACATTATATTAAATTGTAAAAATATATTCTAAATATACTTTAAAACCACTCAAATTAATAATTTATCACTATTAATTATTTCGATTAAAAAAAGTTGTTTTTAATTAAAATTTAGTAATTTTCACTATTCATCAGAATATGAAAGTTATCCGAAAAGTACCAAAATTTCACCCTAAGCTAATTTCGATATTCCGAATCCAAAAATGAAGTCCATTTTGAAAGATAAAATTTATAAAATTTCAAAAAGTGGGTACTACTATTCATAACGGCTAGTTCATAATAATATTATAATAATATCTCGTTTAGTGAAACTCGGTATTGCGTACTACACACGCTATCGGGGAAGGTCGTGATTGCGTGTAATGCAAGGCAAGTCAGGGATGCATTTTGTGCAAGCTCCTTTTGGTGTAGCGTACAACACAAGACATTAATTAAAAAGAATACTTTTCATAAAATCTCGGGGTGTTACATTTTTACTTTTGGTTGAGTATTTAAGACACCCACTGAGCTTCTTCCATTTTGACAATGGGTCCATGTGATTCGTTTATTACCAGGCGAAGGCCCTGTTTTGGTCTGGCCATATCAGTTGCCAAATTTTATCGACTAGTTTTAAAATGAACATTGAACTCATAGCCTAATGGCTTGGCGGTACGGCACTACTATCAGTTGTGGTGATTCTCTGCTAGAGAAGAAATTTCAAACTGTGATGGTCAGAGCAGACAAATTAATAAACATTTTGTTCAATATTAAATCAGAATCAAGTTGGATACTCTTTATTTCCTATTGTTAGCTTGGATGGGTGCAAGCAGTGATTTCTATGAAGATAAAAGGCTAATTGGGAGATATACCAATCATTATCTTGTTTGACAGTGGGGAGACTCACAGTTTCATTCCCCTGGAATTAGTCAAATTAATGGGTATTTTAGTGGTCGACTCTCAGAAAATGCATGTCAAATTGGGCGATGGTCTTAAGTTGTGCACTTCTGGGGTCTGTCCGAACCTAAAGCTGACTATGGGGGACTATCATTGTCAAATCAACGCTTATGTTTTCGACATTGGGGGTCTGGATTTTATTCTGGGGGTAGCCTGTTTACGAACTTTGGGTAACGTGCAATCGAAATGGAGCACCATGACAATGAAGTTTGTCACAGGCAGACACAAGTATACACTCACTGGGGCTGGACTACTCTCCCAAACTGCTTCTTAGTTGAATGGTACAACCGGCAAGTTGGAAGCTCGAGCACAGCGCAGTGTCATACATGGGTCCAGAGTCAAGTTGGGGCATTCTAGCTTGGCTTTGGGTCACTGACAGGATTTAGACAAGCTCCTTACTTTTGGCCGAGTATTTGAGTCACCCACGTTGCTTCTTCCGGTTCGACAATGGGTCCATGTGATTCGCTTGATACCAGGCCAAGGCCCTGTTTGGGTTTGACCATATCGTTACGCACACACTCAGAAGGAAGAAATTGAATGTCAGGTTCATGAGATGTTGGCTATCCGGATAATTCATCCCAGTTCCTACACTTATTCCAGTTCAGTGCTCTTGGTTAAAAAAGAGACGGTTCTTGGAGATTATGTGTTGATTACCGCTCGCTCAACTGGGTCTCCATACCTGATAAGTACTGATAGGAAGGTGGGTTGGAAGTGCATGCGGGTGAGGTGCAAGGGTCCTGCTGTTGGATTGCCTGCATAAGGATCCTGGGTGTTGGGGCTGGGGTGAATCTACGTATGGGCGGACTGGAAGGAGATCTCCAGGGATGTGTAGGGTGCGTGGGGGGTTGATACGTTGGGGCTATTAGTGTCGATGGTACAGGTTATGGGGGTAGTATTGTAAATAGGTTTGAATAGCAGTTAGCTGAGTTGTAGGGTTGTTGGGGAATAATTGTAAGAACCCAGTTTTTGCTGTAAAAGACTTTGGAATATTCTTGATGATATTCCAGAGCAGCGCCTTCAGACGGTGTGCGATTCCGAGCCCCGGAGTGGCCGGAATTAAATTTCCAGTGTGTTCACACTAGAAACGCTAAATAATTGTGATAACTCCTAAACGGAGTTCCGGGTCAGAGATCCGAGTGTACGGATGGGTCCGGAATGGGGTTTTTACCCTAGGAATGGCATAAAACTTGTCGGCACGGGGCGTTTGGACCCCTCGCCCGCTCCCGGAACGTTAAACGGATGAATAAATTAATTAATTTATTCGTTTAATGGCAAAACGCTAGTATCTCTTAAACGGTGGCTCGGATTGGAAAACTGAGGGCACCGTTGAGTTCGGAGCATTCCTTTTACCCTAGGAGGGGTATAAGTTTCGCAGGCGCGGGCCGTTTGTGAAAAATGGCCCCAGGGGCGTTTTCGTAATTTAGCGGCTTCGGACGTTAAATTTTATAACTTTTGAACGGGGTCTCGGAATAAAATTTTGATACCTCCGTTGCGCTCAGAGCGTGGTTCTTAGCCTAGGGGAGGTTAAATCCCGACCCCGTCGGGAGTTCGGGTGCGGGGCCCACGGGCGGGGGTTTAAGTGTTTTGTTTTTAAACACTTCTCCCCCCCCCCTCTTGGTTGTTCCCCCTGGAATCCCCTCCTCTCCCTCTCCTCCACCTCCGGTGAAGTGGCTCCGGCAAGGCGGCTCCGGCAAGGCGAAGGTTCGGCAGCGAAGCTCCGGGCAACGCCCACGAGGTAGGGTTATGTATTTGCGTTTTAATTCCCGAACCTACCTTTGAACTTCAATTTTATATGTTGATTGCCGTTTGATCTTCGAACAAATCCCATGGTCATTTGGTACAAATTCTACTCTTTCCGACGCTTGTTTCGGATCTGGAATCCGGGTTCGGATGGTGCTGCGGTCGTCCGCCGAAGTTTGCGGGAATTCCTAGTGTTGTGAGTGTTTTCCGGCGGTCCGAGGCGCGGCGGCGCATGGCGGTGGCGGCGGCGCTTGGAGGTGGCGGCAGCGGCTTCTTTTCCAAGCGGCGGCGGCGAGGCCGGCTTTAGCGGAGGTCGGCGCTGGGGCGAGCGGCCTGGGCAGCCGGGTGACGGCGAGGGCGAGGCCGAGCTCGCCGGGGCAGGGGAGAACCGGGGTCGCCGCGCGACCCCACAGGGGAGACACGACCCGCGCCTCGCGGGTCGTTGCACAGCAGACGACCGGCCATGAAGGCCGGTCCGCGTGGACCAAGGGTCCATGGCTGGCCCGCGCGGCGGAGCCGCGGGCCGGCGCTCCAAACCGAGTTGGCCGGCGCGAGCCGGCCCAGGCCGAGCGGACCGGCCGGCCCAGACCGGTCCAGCCCGAGGGAATCCTTTTCCCCCTCTTCGGACGCCCGTAATTTTCATTACGAGTGTCCGATTTGCAATCCGTCTGTGGAAGAGCCTTCCTGGCGTCGAGGCAAAGTTTTTGAGATGGTTTCAGGAATTTTTAATTCCCGAAACGATAGGCCGCGGAGGCGCGACGTGTCTTTAAGTAGACGAGCGCTTTCTTCCGGGATTCTTGTTTTGGACGGCGCGGACGCGTCCGACGTCCGTTCTGAGCGCCGTCAGCGGCGTTGGGGCCCTGGCACTGAGGCGAAGGTTTCCAGGGTGGTTTCAAGAGTTGAGGTCAAGGTTGAGGCGCGGGCCCCACGGCCCGTCTTTTGAGCTGCGTGCAGCTTTTAGCGACTTTTTCCTCGGACGTCCGTTCGGGGCGTGCAAGCAATCGATGTTGGGTGTTTTTCCGAGGGGATTGCAATGGTGCAATCCGCCCGCCCTAATTCGGCATGATGGTGCGGGGCCCACGAGGGCCGTTTAGGCGTCGACGGTGATTTCCAGCTTTATCACCGGGCGACCGTTTTGGACAAGTGGGTAGTCCATTTCGTGTACTTTTTCAAGAGGATCACAACGGTGCGATCCGTTCGTTGAGTTTCGGGACCGGGTTGCGGGTCCCACATGGCACCGCTCGTGTGCGGTGCGCCAGGATGCATCTTTTTCTCCGGATATCCGTTGCACTCATGTGAGTAGTGCTTTTGACGTGTTTTCCCGAAGGGATCGCAATGGTGCGATGCGCCCGACTGTTTTCGGGGCCGAGGGTCGGGATCACGGGACGTCGTTCAGGCGTGAGGCGGTGTTGGTGACTTTTCCGTCGGATATCTGTTTGAGGCGAGTAAGTAGTCGATCTCACGTGTTTTTTCGCGAGGATTACAACAGTGTGATCCGTTTGGTTGTGCGGAGCCTCTTGCGCGATCTTGTTAAATGTGAAAGCATGGAAGGTGCTCCAACGGTGGTTCGCCCTACCTTGTTTGTAGCGGACCCTTGGCGTGTGATCGCGCACTCTTAGGAGAGTGATATAAATGGTTCAGGAGATGTGGTTGGTTGTGCCTCAGCCGATGAGGTGACAGGTTGGAGTTGTTATGTCATGCCTTCGCGTTGACGTTGGGTGCCGTGTGCACGATAGCCTATGGGCTGGAACGAGGTATACTCTGGGAGTATACGGGAGCGCCTGGAGGTACGTGAGGTTTGTACCTGAGATGTTCGTGCGCTTGGTTGGGGTTGACTTGGGGCCACACGTCGTGTGGGCCCCATGTGCGCGCCGTGTTCTGCCTTACGTACTTCGACCTCTCGCGACGTAGAGGGTCCTTCTGTGTGTTTGTTTGACCAGCAGGGTGGAGTTCTTCCCCTGGCTCTATGCTCATTTGTTGACCACTAGGGTTGAGTGGTCTCCCCCTGGTTTCGTTCTCGATGGATCGGTCAGTAGCGGTGCTAGTGGCACCCCGTGATGGGACAGGCGCAGAACCTCTTTTGGGAGAGTTGTTCTGGAGTTGGGTGGTTGCGCGACACCCCCTCCGTGTTCGGTTGGCCAGTGTTGTACCCTCCTGTAGAGATGGGCAGAGCAGTTCTGAGTTTTACCCTCCAGCGGGGCTGGGCAGTGGGTTACTCGTCGACTTCCTCGGGCTTACCCTCCAGCAGGGCTGGGCAGTGGGTTGCTCACTGACTATTAGGGTTTACCCTCCAGCAGAGACTGGGCAGTGGGTCACCCGACGACCTCTTAGGGTCTACCCTCCAGCAGGGCTGGGCAGTGGGTCGCCCGTCGTCTAGTTCCAGGTCTACCCTCCAGCAAGGCTGGGCAGTGGGTCGCCTGTCGACTTATTTCAGGTCTACCCTCCAGCGGGGCTGGGAAGTGGGTCGCCTGATGATGTATTATGGTTTACCCTTCAGCGGGGCTGGGCAGTGGGTCACCGGATGATGTGTTATGGTTTACCCTCCAGCGGGGCTGGGCAGTGGGTCACCGGATGATGTGTTATGGTTTACCCTCCAGTGGGGCTGGGCAGTGGGTCGCCAGATGATGTCTTATGGTTTACCCTCCAACAGGGCTGGGCAGTGGGTCACCCAGTATCCTATTATGGTTTACCCTCCAGTGAGGCTGGGCAGTGGGTCGCCTGACGATGTATTAGGGTTTACCCTCCAGCAGGGCTGAGCAGTGGGACACCCGATATCTGGTTATGAATTACCCTCCAGCAGGGCTGGGCAGTGGGTCATTTGTTGGCATTCCAGACTCAGTCCTCTCAACTAGGCTAGTCTGTGGGTTACCTCCGTGATTACCGGAGCGGGACCCTTGGTTGTACGGGTCGGTGATGGAACGGCTTTGGCTTGAGGAGATCTCTCGACTGCAGGGCAGTGACGAGGTGTGGTTTGATTTTCCCTAGAACTCTCAAGTACGAGGGGCACTTTCCCCACCGAGACGCGTTCTTGTAACGCGATCTAAAATCGTGCAGGCTAGTCAGTGCCGCCCAAAGCGGATAGTGTCAAGGTGCGGTGATTGAGCCCCTTGGCTTGCGGTTCAGGGCAGACGTGCGGGATGCTGGGCATCGATGATGGTGTTACCTCTGGGACTGTCGGCGACTCTCTTTTCTTGGGCTGAGCTACGGGATAGAGATCCCCTTACAAGCTTGTTCGGGTTTCTTGTTGAGCATACAGATATGTATATACCTTGTTTCTGGTACCCACTTCTTGGGTTGGTGCGGTGATTGAGCCCCTTGGCTTGCGGTTCAGGGCAGACGTGCGGGATGCTGGGCATCGATGATGGTGTTACCTCTGGGACTGTCGGCGACTCTCTTTTCTTGGGCTGAGCTACGGGATAGAGATCCCCTTACGAGCTTGTTCGGGTTTCTTGTTGAGCATACAGATATGTATATACCTTGTTTCTGGTACCCACTTCTTGGGTTTGGTTACTCTCCTTCCAGGAGAGGTGAAGACGCGCAGGGTATGCCACGTGCTTTCCGTGTCTAGCTTCTCATGGTTGGACGAGTCTACTCTCCTGCTATAGGCAGTGAAAGCTCGACGAGAAGTGCATTTTCTCACCGTTCTCAGCTCCTTGTGTTAGGACGAGTCTTCTACCTTTCTCTTGTTGGGTTGAGCTGGACTGTTTACCGCACTTTCAGTTGTACTCCTCTACTTTTCCTGTTCGCTCTACTGCTTACCCTTCGGTACCTCCTTTTGTTGCTCCCTCGAGCCTTCGGGGTATCCTACTGAGTATTTTTATACTCACTCCTGCTTGGGCTTTGCCCGCACTTGGTGTGCCCTTGCAGACGACGGACAGGTGGAGCGTGACTTCAGTGGAGCGTAGGAGCTTGGGAGCTTGGACCGCGTGCGGTGGTCGTGGTCGGGTTCCAGGTGGCAGACCCGTCAGTTGTTTCTTTTCGTTTACCTGTTGCCGGGTTGTGGCACTTTTCTGGTTGGACGCGTGTTTTGCCCCTTTTCCTTTTCAGCACTTTACTTTGTACTGTTTATAGGTCGATGCACATCTGTGGTTTATATATATAGCAGTTGTTCTTTTTACTCTGCTTGTTCTTTCTTTTACTCTGCACTTTTGTATTGAATTTGCTGCGTGTGTGTACAGATGTTTAGGCAAAGGTCTCCCTGAGTTATTGTGCCTTCGGCGCTGGTCGCCAGCCCCTGGCCTATGGAGGCGGGCTTGGGGTAGTTGCGGCTCGAACCCGGGTAGGGTCGGGTCGTGACAATAATAAATACCGGCAAGGGTGTGGTTGGAGGAGGGATGAATATTATTGAAGTCTTCAGCTGTTGCCGATCAGTGGGTTAGGCCATGACTTTGGGGAGCAGCGGCTTCTAGGATCTTCTTCCTCTTCTTCTATCTCTCATACTATTTCTTCTTCTCTGTTTCTGTGTAATTCTAGGTTAAGCTACTACTAGTAATAATAGAAGGCTCATGTTTAACTCTCTCGCACATGATCTCTATTAATTGGTGCTTTCATTGAGAGATTTTTGGAGAGAATCTAGAGAGATTGAACTCAATAAAGGGACTCCCGATTGTTCTTGGCCGAGTGATTCTTGAACAGTGTTGTCCCGCCAAGAGGAGAGAAAAGAAAGAGAAAAAAAAAAAGACGACTCGCCACAGCTGAGGCAGACACGGCGGCTCAATTCCTTTCTTCTTCTTGGAATTCCGCAGCGGAGAAGAACATATCGAACAGTGGAAACCTTGATTCACAGAGGTGGAGTTTGGAAGCTATAATCCTATGCACATGGCGAATCTGGCCAGGGGCATGGAGGAGTGGCTGGCAATCCCCAAGGCGGTGATGTTGCTGGTTTTTACTGAAGATAATCCTAAGTCTTGGATCACCGAGGCTGAGAATTATCCTTCGTACCACCAAACACTAGAAGACTTGAAGATTTGGAAGGCACGACAGTGTATGCCAGGTAAGATTGGCTATTGGTTTTATTCGTTGGAAGCAACAAAGGATGAGCACACCTGGACGCAACTCAAAGAAGAGCTGTTCCGGGGTTATAGAAATTCGATAATGGAAGAAACAGTGGCTACGGCTGCCCAAACAGAGTTTCTCTCTTCCTAACATGGGGCTAATTCTGGATTGAAGACGTGTGTTGAGGAAGTGCAGACAAAATCCATACAGCCGCAGCGCGAGTTGGTGCCGCTGCAAGAGCCTTTTGTTGAGTTGTCGGCGATAGTAACACAACTTGTGAAGCGTCAAGAGGAGTTTAAGGCTCGGGATGTTAGCAAAGGGAAGTCAGTAATTGTTGTGGAATGGGAAAATGGTCTTAAGCCCGAACTTGAAGATGGTGATTGACGACGTGAAGCAGAAGCAGGTGAGAAGCAGTTGTGGTTTGTTGAGCGGGAGAAGTGCGTGATCTCCAAGCGGGGGAAGAGTTGCAGCAGTCCTTTCCGGAGCATACACTTGTGTTGCAAACCTGGCAGCAGCTACATCCACATCCAAGGTTCTTCCACTCTTTCCACTGGACATCCAAAACGTCAGGCATATTCTGTTTGACACGCTGGGGGCTGCAGCTAATGGGAGTAGTATTGTAAATAGGTTTGAATAGTAGTTAGCTGAGTTGTAGGGTGGTTGGGGAATAATAAATACTGGCAGGGGGTGTAGTTGGAGGAGGGACGAATTGAAGTCTCCGCTGTTGTCGATCAGTGGGTTAGGCCACGGCTTCGGGGAGCAGCGCCTTCCAGGAGATCTTCCTCTTCTGTTTTTCCTAAAATTTCTTTTTCTCTGTAATTCTAGCCTAAGCTTCTGCTAGTAATAATATAAGGCCCCTGTTTAACTCTCTCTCTCTATTAAGTACCTTATACCAGTAGTGGACGAATTGCTAGATGAACTGAATGGCGCCACTTATTTTTCCAAACTGGTCATGAAATCTGGTTAATCACTGTTGGACCCCATTTAAGTGTAAATGGGTATTTCTGAGTCTCACATCGGACTTACCCATCTTGTAATTAGGTTTACTCATCTATAAAAGAGTATCCCCACCTCACATTGAGGTAAGGGGAATTCACCCGTCTACATGGTATCAGAGGGATTTTTATCCCGAACCCTCCCTCCTCTGCGGATTCCCGGCGTCCTCCCGGCCCCGCCTCTCTCCCTGCTGCCCTAGCCATTCCCGACAGGCCCCCCCCCTCCTATCCCGGCGCAGCTCTCTCGCCCGGCTCCTCTCCGGCCTGGCCATTCCCGGCGGCCCTCCCTCCCAGCGGCGCTCCCGGCCAGCCCCGCCGTGCGCGCGCCCAGCCCCAGCGGCTCACCTCCCGGGGGCCCTCCATCCTCCCGGCGGCCCTCCTGCCCTCCGCGGTTCTTCCCGTCGGCGTCCAAGCCCCGACGGCCTCCCGCGCCTCCCGCTGCTCCCAGCGCCTCCCGCTACTCCGGCGCCTCCCACGCCTCCCGCTGCTCCCGCGCGCTCGCGGCTCCCGGCTCCCGTCGGATCTCCCTCCAGTCCGGCAACCCCTCTCCGGCGGCATCTCCCGTCCCGGCTCCCGGCTCCCCGGCTCCCGGCTCGCCCCGACGTCCCGGCTCCCCGACTCCCGGCTCGCCCCGACGTCCCGGCTCCCCGACTCCCGGCTCGCCCCGACGTCCCGGCTCCCCAGCTCCCGGCTTTCCTCGGCGCCTCGTCCCGACGCATCGCCCTCGCCGGCCTCACCCCAGCACCTCGCCCTCGGCGACTCGCCCCGGCGCCTCGCCCTCGGCCTCGCCCCGACGTCCTCGGCTTCGCCCCAGCACCCTCGTCCTCGCCCCGGCGCCCTCGCCATCTCCCAGCGGCTCCCCTCCCGGCGCCCTCTCCCGGCGTTGCTCCCTGCCCTGGCTTCCGGCGCCCGGCGCGCCCAGGTCCAGCCCTGCCCTCGACCCCGCAGCGTTCCTGCCCAGAACCCGCGCCCTAGCACCCGCGCCGCCCCTGCCCAGCCGCACCATCCTGAGCGCGGCCCCCTGTCGCTGCTCCCTCCGGCAGCATCTCCGGGCCGCCTCCCTTCCACCGCCCGACTCCCGGCGAACGGGTCCAGCGCCCGCCCTCCATGGACGCATCCTCCGTTCTGCCGTTCCTGATCACGGCCTCCTCCCGGCTTGTCGATGACCGGCTGGATGCCACTAATTTCTCCGTCTGGTGGAAGACGGTCTTGATGTCCCTCCGCGGCATGGGACTTCATTCTCATCTTGAGAAACCCCCACCTGAAATCCCTGACCCTAAGTTCGACTCTTGGCAGCTGGCGGACAGCAAAATCTTCGCCTTACTGGTCAACTCCATAGACCGCTCCGTGAAAGATGTCACCAGGACTGCCAACACCGTCAAAGAGCTATGGGATTCCTTGATTGTCATGTTCTCCGAGACCAATAACTTGGCTCGGGTCTCTGACGTTCTCCAGCGTCTCTCCCATATCCGCCAGCAGGATCGGACCTTCCCAACCTACTTCATGGAATGGAAGGGTCTCCGCGACGAACTACAGGAACTCTGGCCAATTCCTCAAACTCCGGCCGAAGCGCAGACTCAGCGGGACCAGCTCTGCCTCTTCAATCTCCTGAATGGCCTCGCACCGGACTACGTCACAACGGCCACTGAGATGCTTGCCAGCCCGTCTACACTGGATATCCCGCAGGTCTATCATCGCCTGCAGAAGGCTGATCGGGCCCTTGCACCACCCGTCCCCCTCCCTGATCATACTGCGCTCCTCGGACGTGGCGGTGGTCGTCCTACCGGCCCTCGCGGGCGCGACCATGGGGACGGCCGGCCTCGCCCCCTCTGCCAGCACTGTGGCAAGCTCGGCCATCTGGTCGACCGTTGCTGGGTCCTGCATGGTCGTCCCGAGTCGCACCCCCGCCAGGGCTAGACTGCGATCCGCGATGCGTCCTCACCTGCTGCTGCTCTTCCCCTGTCTTTGGATCTCTCCCTGGCTGAGATCCACCTGATTCACGATTACCGGACATCTTCCATACCGGGCTCTTCATCAGCTTCTCTTGCCCATTCCGGTGGTCACACTGCTCTTGTCAGTCATCGTTCCCCTGCATGGCTGCTGGACTCGGGTGCGTCCGACCACCTCACTGGGGATGCAGGTATGCTCTCCAACTACCGTCCCTATAGTGGATCCTCAGCCATCACTGTTGCTGATGGGTCCACTCTCCCCATAGCCGGCTTTGGCACCTGTTCCCTCACCTCCTCCCTCCACCTATCCTCGGTGGCTCATGTGCCCCAGAGTCCATTTAACCTGCTTTCCATCAGCAAACTTACCAAGGATCTCCACTGTAATGCTATCTTTTCCTCGTCTTCTGTTTTGTTTCAGGAGCGGACGACGAACCGAGAACTTGGTAGAGGCCACCTTCGGGATGGGGTGTACATGTTCGCTGGCCCGACTTCCATCGCCTGCGCGTCTATCCCTGCTCATGCCGTAGACCTCCATTCTCGGTTGGGCCACCCCTCTGCCTCTGCACTTCATCAACTCTACCCCGATATTAGTCCCCGTTTGTCTTTTCCTCGTGAGTCGTGTCGTTTTGCGAAACATCATCGCACATCATATTCTCCTCGGGCTGACACACGGGTCGCCAAACCATTTGATTTGGTTCATTCCGATGTATGGGGTCCCTGTGCCACCTCGAGTCAATCTGGGTATAAATATTACATTTCTTTCATTGATGATTATTCCCGGATGACCTGGCTTTACCTTCTTCGCGATCGGACAGAGGTTCTCTCCACCTTTCAGACCTTTTTTCATGAGATCCAGACACAGTTTTCTATCCCTGTCAAATGTCTCCGATCTGACAATGGGCAGGAATACTTATCCACTCACTTTCAGCAGTTTCTACGGGCCCACGGCATCATCCACCAGACCTCCTGTCCTGATACCCCTTAGCAAAATGGGGTGGCCGAGCGGAAACACCGGCATATTCTGGAAACCGCTCCTGCCCTCCTCTTCCACCGCCAGGTACCGCTTCTCTTCTGGGGAGATGTCATCCTCACTGCTACTTACCTTCTTAATCGTCTTCCCTCCTCCATCCTTCAGGGGGAGACTCCCTTTCATACCATGTTCCCCTCCAGTCCTCCTCACTCCCTTCCACTCCGCGTCTTCGGCTGTCTCTGTTATGTTCGGGACACTCGCCCCAATCTCTCCAAACTTTCTCGCAAATCGCTTCGATGTATTTTTCTCGGATATTCCCGCACTCAACGTGGGTACCGATGCTTCTCTCCCGACCTCCGCCGGTATATCACCTCTGTCGACGTATCCTTTGTCGAGACCTCTCCTTTCACTCTCCCCTCTCCTTCTCCCGACACTACCATCGATGACTGTCTTCCGCTCTTCGTTCACCCGCCTCTGGTGTCTCCCCCGCCCGGTCATCTCTTTGGACAGACCTACTCTCGTCGTCCTTCCGCTGTACCTCCCATCCCGGCCGCGGACCACCTTGCTCCTGCTTCGTCCGATGCTCCTGTCATAGCTCCCGAGGACGTGCCGATTGCGCTCCAGAAAGGTACTCGCTCGTGTCAGACTACTCCTCTCTTTGTATCTTCATACAGGGGTCTGTCCGCACTGGAGACCGTGTCGATTCCTCGGACAGTTGGTGAAGCAAAATCTCACCCCGGCTAGCTCGCCGCCATGAGGGATGAATTGCAAGCTCTGGATGCCAACCATACATGGGATCTTGTTCCACTTCCGGCGGGCAAACAGGCGGTCGGCTGTAAATGGATTTTCACGATCCGTCTAAATCCCGATGGTTCTCTTTGCCGCCTCAAAGCACGGTTTGTCGCAAAGGGGTTTGCCCAGACCTATGGCATCGACAACTTTGAGACCTTCTCTCCAGTCGCAAAGATGGCCTTTGTCCGCCTTTTCCTCTCTATGGCTGCTCATCATCACTGGCCGCTTCATTAACTGGATGTTAAAAATGCTTTTCTCCATGGATTTCTTGATGAAGAAGTCTACCTGCAGCAGCCTCCTGGTTTTTCTGCCTCTGGTGCTGACCGGCATGTCTGCCGTCTCCGTCGCTCCCTCTACGGCCTCAAGCAGTCTCCTCGCGCTTGGTTTGGCTGCTTCAGCACGGTCGTCACAGCCTTTGGTCTCTCTCGGAGTATGAAAGATCACACCGTATTCTTCCGTACGACGGCGCACAACTGTATCCTGCTTGTGGTTTATGTTGATGACATCATCATCATAGGGAGCGACTCCAGAGGCATCGCCAGCCTCAAGGCGCATCTTCACCAGCACTTTCACACCAAGGATCTTGGTCCCCTCACTTACTTCCTTGGCATCGAGGTCTCCCGGACTGCGGACACTATCTCTCTCTGCCAGCGCAAGTATGCTCTTGATATCTTGCAGGATGCCGGGTTGAGCACAGCCACCGCAGTGGACACACCACTTGAGCCTGGGGAACGCTCCCTTCATTCTGACTCGGAACCATTTCCTCATCCCGAGAGCTATCGACGCCTGGTCGGTAAACTCAACTACCTCACCATGACGCGTCCCGACATTGCTTGTGCCGTTGGCAAAGTCAGCCAGTTCATGGAGCATCCCACCAGATCTCAGTGGGATGATGTCCTTCACATTTCCAAATACATCAAAAGAGACCCTGCACGTGGCCTTCAGTACTCACATCATGCTCACATGGATGTTGAGGCCTTCTGTGATGCGGACTATGCCGGTTGCCTTGCTACCCGCAAGTCTACTTCGGGTTTCCCCGTGTTCTTCGCCGGCAATCTCATCTCTTGGCGCAGCAAGAAGCAGACTGTCATCTCCCGATCGAGTGCCGAGGCCGAATATCGAGCCATGGCCACCGTCACGACTGAGATCCTCTAGCTTCGTCATCTTCTCCATGAGATCGGTTTCCCCGCCTCGACTCCTGCTCATATCTGGTGTGACAATCAGGACGCCACGAAGATTGCCTCGAATCCCGTCTTCCATGAACGGACAAAGCGTATCGAGGTGGACTGTCACTTTCTCCGCCACCATCTGGAGTAGCACCATATCAGTTTCGGCCATATCCCGACGGCCGATCAGCTTGTCGATCTCTTCACCAAAGGTCTCCTAGGAGCTCGCCTTGCGTCTCTCACTACCAGGCTGGGAATTCACAGCCTCCATGGCCCAGCTTGAGGGGGAGTATGAGATGGTCCTATGTCTTGTCATCTTTGTTTTCTTTGTGGGACTCTATCCAATCTGGGCATGTCCAGCTTGAGGGGGAGTGTTGGACCCCATTTAAGTGTAAATGGGTATTTCTGAGTCCCACATCGGACTTACCCATCTTGTAATTAGGTTTACTCATCTATAAAAGAGTATCCCCACCTCACATTGAGGTAAGGGGAATTCACCCGTCTACAATCACCAAATCAGAATGTGGGAGAAAGATGTCGAGAATACTGCTTTCCGGACCCATAACCGGCATTATAATTTTCGGGTCATGGCGTTTGGGCTTACCAACGCTCCAACTACCTTTCAAGCCACAATGAATGATTTATTCCGCCCAATGCTCCGCAAGTTCGTACTTTTTTTTTTTTGAGGACTTGTTCACATTTGGAATTGGTTTTGCAGGTCCTCCGAACACACCAATTTTTTGCTCATATTATCTTTGAAGATGGGGTTTCCATGAATCCCTAGATCCAAGCTATCTTTGATTGGCCTATCTCAGTCAACGTCAAGGGCGTCCTTAGATCTCTGGGGCTCACGGGGATTATCGTAAATTTTTCCGGGATTATGGGAAAGTCGCATGGCCTCTTACCTCTTTAACCAAGAAACATGGTTTCTCATGGACCACAGAAGCTTTCCAAGCATTCCAACGTTTGAAGCAGTGTCTGAAAATAGCCCCAGTTCTCGCTTTTCCTGACTTTTCTCAACCTTTTTCTATTGAATGTGATGTGTTAAGCCATGAGGTTGGTGCAGTTCTCATGCAACATTGCTGTAATGACCCGCGTTTTGAACCGAGTTGAGAAGTGGGGGAAATTTAACTTTTTCAATTACTGAACCGGTCAAATTTAAGATTGGGCTTCGGAACGAGGTTCCGAAGGTTTGAACCCTTATTTTTAATGTTTTTGGACATGGGCGAATGCCCGTTAAGTTTCACAGGTGGCCCGAGGGATTTCGGAAGCGTCGGACCCTTGTTTTTAAAGTGCTGCAGAAGGCGCACGGTTGGCGCACAGTTTGACAAACCGTGCGGCCCAAACCATGCTGCCTTATTAAAGGAGGCAGTGGCGTACGCACGGGCTACGCACGGTTTCCCCAAACCGTGCTCCTAGCCCGTGCGAGAGATCTCTTGGAGGCAGAAGACTCTGCACGGTTTGTGCACGGTTTGGCAAGTCGTGCGGGTCAAACCGTGCGCTCGGATGTGTTTTAGGTTTTTGTTTAAAATTAAAAGAAAATAAAATAAAAACCTAAACTAAATCTCTCCCTCACCCCACTCTCGACAGAACACCACGGCACACCCCACATCTCCCCTTAGCCGTGCGCGCGACCCCTCTCCACGACGCCTCCTCCTTCCTCCGATTTCTCCCGGTTTTTGGTGGTTTCTTCCTCCAAATCTCCATGGTAAGTCTCTCCCTCCCTTCCTTCTCTCCTATTGGCCGTTTTTAGGGCTTCTCTTTCCCTATTTGTGATTCGGTCAAACCCTAGGTTGGGGTTAGGTTTTGATCCCGTTCTTCTTTCTTGTTCCGCCTATTCTAGGGTTATGCGGAAGGTCTCTCGGGACCTCGTGGGTGCGCGTATGGTGTCCGCCGCCGAAGGCGAGGCGGATTTCAGATGATTTCGGTCTGCCGATATCGCTTGAGGTAAGGGTTTACTTCCTTTGGTTGTTTTCGCAACACCTAAATTGGTTTATCCTTGTGTCTTAAGGTTCGTAGTGGTTGTTTGATAGCGCGTTGAAGGTTTTGGCGTGGTTTCAAGTTGCCAAAGCTTAGGCGACTCGCCTGCGCAGACATAGGTACGTATTTATATGTATGTGGGTTCCCCCGGAGTGCGTATATTTGTCCATGGCAGCGGATATACACGTACGGGGCTAGTTGTCCCCATTGCATATATAAAAAGTGTCTACGCAGGTGAGCGGAGATAGGCCTATGTGTATAAGCATATGTGTAAGGATCCTCTTGCGCACGCTCATGGCCATACGGAGCGTGTGCATAGAGGCTAGGTGTCCTTATACGTATGTGAAATCACATATGTCTCGTGGGGGAGCGGCAACGGTAGCTTTAGTTAGAAAGCGCCAAGCGCCGGAGTGGACGGATGGATCCACATTGAGGTAGAGTCTCTCTCCTGCCTTTCATTTAAAGTGAAGTTTAAATGAGTTAATTTATGCACTGCCTTAGTACTTTAATTCTGCAAGTTGGTCTTGAGTAAATGCTTCTGTGAAAACCGTGTGAATTGCAGGAACAAGATAAAAAGGGTTGTCTGTTAACTAAACTAATGATTTAATAATAAAACCCCTCGATCAGAGGTGCGCTGTCTTCAAGATAAAAAGTAGGAAATATACATTTATGCTTGCCTGCTTTGCCTTGCATTTGTGATAATTACTGAATGGTATGTTTGGATGCTTGTTTCTTCTTTGTTTAATTTACCCAAGTGGGAAAATGCTATGTTGCCATAACGCCTCACTTTGCACTTGAACCCTTGGACTGAAATTGCCCTTGAGATAAGGGAGTTAAATGAATTTGATTAGAATGGATTAAATGAGATGGTGGCAACTAGGTGCAATGACTATGACGCTTGCATTATTAATTGTACGGCCAGGTTTAGGCAACTAGATGGAATGACCCTCATGGGTTGGGTCGTGAATTTGATATGGTTAGTTGGAGCGCATAAGATGTAATGCCTTATGTGTTGTTTGAAATGCATAGGATGTACTGCCTTATGCACTGCGATATAAAAATGATGATGAATGTGTAGATTTTGAATGTGGTATTCCTGTTTGAAATGCATAAGTGGTACTGCCTTATGTATTCTAATGTAATTGCGATAACGAATGTGTGTGGTTATGGATGGGAGGCATTCATACCCCATGCCATCTACATTGAACGGTTATGGATTGGAGGCATGCATACCTCATGCCAACTTACTTGAGTATGGGTGGGAGGCATGTCTACCCCGCGCCAGATGAGATCTTTATACGTTGATGGAAGGGAGGCATTCATACCCCTTGCCAGTTGACCGATAGGGACGAGAGGCATTCTTACCTCGTGCCCGCTAAACACATGTTTGGATGGGAAGCAGTTATACCCCATGCCAGTATTATGAATGTGACGGATGGGAGGCAGTTATACCCCATGCCAGTATTATGAATGTGATGGAAGGGAGGCATTCTTACCCCTTGCCAGTATCTTCTAGGAACGAGAGGCATTCTTACCTCGTTGCCATTGTATACTAGGGACGAGAGGCATTCTTACCTCGTGCCCTCTATCTTCAGCTGATGGGTGGGAGGCATGCTTACCCCACGCCATCTGCTTTAAATAATTACATATGTAATGGTAGTGGCATGATCAGTTTGATATCCCGGCAACGAGCCGAAGCTGGTATAGCCGTCGGGTTTCCTTTGGGAACCTGGACGGGTGTTGTTATTCTATGTTGTTCTGCTTACTTATTTCCGTTATACCTGCTTACTGTTTAATTAATACTACACTGTTTGGATTGGGTTAAACACCGGTGGTGCCGGCCTACTAAGATTTATATCTCACACCCTACTCGGGCCGCCATTGCACTGGGGTACCCGAGTAGACCTTCTTGTTTGCAGGACCGAGGTTGGTTGTTGCGTTGTTTTACCTGAGGAGTTAGGAGCAAAGGACCAAACGGGAGCTTGGGATGCTCAGGAGATCGCCCGTCGGTCTTTGCTGTCTTTTCTTCGTTTCTTTTGTATTGTATTTGAAAGCATGTTGTATTGTTTACTGCTTTCCATATCTGTATCATCATCCCTATATTGTGACAAGTGGCGTTTGCCACCTTTTATATAAATGATCACTATTTATCTTCCGCTGTTGTATGTTAATTGTTTATTTATTACTGCTTCCGCTACTTTTGTGTTTCACACTGATAATACCGTTGTGCAACTCTGATAAGGGGGTATAGTCTCCCCACTATCACCTCCTGAGACCCTCGCTGCTAGTCGGCAGCCTCTGGCGTACGGGGAGACGCACTTGAGGCCATGTGACCTACCGGTCCGGCCACCGGTTCGATGGTCAGCCGGGTCGGGCCAGGACGTTACAATTGCCAACTTATAGCTTTCTTCAGCAAGGCTTTATTAGATAAAACCTTTCTCAAATCCACTTATGAGAAAGAAATTATGGCTTTTGTCTAGCCATAAAGCACCGACGACCTTACTTGGTTGACCTTTTATTGTCTACTCTGACCATCACAGTTTCAAATTTCTTCTCCAGTAGCAAATCACCACAGTTGATCATCAGTGTTGGATCGCCAAGCTATTGGGCTATCAGTTCAATGTTCAGTTTAAACCTGGCTGAGAAAATTTGGTGACCGATGCTTTATCTCGGCCTGGGGAATTTTATGATTTGTGTTGGAGTCTGTATCCAACATCGGACTTGTGGTCCGATGTGGTCTTTATCATTCATTATAAAAGAACGCCTCAGCCTCACTTTGAGGTAAGGAAGCAAGAGGGTTTTCCCAACCTACATGGTATCAGAGGAAATCTAATCTCGAACCCCTCCTCCTCCCATTTTATTTCCCCCCTATCTAGGGTTTCTCAATCCTCTCTCCCGAGGGGGGCGGCGACCCCCCATGTGGGGCTAGGTTAATCTTATGTCGCCGCCCCTCCGGGATCATTTCTCAGGTGGCCCCTCTGCCGGATCTCCTCCCCTCCCGGCGGATCTCCCAGGCGGCAGATATCTCCGAGCCTTCCCCCTGCCGACGGATCTCCCCCTGCCGGTACCCTGTTGCCGACAGCCCTCCCACGCGTTCCTCCCGCGGCGCTTCCTCCTCTTCCCGTGACGGCTCACGGCGGATCCTCCTATGCGTCGCCTCCTCCTCCAGCAGGACCCTCCCACGACAGCATCTCCCTCATCCCAACGGCCTCCTCCGCTGCTTCGCTTCCCCGCGCGACCGCCCTGCCCTCCCCGCACGCGATGGCCACATCCAGGCGACTTAGTCCGGCGCCATCATCCCGGCGGCCTCTCCCTTCCGGTGATCTCCCCTTGCTCCGCGCGATGGCTGGCGACCCAACGCCCGATCCCGACAGCTCCTCCCAACCCTTGCGCGGCTCCCGGCAGATCGACTCCCGTCATCCCGCGCGAATCCTGTCGCGACGTCCCGGCGCGGCTCCCGTCCTCCTGCGAAATCACCGCATCTATCGTCGGTGCCTCCTGTGGATTTCTCGGCGCTTTGATGACCGGCCCTCCCGTGCAAATTTCTCGGCGCTTTGACGATCGGCCCGACATTGCGGATTTCCCGGCGCTCTGACTAATCGGCCCGTAGTGCGGATTTCCCAACGCTCTGACGACCGACCCCCCGGTGTGGATTTCCAGGCGCTCGGTTGTCCGGCCCCGCACTTTTTCGGCGTTTACCCACCCTTTTTCAGTGGCATCATATCAACATCGTCAGGGGGAGAAGCAATGTTGAAGCTTTATCTTTTATTATGTTTTTTCTTGTTTTTGTCATCAAGCTGGGCTCTTCCAGCTTGAGGGGGAGTGTTAGCGTCTGTTTTGTTGCTTTCTTTTCATTACGTGTCCAAGCTAGGTACACCTAGCTTGAGGGGGAGTGTTGGAGTCTATATCCCACATCGGACTTGTGGTCCGATGTGGTCTTTATCATTCATTATAAAAGAATGCCTCAACCTCACTTTGGGGTAAGGAGGCAAGAGGGTTTTCCCAACCTACAATTTGAAATTGCTCAAATATGTCCCTGGGGATCACATTTTTTGGATGGCATTTCAGAAGGTCTGTATTTATAAAAAATCATTGTTGTCCTTCGTTTTGGGTCCCTTTTTTATCCAGCTTTCACTTTTCAGCACGAGGTGCTTTGTTATAAGGTTCGCCTAGTGCTGCCAGCAAATCTTCCTTGGGTACCCAAATTATTGGTTGAATTCCATACTACCCCTCAGGGGGGGCCATTCTGGTTTCTACCAAACCTACTACAAACTTGCTGCAAATCTTTATTGGCATGACATGAAACAAAAAGTACACAATTATGTGCGGTAGTGGCTGGATTTTTAATGCAACAAATACTCCACATTATCTCCCGCTGACCTTTTACAACTGTTGGAAATCCCTCAGGCGGTTTGGGCTGACCTCTCTATGAATTTCATTACCCGATTACCTAAGTCTAGGGGATATGCAATTTTTTTTTGTGGTGGACAGACTCACCAAATAGATCAAAAGAATTTCTTTATTTCAGTATTGTAAGACAATGGGGGGAACTTGGGATACAATTGAGGGTATAAAGGAAAGAAAAAACTCGAGCAACCACCTCCCTGATCTTCTCCCTATCCGCGATAGGAGAGCGACCACTTCTCCTTCAAACTGCTCCAACAGAATAGTTTTCTCGAATTAACATCCCCGCTCCACCGTGATCAACAGCTATTATTAATACTCAATAACTTGGCCCAATAATCGGCTAAACGGACCACCCACAATTAGAACGCCTCTTAATAGTGTTGTTAGACCCGATTAATTGTATTTTTGGGTTAAGTGTATTTTTGAGTCCCACATCGAATTCCTCTTACTTGTAATTATTTTCCTCTATCTATAAATGAATGTCTCCACCTCTCCTTGAGGTAGGGAATTCGTATCATTCTACATGGGAGAGGTCCAATAATTCATTTTTTTTCTCCCATCTACTACTTCGCTACGCCTCGTCGCCGACACGCCTGCGCAGAAGCACCGCGACCCATCGCCCGCCCGCCTGCGCGGCTTCCCCACTCCCTGTCGCCGGCCTGCTTGCATGGGTGCCTTGGCACCCACCCCTCACTGGCTTGCGTGTGAGCAGCTGCCCCGACGCCCACCTCGCCTTCCTCCTTGTGCGCTCCCTCGCCGACCTACCCGGCACACATCGATGCCCCTAATGGCGTTATCCTTCCTAGGCGCTCCTTGAAAGGCTCTCTCTCCTGTGAGTCATCCTCCTGCAACGCTCCTTTGTGCTTTTTCCTGCACCCTCATATGTGGTCAGCAGCCATCCTCCTGCAGCAATCCTCCTGTATGTTTTTGCTTCCTCTGTGGTACTTCGAAACGCATTAGTGTTTTTCCCACCCACTAACCAGATGTTGTGCTCTTCTTGCTGAGGCCTGTGTTTCCATTTCCAGCCATTCCTGCTGGACTACATGGTGCACCCTTCTTGTCGGTTTGATTAGACCTTTTAGCATCTTCCCTCTATCCGTCTTACCATGTCATAATCCTCACCGACTTCCTCAGTTGATCACTCGCCTTGTCTATTAGCGCCTTGATGCAACTAATTTCTCTGTCTGGTGTAAGATGTCAGTCCTTCTATCTCTCACCGGCTTGGATCTCCACTCGCACTCGGTTGCTCTTTCCTCACCACTATTAGATCTGAAGTACAATGTCCGGAAACTTGGCGACAGTAAAATTTTCGCCTTGCTTGTCAATTCTATGGAATTCTCCGTTAAAGATGTGACTATGACGACAAACACAATTAAAGAACTCTGAGACTCCTTGACCCTCATGTATTTCGAAACCAATAATCTGACTCGGGTATCAAATGTTCTTCACCACCTGTCAATTATCCTCCATCACCACCGCTGTTTCTCAGCATATTTCACTGAGTGAAAATCTCTACATGATGAGTTACTTGAGCTTTGACCCCCTCCTCAAACACCAGAGGCTGCCTTGGTCCAGCGAGATCGGTTATGTCTCTTCAGTCTTCTTCATGGCCTTGATTCCGACCACAAAGATGTTGGTTAGCCCCTCCTCTCTTGAGATTCCACTGGTCTATCATCACCTTGGAAAATCTCATTGGGTACCTTCCCCACCTACTAACACTACATATCATACCGCCCTACTGGGTTATGGTGGCGGTCGTTTTTCAGGTACTCATGGTTGTGACCGTGGTGGGGGTCGTAATCATCCTTGCTGACAGCACTGTGGCAAGCCTGGCCATCTCATTGATCAGTGCTGGGTTCTTCATGGAAGCCCGCCTAAGCCACCTCAGTAGGTTAAGACAGCTCTCGTCAATGCTTCCCCATCATCTTCTGATCTCCCTCACAGCCTGGGCCGTAATCATCCTTACTGACAGCATTGTGGCAAGCCTGACCATCTCATTGATTGGTGTTTGGTTCTTCATGAACGTCCGCCTCAACCACCTCGGCAGGTTCAGACAGCTCTCGTCAATGCTTCCCCATCATCTTCTGATCTCCCTCAAAGCTTGGACCTCTCCATGGATGAGCTCCAGCTTATACACAATCATCGGGTCGCTTTGCTACCTGGTTCCTCTTCGGCATTTGTTGCTCAGATTGGTGGCCCCAATGCTTGTGTCACTCGTCGCCCACCTGTTTGGATGCTTGATTCTAGTGCTTCTGATCATCTCGTTGGTGATGCAGGTATGTTATCTACTTATCGTTGGTAAACTGGCCTCACTGACATTACTGTTGCTGATAGATCCACTATCCCTATTAAGGGATTTGACTACTCCTTGAATTCCTGTATTCGCCTTCCTTCTGTGGCACATGCCCCTCAAAGTCATTTTAATATTCTCTTAAGCTCAGAAAGGACTTAAATCGTGTTGCTATTTTTACACAATCTGATGTTGTGTTTCAGGAGCGATCGACGAATCGAGAGTTTGATTGAGGTCATCTTCGTGATGGGGTGTACATGTTCGATCGTCCGACATCCCTTGCCTGCACGACAATCTTTGCTCGTGCTCTTGATCTGCATTTTCGCTTGGGACATCCACCCGCCTCCACCCTTCATCAGCTATATCCTCATTTCAGTTCGCACCTTTCTTTTCCTTGTGAGTCCTGTAAGTTTGTGAAATATCATCTCGTATCTTGTATTCCTCGTCTGGTAACGCCATCAAAATATTTTGATTTGGTTCATTCAGATGTATGTGGTCCCTGCGCGGTCCCAAGTCCAGTTAGAGTACCGATATTATGTATTCTTTATTGATGACTACTCTCGCATGACATGACTTTATCTTTTTTGTAATCATTCTAAGGTGTTTGCTACTTTCTAGACCCTTTACCATGAAATTCACACTCAGTTCTCCACCCTAATTAAATGTCTCCATTCAGACAATGGATGAGAATACTTATGCACTTCCCTTTAGTAGTTTCTCAATGATCACACCACCCTTCATCAAACATCCCGCCCCGATACAACTCAACAGAATGGAGTGACCGAGCGTAAACATTGTCATATTTTGGAGACTGCTCGTTCCCTCTTATTTCACATGAAGGTGCCTCTTCATTTTTTGGGGGATGCTATTCTTACTACTATCTACCATATAAATCGGATTATCTCTTCTATCTTTCAGGGGGAGACTCATTTTCGGGATTTTTTCTCCTCTTTCTCTCCTCACTCTCTTCCACTTCCTGTGTTTGGATGTCTTTGTTTTGTACGTGACACTCGTCCCAACCTATCTAAATTTTCTCCAAAATCTTTCCGCTGCATCTTCCTGGGCTATTCCCGCACTCAGCGCGGATCAAAACATCCTTCATCAAACATACTACCCCACCCCTACCTTAGGTATCCCACTCTACTGATCACTGTTTTGCTCGGTTTACTCTAGTCGACCATCGAACGTGTCCCCCATCCAGATCAAGGACACCATCTCCCCAGCTTTGTCTGATGCTCTTGCTCTAGGAACAGACGACTTACCTATTTCATTGCGGAAAGGTACTCATTCTTGTCAGAATAACCTCTTTACCTAACTTCATATAGAGCCTCTCTGCTCTGGAGGCGATATTTGTTCCTCGTACGGTTGTTGAAGCCAAATCTCACCCTGGGTGGCTTCAAGCAATGCGGGATGAATTACAGGCCTTGGACGACAATCAGACCTGGGATCTAGTCCCTCTTCCAGGAGGTAAACAGGCGGTCGACAGTAAATAGATTTATATGGTACGCCTCAATGCATATGAATCTCTTCATTTCCTTAAAGCCTGACTTGTGGCAAAAGGCTTCGCCCAAACATATGATGTTGATTATTTCGATACATTCTCTCCGGTTGAGAAGATGACATTTGTCCGATTATCCATCTCTATTGTTGCTGCTCATCATTGGCCTCTTCATCAACTTGATATCAGAAATGCATTTCTACATTGCTTTTTTGATGAAGAGGTATATCTGGAACAAGCTTCTGGCTTCATTGCCTCAGGAGTCGGGTCTCATGTCTGTTGGCTTCGTCGCTCTCTTTATGGGATCAAACAGTCTCCTCGTGCCTGGTTTGACAGATTCTGCTCTGTCATCACTACTTATGGTCTATCTCAGAGTATGAAAGACCACACTATTTTCCACCATAAGATATCCTCTGGCAACATCCTGTTGGTTGTATATGTTGATGGTATTATTATTACTGGTAGCGACTCACATGACATTGCCCATCTCAAGGATTATCTTCAACAACAATTTCAACCCAAAGATCTGGGTCCTCTGACATACTTTCTTGACTTTAAAGTCTCCCGTTCTGCAAACATCTTTCTTTCCCAATGGGATTATGCATTGGATATCTTTCAGGATGTTGGTTTGTCTCAGACAACTGTCGTTGACACTCCTCTAGGAACGATCTCTACATGATGCCACAAACCTATATTTTCACTCAGAGACGTATCACCGTCTTGTGGGAAAACTCAATTATCTTATCATGACTCGTTCGGATATTGTCTGCGCTGTCAGCAAGGTGAGCCAATTCATGGAACATCCGACGAAATCCAAATGGGATGTTGTACTTCGCATTATCAAGTACATTACGAAAGACCCTGCCTGTGGTCTTCGGTATTCGCATTACGATCATCTGAATATTGAGGTCTTCTGTGATGCTGACTACGCTGGTTTCTTAACTACCCAGAAGTCTACTTCTGGTTTTGCTGTTTTCCTGGCTGGTAACTTAATCTCATGGCGAAACAAGAACTAAACATTCATTTGCAGATCCAATGCGGAATCTGAATACCGTACGATGACCACGGTCACTACTGAAATTTTTTTCTTAATTTATTTGGGATTTTACGAGTACGCAGTTTCTGACGGCACCTGATTCTGAGGCCCGGTGTGCCCGGAATCAATTTCCGAAGTTTAGCTCGGGTACTTTCAGTGAACGAATGAGCGGGTTTTTCTAACTTTTGAACCAATGCTCGGAATCGAAATCCAATGGCACCGATGAAACCGCAGCGCCAGTAATTGCTTAAGAAGACCTTTACTGGAGTTGCGTTTTCTCGGGAAGGAGTTGTTAAAATTTGTGGATTAAGAGTAAAGAGAAATAAAATTGTGCTACTAATTTTATTTTACTTAAGTGGTTAAACCCAAGTGTGGGAGTTTGGGGGGGGGGGACCCACTAAAATTCTATTTCCTCTTGATAGGATTTAGTGAGGTGGGGACCGCACGAGCCCCACCCCTTCAAATTCTCTAACCCCCTCCACATGAGTTATAACTCTTCCACATTTATTATGACAACTCTAGATTTAATTAATGAATTGAATTCAACTTTTAAATTTTAAAAAAATGTTGGCAAAAGTAATAAAATAAGGCAAAGGCCTTATTTTATTTTGTTTGCTTCGTTGTGTTGAGAGAGGGAGAGTTCTACACTTTGAAGAACTTGATCTTCCTCCTTGAAGAACGCGAAGAACGCTGACACGCCGTTCCATCTTCTTCTCGCGTCAAAGAAAGGGAGACGTCGCTTCCTCCTCGAACGATCTCCGACAACGTATACGGAGCCTCACCCCGCGATGTCGTTTTCCGCGAACTTCTTCGAGGTAGGGGTGTGTTTTGAATTGAGAGATTTTGGTTTTCCTTCCATGTTGATGTTTCTCTCTCTAAAACCTTTTGCTATCAAACCAATGTGGAGAGAACCAGACCAAACTAACACGGTCTGATTCCTCCGTCGTTCTTGTTATATAGTGTCCTCCAACCGTTCTTGAGCGGTGAATCAAGACAAGTTTTCAGAGCCGATTGGAGGCCCGAAAACATCGAAAACGGCCTCAGAACATCGGGACGACCTAGGAATGGGAGTTTTGTAGCAAACGGATCATCAGAACAAAGGACGGACGCCTCGGGAGGCGTGCTGGCCAGAGGCGTCGTTTCTAGAAAATTCCAGAATACACAGCGTGTACTTCCAAATCACACGTCGTGTAGTACAAATGTTTGGTGGCAGAAGTAACGGACATCAGAAGAAGTGACACACGGCGTGTGACACCGGTCACATGGCGTGTACTATCCTCACAGTTTGACAGAGGAGACTTCGATGGACATGGCGCGTATTTGAGGAAATACACGGACACAGACAGGAATACACGACCACGAGGCACGTCGTGTATTCTCATCATAGAAAGGCAAAAGCGACTTCGCGAGGCTTGGCATGTATTCTGAGAAATACACGGACACGGGCAGCAATACACGGCCAAGGGGCACGGTGTGTATTCTCTTCACAGAAGGGAAGAAACGGCTTTTCGGAACTCGGCGTGTATTTTGGGAATACACGGACACGGGGTGGAGTACACGAGCATGTACTCCACCAGACGGCCAGGCATGGCCAGTGTACACGGAGCCGACCCCAGAAGTCTGGACACGGCGTGTAACTATACCACACGCCGTGTATTATACTTTTTACACGAACATCCCATCGACACGGGTTGTGGTACACAGACAATACCCGTGGACTGAAGACACGGCGTGTAACCATACCACACGTCGTGTACTTTCTTATCTACACGACCAGCCCTCCGACACGGGCCATATCACAAGGGCAGTACCCGGTGACAGATGACACGGCGTGTATCGCTTATCTACACGCCGTGTACTTTTGTAAAATGGCTTGGTCGTCTTGTTCTCTATGACTTGGGCATGTTTTGCTTGGTTTTCCCCTAGAACGTGGGACGGAACGTTGGGATACATCATCCCTGGTCTTCGTGACGGTTGATGTATTCATCCCTTTGACTCGAGGAGCAGACCCTCCTGGAATCGAGTATGTTGTGTGCGGGAACCCTAGAGTTGGCTGCGACTGTGACGACAACGACGACTGTACTAAAATCCTCCGTGGGTTTGACAGCGACGACTACCGTACTGGAATCCTCCGTGGGTTTGACGACGATGACTACTGTTCTTGTATCCTATGTGGGTCCGGTAGTACTTGACTACTGTTCTTGTATCTTATGTGGGTCCGGCAGTACTTGACTACTGTTCTTGTATCCTATGTGGGTCTGGCAGTATTAGACTTTGTACTTGTATCCTATTTGGGTCCGGCAGAGTAGCCGGTCTTGTATCCTTTGTGGGTTCGATAGCTTAGCTGGTCTTGTATCCTATGTGGGTCCGACAGCTTAGATGAATCAGTGGCTACATCTGATCATCTCTATCTTCTTACGAAGAGTATACCTGTGTGAGCTGAGTCTTAACTTTCAATCTTTATCTTCGATATGATTGTTTTGTTATCCTGTGTGGATTGGTTTGTGTTATCCTGTGTGGATTGGATTGTGCTATCCTGCGTGGACTATATCAAACTTGGGCTCGAATGTTGGAGCCGAACTGGAATTGGTGACTTAGGTATATGTATGGGCATATACCTAAGTAGTGTTGGTTTTTACTTCATGATTGTATCTTTCCTTTGTGGTTTATCCTTCGTGGATTCTGGGAGACCTTTGGAGGTCTTGGGGTCCCTACTGAGTAGCGTATACTCACCCCTACACGGGTTATGCCCGCACTATGTTGTGTTGGATGCAGACGACAGACAGCGCTGATCGAGGTGAGATCTTGTGGAGTTGGACGGTACCTAGAGGTGGATCACTGGACGAGACGTACACGGAGCGGACGGCTGGAGCCGAGGAGCAGAGGAGACTATTTGTACCGACCCTTCAGGTGGGATTTCCTAGAGGACGTCCTGGTGGTTGCTGCTTTGTCTTTCAGTTGTTGTACTTTACTTTTCAGTTGTACTTCACTTCAGTTGGGTTTGTATTCTGGCCCTTTTACTTTCCAGTACTTACTATTTATTCAGTTTACTTAGTGTTTACTTCTGCTTGCATACTCTGTGGTGTTTGTTTTCTTACATAAAGGCAATGTCTTCCCTTATATCGGTATTTACGCCTTTGGTGCTAGTCGCCAGCCCCTGGCCTTTGGAAGGCGGGCTTGGGGTAGTCACGACATGGGTCCCGAGGACGGGTCATGACAAATTGGTATTAGAGGAGTTCGGTTCTACCGCAAAACTCAGGACTCTGATCTTTCTTATATGTAAAGCAATAATGTTAAGAGTATTGAGTGTGGTTATCAGTCCAGGGAGTCCAGTGTTGGTGCGGCGGCCGACATATCCATACACCAGGACCCTAACTTCTGATTTCTGACTCAGTACACGAAAACATTGATTGCATGTGTGTTTCAAAGTTTTCTTTGTGATTACTTTGTGTCAGCTCACCAGGTATACTGTATTGACCGTGGTGCACCTGTCTCTTTTCAGGATGGCCCCACGACGGCAACCAGCTAGGGTTCCAAGATTTGTGCGAGACGACAGCCCACCGAGCGACGAGGCCTCAGTGCGGGGCCCTATTACAGCGGAGGGACCGGCGGTACCTCTACCCGCCAAGCCATCGATGCCACCAGCCCCAGTCGCTGAGAGTGCACGTCGCCTTATTGCACTGCACGAGTTTTAGCGTCAGAGACCACCCAGGTTCCGCGGGGAGATGGACCCTCAGGCAGCCGAGGATTGGCTGGAGGCTGTTGTACGAGTTTTCAGGTTAGTGGGGACACCAGCTGACCTCATGGTGATCCTTGCAGCGAGTCTCCTCCATGCGGCAGCAGGCAGATGGTAGAGCCTGATGCTCCAGGTGCACGACGAGGCATCTCTCCTTTGGTCGGACTTCTAGAGCCTCTTTCGCTCGGAGTTCGTCCCAGCCACCCTCCGTGCAGTGCACATTCAGGAACTACTACAGCTGCGGCAGGGCAGCATGACGGTAGCCCAGTACTCGGTGAGATTTACCGATCTCTCGCGCTATTCGACGGACATGGTATAGGACCCATTCTTCCGGGACCGGACCTTCGAGCAGGGACTAAGGCATGAGATCAGGGCATCGATGATCTCCCTCAGCATTCCGACGCGGGCAGGAGTACTGGAGCGATCCCTTCTCGTAGATAGTTTTCTTGCTGAGCCTACACCAGTAGCGAGACCTACCGCAGGGCGGCATGTAGCTGAGTCTTCTGCAGCTGGCAGTCGACAGATGTCACAGGGGTCCAAGTGGACCAGACCATCAGGCGGACGAGGCAGAGGAGCTGGCCGAGCAGTAGGTGGTGGGCGACGCTTTGAGGCTCTACCACCACCACCACCAGGAGGTCCATCCCGACCACAGGGAGCTGGCGGGCAGAGGCAGGCTCAGCTTCAGGCAGCGGAGGCCTACGACCACGACACACCAGAGATGATTCAAGGTACTATCTGTGTCTACTCCACCTTTTCTGTAGTTCTTATAGACACAGGAGTGAGTCATTCTTTCATTTCCGTTGCCCTTGTTCGGAGCTCGGAGATTCCGACGGAGCCATTGGCTCGATCCTTACGGCTAGAGACTCCTACGGGAGCAGACTCGATGATTACGCACTGGTGCCGGCAGTGTGAGCTTACTCTAGGAGGTGATAACTTCGGCTGGGATCTTCTCGTAGCGGCGCTGAGGCCTTACGACGTCATCTTGGGCATGGATTGGTTATCTACAGCCCATGCTCAGATTGACTGTATTAGGCGCAAGGTGCGGTGTGTTCGCACCGATGGGAGCAGGTTCACCTTCACCGGTGAGAAAGGAGCCTTTGCAGTGCAGGATGGACTCACGCGGAGGAGAGGACAACCGATCACACATTATTTGGCTAGCCTCATCCTAGGAGCAGTGGACGTGCAGAGTCCGAGTTTTCCTGTAGTGGTGGATCAGTATGCGGACGTTTTTCCTGAAAAATTTCCAGGACTACCTCCTCGCAGAGAGGTAGACTTCTATATTGACCTGTACCCCAGGACAGCCCCGATATCCACTCCAGCATATCGGATGGCTCCCGCTGAGCTTCGAGAGCTACGAGTACAGCTGGAGGACTTGCAGGGCAAGGGATTCATTCGACCCAGTGTTTCACCCTGGGCTTCCCCGATTTTGTTTGCCAAGAAGGCGAATGGGAGCTTGCGACTGTGTGTCGATTACCGTCGCCTAAACCAGGTGACTGTGAAGAACAAGTATCCTCTTCCGAGGATTGACGACCTCTTTGATCGGCTCAAGGGAGAACGATGGTTCTCGAAGATAGACCTCAGGTCAGGCTATCATCAGCTCAGAGTTCGAGACGAGGATGTGCAGAAGACGGCCTTCAGATGTTGGTATGGCCACTATGAGTACTTGGTTATGCCTTTCGGCGTAACCAACGCTCCAGCAGTATTCATGAGTCTCATGAACAGGATATTCCAGCCTTACCTCGATCGATTTGTCGTGGTCTTCATCGACGACATATTGATATACTCGACTACTGAGGAGGAGCATGCCTACCACTTGCGGGTTGTACTGGACACACTCCAAGGCACCAACTTTATGGTAAGCTCTCGAAGTGTCGGTTTTGGATACGTGAGGTCCACTTCTTGGGACATGTCATCTCTGAGGCGAGAGTTGCGGTGGATCCTGCGAAGATCGAGGCGGTGCTAGCTTGGGAGCCACCCAGGAGCATGACGGAGGTGCGGAGTTTCTTAGGTCTGGCTGGGTACTACCGGAGATTTGTGCCAGACTTCTCCAGAGTTGCAGTACCACTTTTAGTTTTGACGAAGAAGGGGAAACCCTTCGTGTGGTCAGATAGATGTCAGCAGAGCTTCCAGGAGCTGAGACAGAGATTGATCAGTGCACCCATCTTGAGGCTACCGGAGGAGGGAGTAGGGTACGTAGTCTACTGCGATGCATCAGGGACCGGACTCGGGTGTGTCCTGATGCAGGAGCAGTTAGTGATCGCCTATGGATCATGACAGTTGAGGCAGCACGAGCAGAACTACGTTACCCATGACCTGGAGTTAGCAGTAGTGGTCTTTGCCTTGAAAATGTGGCGGCACTATCTGATGGGCAAGCGCTTTACAGTCTATTCTAACCACCAGAGTCTCAGGTACATCTTCTCGCAGAAGGACCTGAACCTGAGACAGCGGCGATGGCTCGAGTTCCTCCAGGACTATGACTTTGAGATAGTCTATACTCCTAGAAAGGGGAACGTAGTAGCCGATGCTCTCAGCAGGAGGACGGACATTCAGCTACTTGGAGAGGCGACAGAGCGACTAGCCGCTTTGCAGATATCCTTCATGGATAGAGATGGAGCAGCCTTTCTTTAGTCGTTCATAGTCACACCTCCACTTCTTCAGTGGGTCATAGAGGCACAGCGTGGGGACGTTGACTGTGAGACGCGGCGTGCAAAAGTTTCCACAGGACAGGCACCTGATGGTTTCTCTATAGGAGGAGAGCACGTCGTCCTTTTCATAGAACGTACCATGGTACCAACTGCTTTACAGGAGGAGGTGCTGAGAGAGTTTCACACTTCCCCTTTGGCGGTACATCCAGGGGTAGTGAAGATGTACCAGGATCTCAGACGACAGCACTGGTGGCTGGGAATGAAGAAGGTTGTGGCATATTTCATTTCTCGATGCCTCACCTGCCAGCAGGTGAAGATGGAGAACTAGGCACCAGCAGGCTTGGTACAACCCTTGGAGGTCCCGTAGTGAAAGTGGGATGGTATATCTATGGATTTCGTGACTGGACTTCCACGTACTTCCAGAGGTCACGACTCCATTTGGGTGATTGTCGACCGACTCACCAAGTCGGCCCACTTTTTATCCATCAGAGAGCAGGGCTCAGTGGAGAGCTTGGGACGCCTCTACGTTCAGAAGATTGTACAGTTTCATGGTGTGTCATCATCTATCGTCTCCAATCGAGATGTTCACTTTACTTCCCGGCTTTGGAAGGGGTTGCAGGAGGCATTCAGGACGCAGCTACGCCAGAGCACCGCCTTTCACCCTCATACAGATGGACAAACGAAGAGGACCATTCAGACTCTTGAGGACATAATCTGTGCATGTGTCCTCAACTTTGGTCACAGCTGGGAGGATCAACTACCCTTGGTGGAGTTTGCATACAACAACAGTTACCACTCCACCATCGGGATGACACTATACGAGGCATTGTACGGCCGACCTTGCATATCAGCTCTGTGCTGGACAGACCCTAGGGAGTCAGCACTTGTGGGACCAGAGTTGGTCCAGGCCATGACAGAGAAGGTCCAGGTCATCCAGGAGCGGATGAGGACAGCTCAGAGCCGACAGAAGTCTTATGCTGACAGGAGGCGGAGACCACTAGAGTTCGAGGATGGCGACCACGTTTTCTTGCGGGTCTCACCTCGACGTGGATTACGGAGATTTGGCTGGGGTGGCACGTTATCTTCGCACTTCATAGGACCATTCCAAGTTCTCAGCAGGATAGGCGAGGTGGCTTATCGCCTGGCTCTACCACCTCAGTTGCACCGAGTGCACGATGTCTTCTACGTATCTCAGCTGAGGAGATACGTGCACAACCCGGCACATATCATCGACCATGGGGAGCTGGACATCGATGACGGGGCGACTTTTGCGGAGGTCCCGGTGGAGATCGAGGATCAACAGGAGCGGGTCCTACGTGGGCAGTTGATTCCTCTAATACGCATCAGGTGGCAGTACGGGAACCTCTAGGAGAGCACATGGGAGCGGGAGGCTCAGATGCATGCTCAGTACCCTCATTTGTTTCCCTAGTTTGTGATGTATCTTTATGGGGATGTAAAGCCCTGATGTGGTAGTAATGTAAAGACGCGTAAATTTTAAGGAAATTTTTTTCTTAATTTCTTTGGGATTTTACAAGTACGTAGTTTCTGATGGCACCTGATTCTGAGGCCTGCTGTGCCCAGAATCAATTTTCGAATTTTAGCTCGGGTACGTTCAGTGAACGAACGAGCGGGTTTTTCTAACTTTTGAACCGGTGCTCGGAATCGAAATCCGATGGCACCGATGGAACCGCAGCGCCAGTAATTGCTTAAGAAGACCTTTACTAGAGTTGTGTTTGCTCGGGAAGGAGTTGTTAAAATTTGTGGATTAAGAGTAAAGAGAAATAAAATTGTGCTACTAATTTTATTTTACTTAAGTGGTTAAACCCATGTGTGGGAGTTTGGGGGGGGGACCCACTAAAATTCTATTTCCTCTTGATAAGATTTAGTGAGGTAGGGCCCGCACGAGCCCCACCCCTTCAAATTCTCTAACCCCCTCCACATGAGTTATAACTCTTCCACATTTATTATGACAACTCTAGATTTAATTAATGAATTGAATTCAACTTTTGAATTTTAAAAAAATGTTGGAAAAAGTAATAAAATAAGTCAAAGGCCTTATTTTATTTTGTTTGCTTCGTTGTGTTGAGAGAGGGAGAGTTCTACACTTTGAATAACTTGATCTTCCTCCTTGAAGAACGCGAAGAATGCCAACACGCCGTTCCATCTTCTTCCCGCGTCAAAGAAAGGGAGACGCCGCTTCCTCCTCAGACGATCTCCATCAACGTATACGAAGCCTCACCCCGTGACGCCATTTTCCGCGAACTTCTTCGAGGTAGGGGTGTGTTTTGAATTGAGAGATTTTGGTTTTCCTTCCATGTTGATGTTTCTCTCTCTAAAACCTTTTGCTATCAAACTAATGCGGAGGGAACCAGACCAAACTAACACGGTCTGATTCCTCCATCGTTCTTTTTATATGGTGTCCTCCAACCGTTCTTGAGTGGTGAATCAAGACAAGTTTTCGAAGCCGATTGGAGGCCCGAAAACATCAGAAACGGCCTCGGAACATCGGGACGACCTAGGAATGGGAGTTTTGTAGCAAACGGATCATCGGAATAAAGGACGGACGCCTCGGGAGGTGTGCTAGCCAGAGGTGTCGTTTCTGGAAAATTTCAAAATACACGGCGTGTACTTCCAAAGCACATGCCATGTAGTACAAACGTTCGGCGGCGGAAGTAACGGGCATCAGAAGAAGTGACACACGGTGTGTGACACCGGTCACAAGGCGTGTACTATCCTCACAGTTTGACAGAGGAGACTTCGATGGACATGGCGTGTATTTGAGGAAATACACGGACACGGACAAGAATACACGGCCACGAGGCACAACGTGTATTCTCATCATAGAAAGGCAGAAGCGGCTTCGCGAGGCTTGGCGTGTATTCTGGAAAATACACGGACACGAGCAGCAATACACAGCCAAGGGGTACGGCGTGTATTCTCTTCACAGAAGGGTAGAAGCGGCTTTGCGGAACTCGGCGTGTATTCTGGGAATACACAAACACGAGGTGGAGTACACGAGCATGTACTCCACCACACGGCCAGGCATGGCCAGTGTACACGGAGCCGACCCCAGAAGTCTGGACACGGCGTGTAACTATACCACACGCCGTGTATTATACTTTTTACACGAACAACCCATCGACACGGGTTGTGGTACACGGACAGTACCCGTGGACTGAAGACACGGCGTGTAACCATACCACACGCTGTGTACTTTCTTATCTACATGACCATCCCTGCGACACGGGCCGTATCACACGGGTAGTACCCGGTGACAGATGACACAGCGTGTATCGCTTATCTACACGTCGTGTACTTTTGAAAAATGGCTTGGTCATCTTGTTATCTGTAACTTGGGCACGTTTTGCTTGGTTTTCCCCTAGAACGTGGGACAGAACATTGGGATACATCATCCCTAGTCTTCGTGACGGTTGATGTATCCATCCCTTTGACTAGAGGAGCGGACCTTCCTGGAATCGAGTATGCTGTGTGCGGGAACCCTAGAGCTGGCTGCGACTGTGACGACGACGACGATTGTACTAAAATTATTCGTGGGTTCAACAACGATGACTACCATACTGGAATCCTCCGTGGGTTTGACGGTGATGACTACTATTCTTGTATCCTATGTGGGTCCGGCAGTACTTGACTACTGTTCTTGTATCCTATGTGGGTCCGGCAGTACTTGACTACTGTTCTTGTATCCTATGTGGGTCCGGCAGTATTAGACTCTGTACTTGTATCCTATGTGGGTCTGGCAGAGTAGCTGGTCTTGTATCCTTTATGGGTCCGACAGCTTAGTTGGTCTTGTATCCTATGTGGGTCTGACAGCTTAGATGAATCAGTGGCTACATCTGATCATCTCTATCGTCTTACGAAGAGTATACCTGTGTGAGCTGAGACTTAACTTTCAATCTTTATCTTCGATATGATTGTTTTGTTATCCTGTGTGGATTGGGTTGTGTTATCCTGTGTGGATTGGATTGTGCTATCCTGTGTGGACTATATCGAACTTGGGCTCGAATGTTGGAGCTGAACTAGAATTGGTGACTTGGGTATATGTATGGGCATATACCTAAGTAGTGTTGGTTGTTACTTTGTGATTGTATATTTCCTTTGTGGTTTATCCTTCGTGGATTCTGGGAGACCTTCGTAGGTCTCGGGGTCCCTACTGAGTAGCGTATACTCACCCCTGCACGGGTTATGCCTGCACTATGTTGTGTTGGATGCAGACGACGGACAACGCTGATCGAGGTGGGAGCTCGTGGAGCTGGACGGTACCTGGAGGTGGATCACTGGACGGGACGTACATGGAGCGGACGGCTGGAGCCGAGGAGCATAGGAGACTATTTGTACCCACCCTTCAGGTGGGATTTCCTAAAGGACGTCCTGGTGGTTGATGCTTTGTCTTTCAGTTGTTGTACTTTACTTTTCAGTTGTACTGCACTTCAGTTGGGTTTGTATTCTGGCCCTTTTACTTTCCAGCACTTACTATTGTATTCAGTTTACTTAGTGTTTACTTCTGCTTGCATACTCTGTGGTGTTTGTTTTCTTACATAAAGGCAATGTCTTCCCTTATATCGGGATTTACGCCTTTGGTGCTAGTCGCCAGCCCCTAGCCTATGGAAGGCGGGCTTGGGGTAGTCACGCCACAGGTCCCGTGGACGGGTTGTGACACGTCTTCTCATATTTAGTGTGATAATCAGGCGTCCAGGAAGATTACTTCCAATTCAGTCTTCCATGAACGCACGAATCATATCGAGGTTGACTCTCCCTTTTTTCGTCATCACCTCGAGCAACACCATATCAGTTTCAACTACATTCCAACGATTGATCAACTTGCCGACATCTTCACCAAAGGATTACCAGGAGCGACTGGACTCTCTATGTACCAAGCTGGACATCCACAACATCAGTGACGTATCTTGATGGGGAGTGTGTGCGGTCTTGTATTGGAGTCTCCTTTCTTTTTTCTGTGGGACTCTTCTTCCAAGCTATACATGTTCTAGTCTGTCAAAGTAGAAGAGCCCTTGGCCTTCCAAGCAATTCCATAGGACATAGTATCGCTCGCCAACCATCCTTCCAAGCAATTCCATAGCACACAATATCACTCGCCAACCATAATTACATAACCACACCGAGTCATCTCGATGCCCCAAAGGCATGTCCACATTCGATTGCCAAGCACTGGCTCAACAGCCTGACGAACCCCAGGCACGACGATACACGTCCTTCCATAATCCCAGCCCCAGGGCTCTAACATAAATGACAAGCCTCAAGCCGCCATCCAACGGTTTCAACTACCACAAACCGCGGCCTTCTACGATGAACACCTCCTATATACAGATGGTCAACGCGATCCCCTATGCCGCTTAACCTACGAAGTCCTCCACCCACAATGAGTGGTCAACACCTCTTCATGGGTCTTACTTTGTGTGCACACATCCCCAACAACCCCATTAGCCACCCACAGTGAGCGATATCACCAACATACTAGGTCACACCATCGACGAAACTTCGCCGCCACCTGTGGACCACGTTGCCCACCCACGATAATGGTCAACACCGTCCACATCATCCTGGCGAACCACGTCACCCCACTTTCGGTGATCAATACCACCCACGGTCACACGGGCCACGCTCAACATGTTCCCACAGAGCCACATCAGTCATCACATCCCGAGCCACATCAGTCATCCATAATCGGCATCATCATGGCCAGACGACCATGGAACCCCACATCACACAAGCCCCGCTAGACTACCCTATGGTATCTTCTAGGAACAATGAAAACTCCCATTGGTTCCGTTCCTGAGCTCTTGTACACCACCTTACTCCTTCCCGTTTCCACGCATCGCATAACACGTATAATTTAAGAATAATCTAGACACAACTTACCTAGTGTTAGTAGGCCTCCAGTCGCCAAACAACTCCCATCGATTCATCTCCAATCGAAAGATTTTTCAAATTCCGAAAAAGGCCTCAGAATTAGGGATTTCCGGCGAAAGAAAAGGGAAAAGCAAAAAATCTGGAAAATGGATGTTTGCAGACTGTTAGCCTTTTACCTTTACCCTTGGTTGCTCCCTCCTTCCGACGACACCACAATCCGGTAAGAAACGAGGGAGATCTCACACATGGAGATGATGATCGAGAGGAAGAAGTGAGTTTAGGGTTCATGCTACTGTTAGCCGAAATAGCCCCTTTCCCCCCTTTACTTCGTTAATTTATTAAACTATTTAATCTCATTCTCCCCCTTTTTAAAAGTTCATTGGGTTGGTCATGGCGCGACAACAAAACTCGTGGCGTGAAGCCCCCTTGCCTAGACACCTCGCTTTTTGAGCCCCACGACAAGCGTCTCTCAAAGCATCTGCTTCATTGTCTAGTTTGTGTCGCAGCACGTCACCCATAGGTCGTGACTTGACTACTTCTTATGCATCAAGAAATTTGCCCAAAAAACTATCCTTAGCCCTTCGCAGCACAATCACCCATCAATCGTGGTGTACAACTCTCACCACGCCGTGACTTTCATGCTTCGCGATGTGAATCTTGCCCACAGCATAATTCCAGCCCCCAAGCCTGGCCAACATCCGAACCTGATCTTTAGCCCGTTTTGACCGCCCAACACCTCATTAGGGTCTATCACACTGGATTGATCCAAGATCTGACCCAGATCACTGTTCCAAAAACTCGGGGCCTTATAGCTAAGTGCATGACCATGCCAAGTTAATTACATGTGATTTAATAATCTATGATTTAGTCAGCTCAGGAATTTAGAAGAACTGACAAGCTATACGTGATTGATATTATTCATGCCTCTTGCTTAATATATATTACTATAGCTGCCAATGACAGCACACACACTATAGAAGAAACCAGCCCGGGGACTTGACCCCGCGACCACTGTCTCAAACCCCTACCCACCCAACTACCCCAGCCGCCCGTGGAGGGGGGGTGGGGTATGTCTCAAGCTTAATCTCGCCATGTGTTTAAATACCACCCTTAGTTTATGATTGTAACTAAGATTCATGATCATTTCCAATTTTACAAAGGGCCCTTGGGATCACATATAAGATAATCTACTTGGGATTTTTGAACTAATGTGATTAGTTCATGTGTAATCAATGTGAGTATGTATATATTTTGAACATAAGCCTTAGCCCCCCCATGGCACACCTTAAATTTTCCATTCTAGCTCACCTAATGAGCCCCAAATCTCGTCATTCGTCGTGTGGTTGAATTGGGTAAAACTGTACCTCCCTACCTTGCCTTGGACCACCGAAACGATTGAGTCAACGAGTGTGAAATTACGACGACAAGCCACAACTAGCGAGAATCGAACCCTCGTCTTCGAGGAAACAAGCGACCGACTCGAAAAATTGGGCCACCCCCGTAGTTTCATGAGTTATTTATATTATTAATACATAAACATGGGGAAATGAAAAAGCTCAAATGAGATTTGGGCTTGGGTTTGAAGTAATGGGCTTCTAAGGCCCATTACATATGGAAAATTCGTAAGCCCTCCTAGAGAGGTCATTTAAGCACCTCATTTGCTAGTTTTAACCAATTTGGAGGCTTATTAATGTGTCTCCCAACAAGGATTGGGATTTAAGCCACTTTTGGTGGTTATTTATTGCTCTAAATGACTATCAGAGGCTATTTATTACACCTCCTTTGGTTTAGTATGAATTTGGCTTTCTTGGTGGCTGATAAATGGCCATGTTGCTATAAATTGCGAGGGGTGTAGACTTCATTCCTTTGAGAGAAATCAAAGGCGGTGTTTAGTGTTCTCTAGTGTTCTTTCACTAAGGGAGTTTCCTTGTTTTCCTCATATGAGAGTTCTCTTGTATTTTTCTCATCCTCTCTTCTATCCTTGCCCTTTGGTGTGACTAGCATCCCTTGGGTAGGAAGCAGACCGCACCAAGGTGTTGGTGATTAGTGTTATCAGTGGCTGATACCAAAGGAGAAACTTGAATTCATCAATTCAAGTTTGAACTAAATATTCAAAACCTTTTTTAAAAGGTATTTTTTATTTTTTTGTTTTATTTTTTTGTGTTTTAGATTTACTTAGTTATGATCTTGGATGTGTTTTTCTACTGTTTTCGTTGTGCACCAAAAGTCTGTAACGTCGTTAAAACCCTGCAATCACCTACGAAGTGAGCAATCCACAATCCACACAATAAACGATAGGGCTTTCAGTCAACTCATTGTTCCGAGTTTAATGCACTTGAGTGATCATGATTCCAACAAGAATGGAAGAAGTTAGATGATAGAGGAACTATAGGGAATTTTGAGAGATTAACAGCCAGATCACTGTTCATTAGGGCCCCTAAATACATGATTTAATCTCAAAATCCCGGCATCAAAAAGTTGAAAATAACCCCATTAAAAATGGGTATGAGATTTCTCATCAGGATCTCGATGCACTTTCATTGGATTCCCAGTGCTTCACTGGAGTTTTGGTGGTAGTCTAGAGCTAACGATCCCTTTGTCTGGCCCACTAGACTTCCGGTGCTACCCACCAGAGCCCCGGTGGTCCTCCTGCCATGAACTAAGTTCACAGAGCTATTAAATCTCTAAAATTCTCCTCTTCGCCCAACTCCAAAATCAAAATAAAACATACTCAGTTATATCCATAAACATCGAATTTAAATCAGAAACTCGCCTGAGATACACGAAGTTGTTACAAACATCCCACCATAAGACTTCTTGTCCCTGAGAAGCGTCACTAAGTGTCTTGAATGGACAACTCTGACTGCTGAGAGCTCATATCTACTTCCCGTTTCCAAGTTTCATCCTGAATGCGACCATATGCTGCCACAACAAAGCAACAGTCTTCCCCCACAAAATCTACTCATTATGATCAATAATCCGCATTGAATGCTTAACAAGACACCCCCACCTCCAACTCATATTTCCTCCGCTGCGATGCATGAAACACATCATGCAATTGAAGGTTCTGGGACGCTGCAAAAGTTGTTGGGTCTATGCCTGGCCATTTTTCGAATGGGCACGGGCACAGGCCCGTGTGTCCGAATGGCCCTACAAATCTCAATCCTCAATCTTCTTCCGCTAAACCGCGGAGGTTAAACCACCTTATACACAAACCTCCCCTATCTTCAATCCGAAATGGCTTGTGTGCCCAAGATGGCCCTACAAACCTACTCAATCCTCAATCCTCAATCCACTTTCGCTAAACCGTGGTGGTAAAGTCAGCCGATGCACAACCTCCTTAATCCTCTTAAGAATCTTAAGTGCCCCTACAAACCATAACGCCAATTTTCCCTGCTTTCCAGCCTCCGTGTCCCAATCACTGTGACACCTGAAGGAACACATAATCTCTCACACCGAAGATATAAATCTTTTGAAAATAACATTAAATTGAATGATGAATATTCTTAGGAACATATATTTTGGAAATGAATCGGGAGAACTTTAGAGAGTATATGGGGATAAGAAATGAGAAAAAGCAGTCTGCAAGGAATAGTTTGTGAAGAGAGAGCAAAACCTTTATTTATAGAGTTTTTCAAGGTTAGTCTTCTACTTTAAATTTAAAAACATCTTAACAATGAATGACTTATAAGCGTGCCTTTGCGCGCCTCGTGTGCAAAACCCGGAGGCACTAAGGCGCCAGAGGTAGTAAAGGCGCGTCGCATAAAAAAAGAAGGGGCAACACAGTCGGCAAAAAAGCCAAGAAAAGGCAGGTTGTTCCGTCATAAAAAGTGGGTTGTTCGGTAAAAAACAAATACAAAAATAAAGCAGCATTTAATGAAATAATAAAAAAAATACCGCCTTCAACCGCTCCTGCGAAAAGAGGGTTGTTTGTTCAAGACATGGACACAAAGCAGCTTTAAATTAAATAATAATAATAAAATTACTGGATTCAGCCATTTCTGCACGGCTGGGCAGCCGGACTCCAGAGTGCACCATCAACTGCATCCAGGGTATTGACAACTATTATCAATCCATCATATTATGATTTTTCTATGACTTGAAAATGCAAGTCTGCAGTGCATGAACATTTAAATAATTATCATGTTATATATATATATATATATATATATATATATATATATATATCATTAATTTTATCCTTATATCAAAATCTTTTAATATTCATCTAATTTATCTCTAAAAAGATACTCCTCTCCCATCTTTATCATGACACTTTATTTAAGTTAAATTTTTCGACTCTTATTACATTGCACAAACACTCACACTAAATAAGCATTTGGATAGTTATCTTGTTATATAATTTTAAAATTAAAAAATTTTCATCCACATCCTTATTTTTGATCTATAATTTATTTAACTGCCCAAGACTATCTCCTCCTAATCATGACATAACACACGCACAACCATTCTTGACTTTTTCAATGATGCGCAAACATTCTGCCAACATTACATTAGCATTTGGATAATTATCTTGACATATGAATTAATTTTTATTGATTGAATAATATATATATATGATATTTTAAATATCTATTTATTCAGCATGTTCTATATGTTTCTAAAATGTTTCATAACATTCTTGGTATAAATTTAATAATAGATAGCAGAATTTCATTTGAACTTTAACTCTTATTTTAAGGAGTTCAAATGTGTTACTCAACCTCAACTAATCTGAATTCATCTACCATCTTTCACAATCAATGTTTTATGTATATCTAGTATTATAAAACGTTTTATATTTTTCTCATGTGATAAATAATGTTTTAGACATATTTAATCATGAGTTGTAAAGTTCAATTTGAACTTGAACTCTTATTTTTTAAAGGAATTAAACTCTATCGCTCAATTTTTAATCAAAGGTAATCTAGGTATTGAATATAAAAAAGATCAATGTTTTATATCTCAAATATTCTAACACATTTCATACATTTCTTAATTGATGCAAATCATTCTAGATACTTATAAAATTACAGGTAATATAATTCAATTTTAACTAACTATTTTTTTTAAGAAGGATCCAAATCCAAATGTACCACTCAATTTATAACCAAATTAAATCCAAGATTTGACTTTAAAAATCAATGTTTTAAAGTCTTAAAAACATGAATTTGAATAATAATATCATTTATAAACTTTTACCATGATTTCCCAATAAAAACCGTGATTATATCATTTTTATCATTTACTACCGTATCTTATTATTTAATTTTTTTACAAAATAATTTCCATCAAATTTTGACATGAAGATTCAAAATATGAAATTCTTTCTATAAAAGTAAATCTCTAATTATTAAAAATTAATTTTTTAAATGAAAACTCATAATACATTAACAAAATATTTTTTTAAAACAAAAAATATTTCTTTTTAAACAAAAAAATCACACTTTTGTTTCATACCATTCCTTAATTAACAATGATGCTATGAATCGCAAGAGTTCCATGGCTCCTTGATCGACCGCCGTCTTGGCGAAAATCCTCAAACTTTCTACCCCCCCAGCTGATCTACCAAATTCACAACGATGCTATGAATCACAAGAGTTCCAACAAATGATTCTAGAAATGAGATCAAACGAGAGAAAAATGAATGAGCACAACAATTTACATGGGTGTGAAGAATCTATGTGTTCACGGAGAGACAAAACAATTTCACTATATAAGGGAGCCAAAATTATAGAGCAAGAACAACATACATAAACCCTAGCTTGAAAATGAGACTTTGTTGCGTCCTGTGTAGATTAACACGAAATTGCTTCAGTGTTTCATCCCTTGCTATCGGTGTTGAAGCCATGACCTCAACAGTAACTTCCACTTTAGTATAATGCAGAATATGTGAGGGTTTACGCCCGTAAACAACCTCAAATGGTATTTTCCCGTTAGAGGGGTGGAACGAGGTGTTGTCTCTATATTCTGCCCAAGTCAACCATGACACTCACTGTTTGGGTTTGTCCGAAGAAAAACACCTTAAATAAGTATTTGTTCACAACCTCTGTTCGGATGATAAGAGGAGCTCAATTTGAGTGTTGCCCCCTGTAGCCTGAAAAGCTCCTGCCAGAATAAACCGGTGAACACCAGGTTCCTATTGCTTACTATTGTTGTCGGTATTCCATGTAGTCACACTACCTCTAAAAAAACTCCCGCAACTGTATTTGTGGTATATGAGTGATTGAGTGGAATAAAATGTGTGTGTTTATTGAGACGGTCCACCACTACAAACACCACTTCAAAACCTTGAGACTTGGGCAGTCCAGACCCAAAGTCCATAGACACCTCTTCCCAAATTAAATTAGGAATTGGGAGTGGATGTATGAATCCCGCTGGACTTAAAGCCTCATATTTGTTTTTCTGACCGACTTCACATTCACAAACAAACTATTGTACCCTGTGTGTCATTCCAACCCAAAATATTCCACCTGCCAAGAGATTATATGTCTTCAAGTACCCTAGGTGTTCTCCCGTTGGTGAAGAATGGTAGTGGTGTCAAGCTTTGGAATCAGAGATGATTCCCTTGGTAAAACTAGTTGGTTTTTAAAGAATAACAACCCATTTCGGGTAGAATAATCAGGTTTAAACGTACTGCCCTGCTATAGTAATTTCATAATCGTTGTCAGTCCAACATCTCTTGCTAACTCCTCCTTTAGCACCGTGAGTTATTCCCTACTGGGTTCAGAAATTGCTAATTGCATACATTCTTCTTCCTGTGTCGCAATCTGGATATGTTTTCTGTCTCAATGGAGGAGCTGTGAGCCGGAAGAGTTCAAAGCAGCCAGTTGTTGCCGATTTTACAGCGGAGTCTGAATATATAGTGGCTTATGATGCAGCCAAGGAAGCCGTTTGGATTCAAAACTTTGTCCAGGAGCTTGATGTGGTGCCTAGCAGCAAAGATCTCATTACATTGTATTGTGATAATACTGCAGCGGTGACTCTTGCGAAAGAACCAAGGTCACATCAACGGACAAAGCATATACTCCGAAAGTATCACCTCTTGAGGGATTTCTATCAAAGGGGTGAAGTTGCAGTGAGCAGAGTGTCCACAGAAGAGAACGTGGCAGACCCCATGACTAAAGGCCTATCTCAGCAGAAGCATGAATATCATGTGAGAGTTGGCGGGTTAAAGGTTGTTAGCAGTTGGCTCTAGTCTAAGTGGGAGTCTGTTGGAGTCGGTGGCCTAGAACCAACTACTTTGTACTTTATTCATTAATAAAAGCCTTATCACATCTTGATTGTTCTTTTGTGTGACAATGCATGTGATAATGTCCTAAGGATAGCTATTGCATTAAATGGTCATAACATATCCCTGCTATGATGAGAACCCAGAAGTGTCATAACATTGTTCTTGAATATATGTTATATGGCTGAATGATATTATTTGAGGGACACAAATAATACAGGCCATTAGGGGTGATGACTCATAAAACTTTGAGGCACCATCTCATGGTGTGCGCCCTTGGTAATATCCAGGAGAATATTATGAGAACGAGACCCGCCAGTAGGAAATCCACATTTCATAGTGTCATTGGATGTTCCTATCTACGGACGTGTGTATTGATCCTTAGACTTTAAGATTATTACTAATGGGTATTACAACTCGCGTACTTAGATGTATTGATGAAAACTGTGACGACACACTGTTCACAGTGAGGTAGGATACGTTGGGTGTGTCAGGAGTAATACTGCATTAATAGATAATGCGAGAAAGGATTTGTCCCTTATGTTCCATAACTTAAGTAGATATCTTAGGCCATTTGATGGAATTGATATAGCCTAAATAAATCCATGACAATGGTAAGGTATAGGCGAGTTCGATTCCGGAAAGTCAAAGAAAGAATAATCGAGCACATTGGTTGATGACACTAGCATGCAACTCGCTTGATTAGAGATATCGAGGAAAAGAGATTATATTACATGGTAAGAGTTCGTATGAGGTGACACGTCATTGCGGCGTTAACATCTTTCTCTATGGGTGCCTTGGCGTGTTGCTAGATGCTAACCTTGGACTTTACGCAGGCTTCACCTAATGCCACTGAGAAAGAGTCCTAGAGGGTCACACACTAAGTGTGTCCATGTATCTTAGTTAAATATTAATTTAACAAGTTAAATAAAGATTATTCCCGACTATGGTTTAATAATTATTTAAGGATTCCTGATCGTATTTATTTCGACACTAGTTATTCGAGAGAATATATTGTGGACGAAATAATATTTATTAGCGAGTGATGCAGTTATATTTATTTAAGAAATAAATAGCCATGACTCAAGGTCTAATAAATGCTGTGAAGGAAATAAAGTAAAGTGGAAAATAAAAGTACACGCCGTGTATATTAAATATACACGCCGTGTAGTTTTATGGAAAACGAGTACACGCCGTGTATTAATGATTACACACTGTGTAGTTTTTCCAGTCAGGATTTTGAGAATATAATATTTTTTTATTAAATGATATTTATTATAATCAGCGTGGGCGCATGTCAAGAAATTAATTGTTCAACATGAGAGTTTTCAATAAGAGTTAATGAAATAAATAAAACGTGTAACACATTTATTTATTGTCATAACTCTATAACCTCAAACCCGATTATAAATATCCTCACAACCCCAACACTTTTTCACAAGAGAATCGTTGTGCACAACAATTTTGGAGAATTCTTTGAAGGACGAAAGAACTCCTTCCTCCAAGAACGCCCTCAAGACCGAGAGACCAAGGCGATCGAAGGCGGACATCGCAAGCAAAGGTTCTTCCGCGCTAGCACCCGGAGATCCCTTCGGCGACGTTCGGAGATATGTGGCACACGTGTGGATCACCACCAGAGGAATACTACACTTGGATTCTACGACACAATGACGGATCACAGGATCGTGATCAGAGACATCAATGAAGGAAGAATTCCACCAAGGTAATTCTTGTGAATTAATTAAATTAATTATAACCAACATATGATGATGCTATCTCTATGGTTCCAGGATTCCCTCTTAATTTTTTCGTTCCTCGTTCTATTCTGAAGATTCGGCGTTTTACATCGTTATAGATCTCGGATTAAACGTTGTTTAACGTTAAAATTAAAGTTGGGCAAACCCACCAACATGCTTTCGCTGCGCCCGAAACCTAAGAGTGGTATCAGAGCGGTCATATCGTTGATTATAATTATTTAGTTTTTTGTTGGTGATCTACGCATTAAATAATTTAGTTGTTTCAATTAAAGTTAATCTTTCTTTAAATCTGAATCTCAAGATCTGTTCCTCCTCTATCGTTTCTCGTTCACCATACAGAAACGACCTTTTCTTTTAATTTTGATTAAAATGAAACAGAGGATCTCATCTGGAGGAGCCAAACGTTTCTGGCCGTACAACACCAGAATACATGACGTGTATTCGGAAGTACACGCCGTGTAGTCTAGGTTCAATGCATTGACTGATCCGCCAAATCAGGCCGTGTATTAGAGTATACCTATGTCATTTATGACACCGTGTGTTGACCAAGAACAAGTGGCACACGGTTTTCGGATTACTCGACGTGTGGTCCAACTGAACACGACGTGTAGTCCCTTTGGGTTCGGGTTGGACCGTGTACCCCGTACACGACTTGCCCGGCTGGAAACCGCGTAACGCAGAAACTACACGGCGTGTGTCCCAGTGTACATGCCGTGTACTCTGAAAATTTCCGAAGTACATTAACACGCCATGTCCCCGGGCGTGTACTTCAGATGGACGGTGAAGAAAAGTACACGCCGTGTAGTCGGAACTACACGCCGTGTACTCACCCAAATTATGCAGATTTATTAAAATTTATTATTATATTATACAAACCCTTGAGACGTGTACCATAGTGCATGCATAAAGTTGAGGCACAACACGTGATAGGTGTTTTATATATATGTGTTTAATTTAACATCTGCGTAATAAATGAGAATTCACCGGGTTTCCTCCAAGGTACAAGTTACGTACAAGGATAATTTTAAATAAATTTATTTGTTTAAAATTATGATGGATGAGAATCTCAAGGAAATTCAGAAAAGGATTTAAGATAAAAGGATTGATTAATTAAAAGATAATTAATTGATTCAAGCGTGATTTATCTTAAGCAAGAACGATTAAAGAATTGAATGCTAGTTTTATTTATGCATAAATATCGTTTCATGTATGGATGATCATGAGCTAGACCGAGACCTTTGTATGTGAATGGTTTATTTTAATTTATTTATTTAAATTAAATTTGTTGGCCTGCGAGCCATCTTCTCATTAATATGTAGGGCCTGCGCGCCCAAGGATTATTTTATGTAAAACCCCCTTTTTACCCCTCACCTACGTGTGAGATAAATGCATATGTAATGGATGGAGCTCCCAAGCTAGTGGAGGCAGCTCAAGTCAAGAGCCAAGATGAAACTAATCCAAGGAGATACAAAGGTGGACAAGTGGAAAGCTGTAAACACGAACCCAAAAGGTTCAAGGTGTTTCTCCCCTAGGTCTTGGGTTAGTTTATCAGCCGCTAGATAAACCAACCAATAGAAAAATCTCATGATCATACCATTTATTTTATTTCTGTCAGTTGCATGGTTTATTTATTGTGGGAGTGTTGTCATGATCACACAATTAATGAATTAAACGAGCATGCAAGATGGAACTAAAATAAAATCAGCTTATACGTAAATATTATCTTAGACATGGTTAATCACTTAAGTATATCTCACTTAATATTAAAAAGCATGTAATAAAAGATAATAAATTGGAAATTTACGTATAAGGATAAAACCCCTCAAAAGAAATATTAAGTCGGTATAGCCTTCCATAATCTTGGTTAGAATCGAACCATAGTTCAAAGTGCTTGACCAACCCTAGTTGGGGTGCTTTTAATTATCGGGGAATTCTAATTCAAGGTTTTGGGTTGACTTGACTTGGTTCGCATCAAGGTTTGACTGCCACAACAGGACTTGGTGTGACCAAGAGGCAAAGGTTGAGGAAATCCAAAATAAAAGGATTTCAGGATTGAGGAGTCCACTCAGTGGATCAAGGAGCTACGAGTTAATGCAGTTGACATTTGAAATGCCTACCTAAAACCCTTCAAGTTGCTTGACAAACCCTAGTTGGGGTAATGCGAAGGGCAATATGGATCCTTGCCACTAGAATATTCAGGCAACAAAATATTCCGAAGTCAATGGTGAGAGCTATTGGATTTCGATAAAATAGTTGGAGACTAATAAGTATTAATTTATTTATTTGTCTCAGCTTTTTAATAAAGTACCAAACCTTTTCTCATCTTAATTTGTAGAAACGAAAAGAAAATGACTTCAAACATATCATTGCGAACCATACTTGAGAAGGAAAACCTTCTCACCAGCACCAATTTTCAAGAGTGGCAGAGGCGTTTATGCGTCATCCTTCACCATGAAAGGAAATTGTATGTGCTGGAAGAGCCTATTCCAGTTGCGCCTAGGAAAGAGGCCAGTGATGAGGAATTATCTCTCTATATGAAACACATGGATGATGCCACATATTTCCAGTGTTTCATGCTATCAACCATGTCCAATGAGATCTTGAAGCAACATGAAAACATGGACGCGTATAGAATGATATCTCACCTTAAGGATCTCTACCAAGAGAAGGAGAGACAATAGAGGTATGAGATCTCCAATGCTTTGTTTACAACTAAGCTTGGAGAGTCTGCGCCAGCTGGTCCTCATGTAGTCAAGCTTATTGGCTACATTGAATGCCTGGACATCTTAGGGATTAAATTCCCGGATGAGTTGCGTACAGATCTCATCCTATCATCACTACCCAAGACCTTATCTAGCTTCATTGTCAATTATAACATGATAGACAATGAGAAGAGTCTATCGGAGCTTCTGACCTTGATTCGCTAGGTAGAAAAGGACATGGGGCGTGACAAACCCGCAGTCCTTATGGTGAACAAGAAAAGGAAGGACAAGGAAAAGGGGCCAAAGACCTAGAAACGGTCTAAAGCCCCCGAGCACCGTCCCTCCAAGAAGGGGAAGATCTAGAGGCAAGGAAAGGAATGAGAGACAATGTGTTTTTCATGTGGAAAGTAGGTCCACTGGAAGAGGAACTGTACCCAAAAGCATGGGGATGCTAAAGGTGCGTTCGTTATCGAGTGTAATCTTTCCATTTCTACACATTGGGTATTAGATACAACTTGTAAGGCTCACATATATATTCAAATGTAGGAACCAAGTAGATTTAGAAAGATTGCCAGAGGAGAGGTGGATCTTTGAGCTGCCAATGGCGCAAGGCTGGCTGTGTTGGCTATTGGCGATTACCATCTCTCATTACTGATTGGAATGATTTTGGTTTTACATAACTGTTATTATGTGCCTAGTGTTACCAAGAACATAATTTCTATATCTTGTTTGGATATGGATGGATTTATTTTCAAGTTTGGAAATAAAGGTTGTCTCTTTTATAAGAACAACGTATGTTATGGCATGACACATTTAAATAATGGTTTGTATGTATTAAATTATGAAAACCAAGTATTGACAATTGATAACGAAACAAACTCACATGACTCATACATCACCCAGTTGTGGCATCACCGTCTCGGTCATGTGAATGAGAAGCGCTTGAAAAAGATCTACCAAGATGGCTATTTAGACTCTACTGAGCTAAAACCACTTGATAGATGTCATGCTTGTTTACAAGGAAAAATGACCAAGCCGCCTTTTGGTGGACATGGTGAAAGGGCCACAAAGCTTCTAGGATTGGTACACACAGATGTGTGTGGACCATTTCCAGTAGAAGCTAGAGGTAGATATTCTTACTTCATTACTTTTACTGATGATTTGAGTAGATATGGCTATGTCTACTTAATGAGGTATAAGTCAGAGTCCTTAGAGAAATTTAAGGAATTCAAGAATGAAGTAGAGAATCAGCTTGGTAAGAATATAAAGAAGATTTGATCGGATCGAGGTGGAGAATATCTGAACCAAGAGTTCATCGATCTTCTATGGGAGTCTGAGATTCTATCTTACCTCACTCCTCCTTATACACCACAGTGGAATGATTTTAGTGAAAGGAGGAACCACACCTTGTTGGACATGGTGAGGTCGATGATGAGTTATGCAGATCTTCCATTATCCTTTTGGGGATATGCATTACAAACTGAAACATACACATTAAACTGAGTACCAACTAAGGTGGAAAATGGAATTCCCTCCGAGCTATGGAATGGAAAGAAACCCATTTTGTCACACACACATGTATGGGGGTGCGAGGTGTTTTTTAAGGCCTCCTCAGGCAACAAACTAGAACCCTAGGGCACGGGGTGTATCTTTATAGTATATCCCAAAGAAACGAAAGGATATTACCTATATAACCCTTCAGACAAGAAAGTGACTGTCGCCAGACAAGCCGTCTTTCTTGAGAGGGAGCAAATCCTCAAGAAGGATAGTGGGAGAAAGATTGACTTCGACAAAGTTGATGCTCAAGATACATAGGAGTTGATACAGGAACAAGTTCCACAGGTCCCCGTGGAAGAGGTTCTAGAAACACAAGTACTACGTAGGAGCTCAAGATAGGTAAGGGAACCAAAGAGTTTTGGTTTCCTAGTCACCGAGGATGGTGAATCATTATTGTTGGACAATGATAAACCTCTCTCCTACATGGAAGCAGTAGAAAGCTCATAAGATGCAAGATGGCTAGAAGCTATGAATTCTGAGATGGATTCCATGTATCAGAACCAAGTCTGGATTCTGGTCGATGAGCCAGTTGATGTAAAGCCTGTTGGATGCAAATGAGTGTTCAAGAGAAAGCTGAACATGGAAGGTCAAGTTAGCACCTATAAAGAAAGGCTAGTGGCTAAAGAGTTCAGAAAGAGTCAAGGAATTGACTATAATGAAACCTTCTCACCAGTTTCCATGTTTAAATCTATAAGAATCATACTTTCCATAACATCTTACCATGACTATGAGGTTTGGAAGATGGATGTCAAAACAATATTCCTTAACAGGAACCTTCAGGAATATGTCTATATGACACAACCAGAAGGGTTTGTGACACCAGGTGAAGCTAAACGGGTTTGCAAGTTGCATAAATCCATTTATGGATTAAATCAATCATCCAGGTCATGGAACATTTGATTTGATGAATCCATAAAGGAAATTGGGTTCATTAAGAACGAATGTGAGCCATGTGTTTATAAGTGGTTTAATGGGAATGCGGTCGTTATCCTAGTAGTATATGTTGATGACATATTGCTTATTGTAAACGATGTACCAGTCTTACAGTCAGTTAAGGACTGGTTGAACAAGTGTTTCTCCCTAAAGGACTTGGGTGAAGGAGCCTACATTCTAGGGATCAAGATAATTCGTGATAGATCCAAGAGGCTGCTTGGACTAAGTCAGGGTACATACATTGACCAGATAGTAAAGAGATTTAGTATGGAATAATCCAAGAGGGGATTAGTTCCAGTGTCACATGACCTACATCTTTCTAAGAAAACGTGTCCTCAGACACAACAAGAGAAAGATAGAATGAGTAAGATCCCATATGCTTCGGCTATAGGATACAACATGTATGCTATGTTATATACTAGGCTTGATGTTGCCTATGCATTGAGCATGGTAGAAAGATATCAAGAAGATCCAGGAGAACAATATTGGACTGCTGTTAAGACTATCCATAAGTATCTAAGAAGAGCTAAGGATATGTTCTTGGTGTATATAAGAGACGAGGAGCTTGTCATCAGAGGGTATGCTGATGCTGGTTCTCAGACAGATCAGAATGATCTGAAGTCGCAATCTGGATACGTTTTCTGTCTCAATGGAGGAGCTGTGAGATGGAAGAGTTCAAAGTAGCCAGTTGTTGCCGATTCTACAGTGGATTCTGAATATATAGTGGCTTCTGATGCAGCCAAGGAAGCCGTTTGGATTCATAACTTTGTCTAGAATCTTGATGTGGTGCCTAGTAGTAAAGATCCCATTACATTGTATTGTGATAATATTGCAGCGGTGGATTTTGCGAAAGAACCAAGGTCACATCAACAGACAAAGCATATAATCAGAAAATTTTACCTCTTGAGGGATTTCTATCAAAGGGGTGAAGTTGTAGTGAGCAGAGTGTCCACGGAAGAGAATGTGGCTGACCCCATGACTAAAGGTCTATCTCAGCAGAAGCATGAATATCATGTGAGAGCTAGAAGGTTAAAGGTTGTTAGCAGTTGGCTCTAGTCTAAGTGGGAGTCTATTGGATTTGGTGGCCTAGAACCAACTACTTTGTACTTTATTCATTAATAAAATCCTTATCACATCTTGATTGTTCTTTTGCGTGACAATTCATGTGATAATGTCCTAAGGATAACTGTTGCATTAAAGGGTCATAGAAGATCCCTACTATGATGAGAACCCGAAAGTTCCATAACATTGTTCTTGAATATATGTTCTATGACCGGATGATATTATTTGAGGGACACAAATAATACAGACCATTAGGGGTGAGGACTCATAAAACTTTGAGGCACCATCTCATGGTGTGTGCCCTTGGTAATATCCAGGAGGATATTATGAGAACGAGAACTGCCAGTAGGAAATCCACATTTCATAGTGTCATTGGATGTTCCTATCTGCGGACGTGTGTATTGATCCTTAGACTTTAAGATTATTATTAATGGGTATTACAACTCGCGCACTTAGATGTATTGACGAAAACTGTGACGAATCACTGTTTGCAGTGAGGTAGGATACATTAGGTGCATCACGAGTAATGCTGCATTAATAGATAACGTGAGAAAGGATTTGTCCCTTCTGTTCCATAACGGAAGTAGATATCTCAGGCCCTTTGATGGAATTGATATAGCATAAATAAATCCATGGTCATGGTAAGGTATGAGCGTGTTCGATTCTGAAAAGTCAAATAAAGAATAATCGAGCACATGGGTTGATGACACTAGCATGCAACCCGCTTGATTAGAGATATTGAGGAAAATAGATTATATTACATGGTAAGCGTTCGTATGAGGTGACACGTCATTGCGGAGTTAACATATTTCTCTATGGGTGCCTTGGCGTGTTGCTAGACGCTAACCTTGGAATTTAGGCATGATTCGCCTAATGCCACTAAGAAAGAGGCCTAGAGGGCCACACACTAAGTGTGTCCATGTATCTCAGTTAAATATTAATTTAACAAATTAAATAAAGATTATTCCCGACTGTGGTTTAATAATTATTTAAGGATTCCTGATCACATTTATTTCGACACTAGTTATTCGAGAGAATATATTATGGACGAAATAATATTTATTAGCAAGTGATGCAGTTATATTTATTTAAGAAATAAATATCCATTACTCAAGGTCTAATAAATGTTGTGTAGTAAATAAAGGAAAGTGGAAAATAAAAGTACACGCCGTGTATATTAAATATACACGCCATGTAGTTTTATGGAAAATGAGTACACACCGTGTATTAATGATTACACGCCGTGTAGTTTTTCCTGTCATGATTTTGAGGATATAATATTGTTTTATTAAATGATATTTATTATAATCAGTGTGAGCACATGTCAAGGAATTAATAATTCGACATTGGGGTTTTCAATAAGAGTTAATGAAATAAATAAAACGCGTAACGCATTTATTTATTGTCATAACTCTATAACATCAAACCTGATTATAAATATCCTCACAACCCCAACACTTTTCCACAAGACAATCGTTGTGCACAACAATTCTGGAGAATTCTTTCAAGGCTGAAAGAACTCCTTCCTCCAAGAACTCCCTCAAGACCGAGAGACCAAGGCGATCAAAGGCAGACATCGCAAGCAAAGGTTCTTCCACGCTAGCACCCAGAGATCCCTTCAACGACGTCTGGAGATACGTGGCACATGTGTGGATCACCGCTAGAGGAATACTACACTTGGATTCTATGACGCAACGACGGATCACAAGATCATGACCAGAGACATCAACGAAGAAAGAATTCCACCAAGGTAATTCTTGGGAATTAATTAAATTAATTATAACCAACATATGATGATCCTATCTCTATGGTTCCAGGATTCCCTATTAAGTTTTTCGTTCCTCATTCTATTCCGAAGATTCTACGTTTTACATCGTGAGGGATCTCGGATTGAACGTTGTTTAACGTTAAAATTAAAGTTGGGCAAACCCACCAACGCACTTCTGCTGCGCCCGAAACCTACAGAGAATAGGAGTTGTGGCCATTCTTTCCTTAAGCGTCTCAAATGCTTCTTGAGTTCAGGTGTCCACCTATACCCTTCTTTTTTTGTCAAAGATATCAGTGGTCTTGATATCTTCCCATAAACCTTGACAAACTTCCGATAATAATCCGTTAGCCCCAAAAATCACCTCACTTCTTTTGCATTCCTTGGATTTTGCCACAATTTAACCACCTCTAGTTTTTTAGGGTCCATAGTTAATCCTTGAGCTGAAATAATATACCCCAAATACTCCACAGTTCTTCCAAAAGTGCACCTTTTCTTTTTAGCAAACAACATGTTGTCTTTCAACGATTGACGAACTTCTTACACCATTTCCAAGTGCTCATTCCAAAGTCCATAGTGCTACAATGACCTGTCGGTGTTTCCTGGTCAGTTCTGCTACAGTCGGTCAGAGTTGGTACAGTTTCCCAAAATTTGGATCGGAATACTTCATCCTCTGGACCCCCGGAGTAGGGGCACGTTGCCCCCTGCAACCCCTAACGAGTTCATTGCAGAGATCGACCCGCAAGAGTTGTGGTCTGGTGTGTATTATGAGTCGCTAGCATCTGGACCAACATCATCCAAACGGATCGGGCTACACCAATCCAATGTGTGGCAGGCGCATTCATTAGCCTAAAGGATATTACGAGGTATTCGTAGTGTCCATGTGTGTTTGAATGTTGTCTTCCCACCATCCTCTTCCTTCACATGTACCTGGTGGAAACTTGATTTTAAATCTACCTTGGTGAAATATTCTGCCTCATGCAGCTCATCCATCAACTCTTCTATGATAGGAATGAGATACCTGTCTAACACCGTCAATCTATTCAAAGCCTTGTAATCCATGCATATTCTCCACCCTACACCCTCCTTCAAGTTGATCGCATGATCGGTCTCCCTCTTAGGTGGTATCTCTCGAGGTGCTTAAAAAAATATACAAAATTGACTCAATTTCTCTTGCATTTGTATCTGCTGGCTTTCTCTCAATTCTAGCCCCATTATTTCCATCACTTCTGTCAACGCCCTCTACAATCCTGGATCCTGCAGTTTTCCCCTTCTTATATACTCCTGAAGTTCTCCTGACATCTCTATTGTGGATTTCACCCCCTTTAAGGTAATTCTCTTACATTTCCTTTCCAGGTCCATAGTCATATTAATCCAGTGACTTGTGATGTATCCCAAAGTCTCTATCCACGATATTCCCAACACCAAATCTGGCCTTGTGGTGTCAAAGACATATGCATCCACCACAAAGCATTCTACTCCCAACAATATCTCCAGGGACCGAGACATTCCTTCATATTTCACTCCATATGCAGTAGCTCCCAACATTTCCATTTATGACACTTCCCATCTGGTACTGTCTTTCCTTCAGAACCTTCCGTCTTTATTTCTTCATTTTATTGGGGATCTACACATTCCCATACCATTAGTTTGTAAACATTTTCTTGAAATTTATGCGCAGGGTCTAAATTTTGTCTGTAGGAATAACACAATCCCTTGGCCTTTCTCTCCTCAAATTCTTCTTTGGACAAATTCCTGATTCCCTTCCACCTTGGCACGATTCCACTCCTCTCATTCACATCCCCTGCCATAACAATTCTTACTGGATTGGTGTTCCAACTCCTTTCCTGTTGTCAAGCCATGTTTCTCCTGTTTCAAGCCTCGAGCTGCTTAACTGTTCCTTTAACTATCAACTCTTTATATTCTCTTGGCCAAAGTCAATAATCGTGCCTTGTTTTTCGGTTCATGTGTCATCACAGTGCTTCTTATTTTTGATCCCAGTACCCCTATGAATGAACTCATGCACCACTTCTCAGTAAAATCCGGTACTCACAGCGCCGCCCGTTCAAACTTTTCAATGTATGCATGCACAGAACCACTATGCCACAATTGATTTAGGAATATTACTATATCTTTCTCCGCTGTGCTCTGATAATGACCAAGAAACTCTGCTCAATGTCGTGCATTACTCTACCTTCCATCACCAGCACAATCCTGTGATCCCGTGCCTTTTCCACAGTTTGCATACTACTATCACCTTCCTCCACTTCAGTCGATTTGCCTTTCTTCTTTCCGCTGCTGGATTTCTCCGCCTGGTTCCTCACGAATTGGTTGAGGTGGCACAGAGTGCTGAAACATCATGTATTTTTTGTTGGAGGGCTATTACCACTGTCTCCAACTTCGCTTGATGCTAGAGTCCCCCCACCTTCAGCTCTACTGCTGTTATTTCCATGTATGTGATTCTGCTCTCCAAGACAACACACCCACAACTACAACCACACGAAAAACAAGGATTTCATACCAGAAGCTCTCTTTGATCCAAGAAATGACTAATTTCAATGAAAACACCAAATGATAGAGCTTCCAGATCAAGGGTGGGATTAACAAGACCGTTCTACTATTAAGATGATTCGAAACACTTTCAAAGTGTCGGGAACCTTGGTAGCACCGGTTCGTGCGACACTCCTGAGAGAAGAATACTTCTCTCCAGACCAAGGCTAACAACCTCCTAACAGGTGTGGTCCTCAGTAGGGCCTCCCCTCTCCCTTTATTACCTCCATTCCCAAGACAATTATTTAAGAAACTATGTAATGTCAACTCTGCATGAATACCTTCCCAACTACCCCTAACGGGTACCCCTCCTTTGGTATGGAAATTGTATTGGTAGCCTGGCCAGCCACCCGACACTAAGTTCCTATCAACTTCAATGTCTTTGTCAAAAGATGAAGTCATATAGATTATTAAATGTTATGTGACGATTAGTATGTGAAGATGATTGAAGAAAAAACTCAATATATATGTACAACAAAGTCAGCTTACCATATGTTCAATGTTTCGACATCAATGATTGAATATGGAGATCATTATTTGACATGTGAATGAACAAAGATAAGTCTTTTAAAAATAAAGATTCACTTACTAGGATTGAGGATTGAAATATTGAAGATTAGAATTTTAATGATAGGAATTTTTAAGGGCAATACTATGAAGTTATTTATGATTGGAGCATATTAAGTCATCAACCAATGGGCTTCTCTTAACCCATCCAACACAATATTTATGGTATGTTAAAGAAAAGAACATCCAAAGTGAAATGATTTTTTTTGGTCTAGCTCAAAATCACCACCAATAGTTATATCTTTTCGATGTTGATGAGTCAAACTTTGACCTAGGAAAATTTAGGAGTAGGTGGTCAAAGTTTTACCAGGGGATTAATGTGAACGTAATGGAAGAGACTAAACTCTTTTACAATGGTCACGTTCTCCAATGATCATATTTCAATATATATATATAAAGGACCCTTTGGCATTTGAAACGAGCATCAAATTTACCGAGACCCAAGAATAACAAAAAAGTAAAGAGTGGAACATATGCACTGTGATTTGAAGTTAATTTTTTTCCACTAGGTTCTTGATATGTAACATTGTTAAATATTTAACAAGACACAACTTTTGATTTGTAATCCTCATTTCATTGGTTTTCTTTACAAGACCATTTTTTCTTTGATTGAGAAGGAAGAATCCTCAAGGAGAAGGATTTTCCTGAATCCACCAACCATTGTGTAGATATGTGACCACTGATTAAACTCATTGGGAATTTGTCAAATATAGGGATAAGATCCAGCCTTTTATTTGAGTTCATGAATGAGTTTTGGGGATAAGAATTTTTTTGTATTCAACTTCAGTGGAATTTATATGCTTATAGGGGTCTGGGCATTTCTTATCTCAGACCTATGTAAAATCCTCACGTGCTTTAGTGATTTATTATTTATCTGATATATTTTTTATCTGTATAGTTTGATTAAATGATTATCTTTTCATCTTACATTAAAGTGGTGTCTAAATTTTTCTACACCCTTCCAGCAGTCATCCGATCAAAATGAGATTATTTGTCTCTGTCAGATACTGAATGCTTAAGCAAGACTAAATTATTAGCAAAGATTCAAACGTGGACTCAGATGTACCAAGATAATTTATATCAAAAAATTATTTTATTATTAAATAAAACAAGATAACACTTCATATTTTAAATCTAAATGTTGTTTTTCTATAATTTTCTGACTACTTGTACATTTTTATTTAAAAAATCACAATATTTTAGTGCTAATTGAACTTACGTGTCAAACCCAAAGCAATATGAGTACTAAAATTCAATGTTTTAAATATATATCAATGATTTATTAATGATCCATATATAAATAACTTCAACTTCCTGCAAACATTTCAGTAATAAATTCATGGAGAACATATAGTAAAGTATATCCCGATAAAAGTTCTTTTTAAGGTTTTGAGCTCGACTTTCTTCACTTAAATTATTTGGAGGAAAATCTGTAAGCAATGCCCCCCCCAAAAAAATTAATAAAACATTGATGGAGAAGGCTTTAAATTTTAGTGATTCCATGGCTACCTATAAAAGTCTTTGATTCTAAATTTTGCGGCACTTAAAAAAAATAAATGGTTGGATGAATTAAGAAACATTCTCTACTCCATGATGAAACTTTGAAGACAAGTGAAATTGTTAGTTTTTAGTATCATAATTCATTAAGTTTTTTCTTCTTCTTGATGTTGGTGTATTGTCACCTTTGTGATAAAAATCGAGGAAATTGAATATGACCATGGTAAAGAGTTAATTTTCTTCCATGACCATTCAGAATATGAGCGGTTAGGAATCCATTGAATTTAAATTTGATCCAATTTAAGTCATCAAATTACCATGTAACTGAAGTTAAATTCATTGGAGACCTAATTGATCGAGAATCCATACAATTCAGTATCATCGTAATAGGTTTATAAACAAGGATTATCCTAAATTTATAGTATAATTTACCTTCGATTAGAGTTCCCACATTGATGAATTATCAATCAATAAATCATAAAAAATCTTTACACTATATTGTGATATGATAAGAACATATCTCTCCTCAATGCCTTCATATATAAATTCATCTCTCTCTACCTCAAATAAATTCATAATCTTTTGTCAATATTCAATTCATTTTATTCAATCACATTTAATAATTAATTATGTTTTAGGATATTTTGGGATTAAAGTTTAGTTCATTGGATTTTTTGAATATTGTTTAAAGTGATTAAAATTATGAATTTAATTGATTTATTTAATTTCGGGAGTAAAATGAATGACTAGTTATTGATGTTGGAGTCTGCATCCCACATCGGACTTGTGGTCCGGTGTGGTTTTTAGTATTCATTATAAAAGAACCTCAAGACCTCCTTTAGAGAGCACCTTGGAGATTCAGGTTTCTCTATTTTTATCGTTCTATATGGTATCATAGTAAGCCCTACCCCTCGGATCCCCTACCCGCTGCGCGTGACAACCTCGCCCTAGGTCGCGATCGGCCCATGGCGCCCTCTTCGCGCTGCTCCCGGTGGATCCCTCCCGACGGTCCTGCTCCCGGTGAGCGCCTCTAGCCACTGTGGCTCCCTCCCAACGGATCCATCCCGGCGGTCCTACTCCCTGCGCGCGACACTCCAGGCGGACTCCTCCGCCTCCCATCCCAGGCCTGACGCCCCTGTTCCTCCCGGCGAAACCTCCACCTCTAGGCGTACACCCCCACCTCCTGACCTAGGCCCCTCTCTTCCCGGTGTATCCCTCCCTGCGGTCATTCGGTGTCATCCGACCTCTCCTTATCCACAACACCCTTCCGACAGACTCCCGATTATGCCCAGCGCCTGCCCTCCCGGCTCTGTCCGCTGTTCTCCCCTTGGCCAGGCCCTCTGCGTTCCTCCCTACTGTCGCGCCTCCCTGTGACAGCCTCGTGTGCACCGCAGTGGTGCACCAACACTCTTCTTCCTCCACCATGGCTCATCACTTAGACCGCCTAGAATCCAGGCCCTTTGGCGCCGACAGATCCTGCAACAATTCTGCGGAATCCCCACCTCCCATCACCGGCCCCGTAAGTGCGGCTTTCCCGGTGCTAATGTGGTTTTCCCGGTGTATCTTCGACCGACCCCACTAGTGCAGCATTCCTAGCACTCTGTCAACTTGCACGGTCTGTGTGGTTCCTCTACTGCGCCCGCAACAACTTCATCCATCCATCATCCTAAGGGGGATCTGTGATCTTGAGAGGGATCTACGATTGTTGTTTGTTTCTTTTTTATTTCATATTATTTTGTAATCAAGCTGGGTATGTCCATCTTGAGGGGGAGTGTTTATAGAGTTTCTTGTTTGCTTTGTATTGTTGTTTCTTTGGTCTCTTTTCTTTATGTGTCCAAGCTAGGTACATCTAACTTGAGGGAGAGTGTTGGAGTCTACATCCCACATCGAACTTGTGGTCCGGTGTGGTCTTTAGTATTCATTATAAAAGAACCTCAAGGCCTCCTTTAGAGAGTACCTTCGAGATTTGGGCCTTTTTTTTATCATTATACAATTGAAAATTCTTTATTTTATTGGTTTGTAGGGAAAATAGTAGGCTGAAGTTGTGAGGGAAAAAAGGAATCTAATTGCAGCATTATGTATGAGTCACTTTGGAACGCAGAGGGCTCATATGTAAGTCATTCTGAGCTGCCATTGAAGAGAATTTGACAATGGACCAATATACGTAAGAGTCACCCTAAGACTCTGATAAATACATAAAAGTAAATCCAAACTTCAGTGCATGTGTAAAGGTCCTTGACTTTGTTTCTGGAAATGAAGAGCAACGCTTCCCTGAGATGCAGAAGGGTCCTTAGCTCATACGCAAAGTCCCTTGGAGTTGCAGACTGGAAATGCAACAAAGTCATGAGTCACCCTCTGTATATAAAAGCAATCATAGGTGATATGTAAAGGTATCCATGACTCACCCTGTATATGTAAGGGTCATCTTAGTCAGTACGTAAGGTTCATCGGGAACTTCCTTGTGAAGCGTAAGGGTTTCATACTTTGTAGGGTAATTGAAGTCGATATTTAAGAGTTTTTTTAAAGTACTTGGAATACGTAAGAGTGATATGAGGATACGTAAAGATCACCTCACCTGATATGTAAAGGTTATTTTGACATACCATACGATACGTAAGGGTCCCGTCCTTTACAAAATCTAGACAAAAGCATGCCGTGTGAGGAAAATATTTTAAAATATTTAGAAGTAACTATCACTACTAGAAATAAGGGCTTTAACGACCGCTAAAAGCCGTCGGTAAATCCCTTTACCGGTCGCTTAGCTTCCGCCAACCGACGAACATTTTTGGCCTGTCGCTAAAGCCTTTAGCGTCCGCCGTTTGGCGAACACTAAAGATCAACCCCAAAAAACGCGATTTTCGATCCGGAATACATTAGGCGGCGCGGGTGTGGTTGGAGGGTTTCCAAAAGCTTGCTTCATCGGCCATGGCGGATGCACGATGGCCGGGGAGGGTCGGGGTTAGTTAGGGGCAGTCGTTGTGTGGTGGGGTGATGTCGGGGGGAGACCGGAGGGTTGCAAAAGGTACATTGGTGTGCCCAGGATGACTGCAGGTGACAAGGGTGAGGGTGGGGCGGCAGGGGCAGTGACGACGGGCGGCGAAGTGACGACAAGGGTGTTGCAGGGCGTGTCGAAAAAACAAGCAAAAGGGGGAAAAAATCCCGCATATTTTTAGTTCAGTATTAGTGTCCGGCATTTGGCGGTCGCTAATACACCCTTTAGAGACCGCCATTTGGAGGTCGCAAATACACGGTAACCAAAAGGCGGGAAAAATTCCACCGACTTTTATTTCAGTATTAGCATTCGCCATTTGGAGAACGCTAATACTACTTTTAGCGACCGCCAAATGACGGTCGCTAATACTCTCCCACTGCAACATGCGTAATTGCCCAGAATTATAGTAGTGAATGATCGTTAAGAACATCTGGATACCTCATGGAGTCTATATATGCATAGTAAACTTGGGAAAGATCTTTGAATTAGGGAAAAATTAAATTCTTGAAGTCTAACTGTTGATCGATGTAGGGAGGAAAGAATTCGAAGATGCAGATTTATAGGAAGCCAGAAGTCTTGGGAAGGATATTCAAATTCAATGAGAGAATCTCGAAGGCTGACTAGGAATGGGGGAGGAAAGAAAGAATCTACAAAGGAGTTAGAGGTTAAATGGAGAAGAGATCGAAGTTTTGAGTTTACATTTTTTGATTTCTGGTGCGGCTGTAATTCTTGATTTTCTTCCCTTTACATTGTCTCTTACCTCTTGAATGGAGGGGTTAAAACTTATTGGTGATCAGGGAAAGGGAAAGAGCACCTTTTCTAAATGGTGGAGTCTATGCTTAAATGAATAACAACTCTTCATCTGTTAATCAATTTCTATATTTATTAGCAGGATGGTATTTTGAATTTGATTTTTTTCAAGTTGTTATCCTTTTTAATTGTTTGATTCCTTGATTGTTAATCATATCCCCCCTCCATTCAGTTTAGCATATATACAATGGAATATGCTAGGATAATTTTTGAGTATCTAGTGATTGCTGATATGTGTGTGGAAGATAGTGAATTGTCTTTGAACTACTTAGGAGCACCTTAACCCGATTGAGATTTGCCTGAATGGTTTTAATTAAGGTATCGTTTGATATTTCCCACACACATTGGGAGGAGGGTTGATCATCAGTGATTACTATTGATAAACCTCACAATTTATTCCAACCTAAGATTAAAGATGAAGCAACCGTGAAGCTTTTCAATCATTAATTAACAGGAAGAAGAATGAACTCTTTTTAAAACTATGATAACATTACATCTGTTAATCTAACCCTTGAACCATTTATGTCACGACTCGTCATCGGGGCCCGTTCCGTGACTACTCCAAGCCCGCATTCCATAGGCCAGGGGCTGACGACTAACACCAAGGCGTAATTACTGGTAAAAAGGGAAGGCATTGCCTTTGTAAAGTAAATAAACACCACAGAGCAAGCAAGCATAAGTAAACACTAAGGAAAAACTCGGTACAATAGTAAGTGCGGAAAAGTAAGTGGGCCAAAATACAAACCCAAACTAAAAGTAAAGTACAACTGAAAAAGGGAGTACAACAACTAAAAAGTAAAGCTGCGGCCTCGAGCCGTCCATTGGAAGTCCCACCTGAAGGGTGGGTACAGATAGCCTCCACATCTCCTCAGGTCCAGCCGTCTGCTCTGAGTATGCCCCGCCCAGTGGTCCACCTCTGGGTATCGACCTGCTCCTCATGCCACAACCACAATCAGCGCTGTCCGTCGTCTGCAACCAACACAACGTAGTGCGGGAATAGCTCGTGCAGGGGTGAGTATAAGCTACTCAGTAGGGACCCCGAGACCCCCGAAGGTCTCCCAGAATCCATAAAGGATAATCCACAAAGGAAAGATACAATCACGAAGTAACATCTGACACTACTTAGGTATATGACCATACATATACCTAAGTTATCAATTCCAATTTGGCTCCAACATCCAAGCCCAAGTTCGATCACATCCACACAGGATAGCACAACTCAATCCACATAGGAAAGCAAATCAAGATTCATCTCACACAGGTATACTTCTTCGTATGACGATAGAGATGATCAGATGTAGTCACTGATTCATCTAAGCCGTCGGACCCACACATGATCGATAGGTACTAACCCCCGCAATGAACCACAAAGGATTGATAGGTACTAACCCCCACAATGACCCACAAAGGATCTATAGGTACTAACCCCCGTAATGACCCACAAAGGATCGATAGGTACTAACCCCCGCAATGACCCACACAGGATCAGACCCACACAGGATCAGTAGGCGCTGGCCCACACAGGACCGCTGAGCGCTGACCCACACAGGATCTGACCCACACAGGATCGGTAGCACTGACCCACGTAGGATCGCTGAGTGCTGTAGTCGTCGTCGTCGAATCCACGGAGGATTTCTGTACAGTCGTCATCGTCGTCGCAATCGCAGCCAGCTCTAGGGTTCCCGCACACAGCAAGCTCGTTCGGGAGGGTCCGCTCCACGAGCCGAGGGGATGATACATCAACTGACACATAGTCTATAGTTGATGTATCCAAAAGTTCTGTATCGTCAACAGGAACTCAACGTCACAGACGACGCGTCAATCGAACGCCCGGTCTGAGAGTTATTGGCTTTTTCGTCCTAGGGGCCCGGTTGGTTTTTAAGTCAAAACCAACCCGACTGTACTCCAACTACATACAAATCTCGAGAGGAGTAAGCCAAAAGGTCTGCCTCACTAAGAGGAAACCATCAATGTAGACGGCACGTCAATCGGACGTCCGAAACTCAAGTTATAAGTGTTTCCGCTCCGAGGTCCGGGTTGGTTTCATGAACGAACCAACCCGGCCGAACCCAAAGTCCTCCGAAACCTTGAGTGCAATATACTGAAATGACCATCTCGATCCAAGTATCACATCGCCGCTGACGGTGTGTCGATCGAAGGTTCTCAACCCAAGTTATGGGCAAAAGACCAAAAGGGGTCCCAAAGTGGGGGTTTCGGGCCCGAACCGATCCGGCCCGAGACCCCCTGGGTCGGCCCGAACCGGGCGACCCGACCCGGGTCCAGATCCGGCCCGCTTGGGCGCGGCCCGACCCGGCTGGCGTGGCCCGACCCGGTCTGAGCGCGGCCCGACCCGACTGGCGTGGCCCGACCCGGTCTGAGCGCGGCCCGACCCGGCCTAGGCGCAGCCCGGCCTGGCGGCCCGGCCTGGCGGCCCGGCCTGGCGGCTCGGCTGAAACGGCCAAGCGTGTGGGGGTGCGGGGGGGCACGCTACCCCCCGCCTGTTCATAACTGCGGCCCCCACGGGGGGCCTCTCCTTGCCAACGGATGCGGCATAGCGCCGCGTCCCCGCCTCCTCGGTCCCGCGCGGTCGCGGGACCAGCAGCCTGCCGCCGCTGCTTCAGCCGTGGCAGCTGATTAGTCACTAAAAGTGGCTAATATTCATTTTTAATATCTTTATATTCATTTTTCCAAAGTCCATAAACATTGTTTTTAGTGCATTACATAAATAGAACTTCATTTCTCATCTTAAATGCAATTCATGTTTAAAATGCAAATTTGGGACCAATCATTCATCTGTTTGTGGACAACACTATATTTATTTTCTGAATTTGATATTTTGGGATATGATTGATCACCTTGTTTTCAACATTTTATCTTTTAGGTCCGATCGATGAATCCCAAGGGAAGATAGATATTTTTTGCGCCCAAATGCAGAAATTTGCTGGAGAAAGCATAATGGGCCTAAGGCCCATCAAACAAATGTGGGGCCCACAAACCAAGCCCAATGAATCTAAAATTTATAAAGTAGAAAGATAAAAATATTAGGATCATTTTATTCAACTGTGGACAGAGCTAATTCTGATGTTTTCATGATGATAAATGGATCTGAAGTTGAGATTTAAATGGTGGACCCGACATTAATGCACATAAATCCGTCCCACCATTTCGACCATAACTTCCAAACAGATGAGGGAAATTTCCTGAACTTTTTACAGATCATATAGGACAGATGGATGAAGATATTTCTATTCTAAAACCCCTCCGTATTCGGCTTTCTTTAATTACAAATTCACACGTCAATATGGTGGACGAATCTGGACAGTTTTCCGGGTCAAATTCAAAACGTCAATTTCCTTTTGATTATTCACCCTCCTTTTGACTATTAATTGTTGGGGGGTGAATTAATTGTTGGGGTATGGACCTAAGGCTCCTAATATTCCTACATAAGGAGCTATTGGTGAAGGTAATAGGGGTGGATATTTTTCTTATCATCTTTTGTTGCTTGTTTCATTGTAAGGTTATGCTTCCAAATTTCCTTTGTAATGTTTTCCATTTCCATGTAAGTTTCTTTTTTTGTATCCTTATGTTCTTAATAAAATTATTTCTCTTCTATATTTTCCATTTCATTTATTAAAACTTTATTATCACAAAGCACAATGATATCTCTGTGTTGTTGTGAATTAGTTCACACATAGGTGTGAATTTCATTCACACACACGGAGGAGTGCTCGTTATTTCCGCAGTTTTAATTTCTTCAATCCAATTCTTGTTAGCCATCTTCCGCCCACCATTGAGAGTATACCATCAATGGAGGGATAACCCTTTAATGGGTTGATCTTAAGAGGATGAAAAATCTGGGTTGAATGTTATTTTATGAACGAATTATTGTTAATTGGATAATTAATTTAAGACATCCATTCTTCAGTTATTTATACTCTTCATCTTTACTGTGTTTGAGAAAACTAAATTCAATTAATAAATGACCATATACCTCTGAGAGATCAAGAATTTGGTTCTCTAATTGTATAGGGGATTAGTAATTGTGTTTAGTAAGCACCAAACCAGAAAATGATGAAGGTAGTGTTATTTTTGAAGAATGGATTCATCAAGAATTAATAAAACCAAAATTGTCTAAAGAAGTAAAATTCATTCAATCCACCTAAGCATAATCCTAAGATCAACCCATTTTATTTGAATTGAATTCACTTAGGTTTCTTAGTTTTCTTTAAAACCATCCAAAATCAAAACCAAAGTTGGCTACTTCATATCCCACCCTTCACCAAATCGTAGCGTCTCAAGGTTACTTCTTCAGTCCCTGTGGACTCGACCCCTATATGTACCACATCGATTGCTTTTACCAGTAGGGTAAATTTGGGTGAAACCAAATTTTGGCGCTGTTTCCGGGGACCCAAGTAAGTGCCTTAGACACTCATCTTCTTTTCTCACCCCAAATTCTCTATTCTCACCCTAATTTCTCTTCTATATTCCCCTTTCTATTTCTGCGTGTCCAATGAATCCCAAAAACAACTTTCAATCAACTCCAATGGAT